>JALJCQ010000014.1:1200000-1800000 GCA_023091665.1 Pythium myriotylum
CAAGAACCTCGACTACGCAACCCATTGCCAGAGTGCGCGCGAGACGTCATCCACGCGGTCGGCGAGACGCTCCTCGAGGAAGCTGGCAATTTGCTCGCAGAGCAACCAGCAGAAGCGTCTGCCCACGGATGGGACTTCGCCAAATGCCAGATCCGACGCACGTGTCTTAAAGTCCAGCGAGAGCAGCTCACCCTCGCCACTCGTCGATATCGGAAACAGGTGAAACGGCTACACGACGCGCTCCGGGAAGCGAAACGGGATGCACATGCCCGGCTCCAAACGATTGGCCCCAGTATCGAGGAGGTCACCGAGGCCTTCACCAGGATCACTCTCGACCCGACAGCTCGAATCAGGTCACTACGACGAGATCTCATTCGTCTACAATGTGACCGTCTACTCCGGACGAGACTCGCGCGACACGCATCACACGCTGGACGAACACATGAGTCGGTGACAGCATTTTTCCGGCGCATCTCCGCGAAGCTGTCGCGACGCCATGTATCTGCGCTACCCAGACAACCGAACTCAAGTTTGACCAATGCGGACAGGGTTGGTCAAGATTGGATTCCGATTATTCAACGGCAGCCCTGCAACGAACAGGCCCAAAACTCGGTGTTTGAGCGACTGGAGCCAAAGCACACCAACCTCCCAGCTGATCTGGATGACATGATGTTCACCACCGAGGCCGTCGCGAAAGCAATTAAGTCCTGCCCCCGAGGCAAGGCCTGCGGGCCTGATGGCATCCCCAACGACTGGTACAGGGAACATATCGACACGGTAGCGCCTGTTCTCGCAACACTGTTCGCCAAGTGGTATGAAGCCGGAGTACTGCCCCCAAGTTTCAAGGCAGCGTCGGTATGCTGCATCCCGAAGAAAAGCCACCCTCTTACGGGACTCGACTTCAGACCGATCGCCCTGCTCAACACTGGACCGATTCCCGTAGGATTTAGAAGCCTTCCTAAAGCTAAATCGGCGTTCTATCCTAAATTTTAGAAAACAAGCGACTCCCGCAGAAAACACGCCGTCCAAATTCCAAAAAATATCGCTGTTTTGGAGCATCACTTCTCCAAGGCATTTCACTCGGAATGCAGTGGAACGGCTTGGCGATCGAGGTCGCTGCCTTGTCGTTCTGGTACTAGAGAAATTGGACATGAGAGACAAGTCGGCACTCGCTCGCGATCTTTTTCTGCCTTGACTTCCGCGAGCTGCGTGGGAGGGGAGGCTTTCAGTTGTCTGTCGCTCTCGATGTTTCCTCTCCACGTAGCTGGTAAACAAGCCAATCGCGGACGTGGCACGGCTGCGCACGTTCGGCACGGCGCGCTCGTTCCAGTAAAGTTGATGGACCGCATTCATTCGTTGCTGCGTGCTGCGTGTTAGAAGAACAGCCTTCACACAGTTAAGGAGCGCCTCCGCGTCCGTGTCACTGTACCTTTTCGCGCCAGGCTTGCGCGCGCGGACCTCTTTTTTCGCCGCCACGGTCGCGCTTGCCGTCGCGTGGAGGCTCTTCGTGCTGGTTGCCGACAAGCGGGTTTCTTGGGAGCGTTGAAGAGCGAGTCCCTTGTGGGTTGATCAACGTTCTTGCTCCAATCCCTCGTTTTGTTCGCCGTGTCCCTTGTTTGAGCTCATCCCCTGCAAACAGCTTTTCAATCGAATTGCACAGGGTATGGGTTTTCGACCGCTTAGAGGCTTCTAAGTATCTAGAGAGGGGGGGGGGGACCCCCCTCTCCAGATTGTGATCTGAGGAGGGGGGTCTGACGGCCCAAATAAGATTTAGATTGTCGAGACCCGAAATTTTAGCTTTAGGAAGGCTTCTAAATCCCTACGGGAATCGGTCCAGTAGCCTGGAAATTGAAGTGGAGGTCTTCTTGTTTGCTCGTAACACTTCAAATCAGAGAGTTGGTCTCGGTTTTTGGTCTCTCACCTGAGGTGTTTCTTACAGTTAATCAGTAAACATTCGATTGATCCTCGCTCGGCACGCGCCCTATAGAGGACCTATCTTTTGCAGGCGAGAACCCGGTACACCTGTACTCGCTTCCTCTAAAACACGTTTTCCATTTAGGCTGGGTCGGGAAGACACGCAGGTAGTTTTGAAGCAGGTTCCGTGGGTCCGAGTGGCCTAGGTGAGGAGTGGGGTGGATTATTTCGGTTTTGGAACTCAATTCCATGGCGAGCTTGGCTCGGTGGGTTCGTCTGAAGACCCGAGAAGGTCACGAAGATTAGGCACCAGCAGGCTGAAGCCGTGTAGTACGCGATTGAGGGTGGTCGGTGCTGGCTACTACGACTACGAGGTATCGTACGATCGGCGCGTTGTTACCGATAACTTCGAGCGCCGTGAGTTTGAGGAAGTGGGTGGCTGGTTCGGCTTGGGAATCGGTTGTAGTTGGAGCTGAGTGGGTAACTACGATACTACAAATAATCGAGGTCGCTGACATGACAAGGATGCTGTCCTCATCTCACGTGATAGAAGGCGATTCGACCGACATGTCTCGACTCAAAATCCTCAAATGCAACCTAGGCGGCACAGATGAGAACTACAGTACCATACAGTAGCCAGTAGTGCCCCGCGTCGATCTGTAACACACCTTCTCCCGACGCTGGTCAGTTTACTCAGCTGTGACAGCAAGTTCAGCGCTTTACTTCACTCCATAATTCCGGGCGCCAGCCAGCAAACATGATCAAACCGCGCCGCAGCCAGCAGTACACAGATGGTCACGGGGTTGATGGGCAAGTGGAAATACTGTATCGCCTAATATATCCTGGATTTCGTCTTACATCCCTGGAGAAACACTGCGACCACGAACGACCAAGCGTATCAGCGCGTCCTCGTGGTGAGCCTCCAAGTCGCACTCGACGACGGCTCGAGACATCATCTTTGTTGGTGGCAGGGCCTCATGCTGCGCCAACTTCCGAAGTTGGCGCAGCATGAGAGCAAAGTTGTATGAGTATTGCCCTCCAAAGAATGACATGACATGGGCACTTTACCTGGCCGCTTGCCAACAAAGTTGTGCACCACTGGCGACATCATGCACGAGCTGGCTGATAGCTCGACAATCCAGTCAGGCCCATCACCCCACCTGCAGGCGAGCTCGTCGCTTCTGACTTACTACCCTGGCTCTCGAGCAAATGACGCGCACGAGCCCAAGCTACGCTGGGGTGCATTACTTGCGCTCAGTAGGCTTCACCTTCATCATCACCATTACAGTACCTCCTGGACTAAGGCTTCGACGAGATCAGCCATCGAAGAAGAGGGAACATGCAACAGGTTCTACTTTATTTAAAAGGTAGAACCTGTTGCATGTGCCCTTCAGCTATTAAAATAGCTGGAGGGGGTCAAAGATCCTGGTAGTATCGATTCTGCATGTTCCGCCTTCAGGGCACCGGTGGCGTCAAGCCGCTAGGGTCACATTGGAAGAGCGAAAGCCCCCCCCCCCCCCCCCCCCCCCCCCCAATGTGGCCCTATATCTCGCGGTAGAACACGTCACCAAGGTGAGTGGACATTAGGTCCCTGATGTAAGCTTCCTCACACACACACAAAAATGTTCCGCCTTCAATATCGAGCTCTAGAGAATGGTCTTTATGCGGACAATTGGTCCGCCTACCCATAGGTCTCGCATCAGGCAGCCTTCTTGGGAGTGAGCTCTGCCACAGCCTGCCCGGACATCATCAAAGTTGATCCGAAGAGGCCGCAACACGACGTGCCATATGGTCATCTGGGATTTGTCGGACTACAGTATGATAGCAGTGATTTGAGAACGAGTTACGGCTTTTTGTCCAAGTCGTACGATCCGTACAGTCACGTGTCGACGGGTTGAGACAGTTCAGGTGGCCGCAGTTCATCGCCAGTCCACGTGGTCGCGTCTAATAGATCCAGAGTTTAAATAACGTCCAACCTGAGGTTGCAAGATGAAATTGGTCAATGCATGAGAGCCAGAAAACACAGACGGAACTCACCGTAGTCTGTGAAAACAACACAAAATAGCAGATCTGCGACGGCGCAAAACAGCAGGTGAAATGGATCCAAGCCTTCAGCTTCACCTCAGGTAAATCGACGAAGAGTTCCCGAGTCTTGATTTTCTCTGTGTTGAAGGCTTCGTCATGTTGTGTAAAAACATCCATCAGTGCTCTCACCCCATTGCGGGATGCAGAGAGGAAGGCTTCACCGCTATCCGCTCAGCAAGTCCAAATCCACACACCCAACCATTCTCAAACTTGCCCTCGACCAAGCAAGACTTCGAGCCAAGCATCAACCATGAAGACCCCTCTCCCCTCCTCGCGACTCTCCTCGTACTCGTGAGGGTAGACGCCTCCCAGGGAGGCATCGCCCAACAGTCGGACAAATCAGTGCTGGGTGTCGTCCCCCCAACTGTGGCCTGTAGCGACCTCGCCAACGTCGACCTTACGGAGTTTGGTGGCGCCGGCAGCAGCATCACCACGTCAGCCGAGACCACCAGCGGCAACGTCACCTACTGCGCTGTCAACGGCAAGCTCAACGGCACGATTGGATACACAGTGCTATTGCCGACGAATACGTGGACGCAGCGCCTCCTCTACGCCGGCTGCGGTGGTCTTTGCGGTGCCATTAGCATCTCTCGTGGATCACCTGACACCACGGGACAGTTTGTCGTCGCTGGTACCGACATGGCCGGTGGCAACGACGGTTCCTTTGGTCTCGACCATGACCGACGCGTCAACTTCGCCCACCGTGCCAACCACTGGGTCACGCTCGCCGCCAAGAAGCTCATCAAGGCCTACTACGGACAGGAACAAAAGTACTCGTACTTCAGTGGCTGCTCGGACGGCGGTCGCGAGGCCGTCATGGAGGCGCTGCGATACCCGGACGACTTCGACGGCATCGTCGCCGGTGCGCCCGCCTTCATCTTCCAGCTCCAGAACACGCTCCACCACGGATGGCTCGCCGTCAGCAACACGGCGGCCGACGGCACGCACCCGCTCATCGGCTCGCGCCTCTCGGTTCTCCACGACGCCGTCGTCAACGCCTGTGACGCGCTCGACGGACTCAAGGACGGTCTGCTCTCGGACCCTCGTCTGTGCCAGTTCGACCCGAAGACCATCCAGTGTGCTGCGGGCGCCACGAACACCACGGCGTGCCTCACGGCTATTGAAGTTGAGACGGTGATCAAGATCTACCAGGGTCCTGTGGATGCGAAGACTGGCCAGCACCTGACCGTGGGTGAGGCCCAGTTCGGGTCCGAGCTGTCGTGGGAAGGTGTCTTTGTGCCTCCAACCTCGAATGGTAGTGTTTTCAGTGAGAAGGTGGCTCTCGCAGTCCTTCGTTATTTGGCTTTCGAGAATCCTCCTGGTGCCAACTACACCCTCAAGGACGTCGACTTCTCAGTTGCGACCCTCGCCAAGCTCACGCCACGCCACCCGCTCTTCAACGCCATCAGCCCCGACCTCTCGGCCTTCAAGCAAGCCGGCGGCAAGCTCATCCTTTACCATGGCTGGTCCGATCCGCACATCACGCCTCGCGGCACCATCGCTTTCCACGAGGCGCTAGAAAAGCATATGGGCCGGGCCGCTGTCGAGTCGTTTGAGCGGCTGTACCTACTGCCCGGCGTGCTTCACTGCGGTGATGGCGACGGGTTCTCGACCTTCGACTTCTTGACACCGATGCAGAAGTGGGTTGAGGCGGGTATCGCTCCTGACGACATTGTGGTTAGCGGCAACGGACGCTCTCGTCCTCTTTACCCGTACCCTGCCATCCCCAAGTACTCGGGTACTGGCGATGCGAACGACGCAACGAGCTTCGTCAAGTCCACTCCGTTGTACACAAACTTGACGGCTCCTTGGGCTGGCGAGAGCTGGTTCAAGACGTACAAGCCACTCGAGGGCTAGTAGGGTAGCACTGAATTGTCCTAGTCGGTGCGCACAAAAACTGTTCATGCACTAGTATCACTCATGTCAGTGAGAAATGTTCATTGTTCGCTTTGCCCTCTGTCACGTCTGCTTCCTTCCAGCAATTCCAGTCCCATGGCATCCAGCCTTTCCGCGAGTTGCTGTGAGAGATGTTGTGGCTCATGAAATGAGATCCCCGATGGAACAAGCTTGGTAAGCTTCCGAATCCACTCGATCAAGAGCATGGTCCCATCACCCCTACCGTCGGAGACGCTGCTAATGCCATGGTGAGAAAGCATCCAATCTAGGTCCTCCAATAGGATGCTCACAGCTTCTACTTGAAATTGTCTGGTAAAGATACATCCAGAATGAGCAACTCTGCGCAGTTTAAAAACAACAAAAAACAACTCTCAAGTGCTCACCGTGAGTCTCCTGCTGGTGCATAGCGACGTATAATGTACTCAAGAGAGTCGAGCGCTTCACTAAGCGCCAATTTTGCACCTGATCCTTGGCTCAGAGCAGTAAGGACCCATCGCCATGTTATGCGTAGCCTTGTGAGCGTAAACGTAGCATATGCCGAAGATCGATGGAGTTTCAGCCATTCCGCTCCGCGTGACCAGTCCTTCTCTCCGCCAATTCCATTCGCAGTCTCTTCGATGGCAGATCGAACATCTTCCTTCTGCGTGGTAACTCCATCAGGTCGGATGACACTGTAATACCAAGCGATAAGATCGACCGCAGAATGGAAAGACCGCTCTGTTGATCCACCGATCACGGCACTCACTGCGACGTGAACGATCTCGGATCTCTCGATCAACCCACCGAACTCATACCAAACTTCCCGCGTCAGCGGTTCATCCGTTGGCAAAGCACGGGTGATAGCTCCCAAAGCAAATGCTTGCTGCTGTGATGTCCAGCGATTCGATTCATGCAGCAATGCTGTCGGCACTTTCGCGAACAGGTGGCGGGTGAAGGCTATGTGATCGATTTTGTCGTTCCTTGTGAGACGAGAAGCTTGGTATAACAACGACCGACTCCGCGAACTGCAAAGCCACTTCCGGCGCCTAGGGTCCATTATCCACGCAACCAACGTGTCATACAAGTGAGATGGACAGACGATAACCACTCCGTGATCACTGCGTCCGCGTATCATGGTTTTCACATCAGCAAAAGGCCTCTCGTGAACTTCAATGAGCCACTCTTCAAGCTGTATGCAGGCAAATTAGTCGTCCACGGTGGAAGTCAAGAGACACAGCCCCGGAAGAACCATACCTGCGTCATCCACAGCGCCACGTCGCTCGCCCACAGTGCGACTCTTGCAGTCAACGAGAGCTCGTCGAACATTCTCTTCTGACTTGGCGCGCGCCGCGTAAGAATTCGCGCCATGCATTTTGGGCTGACTGGTGAGAAGACTATCGGTTCGCCTTGGATCTTGACCGCCAGCTTTTCGACCAACTTGATGCAACGAATATCATCGTCAATCACAGTGAGACAGCTCTCAAGCAAGTGTGTTGCTTGCTGAGGCCGGATCCTCTCGCTGCAGCGCAGTGCCTCCTGCACTGCAACTTCCAAGTGCGCCAGTTGATCGCTCGGCGCGTGCGCATGATACAGGAACAGGGCACGCTCCATGTCGCCGATCGCCGGTGCTTTCTCTGGCGGTTCTTGTTCTCCGGACTCTGGCAACACCAGCGAGAGCAGCGTCTCGCCTGCCCAATTATGGGCGTAGTCGAGAATCCGCTGTTGCTCAGCAGTACTCACGTCCGCCGCGAACGACCACTTGCTCGCGACCATTTGCTCCACTGCGACCGGAGATTAGCCTCCTGGAGGGACACACGCCAACACAGAAACCAGCACGCACAGATCCGGACGATCTCTTGCATCTCTTGGTCGTCTTCTGGAGCCATCAGTCGTCCTTGGCTCCGCAGCAGCGCTCGATTGTCGATCGCCGAGACGATCATCGTCGGCAGCTGCTCGAAAGCGAACCGCGCGCCGTCAGCGACACCAATCGACACGAGAGCTCCTCCGCTACACGCGCAGCTACCTCGTGGCTGCGCAGCCGCGCCAGATACGTCGGGAAATCGCGCAGTTGCCGCGCGAGGCGGCGCCATTCCTCGGCCATCCGTCGTCGGGACTGGAAGATTATTAGCAGCTCTTCAAATAAAGAATGGGCCCACTGAGATAAATGAATTACGACATGGATGTGTTCATGGCAACCTTCCCTCTCTGTCTCTACGAGCCCATCGCTTTCCTCCGATATTTTTCACGGCGGCCGGCACGCTTTGGTTACATCGCGAGACTGAATGCGCCGGGCGGAAGCACGAGCTTGGGCTTGGATTTGTGTGGAGTCTGCTGGGAGTTGATCTTCTCCAGCAAGAGGCGGAACTCTTCCACTTCTCGATCCACGGCGTCAAACTCAAACCCCTGCTCTTCTTCGTCCTCTTCCTCTTTCTGATTGTCGGAACCAGAGAGTTCGTCAGATAGAGGCTGATTGGAGCGGGCCTTCTTGGCAGCACTTGCAGATGCCGACGATGACCGGTCCCGCCTCGACGTGGCGTTCTTTACCGGACTTGGCTCAGACGTTGGTGTGGCCTCGATCTGGTTGTCAGCCACTTGCGTTGGTTGACTATTAGGCTGATTTGATGGCTGCGGCTTGGATGGGCCCTTGGATGTTGCATCTGCCTTCTTCTTTTTCTTTTTCTTCTCCTTCTTCTTTTTACTTTTGCTCGGTGCTGTACTCTGTTGTTGTTGTTGTTGCTGCTTTTGGTCGCGTTGCAGCTCGGCGATTTCCTCCCTCAGCAATTCTGCTTGGACGGCAAGCGAGTGTTGCAAGGCTGCTTGGTAGGCGCTCTCCAACTGTGGACATACCAACCACGGCGTCAGCAAACAATACCTCCGAAAAATAGCCTTAACCTCAAGCACGCACCTGTTCTCGGAATTTGATGGCTAAAACCTCAAGGAGATACTCCTGAGCGAGGTGTGACGTGTTAGCTCCTGGACACTCGGCATCATCATCTTCATCATCGTATCCATTGTCGTCATACGACGGGAGGGGTCGTAATGCTGCGACATAGCTGCTAAACTGCTCGCCGCATCGAATCAGATCCATGATGAACTCGGAGTGGTCTTCCCGGATGATAATATATCGCTCTTCTTTCTGGATAAGTCGTAAAAGCTCGTCTTCCTGGCGCTTACCAACCTCAAGAGCTGCCAAGTATTCGTTCGACAACAACGCTTCGTCGACTGACCCGTGCGCTCCGGATCGCCGAGCTGCTTTGCGTCGAAACTGATCACCTTCCAGCTCATAATCGAACACGACTTCATCTTCGTCATCGATCAGCTCGCTTTGATGCTCCAGCAAATCGTCGTCGACATCGTGGTGGTGGCGATGGTGGTGGTGGCGACAGTGACCGCCTTCTTCACCTGACTCGTCGTCCTCTTCCTCCTCTTCCTCTTCTTCCTCGTCATCTTCTTCATCGTCGTCCTCGTCATCATCGTCGTCCTCGTCCAAGAACGGAGGAAATACGCTAAATACGTCCTGTAGTGAACGACTGCCAGATCGCCGGCGCTCAAGGTCCTCCCACTCGGCGATGACGTTGTCGTGGCACTCGCAGCACAGGTTTTGTCGAACGAGATACTGGTCCAACGCCGCAATGTACACGTCGCGGTGGATACGAAGCAGCGCGCGCTTGGCTACGGGCGGTAGATCTTTCCAGAAGTTGATGAGCTCTTCTCGCGTGTAGCCACGTAGCTTGCTCAGCACACCAAGCGTCCCCGGAGGCGCCGGCGTCGAGGCAGCCGGAGACGGCGATTTCGGCCGAACGCCTCGATCTTTCGTCTTGCGAGGCTGCGCGGAGTTGGTTCGCACAGTCTTGGGGAGTAATGTCTCGGAATGTGGCGTACTGGGTCCTGCGTACCACGGCGTTCTGGGGGGGTCATCAACAGACGACGAGTCAGCGCATTTCACGGCGTCTGCGTGGCACGAACGCTCTCACCGATACTTCTTGGCGAGCATGAACCCTGCCGCGCGGCGCAGCATCTGGTGGCGGCGCATGAGGAAGTCTCGCTCTTTCTCCGGGTCGTCGTACAGCGGGGCCACGCGTTGGACATGCGTCGCGCTCGCTCGGCTGCCGCGTCGCGTCATATCTCGGTCGTCCTTGGTCGTCTCGGCGCGAACGGCACCGCGCGAGAGAGCTCAGCGCCTGCTCTTACCGTATTGCTCACGCGCTGCGGCCGATGGGCTCTCGTCACGACGAGACTGAGCTGCGCAACAAAGGACCTCGTGAAGAGGTCAGCAAACACCTCTCGCAGGTTTCTTTCCGAAAAAAAATGGCGCTCGCGGTCACCAAATGACTACTAGGTCGTCAAACATTCTTCGATTTTGGCTACCAAGAAGTCGTTGAATCTCGAAGATATGACAGAAATGGACGCTTAAATTACTATTCTATACATATTAGATTCTTTATTAACGCATATAATCCGTCGTTTCCTGGGCAAGTCGCCCACGTGCTCTCCCCCTCGACCAAGCACCACAGGACCTCGCGGCACCTTCGTTCGCTGTCATGTCGAGCCTCGCCGCCGCGCGCGCCGACAATTTCTATTACCCGAAGAACTGGCGTCCCGAGAATGGCTCGCTCAACGCGTTCCACGGCTCGCACGCGCTCGGCAAGCGCGCCAAAGACCTCGCGACCGACGGCGTGCTGGTCGTGCGCTTCGAGATGCCGTTCAACGTCTGGTGCCTCCACTGCGAGAGCCACATCGGCCGCGGCGTGCGCTTCAACGCGCGCAAGAAGAAAGTCGGCATGTACTTCTCCACCGTGCGCTACGAGTTCCGCCTCAAGTGCGCGCAGTGCAGCGGCGAGATGGTGGTCGAGACCGATCCCGAGAACCGCGGCTACAAACTCGTGAGCGGGCTCAAGAAGCAGAGCACCGCGCTGGACGAGCACGAGCCAGAGGACATGGGCACCGAGCAGCTCAACGACCCAGAGGTCGGCCTCCAGGCGGCCGCCGACCCGTTCTTCCGCCTCGAACACGAGAACAGCGACAAGCACCGCGCGAAACAGCGCGCGCGAGGCCTCGAAGCGGTCTTGGACCTCCAGGAGAAGCAGTTTAAGGATGATTTCGCCACTAACGCGGCGCTCCGAGCAGGGTTTCGAGAGAAGAAGAAGCATCTGCAGAGCAACGCGCGGCGCGCCGATGCGCTCGGGCTCGGGATCACACTCGTGGATGCAGCGGAAGAGGACGTCATGCTCTCCAAGGCCATGGTATTCCAAGGGAACCACGGGAAGAAGAGAAAAGCGGAAAGTGGTAAAAGGAAGGCGCCAAAGGACGACAGTTTTCAGTACTTCGGGGACGAGAGGGGTTCCAAATTGCATCAACTGAAGAAAAAGAAACAGGAACAACGAGCGCTGCAGGCCAAGCCTTTGCCGACTTCGACTGCTCTCGTCGTTCGACGTCAAAAGACGCCGGCTGAAAGAGTTCACTCTCGGGCGAAGACGTTACTGGACCGTCGATGATTTGTGTTGGTTACGCATTCTTCGACATTATTCAGTTGTTACTCTTAATAGTCGTGCAGTACACAGGAGTTTCAACGACCCACCAACTCTATGATCTGTTCAAGATTCTTCGCGTTCTCCTCTTGCAGTTGAGTGAGTTCGCGCCATCCTTCATCAAGTTGCCCAAGCCGACGAACGACTATGAGTAAGCTCACGATGACCATAAACGTCACAATACACGTCCAAGTTTCAGGTGTGTTCGCCAACCTTTCGAGCACATTGGAAACTCGATCGAGACCAACTTCCAGTGCATCACGGGCTGTGGCAGTGGCCTTGTTGAAATCGTCATTCGCGAACAACTGAGTCCGTAACTTCTGGGCTTCAATCGCGAAGGATAGTGATCGAGACCGTGGAACTTCGTCACTCGGACCTTGAGAACATACCAATCCCACCAAGTCGGTTTCCGTGCAGTCAGGATCATCACTTTCCGTCTCACTGATGTTGTTCTCTGGTGAGACGCTTTTCTCACTTGAAAGCAACTTCGAAATGGCGTCATCACTGAAATCGTTCGTGTTGAAGACCAGAATGTTAAGAAACGCGTCAGAACTGCTGCCTCTCATCGGATCTTCGGTCACGGATCTCTGTTCCCACTTCGACGCTGCTGCGGATGTGAGCGCCATCGCCTTCGAGATATTTTTCAAGTAGTCGTTGACCATGAGCTCCATGGTCTTGACGCCGATCAATGCCGTGCTTCGCAGTGTCAGGATTGTTTCGTCACGCTGAGTGGCCTCCTTTGCTACTAGCTTTTGAAGATTCAATCGTGCATCCGACAAGTCTTTCCTCAGCATGATCTGCCTCGGCGATAGCGCACAACTCGCGACAGGCACAGGAGCAGACGCGGCTGACTCTTTTGGTGGGTTTCCACTTGAGACGATGAAGCCGACACTGCTGGCGCTCTTGCTTTTGAGGAGCGGCTTCTTTGGACTGCTCAACTGTTTGGTCCACGACACCACCGCACTGCGTAGCCCAAATGTGGTCAAACCTGAAGCCATCATGGTCTCGACACCTGTAGTCCCAAGAACCTGTTGGGGTTGCTCTTGTCGTTGCTCGTGTTGGATGAGTTGCGTGAGCTTGTTCTCTTTCTCTTTGACTTTGCTGCGACCCGCCTGAACTAGTTTCTGGGCCTCATCCAGTGATTCGAGTAGTTCCTTGCGAATGGTCTCCAGCTTCTGCTTGGAGAATCTCAATGTACGCACGATCGGATCTGATAAATTCGCCATCCTCTGTTTGTGGCTCTGGGTAGGATCCCATCGTGTCGTCCGCTCGGAGTCCGTTGGCGATAAGAACGACGACGGATCAAAGATCTTGGAAATCGTCCCAAGGGAGTGCGTCTTGAACATTGTTTGAAAGCGCTTGAGCATCGCTTCCTCGATGGGAATCAACTGCATGAAAATGGAATTCATCCACTGCGTCACGTCAATATGAAGATCGTAAACCACGACGGCATCATCAAGTCGGCTGGTTCCAGGATCTGAAGTCAACGCTGCTGCCGGGAGAAGTGCCTCGGAGATCTCGCTTTGTACGCGGCTTGCATGCTGAGCGAACACATGAAGGCAGCGTCGCAACTGAGCGTCGACAATCGCAGTCTGTTGCTCGCTCGTTAGATCCAGCTCCTCCAGTCGCTTCTTGATAGTGTTCCGCTCGCTGTCGCGCTTTTCTTTCAATTCTTTAATGCGCTCGACCAAAGAAGCCTTTTCATCGACGTCGGTCTTTGCTGAAGCCTCGAGCGATTGGTTATCTTCATCGCTCACTAGCGCCGAGGGGTCTTTAAGGCTAGCGCATTTGTCGACGAGAAGAGTGAGCGTGTGGTTCAGCTGCCTCTCGCGCTGGACTGCGTCGTCAATCTCCAGGACAAGCTGTTTGGTCTGGTGTCGCTGTTGCTTCTCGAAGGCCTCCAGCGGCGCCGCGACGGTGGTCGCAAGTTCCGTCGCAAGCGTCGCGTGAGCTTGCGCGATGTCGTTCACGGCCTGCTCGAGGCGCTCGACAACGCGCTGGAGCGGCGTGGCTGTCGGTACCCTTGGCGGGGCTGTTTGAGCGACCTTGCGGTGTTCTTGCGCGTACTTTTCGTGGACTAGAGCCACGTCTCGAAGCAGCGCGGCGACGTCGCGGAGATCACGGACTTGTGCCTTCACGCGGCGCTCGACCGCGACAAGTCCACCGCCATCACCGCCTCCATGATGGCTCGCAGGCTTCGTCATGTAGACCAGAGATTGGGCTCGTATGGGACAGATCCCACGCCCCCACTGCACGTTCCAAACTGCGCCGTGATCACAAGACTCGCGCGCTCGCCGCCGTCGCAGGCGCTGTTCAGCAGCGCAAGTGCGACTGCTCGCCACAGGAATAGCACGCTTTGCGAAGATCTCCGGCAACTCACTTTGGTTATTGGTTTCGGCGGCCCTGAGATCTTTTTGTGGGTGCACTCAGTCCGGAGGATGGGACGGCGACCTCACTGGCAACTACCTACATCTACTTGGTCTCGTACGCCCGCACAATGTGCGCGACGATGTCGTCGACGCCCTGGCCGGCGTTGATCTGCGAGAACACGGTCGGCCCCGAGCCGCGCATCTTCTTGGCGTCGCGGTCCATGACAGCGAGGTCGGCGCCGACGTGCGGCGCCAAATCGATCTTGTTGATCACGAGCAGGTCGGCCTGCGTGATGCCGGGGCCGCCCTTGCGCGGGACCTTGTCGCCACCAGCCACGTCGATCACGTAGATGATGTAGTCGGCCAGCTCGCGGCTAAAGTTGGCGGCGAGGTTGTCTGCAGCGAGCATTGCCAACACGTCAGTATCAAAGCGCGCTGCTGATCTCCCCCAAGTCGCCACATACCTCCGCCCGATTCGACCAGCAAGATCTGGGCGTCGAACTCGTCCGTGAGGTCCTCGCAGGCCTGCAGGTTCGCCGAGATGTCTTCGCGGATGGCTGCGTGCGGGCAGCCGCCCGTCTCGATGGCGCGGATGCGCTCCTCCGGAAGCGCCTGGTGGCGCACGAGGAACTCGCCGTCCTCGCGCGTGAAGATGTCGTTGGTGACGGCCGCGAGGCTGTACTTGCTCTGCAGCGCGCGGCAGAGCGCGAGCATGAGCGCCGTCTTGCCGCTGCCCACGGGTCCGCCGATGCCGACGGTGAAGGCGCGCGCGCGGAAGTCGCGGCCGTGCGAGAGCGGCGGCTCGCGCTCGTCGTAGTGCCCGGCGTGCTCGAAGTGCTCGTGCGTGTGGCCGTGCTCGCGGAGCTGCTTCTCCTCGTCGGGCGTCGGCGCGCGGCCCTTGCTCAGCGTGAAGCGGCGCACGACCTCGTCGCCGTCGAAGACCGCGTGGTCGTGCGCGTGGCCGTGGTCGTGCGAGTGGTCGTGCGAGTGGCCATGGTCGTGGCCATGGTCATGGTCATGGCCATGGTCATGGTCGTGCGAGTGGTCATGCCCGTGGTCGTGCGCGTGGCCGTGGTCGTGGCTGTGGTGGTGGTCCATGGTCAACACAGCGTGGGGCGGGGAGAGCTCCCTTGCGATCTGATCTTCTCACCGCGCGAGAAAGGACGGCGCTCCTTCTATATCAGTACATTCCACTCCATCGAGCCCATATCCACTGAATCAGCATCCGCAGCTCTCGGCTCAGCAGCTCCGCAGCTCACGCTCTCGCCATTGCTCATGCGTGCGCTGCTCCGTGCTCGGCGCCTCGCCGCCGCCCTCCGCGGAGCTTCTCCGAGACGCCACGGGCGCCGCTCGCCGCTCGCCGCGTGCGCTCGTTCGCACGGGGGACGTCAAGGGCGACGAGCAGCAGAAAGGGCCTCTCGCCTCCTCCTCAGCTGCCCCGAGGTGCAAGTGCATGTCTCCGACCACCAAGACCACCACGCCAGCGGTCTGGTCGAGGAGACGCGGCCGCCGCGTGCGTGGCAGCGCGTGACGCCCCGAGCGACGCGTCCGTCGCCGCGCGCTCTCTCTGGGTTCTTCTTTTCGGAAGAGCTCGCCGGAGAAACCATTCAGACCAATAATGGAGATGCGACCCCATCTGGTGCGGCGCGCTGTAGCCATCGCGCCCACCATTTCCACCTTGTTTCGGCACATTTTATCATATCCCCCTCTTTCTGGAACGCTTCTTTGTATACTTGACTCTTGCAGATGTCCCAGAGAACATTCCTCACCCACGTTCGATCGCGCTTCAATTTGCCAAAACGCGGTGTTCCCAGTCTCTTCCGCCACTGACCACCAACTCAACTGGCTGGGCGTGTCGCCTCCCCCCTTCACTCACAATGGAAATGCGCCTCGTCTGAGTTCGACCCGCCGCCGCACGCCGCCCCCTCGCCTCGCCTCGCCTCGCTCATAGATGGCCACGCCCGCCGACGCCGACGCCGACGCCGACGCCGCCGCCCCCATGCGCAGCTCCCTCGAGCCCTCGCTCATGCGCGACTCGCTCTCCATGCCGCCGGCGCCCAAGCGCCGCGCCTTCTCCGTCAGCGACCGCGGGCTCTACCGCGGCGCCTCCTCCTCGGCCTCGGCCGCGCGCCGCGCCGTCTCCTCCGCGCTCTCCAACGTCTCGCGCTTCGTGCGCTCCAACAGCGCCGACGCGCCCGTCATCGCCACCGATCTCGACGCCGACGCCGCCCACTCGCCCGTCGACGACCCGGCGCGCCCGCGCGCGAGAAGCTACTCGGCCACCATCAGCGCCTGGAAGATCTCGAGCAAGCTGCCCCAGGTGCCCGTCTCGCTCAAGGCGCTGCGCCGACCGCGCGCGCTCAACCTGCGCCGCGCCAGCACCGCGCTCGTGCCCTGGCACGACGGCCACGTGCAGTACGTCTCGGCCGCCTACGAGCTCCACGGCGAAGACGCCGGCGCCGTCTCGTCCTACTACCACATCGTCGCCGACGGCATCTCGGCGCCCTTCGCCGGCCAGGCGCCCGAGGATGTGCCCGAGGACCGCGTCTCCTCGGCAGTCATCGCCAAGGCGCTCGTCAAGGCCGTCGAGCGCGCGCTCGAGGACGTCACGAACCGCAACAAAGAGCCGCTCGACGCCGAGGCCTTCGAGCTCGCCGTGCGCGACGCCATCCACGCCACGCGCGTGCGCTGCGCCGCCCACCGCGAGTCGCGCATCGCGACGACGCTCTGTGTCGTCTACTTCGACCGCTGGAACTCCAAGCTCCTGAGCTTCACGCTCGGCGACTCCAAGTGCGTCGTGCTGCGCCGCGGCGACCTCGTCTTCGAGTCGACGTGCACGGTGCGCGAGTTCAACGTGCCGTGCGTCGTCAACCTCTCGCAACCGCTCGAAGCGAACGACTACCTCGTCGAGACTTTTGACCTCGCCGAGGGCGACGTCTGCCTCACATTCTCGGACGGTGTCGCCGACAACGTCTACAAAGACGACATTCTGAGCGCCGCCGAGGCGCTCGAGAACGACTCGTCGTCGCTGCAAGAGATCTGCGACTCGATCGTCGCGCAGAGCTCCCCAGAAGGCGCCTCGACCGCAACGAGACCAAACGACGAGGACCCCCAGGCACATGAACCCACTGGCGACGACGTGCCCACGCCAGTAGCCACTCCAGAGCAACCCGAAGACTCGGAGACTTGTCCAACCGACGCACTTCGCGAGCGGCTCCATTCGGCGTCAATGGACGACCCCGTAGACACAGACACGGCCTCCTCGCCTCCGACCCCTCAAGCCGACGAGTCGATGCCCGAGACCCACCAACACAAGACTCCGAGCAAGCGGTTCTACCCGTTCGCGACGGCCGCTGCGTACGAGTATCGCCGCCGCGTGCTTCGCCAGAAATCGGTCGCCCCCAAAGAAGTACTCGCGGACAAAAACTTCCAGCGCCACGTGCGCGACTCGGCGCTTCTGCTCGATCTCCACGACGGCAAGAGCGTCATGGACCGCCAGGTGCTGGTGTCCAAGGCCAACCGCCGCCCCCACTACACGCTCGTGCAACTCCACCGCATGGCCCAGATCCGGTCCAAGAAGCCCGACGATGTCACGCTGCTCATTTCTCGCTTCGTCTGAAGGCCCCGTGCAGTGGTCGTAGGTGGAATACTTAAAAGTGTATGAGTTTGAAGTCGAAACAAGAAAGAAAGAACAATGAGAGCAGCGTAGATAAACTGAAAAAGCAGCCCATTTGGAATACCTCGCGCGTCGCAAAGCAAATCACAGGTCGGCGATCGGGTTGGCGTGGATCGTGACGCGCTCAATCACGAGGTCTTTGAGCGGCCGGTTCTTGGCGTCGACGGGAGTCTTCTCCATGGCGTCGAGAGCGTCCATGCCGTCAATGACCCTGCAACACACACCTTCAGCATCCTCTCTTGCATAGAGACTAGGGACGCCAGCACGCACTTGGCAAAGACCGTGTAGACGTTGTTGAGGTGCGGCTGCTTGGCGTAGGTGATGAAGAACTGCTGGCGATTGGTGTTGGGTCCGTTGTTGGCCATGGAGACGATGCCGCGGCAGTTGTGGCGGTTCTGCGGGTGGAACTCGTCGTCCATCTTGCCGCCCCAGATCGTCTCGCCGCCCTTGCCCGTGCCCGTGGGGTCGCCGCCCTGGACCATGAAGCCGCGGATGTTGCTAGCAGCAGAGCTCCGCGGGTCAGTCGCTCGCCGTCCATCTCACGGCGCAAGAGCCAGCTGCACGCACCGATGGAACTTGGTGCCGTCGTACGCGCCGCACGCACAGAGCGCGAGGAAGTTCTGCGCAAAAACGGCACTCGTCACCACCAATTCCGCCACGAGACGAGAGCTCGTGGGGAGCTCACCTCGGCCGTCTTGGGCGCCGTGTCGCAAAAGACCTCGAGCTTGAGATCGCCCACGTTCGTGTGGAGCGTGACCGACTAGCGAAATGCACAGAGCGCGACCACACGCGTCAGCGACCTCCGCGCGCCTCGCACGCCGCGCACGAAGGAAGACGCACCATGGGGGCTTCCGAGTACTGGAACAATGGAATGGGGAATTGTTACTGCAATTGAATTAGGCTAGCCTCGACAAAGCTAAGACGAAGGCTAATAACGTGACGAGGAGGTAGCCACCGCTCGATGGAGATGGAGGCTAATGGTGGACAAGCTCAGCGCCACGCCGTGGCTCTCCACGATGCTCGCGCGCACCGACTGGAGCGTCGCCCTCGGGTGAGACGCCGCGTGCTCCATGAGCGCGGCCTCGATCGCCGGCGTGACCTTGACGCACGTCGCGCGCACGCCACCGCGGGGCCGGTCGAAGATGCGCCGACTCTTGGCGAGGCGGTAGGCGCTGCTGCGCGAGATGCCGTTGCTGAGCGCCACGGCGACCCAGTTGTCGCCGCTCGCGAGCGCGTCGAGCACGCGCTGGCGCTCGGCGGCTGTGTGGTGCGGCTGGGGCTTGCGTGTCGATGGCATTTTGGGGGTCTGCCCATGGGGAGGATAGCTTCATGTGACGCGCGCATCGGCGGAAGAGCTACGCGCCACCGCAGCGAGAAATGGGGTGGGGAGGTGGAAGCCTGCTTTTATATTGGATCGTTTGTATTCTTCTCAACACCACACGTCCCTCCCGTCATCTTTCTTTCCGATGTATCGGTAACTTTTCCTCCGTCAAAATAACTTTTTTGCTTTTCGGAGACTCATCGTCGAGGTCACCACTAGCTCTGGGTCTTGGGCGGCAATACCACCGCTCTCAACGTCGAGTAGCTTCATTAAAGGTCGGCCATCTCGTCTGGCAGTTCGTTCGGGTTCACAAGGCCAGGTACGGCGAGCTTGGCAGCCATATCTTGTTGCTCCTGGAGGTGGGCACGTGCCATGTTCTCCTCAAGGAACAGGTCCGTGTTGTCCTCGCCAGCAAACTCTTTGACGTTGACGAGGAAGTCGCGCAAATGCTTCTTGAACGTCGGAAGATCCTTGTTGACATCAAAGCATCCGACCACGAACTCGACGACCTGGGTTCGCGACAGGTTCGGGAACGAGGTGCCGATCAAGTTGGCCACGTAGTCTTTCAAGAAAGCCTGGTGGTAAAAAAGAAAAACTCGGTTAGCCGACACTTTTGTCTTTGTGAATCACAATCACGGTAGAACTTACCGAGTTCGTCTGGCCCATTGGCATCGTAGGTGGGTTTGGGAGGGACTCCCATAATGGCACATTAACCTGGTTCTGCTCGACGACCGAGAACATGTGGCGGAGAATTGCTGCGTGCAGTTTGAAACCAGGTTTGTGGAGGCGATCAGTGAGCACGGCCAAAATGTCTTGCAGAAGCACGAGGTAGAATGACCGGTAGAAACCCGCTGCGATCTGTGGGTCGCTCTGAATGTTGAGCAGCAAAGCGAACAGCGTCGCGAGACCCTTCAAACATAAAAATCACCATCATCAGATGAATCCTCTCAATCGAATCACAAACTATGCATACCGTCTCGGCGACATTACGCTCGGTGTGCTTGAATGCCCAAATGATCGAGTCCACGACAAGCTTTTGCAGCTCCTGCGGGAGCGCGAAAAGGGATTCGAAACAGTACTCATTCACGGCCTTCAGCAGCTCGAAAAAGTTCATTCTGTGCTCTGGGAAGTCTTCGAAGTTCTTCGTAATCATCTGCAGCGTGCACTCGAATACAGCGTTCAAGATACGCGGCACCGACGGAGTGATCTGCTTCTTCAGCCGGTTGATAATCGTTGCCAGAAGACTCAGCACTTCAGACTCCTTCGCGCCAGGGATAGAGTTCTGATAGTCTGTGAGGATCGTCTCAAGCATCGCCGGAAGGAAGTGCTGCAGGACGACCTGGCGGGAGGCATCGTTACCAGTGGCCGAAACGATGAATGCGTCGAGAAGACGGAGAGACTCGCGCTTTGCGCTGCGCATGGCGCGGACCTCAGATGATTTCACAGCGATCTCGCCACCTACGTGAGTCCAACAATCAGTGAGAACAAAGTAGCAAACGCAACGTGTGCTACGGTAGACGTACCTTGCTCAACAAACTGCGCGATACGTTGTGTGTACGCGGCGTAAACATTCAACATATCCTGGAAAATGTAGCCCATCTGAGAGTTGAAGCCGTTGGCAGCGCTAGGCGCAACTTGGCCGCTGCCGTCCTTTGCGTTGGTCGATGTGATTGCTTTACATACACGGACGTTGGTCCGGATGATCTTGATAATCTCCTTGATGCCCTGACTGCTATATAGAAAGTTGATGTCGGCTGCTGCTTGGCCCATGATTGCCTTCCACGCCTCATTTGGCAGCTCCATCAAGCGGCCGAGCAGTACTTCCTTGCGTCCTGAATCAAGCTCCGCCGCAAGCATCGAGGCTACTGCCTCATAGAAAGTGTGCACCTGGTGGGTTTCCAGGTCACTCACAATGCGGTGCAGACCCTCTAGCAGCTCCTCAACAAATGGCCGTGCCTCGCCGACCTGGGTGACGACAAACTTCTTTCGGCATTTCTGAGCAATCTTCAAAAAGGTGTCACAAGCCATATCCTGGACGCCTGGGTGTAGCTCGTGCATGAACTCGAAAAGTTTGTTGACGACTGTTCGCAGGAACTTCCAGTGCGCGCGCAAGAAACGAGGATACTGGCCCACGACATACATGATGTTTGAAGCGACGACTGCCTTGTTGTCCTTACCACGTTTCAGTTCGCACAGACCGAGCAAGTCCTTGATGACCGTCACGAGGAACTGCTTCTCGTTCTCCTCACTCATGGCACCAGAGATGGAGCCGATGGCCCAGCACAGGGTGTTCAAGTTGTTCCACGACCATTCAGTGCCTTCAACCTGCGCAGTGAGCTTCTGCAGCATGATCGTCTCCGTGTCGTCGCAGTTGAGATGAGTCAGGTACACAAGCGTCTCGTGCATCGTCTTGTACTGCGAAAGCGCCTCAGTATCTTTCGTCGTCTCTCGCACAATCTCTCCGTTTTCGTCTTCAACAATGAGCACCTCCGACGGCTTGACCATCTTGCAGATCATAACGTTGCGCACACGGTTCATCACGGGCGAGATCAGCTCGTGTCGGCGACTGGAAGGTGTTGCGTTTGAGAATCCGGCAAGAGTGCGCACCTGGCCTTGCGAGGTCAAGTGCAGATCCTTGGAGAACACGGCGTAATACTCCAAGCAGATCTTAAACACTTGATCGTCTTCGACTTCCGCGAGGGCGACCAGGTAAGTGAAGCCTGCCAGCAAGGCCTGGTGAGCCTCGTCACCGGGGGTCTTGATCTGGTTCTCGATAACGCCGAAGTGGTTCTTGAAGAAGCTCGTGAAGAAAATCGCAAGGCGTTGCACGAAGATCTCGTCGTGTTCAAAGATCTGCGCGAACGACGCGCCCGGCGGGAGCACTTTGCCGATCTCATGGAGCACACCCATGTACATCTGCACGTAGATAGGCTCGTACTGAGGCGGCACTTCTCGCAGCTGAGCGATCTCGCTCAGACAGCTCAGCGTATCGTTGCGGAAAACGCTCGCGGCAAGGAACTTGGTCACGAGTGTCTCGATGAGGTCGGTCTCAAAGATGAAGCCGAGCGGGATCCAGCTGAGGAAGCGCAGCAGCGTCTGCAGCGTGACCGTGAGCAGCGGCACGTGCGTCGATTTGGCGAGCACGAACTGGCAGAGCTTGAAGATCTCCGAGAACTCGACGTGGAGCCGCTCCTTGAGCGCGTTTGTCTTTTGCTCGGTGAGCTGATCTTTGGAGAAATCGAACACTTCCTCGCTCAGCAGCTTGAGAATCGTCATGTTGTTCACACAGAGCACCTCCGAGGTCTACAAAAGCCACACGGCGTCGATGAGCGTTCGTGTGCCCGTCCCACGGAGCGCGTTTCGCGCGCTTACCTTGCTCGAGTTGACGATATCGGTGATGAAGGTCGGCCAGTTCTGCGGCCACTCGTGCTTGAGCACCTGCACGAGCACGAGGTCCATCTTGTGGATGAACGTGCGCTCGCGGCGCATGGTGGCCTCGTCGGACGAGAGCTGGAGCAGCTTGCCGACGATGTATCCCTTGATGCCTTCGCGCTGGTCCTTGGGGAGCACTTTCCAGCGGTACTTGATCGCGTCCTCGAGCACCTGGAGCCCGAAGAACTTGGTGTAGGGGCTCTTGCTCTTCTCGAGGATGTCGGAGGCGCGCGTCCAGGCGTCCTGGTGGTTCTGGAGCGCGACCATGATCTCGTTGGCGATCGCGCGGTGGGGGCTGTGCGGGTCATTCATGCACGCGACCACCTGCTCCAGCGCGTCCACGTCGAACGGCTGCGAGAAGTCGAGCAGCTTCTGCCCGACGGCCTCCATGGTGACTCGGGGGGAACCTTTGCACAAGTGCCCGACTGTCAAATGGGCAAGCGCCCGCGGATTGCGAACGTGACGCGGCTCGTAAACTACGCCGCCGCGTGGCTGGCCGCGGGGTATCGAATGTTCGGTAGGAGTGATGGTCGCGGTTAAATTACGACATGCTGAAAAACTCCACACCGAGTGGCCCACATGGCCATCTGGC
Organism: Pythium myriotylum; assembly: GCA_023091665.1. Lineage (NCBI taxonomy): Eukaryota > Oomycota > Peronosporomycetes > Pythiales > Pythiaceae > Pythium > Pythium myriotylum. The sequence goes on from JALJCQ010000014.1 coordinate 1,222,793, forward strand.
GCGTATCTACATTTGTTGGGAAGAGGGGCTGTGCAACCAGATCACTCTTTTCGACCAATCAAAGCGAGTTGACATGCAAGCAAGTGGCTTCGTCAACAGGTCCTGCCCACGTCCATGGACCGGATGCAATCACCACTTCGCAAGTTGCTGGCCGAGAGCAACAAGCCGCCCCCACTCGAAGCAGCCGACGCCATGGCCGAGCCAGAGAAAGAGCCCGCGGCCCACGAGCAGAAGCCGCTCCCTGCCGGCATGACCAAGCGCGCCGACGGCGGCGTCGAGCTCGTGCCCGAGGACTTCTGGCACGGCAGCGCGCTGCCCGCGTGGCTGCAAAAGGCCGTCACGGACCTCTTCGTCTTCGTCGTGATCCACTACAACTACTGGCACGCGCCCTTCCTCTGCCTCTTCTACTGGATGATCAAGAACGGCTACGGGCTCGTGGTCGTCGCGCTCGTCGTGATCTACCTGCCGTCCTTCACCAACGGCCGCCACAAGACCGCGAACGGAGGCCAGTGGGACTGGTTCCGCCAGATGCCCATTTGGCACGCGACCGCAAGACTCATCGACGTCAAGGTCGTCCGCGAGGCCCCGCTCGACGCGGCCAAGAAGTACATCTTCGGCTTCCACCCGCACGGCATCATCGTGCTCTCGCGTATCTCCACGTACGGAGGCAACTGGGAGAAGCTCTTCCCCAAGATCAACTACCGCGGTAAGTCGCCATCGATGTGAGCGTAGATGATGTACCTGCTCTCTAACCTCGCAACTGATTGCAGCCCTCGGTGCCTCCACCATGTTCTACGTTCCGCTCGGTCGTGAGCTCTGCCTGTGGCTCGGTGGCGTTGATGCGTCCCGCTCAACCGCTGAAAAGGTCCTCAAGTCCGGCAAGAGCATCGTTGTGTACCCCGGTGGTGTGCCGGAGATCTTCCTCGTCGACCCCAAGTCGAAGGAGAATGTCCTCGTCCTCAAGAAGCGATTGGGCTTCATCAAGCTCGCCATGCGCAACGGTGCGGATCTCGTGCCGGTCTTCGTGTTCGGCGAGAAGTGGCTCTACAACCTGTGGAACCCGCCAAAGAACCTCATCGCGTTCTTCCGCAAGACGCTGCAAATCCCGCTCATCTTTTTCTGGGGCCGCTTCCTCTGGATGCCGTATGCCCCGCCAAAGGGCAAGAAGTTCGGCGTTGTGTACGGCAAGCCAATGGCGTTGAAGCACAACGAGAACCCGACCGATGAGGAACTTCTCGCCATCCAGGCCGAATACATCAAGGAGGTGGAGCGCTTGTTTGCCCAGTACAAGAAGGAGTTCGGCTACGACGACGATGAGACGCTTGTCATCAACTAGACTCAGCAGAAGCATAGAGATTGTTCAAATGTGCATTTCCTCTTTGTTTAGGGCAAGAGCATGAGTACCCCCCTTAGTCGTTGGGCGTAATCCTGCACTTCAACATGCATCAGATTCATTTTGATTATCACGCATTAGTCGACACTGTGAGCGACTGCGACATAGACACCATGAGACGACCTGATCACGTCTCAGACTTGAGGGGCCGGTTCATGAGCAAGTCCTGGAGGTCCTCGCGCCTGATTTGGCCTTTCAGCATCGCGTTCACGGCTCTGAAAATGGGCAAGTCGATGCCGCATTGTTCGGCGAAGTACACAGCGACTTCGGCGGTTGGAACACCCTCGACTGTTGTCTCCTTGAGGATGTCCTCAACTTTCTCGCCCTTGATAATCCGGATGCCACACGTGCGGTTTCGAGACAGACTGCCAAATGCCGTGAGCATGAGATCGCCAATTCCTGACAACCCGGAGATCGTAATGGGCTGGCCTCCCATCGCAACACAGAGCTTCTGTAGCTCCAAGGAGCTTCGGGTTACGTACGCAGCTAGCGTATTGATGCCAAAACCGGCGCCTTCGATCATACCAGCTCCAATCGCGAGAGGATTCTTCAAGGCCCCGCCGAGTTGCACGCCGATGATGTCCTGCGAACTGTAGATGCGGAAGTCGACAGTCGAGAGAGCACGCTGCACGTATACAGCATGGTAAAGATACTTGGACGCGACGACCACTGCGGACGGCATGTTGTTCATCAGCTCCAACGCGAACGACGGACCCGAGAGAAAACACAGCGGCTGGTCACGGCCAAGCGCCTCGAGGATCGGGTATGAGAGCAGCTGCTTGGTCTTGAGGTAGAGACCCTTGCAGGTGATCACGAGCAACGCGTCCGGAGGGATCGCGTCTTTGAACTTGGTCAAGAAGTCCGGAGTGAGCTGCGCCGGGAGGCATACAATGACGATCTTGGCGCCTTGGCATGCCTCCTGGACCGAGGTCGTCGCCGAGACAAGCGGCGACAGCTCGAACTGCGAGAAGACCTTGGGGTTGCGGTGCGTCGAGTTGATGGCGTCGACGGTCTCGGTGTCTCGCGCGTAGAGCGCGACGTCGTGTCCTCGGCGAGCGGCGATCATGGCCATGGCCGTGCCGTACGAGCCGGCGGCCAGCACGGCGACCTTGACCTTCTCGACCTCGGCCGACGGCAGCCCGGCGTTCGTCGCGCCGCCAGCGATGCCTGCGCCGTAGAGAGCTTCCATGCTTGACGAGTGGGGAGGAGAGCCAATTGAAGAATGCGCCGCTGGACGCAAGTCGTGGGAGAACAAGATCGGTTCGAAATTTGCAGTGACACTGACGCGTCACATTTGCCACCGCGTTCGAGTGACGTAACGCGGTAGCCTCTCAGAATGAATACCTGGGGGCCGCTGGTGGATGCGTTTAGGGAGGTTGAAGCTTCTCAATGGGTGGCGAGGGGGGGGGAACAGAGAGTGTGTTCCACGCCAGGTCAATCGACAGGCTCAGATCCGTTTCGACCGCCGCGCAGGACGACGGGAAGGGGGCCTGTCGACGAAAGACAGTCGACGTATGCAGCGATCCACAGGCGCGTCTGCAGCTACGTGGCCGTTCGAGTCGTGTCGACGCAGCTTCCCGATGATGAACTGAAGAGTCCCATCGTTCCAGCACTGGGCTCGCCCTCAGTGTGCTCGACAGATCGTTGGAGCGTGCCTCAGGCGCGCGCTGACAGCTCCAATCTTCTCGCTGACGGGAAGAGCGATTGCATTGTGTGTAAAGCAGGCGCCTTGGTGGCGCTGGCCGAACTGAGCACTGTGTCCTCTCTGGGGATGCATGGGCCTCATCACGCGGATGCAACGCGTGTGCGGTATGAGTGTTGCGGCTGGCCATTGGTTTTCAATGGTTTATCAGTCGCGCTTCCAGTTGTGCGTGCAGTTGGGCCTAGACGAAACGAAGCAAGCATCATAGTACGCGGCATTGCGCTTCAGTCGCTGTCGTGTCTCCAATAGCTGGCACATTCTCAACTAGACTACAGTATCTGTGGCAGTGTCTCCGTTCTCCATTTCGATGCCCAGTAGTAGTGCGTAGTAGTAGTAGCTGTAAGCATCTTCATCTCGGCGACTCTGATACTCCGTCGGACGATGCGAGATCATCTTGGAATGCCGTGATTCCGACTATGTCACTCTTTCGAGGTCTCCATCCAGCTTTGGCGAATAACGGCTGAGTTCCAAGCGACGCCAGCTCACCTCGTCGCCATGAGCGCTCGCCCTCGCCCCTACCAGCGCCTTTCTCAGGACGAGACCACTCTCTCGCCGACGACCGATGCGTCGCACGTGGGCACGAGCAATTTCGAGGACGACGGCCACGACGCGGACGAGCGACTCGATGACGTTGACGACAACGACTTTGACGACGACGACGAGCGGGATGCGCTCAAGAAGAAGGCGAGAACGCGCGCCAAGCAGGCTGCGACGTGGAGCATCAAACTCCACGCTGCGCTCTGGGTGCTCACGGCTGGGGCAGTCGCGTACGCGATCGACTTCTTCCATGTCATCTTTAATGACCCGAGAGTGCGAAAGTACGTATCGTTCGCCCACGATGGGGGGACCCAGAGTCTGACCCTTGTCATCTCAATTGCAGAGGCTTCTTCCAAGTGGGACTCGTGTGCTTTGGCATCAACACGTGTATCACGTGCTACCTCGCGATCTATTTGCCGTACATCAAACAGATCCACCTCGAATGGAGTGTGTACTGCCCGAGGATGATCCCGACCGCGACCGTGGTCGGCGTCATCGCGAGCTTCTGCTTTGTCTGCGCGTTCTGGCCAGTATGGGGACTCTTCACACCTGGGCTCCTACTGCTTTTCTTCATTGGTTCGCTCATGACCGCCCATTTCCTTCCTGCGATTTAATCCTGCTGCGAATGATGTACAATAGAACTCGTATGCTCGAGGACTGAGTGCGCATACCTTCGACATGTATCGGAATTAAATAAGGACCCTTTCCTACTGCTCCATGCTGTTGGCTCTGCAGGGTATTACCGGACGAGGCACTCGTGCCCACAAAGGCTGCAGCTCATCAGCAAGGAATCTGTCACTTCGTTCTCGCCGTCGAGGTCGGAGAAGACGGCAAAGACAGGGTCGGCATGGCATTCCTCACTGCAGAACAACAGCGAGTGTCAGCAGTGCTCCCCAGAAAGCCTATCTGTTAAGCAAGTGCGTACCGATGGGCCATGTAGGCATCCGAGATCTTCTCTTGGAGATCCTCCAGAGCTCCATGGAGAATATTCTGAACACAACAACACACAAACGTCGATCTGAGAACTAACATATGAGAGGATCGTACGGGGCGAACGAACCTTCACTCGAAGTGAGAATCCGCAAGGACACGAGACCAGTGCGTGGGAATCTCCGCTTGCAGCTTCCCGGAGGTCGCACGCTTTGCACACAGGGCACAACACGTGGATGCCCTCGCCGAAATCTCCCACCTCATCCGGGAATGCGTGCTCGTCTTCATAGGCATCACCGTGGCCATCAATGTCCATGCCGGCGAGCATGGCAGCGAGCGAGGCCTCCTCGAACTCCATCATCTCCTCGGCGAGTCTCTCATCTTCATCGTCGGCGTCCCACTCGTACCGCAGCTCGTCCTCGAGCGCGTGGACGATGTCGAGATAGTCTTCTTCCGAGAGCTGTCCCGCGACCATGAGGTCTTCGATCGAGCCGAGCGCTTCGCTCTCGTCGACGTCGTCGTAGTCGTCGCGCTGGAGATCAAAGACCGGGTGGCGCGCGGCCTTGCGCCGCTGCTCGCTGACGACGATGCGCTTCATCTCGTCGGCGATGTTGGCGTGCGGACTGCGCAGCTTGGCGAGCAGCTCGTGGCGGTTCTGGCGCAGACGCGCCATGCATCGCTGGCGCAGCTGGTCCTTCCAGAGCGGCGGCGACAGCGACGCGCTGAAGGCGTTGCTCTTGGTCACGGCGGCGCGGCGCGTCATGGTCGGTCCCGCGCTTCGAATGCCTCCCGATCGAACGAAAGCGCGCGCATTTGGAGGGGATGGATGTTGCGCGAAGGTGGACAGAAGGTCGTCGGAAGAGAATGAGAATTTCCCGAAAAACCAGATCCCAATACGGTATTATTCAAGTGTCCACTTGACGAGATGCTGTTCAGGTGATGACCAGTGTCTCGTCGTCGTCGTAGCCGTACTCCTTCTTGTACTGACTGAACAAGCGCTCGACCTCCTTGATGTACAGAGCCTGAGCTGCCAGGAGGTCTTCCTCGGTCGGGTTCTCGTTGCGCTTGAGCGCGATGGGCTTGCCGAACACAGCGCCGTAGGACTTGCCCTCGGGTAGGCGCTGCGGCATCCAGAGGAAGCGGCCCCAGAAGATGATGAGCGGGAACTTGAGCTTCTTCTGGAAAAAGTCGACCACTTGCTTCGAAGGCTTCCACACTTTGTAGAGGAACTTCTCGCCGAACACAAAGACCGGCACGAGGTCGGCGCCGTTGCGCATGGCGAGCTTGATGAAGCCCAGTCGCTTCTTGAGGATGAGAACGTTCTCCTTGGAGTTGGGATCGGTCAGGAAGATCTCGGGCACTCCGCCGGGATACACCATGATGCTGCTTCCCGCCTTGAGCACCTTCTCGGCAGTCGGACGTGAGGCGTCCACCCCACCGAGCCAGAGGCACAACTCACGACCAAGCGGCACCTTGAAAACGGAAGACGCGCCGAGAACTAGGAGTACATGAGAGATATTAGAATGCTCCCACGACAGCAACAGTTTGCGCACATGACTCACTTCGGTACGTGATGTTCGGGAATATCTTCTCCCATAGCCCACCGTACGTGGCAACGCGCGACAAGACGATGATGGCATGCGGGTGGAAGCCGAAGATGTACTGCTTGGCGCTGTCGAGCGCTGCCTCGCGAATGTTCTTGATCTTGAGGCCTCGGTTCGCTGGGTTCCAGAGCCACCATTGCCGGAAGGAATCCCACTGGCGGCCTTGCGCTGTCATCTCCGATCCATCAAGGAACGAGGGCATGTAGATCGCGACGAGTGCCACGACGACTACCACGTATCCATTCTACGAATTGAGTTTGGGTTTGTTAAAGAGCCCTTCGCACAAGCGACGCAGACGCTGGCTCACCTGGATCAGATAGTAGAAAAGCAGCACGAACGGCGCGAGCCACACGTTGTAGTGGATCGTGATGAACACGAACAGTTCGGTGATGGCCGTCTGCGCCCACGTCGGGAGCTTGCTCGTGGCCCAAACGTCCGCCGGGGAGACCTCGAGCGAGCCGTCGGCGCGCGTCTTGGTCGTCGCATCGAGCAGCCGCTGGCTCTCGTGCTCCTGGTGCTTTTCCTCTGCGGCGGCCGCCATCGCTTGCGGCAGGTACGGCCTTGTGTCTCCTGCGTGCGTTTCGCGAATGGCGAGACGGCCCCGGATCCGTCTTCCATCGATCCCATCGTGAGGAGCTCCCGATTGCTGGTGGATTACTGAGAGCAGATTGCGACTCAGGATTATGCCCCGAGGAGCCAAGTCATCCGAACGTTGCACGAATGTCGCACGAAGAAGGCCAATTGGCCTGGCTATGTCCACAATGTCAAACAGTTGAGTGTTTGGTTGAAGAGATTTTCCACTAACGCAGTGGATTATCCTTTGAAGTCCTTAATGCACTAAGTTAACGTGTAAATGAGGCTGGCATGCAGGCCCAGCAAGCTTGTGATGTCATTCTCGGCAGCACCTAGTGCACCACCAGTTCCTCGTCGTCATCACAGCCGAAAGCCTTCTTGTGCTGACTAAACAGACGTTCGAGCTCACTGATGTAGAGCTCCAGCACAGTCTGGACCTGCTCGTCCGACGGATTCGCCGTGTGCTCCACAGGAATCGGCTTCCCGAAGACCATGCCGAAGGTCTTGCCACTCGGCGGTCGGTGCGGCATCCACAGACAGCGGCCCCAGAAGGCGACCAACGGGATCATGAGCTTGCGGAAGAAGTCGAAGACGTGCGGGCGAGGACGCCAGACGCTGTAGAGATGCTTCTCGTTGAAGACCATCACGGGCACGAGCTCGGCGCCCTGGCGCATCGCGAGCTTGATAAAGCCTGACCGGTTCTTGAGCACGAGAGCGTTCTCCTTGGACTCGGGATCCACGCAGAACATCTCGCGGATGCCGCCCGGGAACACCGCGACGCTCTTGCCGGACTTGAGCACTCGCTCAGCAGTCGCACGGGAGGCGTCGACCGCTCCGAGCCTGGCAACAAGGCACCAGCATGGTCAGAGGCCGGCAGATACAATGCTCCAGTGCAAACATCCATACCACAGGCTGGCCTCACGACACAACGGGACCGAGAAGATCGGCGATGCCCCGAGAACTGCAGCAAACACTCCAAGTTAGCCGTCCGCCTACCTACTCTCGTGGAGGCTTTGGTGAGAAAAACTTACATCGAAAGTCGACATTCGGGAAGAGAGTGTCCCAGTTGCCGCCAAACAAAGCGAATCGCGACATCACGAGAAGCCCGTGCGGGTGGTACGAGAAGATGTACTTCTTGCTCTTGGTCTCGTCCAAAGGCGCCTCCCGTAGAACTTTCATGCCGAGATAGTTGCGCGGAATAAGATTCCACACGCGCAGCAACCGAAACGCCTCCCACTGTCTCCCGTGAGCGGTCTTGTGGGCGTCGTTCACAAACGACGGAACGTAGCACGCGAGCGCGATCGTCGCGACCCACGCGTAGCCGTTGGACGCGAGCCACGCGACGGCAGCCAGCGCGGGCACGAACCAGAATGTGTAGTGGACGATGACGAAGACGAAGAGCTCGGTCAAGAGCCTCTGGCTCCACTCAGGCAAGCGGCTTCCTTCCCAGTAGTCAGGCGGCGAGTACTCGACGAGACCCGCGTTGTCGCTCGGCTGCTTTTGGCCGGCCGAGCTCGCATCGGAGACTCTCATCGCCGGCTCGACGAGCGGCGCGACCGCGTTATGAGCCTCGGCGACCATCGCCCGACTGAAGGAATGATAGAATGCGACCAGACTGCATCCGCGAGCGTCGCTTCGCTGGTGAGACGCTTCGCTCGCGAGCGCCCGATCACTTCATCAATTTAACGTCAGACTCGCGCAAGAGACCAATCATCTGTGAGATTTCTTTGTGACGTAAGATCTGAACTGAATAAGCTCTTTCGAAAGGACAACAGCTCCTGCCAAGTTCAACAAGAGTTCATCCATGTTTCGAATGTTGTTTAAAGATGCACACACAAGCGATCACGAAATGACCAGTCGCTCGTCTTCGTCGTACCCGAAGGCAGATTTGTACTGGGCGAACAAGCGCTCGACCTCTTGCGTATATCGCTTGTGAAGAGCTAGCACCTCCTCGTCGGTCGGATTCTCTGTCAGGTTCACCGCGATGGGTTTGCCATACACCACGCCGAACGGCTTCTCGGTCGCAGGAAGCGGCATCCAGAGGAATCTTCCCCAGAAGAAAATGAACGGCACGCGCACGGTCTTCCAGACGAACGACGTGAACCACTGCGGCGGACTGTAGACCCTGTAGAGCCACTTCTCGCCGAACACAAAGACTGGCACAAGGTCTGCGCCATTCCGCAGGGCGAGTTTGATGAAGCCCAATCGTTTCTTGAGCACGATCACATTGTCCTTGGACAGAGGATCGACGAGAAAGATTTCAGGGACGCCGCCAGGATAAACAGTGATGCTCTTGCCCGAGCTGAGCACTTTTTGCGCGGTCGAACGAGACGCATCCACTCCTCCGAGCCTACCAGTGTCCGCAATTAGTTTTTCGTTAGGTTTCGCTGAGGATTGAGCTTTGATGTCTCACCAGAGGCAGGCTTCGCGAGCGAGAGGAACGGAGAACATCGCTGATGCGCCGAGGACTAGGGTCACAGAAGACATCGTCACTAACTCGCAATCAAAGCAACTCGCATCCCGACAAGCAACACTCACAACGAAAGTCCAAGCCCGGGAAGACCTTCTCCCAGTTACCGCCCGAGATCGCAAAGCGGGAGAGCACGAGAATGCCATGCGGGTGGTAGCCAAAGATGTATTTCTTCGTGCAGTCAAGCGGAGATTCGCGGATGACCTTGATCTTCAGGTAGTTCGACGCGACCAGATTCCAGACGTTGGAGGAGCGGAACGCGTTCCATTGGCGCCCGTGCGCCGTGGACTGCGTCCCATCCAAGAACGACGGCAAGTAGGCGACCACAAGCACCGCCACGAGCCAGGCGCCGCCGTTGAGCACGAGATAGTACGCCACGCCAAGCGTGGGTAACAACCAGAGGTTATAGTGGGACACGACAAGAACGAACACGTTCATGACGAACGCTTGGAGCCATCGAGGCAAACGACTGCCCTCCCAGAAGTCTGGCGGCGAGTAGACGAACGGCTGCTCCGTCGCCGCGTCGACGCAAGCGCTCTCCGGCTCCAGCTTGGGCGTCTCGCGCGTCACGGTCTCCGGTGACGCGGCCATCGTGCTACTCGCTCGGGCGATTCGCGACTGCGTGCGTGGCGGCCAAAGCGACCGGGCGATACTGTACTTCTCTACGTACGAGACACTCCCTTCCCTCCTCGTCCCTCTCCCATCTCCCGTCCAAACGACGCGGAGGCCATGGAAGGGAGAGAGAGGAGGAGGGAGGCAGGATACGCTTTCTCCCAATCCCGTGATCTCTTGAACAGATCCGAGATTGCCTCGCCCAGCTGGTCGATGGCGCGTAAACAATCCCGTGGATAATCCGGATATTATCCCATAACCTCCTTGACGTGATAGTGCAATCATCTTTCAAAGGGTCTCTATCGTTTCTATCTCTCACACGGTGTCGTACTTAATCGGAGAATCCCGACACCCAACCGTCTTTCTATCGCGGCCATCCCAGGACACCATGGCGATCCGCGAGGAGCACGACTTCCTGAGCGAGAACGAGCGCGCGTTTCTCTTCAGCAGCATCCATGACAAGCCGCACGTGCGAGCCGACGGCCGCGAGCTCATGCAGCAGCGCAAGGTGCGTGGGGCGTCTCGTGGAGAAGAACCACGCCCAACGAGACTCAGGCGTAGCTCCTCACTAGATCCGCGTCCAGTTCCGGCGGTCGGACGACCAGAGCCAAGCGGAAGTGCAGCTCGGGCGCACTCGGTAGGTGGCTGCTAATACTGTGAAAAGTGGTATCGTGCTGAGTGGATGGCTGTGTGTGCCAGGGTGATCGCGAACGTCCACGGCGAGATCGTCCCGCCGTTCCCGGACCGCCCGACCGAGGGCTTTCTGCAGTTCAACGTCGAGCTTTCGCCCATGGCGTCGCAGAACTTCGAGGTCGGGCGGCCGTCGCCCTTAGCTGTCGAGCTCGCGCGCATCGTGGATCGCGGCATCCGCGAGTGCCGCGCGCTGGACACAGAGGCGCTGGCCATCGTCGCTGGCGAGAAAGTGTGGTCAATCACGTGCGACATCCACGTCGTGGACCACGGTGGCAACCTCATCGACTGCGTCTCGCTCGCCGCCATCGCTGCCATGATGCACTACCGTCGCCCCGAGGTCTCGGTGCAAGGAGGCCAAACGACGGTGTACAAGATTGACGACCACGCAGCCGTGCCGCTCAGCCTCCACCATATCCCGATCTCTATTTCGTTCTGCTTCATCGAGAAAAGAAACACAAGCGACGATGAGGAGGAGGATTCGGTGGTGATATTTATGGATCCCACCGACCGAGAGGAACGAATCACCGACGGCTCCATGACGTTCACGTTCAACTCGTTCCGGGAACTCTGCGCTGTCCACAAGATCGGTGGCGCTGCGATTTCCACGACCGATGTGCTCCGCTGCGCGAACGTCGCGGCAGCGCGAGTCGCGGAGCTGACGGAATTTTTAAAGGAAGAAGCTGAGAAGGCCGACAAGGAAGCAACGGACAAACGCCGTGCAATGCTCCGCGGACGTGAGTTTGCGGACGAATCGTCAGTCGCCACCAATCAGTCCAAACAGCACCGCACTGAGGTGGATCTTGGCATTATGACCGACTTTAAGACGCTCCACGCGCCGATCGCATTACGAGACGATCCGACGCAGGCCGAGAACGACGCCAAGGTGTCGTCGATGGCACAACTTCTCGAGTCGCTGGAACAAGCCGCGGTCGTCACAGATGCGCCACCTTCGAGTGGCTTCGAGATGAGTAATGAGGCTGCACGCGAAGAGTTCCAAAAACTTGCTGCAGGGTTCAACATGCGCGAGCTCGTCGCTGGTGCGACTGAAGCCAAGCCAAGCAAACCCACTCCAGCCCCTGCGAAGCCGTCGACGGTCGTGACTAAGGTCAGCAAGAAGACCAAGCCCGTAGATAGTGACAGCGAAGAGGAAAGCGTCGTAGTGCAGAGCGAGTTTACGGGCTCGACACCTTCAGTGGAGAAGAAGAGTCCACCGATCCCTGCTGCCGCGGCCCCCAAGAAAAAACCGGTGAAAAAAGGCAAGAAAGCAGCGCTATCAAGCGACTCAGACGAGGAGGTTGATTTGAGTGCAGCTGTGAAGCGGAAGGTGGGGAAAAAGTGAGCTGTTTCGTATTCTACCAGCTTGTCTTCGATAATCTAGATGCCATCTCGAATCCCTTATCCGTAAATGAGTGCCTCAACTCCTACCCAGGTATACCCCCACGACATGGTACAGCACGCTCCTCGAGCTCAGCATTCGCTTGTATGAGGGCGCAAATCTCTCTGAATAAATCGTTGACCTGCTGCGGGGTGCTCACCTGGTCGTAGTCATAACTTGGGATCCATACAATGCCATTTCGAATCAGCCGGAGAAATACAGGCGCCTGACGATGAGTGTACTGTTTGTATCCACGCCTGCACCACTTCAGTCGTAACAATGCCTCACTCTCTTCCTTTGATCTCGCGCGACGCTGAGTACGCATAGATAAACCGCCAGCGACAGACACCTTCTCTTCTTTGCCGATCCCTAAGCCATACCCGATACCTCGCGAGTCGGCCAGCTTCTCATCGTCAAAGACAAAATCGAGTCGGTTTACAAGCGCCGATACTAGTGATTTCTCTCGCTCGCAGCTCTGCATGATCTCCAGAGGCATTGGTAAGAAGATTGGTGCAATCAAGGGGTGGATCTGGAGGAACGAGACACTTGTATACTCGGGTATGCGCCGCAACTCCAATCCTGCCTGCTTTGCCTTTCGCCGAATCGTGGAGATGAAGTCATCAACAATAATCCCACTACATGCAAGCCACCTCACATCAAAGTGATAGCTTTTGTGAACTTGCATCGTATCTTCGACGTGCATCATCAACCATTCGTTGCGTGGATCCTCACTTTTCAAACGTGTGTACGAGGCCATCGACTCGCATGACATCTTGTAGCTTAATGTTCCAACTTGTTGGTGCAGATTTGGTGAGGGGAGCGGGTCGAGTAGTACTTTAATCCGAATTTTCTCCTGAGTCCCATGTTCCGAGGCGACTCGGGTCTGAAGATAGTCCACGAACTTAGTAAATCTCTGCGCGTACTCTTCTTCATCAGCCCTAGAGCCCTTCTTCACACTAGCTGGGGGTAACACAGCGAACCGGATTCGTCGGTACTTTATCATATCCGACATTTCATCATGATACCCGCACAGCAAATGGTCGAGAGAGTTCCAGTTATCTTCGGGCATTGGGAACTGGTAGAAATTTTGTTGTAGCGGGTGGAAGGATTGGGTGCGATCCACCCAGAGCGAGTATTTGTACACGACAGGCTCGTTATGTTCCCCTTGAGACGAACGATCAACATAGCGCTTCACTTCAATTGCTTGCAAGTCCGCATCGTAGATGATCTGGTGAATTCGATGCCCCATGCTGAGGTAATAAGTTGTAGTGTTACCGCTTGAGTTCTTCGGTTCTCCCCCACGCCCGAAGTTTGTTATACCATAAAGCATCCGATTTCGATAGAAGTCGCTGTCAGAGCCACTTTCTTGCGCCACAAGTTGGAAATCACTCGCAAGACGTTGGCAGATCATTTCAATGAGCAGCTCATCGTGATTCTTGTACTTTGGAAACAGATCGCCGTCTGTTGATGGAAGTGTCAGCGTGTAGAAGGATTCTGTGTAGTTCGAGTATAGCTCCTTTGGTGACGGATGATAATCCGTTGTAAGAGGTAAAATCGCTGGGGACGTAAGCGACTTCCAATTTGGACCAAGATGCTTTTGATTGGTCTCGTTGCCCAACGAGCTGAAACCTCTAGAGTGGTTATCCACGGCAGGGAAAAGATGACTCCACCTCCTCCGGTCGCTCGAGAGCCTTGCCGTCGTAGACTCAAGTGTTTCTGCCGAATACTTGAATGGATTTACCTCATGAAAGCTAGGTCGGAAAGCTATGCCATGAGGAATCTCTGCCGCATTTGGGAGCGCTAAAGTCGACGAGCCGACTTGATCAGATGCTGCCTTGAGCAATCCAGGCATCATACCATTTCCAGTGAGAAATGACTTCTTGTACGAGCCGCTGAGCTCCATTGGCGACGGCAGGAGTGCAGCGATAGACGACGCCGACAGCGGTGGCGAGCGAACTGACCGATCATGTAGCTTCAAACTCCGCGATAACGGCGTTGATGGCTCGTCTACAGCTGTCAGATTATTGGTCTCACTCGATTGGCCTTCACACGTCACTAATTTTTCATGAGAGTCAAGTAAATCAGCAGATTTGGAAACATTTCTTCGGACAATGTCTGTTGGTAAAGACGGAAGATGCGAGCGTTGAGTGTTCGGGGCCAGAGGCGGTGATTTACGTGATCCAAGGAGACGATATGCAGTTGATCGCGCATTTGCCGAGGTCATCTCTTTGGGTTCTGTCTCTGTGCCGAATGAAGTCAAACTCAGTGCTGATGCATCTCTTCTCATTGGACGACCTTCAGGAAGCACCCCTGAACCGTGAACCACAGTACTTGTTGATCGACTCTGCGGAATCGTGTTTCGAGGAGATAAGATAGAATTCACCAAACTGGAACTGCCGAGTGCTACATGCGAACTGGCTGATTTCCAGCGATTATTAGTTTGGGAGGTAATCAGACTGAGCATATCACCTGTTAAAGACGTTGATGCAAAGTCGGATTCATCATGTAAAGAGAACGAGACTGCAGCATGACACCCATCGTCATCGATGGCACTTCTTCTCCACTTTGTCGGAGCGAAGACGCCGGCATCGTATTCTTCCAAGGCCTCACGAGCCACGATACTGGCACTGACACCGGCCATGGAAAGGCTTTCCAAACGAGGTGAGCGCGTGATCTCGAAGTCAGAAGACTTACAAAGTCGCCACTGATCGCCAGGAGCAAGAGATGCGGTGCTAATAGTGTCGCTAAGGTTGGAAATCCTTCGGAGGAGATTTTCCTTATCACTTTCGCTCGACTGAAGATAATCAGGTCTTATTGCCAGATCCTCAGCCTGCGTCGTGTGTTTCTTCATTGTGTTTGCTAATGCGACTGGGAATATGAGTTTCTCTGTCGGTGCGGTCATGTCAAACATTCGAAATGGCGGGAGAGGAGAGAAGGCGCGGTTTGATTTTGCTTGGCACGCACAGGAGTAAATCATGTGCGATGCAGGTCTTCTGCTTGGTTGACGAGGGCCTTGACTATTGGCCAAGCTAGTCTGGGGAGTGCAGGAACAATCGAACTCCAGAAAGGTGATGTTTACCCAGTGAGGCACAATGTAGAATGTTCTACTCGGATGCTCGATCGCGCCTGCGATCATCTCTGCGGCAGCCTTGGGCGTTGAGGCGTCACTGGTAGATGGTCGTAGCAGTACGGCGCTGGGGGATCGGACCGTATTCCTAAAGCTAGTTCGAGCAATTGAGCGTTCACCTAAACTCGGACTGGGTGGTTTACTGTGAAAGCTTGATCGACAAATAAATAACGGGACAACATGTAGCGGTGGAGTCGCCAGCGAAATCATGTCCATACCGACTCCATTGTCCATCATGCGTTGCTTCGTGACATCGGCGAGGCGCTCATCAACTCGAAACACGCTGCTTCCTGCTGTGATCATCACGATACTTTGACCGGTGCGATTTAGGTCACGATCCATGAAATGCTTGTCGAGGATGTTCAAGGTCACATTGATTGCTTCCAGAATATTTCCGTCAGCAGCTCTCGATGGTATACCATACGGCAGAGCCTTCCACTTGACGTAGGTACCCCTGTCGCCCGTATCCGACGCATCGCTCTCACGAAGCTGGTCTTCATCAGGCGTGCGATTGTCTGTAGCTTCTCTGTGAACCTCACAGACTTCGTACTCAGCGGGTAAGAAGTCGTCTGGTGTGCGCCAGCGGTGTTGTTCATGATATTGCACAAACTCACGCTTCAAAATGCCAACCAGCTGTGACCAATCCGGGCCAGTGAAGTTCATCACGAGAACCTTGTAAAAGTCTTCAAAGTACCGTCCACTCGTAGGGTCGATGTGGACAGTTGGACCATACCCGTGTGCCGAGTCCACAAAACAGCATCCTGGACCAAACCCCTGGCGAATTGGATCTCGGAAAGGTGGAGACGTTGGGTCATATCCATCAGGAAATTGATTCTTGTCGTAAAAGCTCCGCGAGAACGTGATAATAGTCACCGAGTGGCTCACCAAGTTCTCGGTCCACTTCGCAATTAAGACCTTCAACAGACGATTTAACATCTTTTCATAATAAAGTTCGCCGTCCGGTGCAAACTCCCACATCTCTGTGCTCATTTGAACGAGCCAAATGAGTCGACTGGACCGAGAGCGCACGATTACCTTTGTATCCGCGCCGACGACGCCACACATGACGTTCTGGTTGCTGGCAAGCAGCATCTCGACTTGCGATCGCACACCGAGCACTGCGACGTGTTTGCCGATGTACACGCACTTGCCCAGCATCGCTACTTTGACGCGCCAAATGTCGGCGCGAGACACAAACTGGTCTCGAAACGTCACTTCTAGAAAGTCCACAGTCACGTCGCGCTCGTCAATCTTCTGCACCCCGACCGGATACAGCGGGTCGAGTCCGAACTGCGCTGCCACGTCTTTGAGGATACTGACCTAATGCAAAGCCACCCGCTCAGTGGCGCCAGTGAGCTCTATCTATCTCCTCCGCACGCGACTCATTCCGCACCTGGAGTTTGCCTCGGATGGCGTTGAGCGACATGACCTGCAGCACGAGCCGGTGGTGGTCGCGCTCGGGCTGGCTGATCTCCACGAGATCGTTCACCTGCGGTTCACGGGTCAGCGAGGCGCGCGGCGGCGCCGTTGCCGAGAGCGCGCACCTTGATCTCGGGGAAGCACTCGGGGTTCACGACGAGCTCCTCACCCGCGCCGAACTCGGCGCCGTGGACCATGAGCGAGAAGACGCGGCGGTCCTGCGCCCGCGTGCCGCTGAGGCGCTTGGCGTGGCGGCCCGACATGGCCTGTCGCGAGCGCGCGCGTGAGCGACCGCGAGCCTCCAGGAGCATGCATGCACGGACATGTAGTACGCACCGCTTCGCAAGTTTCCCTTGCGGCAGAAGAGGCCTCCGAGTTGAGGGGGGAAGGTTGAACTTGAGCGAGGAACCGCTTTGGATTGGTGGAAATGGCGATTCAGCAGTTGCGATTGGATGAATAGGAGAGTCAAACGAGACCAGCACTCCTAAGTACGGATCCGCTTCCATACGCACTTACAGGGTGAGTGCAGAAGCCTTTGCACAGCCTGGACCCACCTGGACACGAGCTGGACGAGGGAGGCGTCGTCCCCTCGCGCGTATATCGCCGGCGTGACGTCGGCGCAGAGGGGGAGAGGGAGAAATGAGCGCGTCGCATGCGTCGCCCTCGCTCGCGGCCGCGGGCGCCGGCTCGAACGGCGCCGAAGTCGAGCTCATGCGCACGATTCTCGGCGAGCACGTGCCGCAGTCCGTCATCCTCGCCTGTCTGAATGCCTGCGGCTTCGACGTCACGGCCGCGCTCAACTGGTACTTCATGGAAGTCGCGTCCCATGAGGCCGAGCAGGAGCGAGCTCAGCGCGGACCGCCCTTGCGCGACGCCGCGCCCGCCGCTCAAGACCTGCCGCCGTCGAGCGGCTCCACGCCTCTCATCCAGTCCGGCCTCGGGCTCACGCTCCACTCGCGGAACGTGCAGGGTATGGTGAGCAAGACAGACACGTACTACGCGACGCTCACGCGCGGCGTCGCGACCTACGACATGATCACACCAAGCAACGAGAAGTTCCTGACGATTAAACTCCGGAAACGAGGCTGGCGACCGGCCGCCGGCGCGCTCACAGGCCACGGTATCACGCCTGCAGCCGTGCAATCCATGCAACGACCCTACTTCATGAACGGCGATATCGTCACTCTCGAGTGCAACGGCTTGTGGCTCAAATCGAGCTCTCTCCACAAGATGCTCCAGTGGAAATCTCCAGCGGATGACGACCGATGCAAGTTCGTCATTCGAGGTCTCCCGCTTGGCAGGAATCTGCGTCCTGGAGACTACTTCTTCCTCACAAGTTACAAGTGGGAGGACAAGGAGATCGTGATGAAAGAAGAAAAGCCCGTCGGGCTCACGAGTTACAACACGAGTGTGCATCGTTGTTTCCTCGGACTCGACCGTGTCAAATGGTACGTGGCTCTTGGAGAGATTTGAATTCCCTCAGAAATTAACGTTATTGCCATTGCAGGCCCCACCAGAGACTGTTCTTTTATGCCAAGCTGACGGAGAACGCGATGTCCAGCTTGCAGCAGCCGACGGACCCCATCGATCTCCAAAACTTGAGCATCGATGTTGTGGGAACTCCAGCTGCCCCAATTATTGAGCAACAGCTACTCTCTGTAAGTGCCTACGATATATCTTGGACTCGTGAAGAGGTTCCTGACGACCCTGTTCGCAACGAGTAGCCCCAGAGCCATACTTTCACTAGCGAGATCGAGGAGATGGATGTGAAGATTGACCAGATGGTTGGAATCGTCGGGGACGAAATCTCGCGAGATCGACTTGCGAATTTCCTTGATGGTGCGGGTGGCAACGTCCAGATTGCATTGGAGCACTACTTCATGACGCTATCTTCGCTGGAGCCCAAACCTGCTGAGCCACCGACTCTACTACCTCCCGTTCCACCACCTGTGATAATCGTTCCCGATCATGCTGCTCAAGTTCACGTTGCTGCTGCGGCTGCAGCTTCCGCCCAAGCGCACCATCATCGTAGACCACTGAGTGATCTTATCATTCCGATTCCGTCTCTGGATGAACCGCTGCAATCTCCTGTGCCTCATGCACCATCCCCGGCAGCTACTCCAGCTGCTGCTGCTCCATCCTTACTAGAAGAGGAAACTGTAAGCGCAGCATTAGAATCGGCTGTGATCTCTTCTTCCCGCTCACGTCGAGGAACCTCAGTTGACAGCATTTCGATGGATACATCTGGATACTCTATGCACGAAGAACCGGAAGGGCTCACCATTCATGACTTCGAGATGGTCAGCGTGTTGGGCAAAGGAAGCTTTGGCGCTGTAATGCTAGTTCGATTCAAGAAGGATGGCCGCATTTTTGCGTTGAAGATCATCAAAAAGTCTAACATGGACAAGTCCGACATTCGAAACGCGATGGAGGAACGTCAGATCCTACAGCGCATCCACCACCCGTACATTTGCAGTCTGATGTTCGCGTTCCAGACAAACGAGCGACTCTATCTCGGAATGAAGTACTATGCTGCTGGAGATTTGTTCTACCACCTCAACATGCGCGGACAGCTCCCTGTTCGTGATACCCAACTTTACGCTGCTGAGCTCGTTCTCGCGATATCATATCTTCATGAGCTCAACATCCTCTATCGAGATTTGAAGCCATCAAACGTCATGATCGATTCTGACGGTCACATTGGTGTCGTTGACTTTGGTTTGTCGAAGCAGCACATCTATGGCAGTAGCCATGGTGTGAAGACTCTCTCTGGCACGGCAGAATATGTGGCGCCTGAGGCTCTCGCTCAGATGGCAGACGGCTCCCGAAGTTATGGGAAAGTTTACGACTGGTGGAGTCTTGGTGTCGTCATTGTAAGTTTGATTTTGGGACAACCGGCTGGTTGAGTTGGTTACTGACGTTTTTCTCGATGTTCAGTACGAGATGCTCGTCGGCGAGTCACCATTCTATGACAAGAACGAGCACAAAATGCTGCGCAAGATCGCCTATGCTGATGTCATTTTCCCGAGCAACTTCCCGCGCGAGGCGCTTGACCTTGTTAAAGGCTTGCTGGTGAAGGACCCGTCTCGACGATTGGGCAGCGAGCACATGGGTGGAGTGGAGAAAATCAAGGAAAACGTATTCTTCCGAACGATTGACTGGGACCGCCTCGCGCGGAGAGAAATCCCGGCGTACTGGAAACCGAAGCTGGCTAGCGAAACCGATACGAGGTATGTCGACCCCGAATTCATCGACGAAGGCCCTCCGTCTGCTGTCATGGACCCAAGCGCAAGCGAGAAGAAGACGTTCAGCAAACGGTTTAGCCAGTTCTCGTTCAACATCAATCTTAGCAGTTAGGTGACTTTCCCCGCAATTACTTTACATTCGTGAACGCGACAACTTGATTTTTTTTGCTCCTTGTGAGCCGCCACCCAGCGTGTCATCCACTTGCACATAGCAAGTCCACTGTTCAAAACAGAAAATGGAAGCCATGTTCCGCGCCTAATCTTGCAAATTGCTCTCGGTGTTTCCCTGATTCAGGATTATTCTGTCTCTTCCTGTACTAATCAAAGACGTTTTCCGCCTGAGTCGGGTGAGCCATTCGCGGATCTCCTCGTCGGCAATGGCCAGGCGCCTCCTCGCTCTGCTCGCGTGCGCGGCGCTCGCGCTGCCGCTCGCTGCGTCCGACAGCGTGCGCGTGCGCGTGCGCGTCCACCACAAGCACGCGGCGGAGACGCGAGCAGAAACGAGCCGCCGCGTCTTCCGCGTGACCGGCCCCAAGGCGGCCTTCGACGAGCTCCTCACGCCCGCGGTCCAGAAAGAGCTCAAGCTGGATGTCTGGCGCGTTCGGCGAGCGGACGGCGAGAAAACAGGCGAGCTGCTGGCCGAAATCGCCGCGACAGAAGATGCGATCGAGAAGCTGCGAGCCAAGCTGTCGCCAGGCAAGAAGCACCGCGCGAAAGGAGCCCATCTCGCCGCCAAGCTTCACGTCAAGACGACGGAAGACAATGTTCTCGAGCTTCGCGTCGCTCAGGACCGCAAGGAGGTCGCGTCGTGTCTCTATGCGACCAAGGGCTACCAGCTCACGCTCTCCGAGCAGCCGTCGTACGCGCAAAGCCAGTATTTCGACTGTTTCCGTCCCTACGATCAGATCTTCGAGTTCTTCGACATGGTGGCGGAGGAGCACCCGGAATTCGTGACCAAGATTCATAACATCTCCACGACCTACGAAGGACGAAGCATTCATGCGTACAAGTTGTCGACCCCCACAAAGAAAGCAACGCAAACGAAGAAGGCACTGTTCACCCAGTCTCTGATGCACGCTCGTGAGTGGCAGGCTGGGGCATCAACTCACTTTGCGTTTGCGTCGCTGCTCGATGGACTGCGCCAGAATGACACAAAGACCCTCGAAATCTTTGACGCTGTTGACTGGTATTTTGTTCCGATCGTGAACGTGGACGGTTACAAGTACTCATGGGAGGTCGATCGGTACTGGCGGGTGAACCGCCACCCGTCAAATGGATACGAAGGTGTCGATCTGAACCGCAACTTTCCTCCGGCAGAGTACTTCAACGTTGACCCAGATGATGTCTCAGAGGAAACAAACCCGGGTGAAGCACCGCTGAGCGAGCCAGAATCTCGCGGTATTTTCGAGTTCATCCTGGGAATTCCGAATCTTGTCGGATTTGTGGATGTCCACGCTTATAGCGGAATGGTTCTTCGGCCGTTCAGTGACGTTCAAGGCGCACCAGAGGAGCCGTATGGATCAGCAATGAAGCGCCTCGGCGACTCCGTGCGTGACGCGATGTCGCCGAAGAAGAAAGGTCAATTCCAATACCTCTCACAGACGAGTGGCGAGCTGTACCCAGCGTATGGTTGCATTGACGACGGCGTGTATCGTGAAACGAACTATGAGGTTCCCACACTTACGATCGAAGTCGAAGGTGACGACTTTATTGCGCCTCAGAAGATGATACGTCATGTCGGTCACGATCTGGACTGTGGGCTGCGTCGCTTTGTCGCGGAGGCGCTGAAGTACAATTCGTTCATTTTGAAGCTGAAGAAAACTAACTAGTTCAATAGAGACCAGGGTTCAGCATTGTGCTATACTTGGTTTGTGGGAATTTGGGACAGCTTTCTTTGAGCAAAAGACAGGTGCAAGTCGAAATGAAGTACAAAGTACGCGTTGGCGGCCGCGAAACATGGGTCGCTAGTCTTCCTGAGAGTCTGAAACATGAGTTCTCGACGGAAGAACTGGAGCAAATGCAGCAACAGGTGTGAACAAATAGCCTGCATGTGCAAAGTTGATGGTATCTCACAATGCTTTCGTGACCGCAGTTTTGCGATTTCGATGAGAGTGGCGATGGCAGCATTGCTGCGGCTGAGTTGATTGTCCTGATGAAGTCTATGGGAATCGACATCACCCTAGACGAAGTGCAGGCTCTCATCGATAAAGTAGATGACAATCATTCGGGGGAGTTGGAGTTCCACGAGTTTGTTCGCGTAGGCACATCGATCCACTGATTGTTTTTGTTCAGTTCTCCTCATTCGTGAACTAATGTAGCTTGTGAGTGAGTCCCGACGCGGTGACACCGACAAACTCGCCGACTTCATCCAGTATTCGAAGCTCGCACTCGCAATCCGATCTGAACTCCAGGATCTTGTTGCACATCCGACCAAATTCTCACGCGTCTACCCCGTGAAAGGTCCACCACTCGCACATAATCTGTGCGGATGTTGTCAAGTGCTAACCTCCTCTGGTTCCATTAGAGAATGCATGGGAGTGGAAAGTTGACATCGAAGGACCTACGGAAACTCCATACGAAGGTGCCCCATTGACTTTCCGCGTCATTTTTGGTCACGAATACCCCTACGAACCTCCGTCACTCGCTTGTCTAACCCGCATCTACCATCCCAATTTCGTGCCGGTAGGTTGCCTCTACGTTATCTGCCCAAATGGTGGTGCCGTACCAATTTGATCCATTC
Source organism: Pythium myriotylum (assembly GCA_023091665.1). Taxonomy (NCBI): domain Eukaryota; phylum Oomycota; class Peronosporomycetes; order Pythiales; family Pythiaceae; genus Pythium; species Pythium myriotylum. Next base: position 1,245,213 of record JALJCQ010000014.1, read on the forward strand.
GACAGCTTTTGAATGGCACCATGTCGATACCTGGATTCACTGATCGATGGGAGCCCGAGTGGCGTATGCGTGGGCTTCTCGAACGCCTTGAGCAACTGTTGGTAGCCCCAGACGTGGATCTCATGACGGCGTTCTTCGACGACTCTGAGTTCCAACTAGGCCGTGCCAATCCTTCAGCTTCCCCCCATCGCAGGATGCGTCACCCACGAGAAATCGCACTTGATTGCATTGATCTGTACGTCACAGACCCGGCCAAGTTCTTCACCGTCGCGAAGGAATTCACCGCATCGATCACCAGGAGAACTGAGAAAATGTAGCCATATTTGCTCTTCTAAAGAGATGTATCTGTCAATAACTACTGCACAGAGACTTTGTGTAGGATTGGTGTGGTGGAACCGAGCTCTGTGTGAGGAATTTGTTCACCAGCAAATCAAGGATAACCACCATGCTCGCGCAGCACGAGGAGGTCGAAGCCGACGTAAGTGGCCGCCGCAGGACGCGACGCGGCGCGCGTCTGGTGAGATGCAGAGAAAGAGCAGTTTCTGACACGTCGATCGGTGGGTCGCTCGCCGCGTAGGTCCGCAAGGAGGACCAGCAGCGCATCAACGAGTTCGGCCGCAACAACGCGCGGCTGTACGACATCCGCGACCAGAAGAAGGCTCTCCAGGTGCGTCCGCGCAGCGCTCTGCGTGTATTCGTACTGAGTCTGGTTAGCTCTGACGTGTGGGGGAATCTCAGGACAAGTTGGACACGCTGGACGACGCCAACACGGAGCTGATGATGGGAATGGGCGACAACGTCGAGCTATTTATTGGCGAGAGCTTCGTCGAGGCGTCCGAAGAGTTCGCGCAGGAGTTCCTGGAGAAGCAGGTGGAGGAGACAAAGAAGGAAGTCGACGCGCTCGCCGCGGAGGAATCGAAGCTGGAGGCTCGTCAGGCCGTACTCAAGAAAGCTCTGTACGGCCGATTCGGCACCAGCATCAACCTAGAGGACAAGTAGGGTTCAAGCAAAGAATTACACTTTGCTGGAGGCTGACAGAGAGATGGGATATTTCTGGTGCCCGTGAAAGCAACGTGTTGTTGGCTCTTCTGTGATGTTCTTCCTTTATCTTTCCAGGAGCCCAACCTGGTTGGAGTCTTGATATGCTGAAACGTACACTTTACCCACGGTCCTACTGGTCGAGCCACTTGTATCGCATGCCTTTCTCTTCAACGAGCAGATTCTCAGTATGCCAGCTTGAGTGATCAAGGAGCTTGATGAACTTGTCGCCCAGCCGCTTGCTCTCGGCATACGAGTCGCGGCATACAACGCGCAAAACTTCATCATTGACAACATCAAGTGTCTGGAGCTTGCGCTGGATGAGTACGGCGTGAAGGTGTGCATGGAGGGCGTCACCGCTTGTCGCGCTCTCTTCCAGAGCGAGATCTATCCGGTACTTGCCGTCGTCACCATGATTCTACGCACACAAAGGGTATGAGGAATGGGTTCGTATGCAAGGTGCAGAATGTAGTCAGGCAGATACGCACCACGTTCAGCAGGTAGCGGTCATTTTCGAAGAAGCTTTTGAGGCGAAGTAGTTCCTGCGGCGAGTTCCGCGTGATTTGTGCGAGTGACGCGTTACCGTCCACGATCGACTTGCTGTACAAGGAGATGTATCCCGAAATCAGAGTCTTCATGAACTTCTCTTGCTCAGCAACGAGATCTTGGTGAGGCACTTCACTGGCGTTATTCGTGAGGAAATGGTCGAGGACAAGGTGGAGACGCTGACAGTTGAACGTCCGCAGCGACACGCACACAAGTGCTTTATACACACTGTACTGGTGCACGGACGCAAGCATGAGAAAGGCGCCCATAACATTCCAGGTCTCGGCCCCGGTGTATTGGGAAACTGCAATGCCCAGTCCTGTACCAATGATAGAGGACGCGATTGCTTGGGATCCAGCTTTGGCCGTGATATCGGCAAGATTCTCTCGAAGCGCGAACGAATTGTGGAAGCCAGCGCGTGTCGCGCTTGCGCTGAGCCACGAGACGTTTTTGGACACGTTAGCTAGCGACGCCATGGGTAAGAAATACGCAGGGAACAGAGGCGTGAGGATCTCCATGAGCCCAGCCAAGTCGAGCGACACTGCCGATGCGACACGCCATCGCTTCGGATCGGCGTCGTAGCGGTTGTTGACGAGACTCGCAAACATGACGCCGCCGAACTGGCCGAGACCGTCTTTCAGAACCCAGTTGACGGCAGCGGCCGTCGGGATCGAGCCGGCGCCGAGACCAATCGCGTAGAGCAGTGACTGCATCGAGAGCACGCCCGACGCGGCCGACGCGATCGTGCCGACGAAGTACCACTTGGCGTACGGAAGGTAGTCGGGCGTGACCGACTTGCGGAAGTCTCGCGGCAGGAACAGGTCGGACAGGAAGTCGACGGTGCGCTCGCCGGTGGACTGGAGAATCGCGAGGAGCCCCGGGCGCTCGGTCTCTTGGCCGCCCTGCTGGCTCTGCTGCTTGCGCCAGAGCGTGAGCACGTGCTCGTGGGTCTTGTGGATCTCAAACGCCGTCGGCTTGTCGCCATGGTGCTTGGAGACTCCGTAGAGCGTGCTGCCGTGCTGGAGTCCGTTGGTCTGCGACGCGATGCCCTTGAAATGGGCCGGCGGCGGCGCGGCCGGGGGCGCATTGTCGGAGCTGCTCACGAGCCGCAGCGACGAGTGTAGCCATCTTGGTGGGGCCGCGACGCGACGAACGGACGAGACGCGAAGTCGCAGCATGCTGATCCCACGCAAAGGCCGGCCAGTGGATGGTTCGACCCGTGGTCGACGGCCACGCACTGCGAGCATCGAGCTCACGACGCGCCGAGAGCGCGCAGTCATGCCGCTAGGTCGTGCGTCATTGGCGGATATTGGGCAGCGAGGAGGATCGCTCCAAAATTAGCTTAGTTTATAGTCCGACTCAGAACAGAATCAGGTTCGTGGATGGGGATTCTCCAAATCGTTGGCGGCTGCATCCAAGGGTCCGTTGATGATGTTGAGGCAGCAGAAGTTTGCTGGCGGCGGAGGGCGCCGCCCACGAGTTGCGAGCTCCGCGCGATCGACGCGGCGTAGAGGCGGCGGCCCGCGGGCCGTGCGTGGACGGTGTGTGATGGGGCGCTGGAAGGCGGTCCCCGAGGCGAGCGGGAACCCAGGAAGCCACCAACGAGGGAGAGATCTCGTGGTGGCGTGACCATGGACGCCAACATCTTAACGCCAACGCGAATTCAACCCTTGGAAATCCAGCCGAACGAGCAGCTCCAACTCACAACTCAGGGGACCCACGCCAACACTTAGCAACGCGGGGTAGGGTTCGTGGCCCCAAAGAATCCGTGGATTTTGTGGGCGTTGGCGCCAACGTCCAGCGTGACGTTGAGAAGACGAGCCATCCATCACGAGAGATGCAGCCACGTTCGCCCAGGACATGGCCGGCGCGCTCGTGAGCTCATTCGACAACTGCCCTCGCGCCTTCCACGCCCAAGACAATGGCCTGCCTGTCTTCCTCTCCCTGCGCCACGCGGCTGCCGCCCCCGCCGGCGCCCGACGCCCCGCGCAAGAGCTCCTTCCGAGTCGTCCGCGAGCTCGGCGCCGGCCTCCAAGGCCGCGTGCTGCTCGCGTGGGACGAACACGCGAGCAAGCACGTGGCCGTCAAGCTGCCCTCGGCGTTCCCGGCCTCGACGACCGACGACTTCGACGGCCGCCTGCTCGATTACCAAGTCAAGTCCATCGGGCGAGAGCGACAGGCCCTCCGACTCGTGAGTCACGAGAACGTCGTCGAGTGCTTGCGTCTCGTGCCGGGCAAGAAACACGGCCGCTCGTACGTCGCGTTGGTGACCGAGTTTGCGTGCAACGGCGACCTCTTCGACGCGATCTCGCTCGGCGGGATGCTGCCACGACCCGTGGCCAAGTTCTACTTCCACCAGCTCATCCGCGGCGTCCAGGCGTGCCATGCGAGCGGCGTCGTGCACCGCGACATCAAGCCCGAGAACATCCTCTTCGACGACAAGTTCACACTCAAGCTCTGCGATTTCGGCTTGGCGGTGACGTCTCCAGATCGCGCCAACGCCGACACCATGACGCTCCGCGAAGTGTCGGGGACGTCGCTCTACATGGCGCCGGAGGTCATGGCCATGAAGTCGTACCGGGCAACGCCAGTCGACGTCTGGGCATGCGGGGTCGTGCTCTTCGTCATGCTCACGAGCTTCCCTCCGTTTGAGGAGGCCAAGGCAGGCGACTACTGGTACGACTGCATCATGACCGACCGCATGGACGTCTTCTGGGCGTCGCAGCCAGACTCGCTCGCCCTCCCAAGCCCAGACGCGATCGACCTCGTGAACCGCATGCTCTGTCCGAACCCCGATCTCCGCATCACGGTGCCCGAGATCCTCGCTCACCCGTGGCTGAGCAACGTCCACCGCATCGACGCGGCGCGCGTCGTGGACGAGATGGCTCGCCGCCGACAGTGCATAGTCGATGGCTCGCTGTAAGCTACCGGTCTAGGCCGCCCATACTCAGCCCGATGTACCCTAGCTCGTTTAACCCACACGTCCAAATATTTAGTCTCCACCCCACTTTTGAGCCATCCATTCTCGACGTCTCCAAGTTCATGTTGAACCTTGCGACTCAGATTAATTTTTTGACACGTGACCTACATTCCATCGTGTCTGTTCGCCTGACGTGGTGGATGTGAAGGCTCGATGGCGTCGCCCTGCGTCAGCGATGGAGGTCGCCACGTTGCACTTGGCTATGCGACGCATCCCCCTCTTCTTCTCGTCCGTTGACGACAGCAGCTTACGCGACCAACGAGATTCTCGCGACACCCTGGGAGTATCGCGCGTGTCTTTGCTAGAGTCGATTTCACTCGTCGGGATTTTTCATGTCGTCGTTGGCTGGGTTGCAGTTGCAGTGAAGGCGCGACGTTACGTAGCTCTTGGAAACGCTTCTGCATCCGACGAAGTGCGGTCTCACTTGAAGAACGCCCGTGGATAGCCCTCCATTCTTCAAGATCCTTTCTTCCGTTCAACACATCAGCAACATCCAGCATATCATGACCTGCATCTCGCCGCCAACCAACAGTAATGGCTTCACTGAGCCATTCGCTCACGATGGTGATGATGTAGACCTCTTCGATCGGGCCGAGGCAGACTATATCATCGTGAAGGAGCTCGGCTCAGGACTCCAAGGTCGCGTCGACCTCGCTCTCGACAAGCACACGCAGCAGTATGTGGCCATCAAGATGCCGACTTTCGACCATAGAGAAGGCTCGCACGAAGTCGACTTGCGCCACTTGGACTGCCAAGTCCAGTCCATCGTTCAAGAGCGGGATGCCATGCGGCTCGTCCACCACGCCAACGTTCTAAAGGTTCTTCGATCGATGCCTGGCCGCAAGAACCACCACCCGTATATCATGATGGTCATGGAGTACGCCAGTAATGGCGACCTCTTTGATATCATCTCTCAGACAGGAGCACTGCCCGAGTCGACCTGCCAGTACTACTTCCACCAGCTCTTGCTCGGTCTCCAGGCGTGCCACGTCGCGGGCGTCGTCCACCGCGACGTCAAGCCAGAGAACATTCTCTTCGATGACCAGTTCACCCTGAAGCTCTGTGACTTCGGCCTCGCGACGATTCTCCCTCCGGACGAAATCGCCAGAGCCGGGCTTTCAGATGTGGAAGGCACCCAACTGTACATGGCTCCAGAGATTGATAGCGCGGCACCTTTCCGTGGTCCACCTGTCGATCTGTGGGCTTGTGGTGTAGTCCTCTTCATCATGCTCACCGGGTTCCCGCCTTTCGCGTCTGCAGAAGCTGGAGATTCATGGTACGACCTCATCGTGTCCGGCAATATGAGCGAGTTCTGGGCCGCGCAGCCTCCTAACATCAGAAAGCCGTCGCCGCAAGCGATCGACTTGATCAACGGTCTTCTGCAAGTGGACGCCTCGCGTCGGATAACTGTCCGAGATGCACTCGCTCATGCGTGGCTTGACCGTGTCGCAGAGATCGATCGTGACGCGGTCATGGAGGACATGCGCGAGCGACGGAGACTGTGTGTCGAGGGACAGTTCATTGAGGAAGACTTCGGTTTCTAGACAAACGAAGACGTTTTCGTGTCTGTATGATAGAGAAATAGAGCCGACACCATCGTGTATGAGGACGTTCACGCAGAAAGCTTTCGATTTTGTAGTTCCTAAATAATTATTGCACACGATCAGCTCTTGGCTTGCGCACTCACATTGCCACTCTTGACGCCATACATCCAACTAGCCTAGAAGCTGTGGGGTTCGCCTACGCAGACGCGGACGTCGACGTAGTCGCGCATGATGACGAGCGAGTGGCCGTGTGCACGACCCGGTCTTTGATCTTCTTCATCGTCGGCGTCGGCTGCGCGTTCATCATCGTCTTGATCGGGTGGCGCAATTTCATCAGCGTCGTCGCTCCCATCGACCTTCGCAGCTTGGCCTCGTGGTGGAGCTTGATCTGGAGCATCAGCAAAGCGCGCTCCTCGGTGTGGCCAATCGGAGGTGCTTCCTCGAAGAACTTGACGTTGTCCTTCCAGTTCATGCGGCGCCAGAGATGCATCGAGTTGGCCCACTCCTTCATGAGGTCGTTGTTGGGCGCGGCAAACTCGTACGAGCGCGTCTCGGCGAGCTTCATCCTGCGGCCTTCGATGCGGATGACCTCGGCCACCGAGAGGCTGAAGCGGTGCGGCAACTTGCCGGGCGCGTTTCTCTCGACGCGCACCTTGGTCACGCGTCCAGCGAGACACAAGTCGCCCATGAGCTTGCCGCCTTTCTCCGAGTACATGGAGAGCTTGCCGTCGCCAAACACACAGAAATGGAGCACCTGTGGGTCCATTCATCCATTCATGGTTCAATCTCTTCCTCCCTTTCCGCCCACTCATCCATCACCGCGCCACCTACAGGGATGTCGAAGCTCGGACCAGTGAGCCGCACGAGGTAACCGTCGCGGTACATGGCGTCGCGCGCCGCGTCCGGGCGTCTCGCTCTCGCAGCCTCTCTCTCTGCCGGACCTGCTGGCGTGTTCTCCACCTCCACGCAGCCGAAGGGCAAGTGGGGCGGCTTCCCCTCGGGCAAGTCGCACCGCCAAAGTGGTCGTAGGTGATCGCTTCAGGGAAACTCAGAGCCAGCAAACCTGCTGGTCTCGGCGCGGCTGGCTGTTGCACAATGTGACGACGTCGAGCAAAACAGGAACTTTGGATTGGCTGAAAGGACATTTCAGACAATCCGAGTGGTGGAAATAGCAGATGAAGTTCCGTCGGCGCACTTCCACGCCAAGTGTTGGGGGATCCCGCGATCTCGTTATCCACCTTCATCCACGGGAGCGCGGCCGCGTGACCCACGCAACCGGCGGGACCCACGAGGACGATGGATGAGATGGCCGTCAGGCGATAGGACTGACACCCAGCAGGCGCTGCTGGCGGTCGCGCGGAAGAGAGCGCCGGGTGTCCACAAGAGGCTGGGTTCACTCGTGACCAGAGTCAAGCGCCTCGGTCCCAGCTGGCGTGCCCGAAGCCATCTGGCCGAAAGGCCTCTTGGTGATCTCTCTCGACAGAGGGACCTTCCGAGAAAGAGAACAGTACTCTGCTACCTCTGTACGGGCGTACTCAGACGAAGACTCAGATATGCGCTTCCGCGAACGCCAAAGGTGACGACGTCAACGTTGTTGGCGGAAACAGAACACGTCAACAGGGTTGAAGCTGGCGTCGGCGCCAGAAGGGATTGCTCGCCCGTCGGAACCTTTTCAGCCACCAAGCAGCTTCGCAGTCGCACTCGGACCCTCGACAATCGCAGCCATGGACATCGAGAAGTTCGTGCGCTTCAACGCCGGCACGCTGCGCGCCGACAAGGTCGCCAAGACCATCGGCTACGGCGCCGGCACGCTCGGCCACCTGCTCGTGCTCGCCTCCAAGAAAGACTCGGATGTCGCCACGGGCCTCAAGCAGCTCTCGTCCAGCATCTCCATGGCGCGCTACGTCGTGCGCTTCACGGGCGCCTTCGACTCGTACGAGGCGCTCAAGAACGGCTCGTGGTGCTACGGCGACGACGACAAGCGCATCCAGCAGCTCGTGCGTCTCCAGGCCTTCTCGATGCTCGTCTACTACCCGCTCGAGAACATCTCGTACATCGGCTACATGTGAGTGCGCGCGCGTCGTGGAAGACGGGAACATGTCTCACGAATGCTGTCGGAATAACGTTAGGGCGCCAAAGCTGATCAAGATGGACGCAAACTGGTTCATGCACCAGTCCTGTTGGGCGTGGACGGCATACGTCGCGCTGGACTTGTACGCGAACCAGCTCCGGTCCGTGGAAGCTTTCGAGGATTTGGTGCTGCTGGCGGATCCTGACTAGTAGCTGTGCTCTCCACAGAATCATCAATCTGACCAAGCGCGAGAGGAAACTGCTCGCTGACAAGGACATGCCGGAGGAAGAGGTGGGAAGCTATCGATTGTCGCGGCATTTTTCACTCGGAACTAACATTGCGATTAACTCCACGACAGAGGGAGAAAGAACTGGCAACCATCCGTGGGCGACGAAAGGAACTCTACTACGTGCAGTTCCGCAACGCATGCTTCTTCCCGACGTGCTTGCACTGGTCTCTGGAGAAGGGCTTGATTCCAGGTACGTGGAACGCTCGAGTCGTTTTGGATCGCTGGATATTGTCTCACACTCAGGGTGCGTCGCCGTCGTGAAACAGAGCCTCTCGTCCAAATTCTGTGTTTCGCAGAAGCGATCGTTGGCTTCTGGCGCACGTGGAAGAACTTTAGCTAGTTCCCGTGCCACTATCTTATCCCCAGCCGTGGTCTCTGGATGCATAGACGATACCAATGAGACCCCTAGATACTCTTCAAGAGATTCCTCCTCCTTTTACGACGCTGCAGGCCACCTATCGCTTCTTGTCCTCGTCGTCGCTATCGCTCTCGTCGTCGCTGTCACTCGCATCGTCATCAAAGTCCTCGTCCTCGCTGGCTCCTTCCACGTCGGCCGAGGACGAAATCTCGCCGGAGATCTTTTCCTTCCATTGCCTGGCCGGCGTGAACTTGATCGTGCCCTTGCCCTTCTGGACGTCAAAGCGGCCGAAGTTCTTGAGCGACGCCGACCCTTTCTCTTGAAGCGACTTGGCCCACACGTTCTGCAGCTCGTCCACGATCACGCGCACGTGGATGCCGTTGAGGCGCTTCCGCCCGGACGCCTCGGCGGCCACGCGCTGCAGGTGCTTGAGGAGCTGTCCTTTGTTCATGGCCGTTCCTTCTGTGACCGCGAGCAATCACCGAGCCATCCATCGCTCTTGTTTAGCGTGGGTCACACCATCTCTAACTTTGTGGACGTTGAACACGAGATTGGTGTCCATGCAACGCCTGCCTCATCAACACTCGTCGAGAGTCAGGACAGCCAAAATTCTGGGATCTCGTCGAGAGGAGCTCCGCCTCCACGGGAACTCGCTGCGATTGGAGGGGCGTTCTGTTTCGCCTCGTCAGTACCGTAACGTTTCAGACAAGAACGGCCACGTCTGAGGCCAAAGGCCATGCCCACTCTTTGGGCCGCGGGCGATTGCGTTGGCGCCGGCGCCGCTGGGCCGTGATCCTCGGCCGTCGGTTGGTCTCGACACTCTCGTAACGGCCACGCACCAGCCACGCTCCAGCCATGGCGGTCGAGACGATCATCTCGCTCATCATCGCGGTCTTCGTGGTCGTCGGCGCCGCCTACGACGTCGAGCTCAGCAACGAGGCGCGCGCGCTCCACTCGCGGCGCTACCGATGGCGCCGCCTGCAGAACTGGTTCCCCATGGGCGTCGCCTACGCGGCCTTCTACATGGCGCGCTACGACGTCGCCGCCGGCAACGTGTCGTCGGTGCGTGACCCCCTCGGCTTCTCGTCGGCGTTCATGGGCTGGGTCATGTCGGCCGGCTCCTGGTCCTACGCTGCCACGGGCCCGTTCACGGGGCAGATCACGGACCGCATTGGCGGCAAGAACGGCATGGTTCTCGCCTGCGCCGGCGCCGCGCTCTGCAACCTCCTGCTCGGCTTGCTCTTCCACCTCGAGAACGTGTCGCCGACGCTCGAGAAGTTCCTCTTCATTGTGCTCTACGCAGGCAATGTCCTCGTACAAGGATTTGGCACCAGTGCCGTCGTCAAGATCAACGCGGCATGGTATTCGGCTAGCGAACGTGGCATCTTTGCTGGCGTCTTCAACATCATGCTCACCAGCGGCTACTTTTTGTCATTGGGCACTGGTAGCAGTATCATTGCGACATTGGGTTGGAAGTTCGTCTTCATTATCCCGGGCGTGATCCTGCTGGTCATGGCCTCAGTGATTGCTTGCTGGGTCAAGAACACACCGAATGAGTCGACGAAAGTTCGCTTCGTGGTCGCCTCGCGATCTATCAACAACGCCGCTCAAGAACAAGACGGTCTCTCTAAGAGCGAGCAGATGAAGCAGCTGCTGCGCAACTATACGTTCCTCGGATACCTCACGGCTGTGTTCTTCCTCTCATGGACACGAGATGGCTTCCTCAACTGGTTCTTGTCGTTCTTCGATGCTGTTCGATCGGACCCTTTGACAAGCGCTGACACGGCCGTGATCGGTGGCGCCTGGACGATTGGCGGGTTCGTTGGGGGCTTGCTGTGTGGATGGCTGAGCGACGTGCTCTTCAAGTCGGATCGCGTCATGCCGATCTGCATTTTCTCGGTCCTCCAGGCCGTGCTCCTGGGGACGCTATACTACTTCAGCGCGACGTGCTCGGTTGGGGTGCTCGGCACACTCGTGTTCTTCAGCAGCGTCTTCCTGTTGGGCAACTACACGCTGCTCAGCTACACCGTGCCGTCCGACTTGCCCCAGGACATCGCAGCCGGGGCCTCGGGCATCATGACCTGCATCGCGTACTTTGCAACCGGTCTATCCGGTGCCGTCATGGGCCACGTCATCGAGTCTGGCGGCTACAAATTGTGGGTGTTCTCGCTCATGGCCGCGTCGATTCTCGCCGGCATGTTCACGGCGCTCGGCTCGCACTTTTCGACCGAGAAGACGGGGTTGATGATCGACGAGGCCGAGCTGTCGGTGGCGCTCGAGGCCTTGGACGAGCTCACGCCGCTCTCGTCGCGAAGCCACAGCAAGCGCCGCGCGTCGATCGTGCGGCTCAGCGCCGACTTCATCGCCTCGCCCATGCCCGACCCTCGAACGCAACGCGATCGCCGAGACTTCGATCCGTGAGCTGAGCTGAGCCCTCGGGTTGCCTGTCGACGTTGAAGCTGAAGCTCCCATTACGGTATTTTTAAATTGCAGGCCGAATTTTTTCCCGCTTGTTTTTGTTTGCATGGACTCTCGGAGATCTAAATCCTCTCCCACGATAAAATACCGTTTAGACGGTAATCCTCTGCCTCGGCTCGTCCATTGGATGAAATTCGTGGCGGTAACGTCCGCCAAGGGGAAGAAACCCTGCTCGCGACAACAAAGCGACACCTCGGGCCGTCGCCATGGCCTCCGGCGCCGACGCCGACGCGGCCAGCGGCGCGGACGTCGCGACGGACTACGCGCTGCTGAAGGCGCGCTTCAAGACTCTCCAGGCGGACGCGCTGGCGCTCGCGGAGGCCTACGAAGCGGCTTGTCAGGAGCTCCAGTTGGAGCACGAGCGCCAGGAGTACGGAGTTGGAGCCGGCCTCGCCGCAAAGATACCGAACTGACTTTGTCCGCGTGCGCAGCGTGATGGTCAAGAAACTCGCAGAGATCCGCGTGCGTCGCATGAACACGGTGCGTCAGTGGAAACCAACCAAAAAAAAAGTATCTTTCTGAGGCGTCGGCTCACGACGATGGAACAGTTCCTGCGTGTGCCGGAGAACGGCATGATGCTTTTCATGGAGGAGAGGAGATCGGCGATGCGGAATCGATACCCGATGGTTAGTGTACTTGGGGGATTGGAGTCGGATGGAGAAGGTATCTGAAATAGCTGTCACTTGTCCAGGCTCCACGTCGGGACATCCAGCGGCGTTTGAAGGCGGAGTGGGAATCACTGCCGACTGAAGAACAGCAGGTATGGCGTCGTCAGTGTGCGGGTTTGTTTTGTCTTCTCTTAGCAGTGTGACTGTACCATGTTAGGCATGGAATTCTCGGTTCCGCTCCCAGGTGATAGAGAACCAAAAGATGGAAATGATTCGCAAGAAGAAGACACTAACGCTCTCGAAGAAGCCCAAGACGACAGTCGTTGCAGTTTTGCCAGCATCTGCAAAAAAATCGAAGGCTACGACTTCGGTCAAGCGGAAAGCCTCGCCTGCTGACGGACCTGTCAAAAAGAAGCCAAAGGCGCCAACTACTCCGAAAGAAACCCCCACAGGTAGCGAGACATCCAAGCCTAAGAAAGTCAAGGTCAAGGTGAAGACCACTGCTTCGGGCGAGAAAGCTGCTCCACGTACCAAGGCCAAACCACTGCAAAAGAAAGGGAAAGAGGAGAGCACGTCGGTAGATAAGGAAGGGGGCGGTGAAAACGTTAGTGTAACGCCGAAGAAGAAGGCATCGAAGAAGGCTACTGCGGCAGTTGACGCTGCAGGTTCCATCGAAGGGGGCGAAGCGTCTCCGGGAAAACTCTCGGAGCGGTCGCCAGTAAAGTCCAAAAAAGCTTCCACTCCGCGTGAAAAGAAGATCGCTGCGCCAAAACGCGACGGAACCCCAAAGAAGAAGGCACCTTCAAAGGCGGTCAAGCGAACTCCAGTCAAAAAGAAGCCATTGGGGAAACTTCCGAGCGACAACGAAGAGGATGATGATGACGGAATAGATGATGACGACGATGACGACGATGAAGATAGCCGTCCACGCGCGAAAACAAATCGAAGCGACCCTCGAGACGAGGACTCTCAGAGCAGTGGTGCCGGAAGCGGGAGTGAGGAAGATGATGACGAGCACATGGCACAACTGCCCACTGGTGCGTTTGGCTAGCGCGTCTGTAATTTATCTATTACGCTTTCGCTCGCAACTATGATTGTCTTCTAAGTTTTAGCCACGGCGGCTTGCAGGTGGGTCATTGCCCGCCGAACATCCTCAGCTTTGAAGTCGACGCGCATTCTCAAGAATGTCTCGATCTCTTGTGGTGTCAGGTCAGCAGTGATACTGTCAGCGTAGTCAACAATCTCTTCAGGCTGCATCAAGTTGACAATCAACACCAGCTGGAAGAGCCGAGTGAAGGAGGCGCGCAAGCTCTTAGTTTGCACAAGTTCGGAGACTCGGTCCAGCATGTCAGTCACCTCGCGCTCGAGCTGAAGGGCGCCAAGGTCGTTGAACGTCTTGCGGAATCGGACAAGGGCACCCTCGATCCACTTGGTGAGCTCCTGGACGAAAAATTCGACGAGGTCCTCAAACGCAGACGCACAAAGTGCCGTCTGGTATCGCCTTAGCACCTTATTCTTCATTACTTCATACTCGATGAGTTTGTTTAGCGGCGATCCGTGCAGTCCATACGCGTCGTACTGCGCGGATGTGAGTTCGTACTCGATACGCTCGAGCGCGAGCCGGTTGATGAGTGGCTCCATGCGCTTTGAGATGCCGTTCGTCAGCACTTCACGGACTTCGTTCGCGACAATCGAGCGAAATGACTCTTTCAGTTCACTGATAGGCTTGGGCAGACACTCGGTGATGAGCGTCTCATTAGGGAACGTGTTGGTCGAAAATTCATCGATCTTCAGCTCGAGAGACTCGACAAACTCACCGCTCATGAATGCCGAGTTGATGGCCATGATGAGTTTCGACTCTTCTTGGACTGACTGCGTGAGGTCATCGTCGACGGCAGCAAGCAGCATATCCGAGAAAGAGACACCATTGTCTTTTTCGTCGTCATCTTCGTCATCTTTGATGGTTGGCTGGGCTGCGGCTGTCGATGCTTGAGGAAAGATAAAGGTGCGATTCGGAAGGTTTACGATCGAGGGAAGGTACGTGGACTCAAGAGCATCCGCAATCGCAATCACTATGGACAGGGCAGTGTGATAATTCGAGCTGGGGGGTCAACAAAAGCAGATCCGGAGTGTTAGGAAGGGCAACTCCACCAAAAAGGATTGACTACATGCTCACCATTGGCACGCGCGAAGAAACGATTTGTTGAGCACAAATGACACGTCCTCGACGATGCTCGAGACGAATACTTGTGGTTCAAGTTCTTGTACTTCGGCGATCTCGGTGGCCTTGTGGGTCGACTGAAAGATGTAGAAACGTTCTAAGATAAGGTAAACGCCGTTCAGCTCCTGGATCTTGCTCCCGAAGCTGCTCCGCCCATCGCCACTTTCGAGTCCGTCGCAGATTGTCTTGACAAACGAGCTGTACCCCATGATAATTCGGATGATGAAGGATAACTCATCCAAGAATAAGTCAACCATCTGAAGACTTTCGTCCGATTCGACCTCGGCAGCCTCGCGCGGATCGCGTCGTGCCTGGTCAAGTGCTCGCCTCTCCCACGCTGCCATTCGAGCATCGATTGCGTACAGCTGAACAATCTCCAAAGTCACGTCTGCACAGATTTCGTGAATCGGTGCAAGGATCTTGCGGAGGGTGAGCACGTCGGGTGTCACATCCGCAACGGCGTTCATCACATCAGTCGCACCAGTCATAATCTCGCCCATGGCCTCGACGTAAAAGTTTCTGTTGTACATCCAACCAAGATACAGCCGTGCGTTGCAAATCGCGGTAATGTTAGCGTCTCGCTGAAACTTACGTTAGGGCGTTTGGCCTACGCACCGTTCGACGTATCCGTGCTCATTGACAGGGGCAGACTTCTTGAACGCGGCGACGCGGTCCAGCACGGCCCGCGACTGCGTCTTGAACGTGCGCGACATATACCCAGTGAAGGACGCTGCCGCTTGTGGTGCGCACCCCAATTCTGCGCAGAGGTAGAACTGGTTGAGAACAGTGTCAATGTCGGCGGTTGCTGGTCCGGACGGCGAGCAGGAGGCTTTGAGCTGGGCGAGCACAGGTTCCTGCAGCGACTGGGCCTTCATCTCGCACGCGTGCAGCATCTAGAGTGAGAGCGCCTTAGTCGCTGTCTACGGAGAGCACGGGAGGCGCAGAGGAGCGTACCTCTTCGCGCACGGCCGCTTCGTCGGCGTGGCGCGCATCTTCCTCGGGCGTCGTCGCCGCGGCCGCGCGGTCCCGCAGCTGCACGCTGTCGTTCTGGACGACGAGGCGCATGTTGCTGAGCGACTGGCACATCTGGTCGAGCTTTTGCTCGGCGAAGGCCATGTAGAAGGCCGTCATGTTCTCCTCGAAGCTCATCTTGCTGTCGGCCTCCTGCGCGCAGTGTGAGCTCCTCGCCAGCTCACCTTGTTCTGGTCGCGAAGAGTGAGTGACATCGGCGCAGATTGATGCGGGGTTTAGACCTTATTTTGGAACAGTTCTACAATATCACACCGTGTCTTGACAACAAATCATACTGACTGGAGCCATGACACGAGTCAGCGCTCGACTTCTCCTCCATGGAGGGCCGTGCATGCTGCTCGGCAGGGCGGCGGCGACGAGACATCAAGCCATTTATATTACCACTTGGGGATTTATCTCGGGAGGCTCGGTCTGCGAATCACTGGGAGCCGACGATCGGCTCGATGAGCACGCGCGTGGCCGCGAAGACCTCGTCGGGCCCGGGCGTCGCGTCGACCTTGAAGACCTTGTCGAGCTTGGCGTAGTAGTCGATCACGGGCATGGTCGAGTCGATGTACGTGTGGAAGCGCTTGCGGATGGCCTCGGCGTTGTCGTCCGTGCGGCCGCTGGTCTTGCCGCGCTCGAGCAGGCGCTCCTCCATGACGCTCTCCGAGCAGTCGAAGAAGAGCACGCCCTCGACCCGGAACTCGTCCGCCGGCATCTCCTCCTGCCAGCCCTGGAGGTTGTCAAAGTTGCGCGGGAACCCGTCGATGAGGAACAGGTCCTTGCCGCTCTTGATCATGGCCTGCTGGAGCAGCCCGAGCGTGATCTTGACCGGCACGATCTGGCCTTCCTTGATCATGCGGTCGATGAGCTCGCCGTTCTCCGAGCCCGACTGGCGCTCTTCGCGCAAGAGGTCGCCGGCCTGCGACCACGACAAGATTCACTACTGCGGTCCAATCGATCTTCCCTCGCCCGCGAGGAGCTACGCACCGAGAGGTGGACAAAGCCGTACTGCTCCACGAGCTTGGCGCACTGCGTGCCCTTGCCGGCGCCGGGGCCGCCCAGCACGAAGAGGATCCTCTTGGTCAGCGTGGCGCTCATGGCGGTCGTCGAGAAGGCGCTCGGCCGTCGGCGGATGTGACAATGGAGCCGCGAGAATCGCAATGCGATTCCGACCGTCATCCTCCGGTAGTATACACCGTGAATCCGAGGTCGCGTATCCGGATGCTTCCCCTCCCCCTTCCGTATACTGGACCTCTGAGTCCCTATGTTGCGCTTCTCCATGAAGTCTGGCAGTTACGTTGCGCGATCGACCGGTCGTATGTTGCGCGACACAGGATCTCAAGCGCCATTCTTCGCCCGCGAGAAAGCCCGAGCGAGCGAGCGCCATGGACCCGAAGAACCCGCACGTCGCCATCAACATGAGCGGCAACGGCGCCGGCAGCACGCTCGACGTGGCGCTGGCGCGCGAGGAGGCGCTCCACCGCTTCCGCGACATCAACTGGGCCACGTACACGCGGTACGGAGCTGCTCGGGAGCGCGAGACGCGCGAGGCGAGCTAGGCTAACACCCACGCGGTGGATCCAACAGCGCCGGCGGATTCTCGCTCGAGAAGCTCGAGATCTCGGCGCTCAAGGAGATCGAGACGCTCGCGAAACCGGGAGACGACGTCAACGTCGGTGGCGTCGTGGCGAGACTCTGTTGCAACCAGGCCAAGTGACGCGTGCGCTCTCTGTAGGCGAATGCGGTCGACGACTTTCTCGTGGACAACGGGCGCGTGCTCGCGAGCGCGCTGCTCAAGCTCGTCAAGAATGTCACGGAGCCGACGGTCATCAAGTACACGCTCGCTCGCATGCAGGAGCTGCTGCCCGGTAACTCCCCTCGTAGATGTGGAGGTCCTGGCTCGCGCTAACAGTTCCGAGTCTAGATGGCCTCCGACTCCGCAAACGTGTCGCGTACTTTGTAGAGGAAGGCAAAGCGCTCGACGCAGCGCCCTTCCTCCGCATGATCCGCAACGACACTGGCTACGTGCAGTATGCCGCGGCTCACATACTCGCTCTCTTCCTGACGTGAGACTCGCAGTATTGGCCGGTCAGAATGGCGCACTCCAACTCACGAGCTGCGTCTCTCTAGGATTCGGCCTCGTTTTGAAGACGTTGACGCCCTTGCGCAGTGGGCCGTGCAGGCGCTCAAGCTTGGACCGAACTCGACCGATCCCAACCGAGCAAACGTCACCCGTGCAGCTGTCAACTCAATGATGGTGCTACTGCGTCATCAGAAGTCGCGCATTGTGTTTGTTAAGCAGGGTGGTGTTCTTCCGTACGTGTGCACTCTCCTGTCCCAGTCCAAAACAAGTTGTTGACTCTCTTCATCCTTAGGGTGGTGGATCTGCTCAAGAACTCGCAGAGCCGAGCGCAGCTTTCCTACGAGGTATCAAGCATTCTGGCTATAGCTCTATTCCCCACGCTCGTTTTTGATGGATAAGTCTGTGTCGTCCCTCAGCTCACGTTTATTCTCTGGACACTGTCATTTTGTGACGACGCAATGGACAAGTTTGTGACATCGAACGCGCTCGACGTTCTAATTCAGCAAGTTGTTGCGGCACCCCGAGAGAAAGTCGTTCGTGTTGCGTTGGAAACACTCCAGGTTTGTGTGGCATCGCTCTCCATAAGCTGCGGCTACGCGTAACTTGACAACACTTGCAGAACCTCATCGGCAAGTTGAGCGGCTATTTCAACGAGCGGATGATCGATGGCGGCCTGCTTAAGACGCTTACAAACCTGCGCGAGCGCAAATGGACCGATGAAGACATCACCAAGAACATCCAGTCGATTCGGGACGTCCTTATTCGCGAGTACAAGGAGCTGAAGTATGTTCCACCACGAGGTTGTCAAAAGCTTCGTCTCACTGGTTGTATTGTACGTAGCACTATGGAGCGCTACGAGAAGGAGCTACGCGGAGGCCATCTCAACTGGGGTCTGCTGCACACGGACAAGTTCTGGAAGGAGAACTTCATGGCATTTGAGAACAAAGAGTTTGAGCTCATTCGGTACGTGGCACGATGGACATCCAGGAGGACTAAGTACTGATTTTGCTCCATTATAGGCTCCTCATTGATTTGCTCGAATCTGAGGATCCTAAGACAGTGTCCGTAGCTCTTTTTGATTTGGGAGAGTTTGTTCGCTTCTATCCAAACGGCAAGCACATCGTGAAACGACTTGGTGCGAAGAAAGTAGCAATGAAGCTCATGACCCACGAAAATCCAGAAGTGCAGAAGCAAGCGCTACAGTGCATCTCCAAGATGATGGTGAACAAGTGGGAGTTCGTCAAGTAAGGGTGGTCACCGTGCTAATCATGCCCTGAAGTAAAACACTCTGTGTCTTGCTTAGAGAGGTAATGGAAAAAGTGGACGGATTTGTGGATTTATTGATGTGTCTTGTTTGGAGCCTTTATGGATTGAGATATCGAAACCATGTCGTGCCAAGCGTGGCACCTGCTTCCTCTAGGTATCCTCCAAATCTAACAGTGCGTGTACTGGTGCGAAAACTCACATAACCCGATCTCGAACTGAACGTCAAACGAGAAGAAAATACGTTTCTGATTTTACTTGTCAGCGTGGGGTGTTGTGAAGGATTGGTCCCTTCTCCTGGTTTTTGGTCGTCTCACGTAACTCTTCCGACGTGTGGACCACAGGGGCCAATGGTTTGGTTCGTGTGCAGATCCGAAAGGGCGTGCAGCAAATGAGCGAGTCAGTGTAACACACAACGTCACACACCAAGCGCCCCTCGAGATTTCGACAACGGCTGCGCGGAAGTAGTCGATGAGCTCTCTTCAGAACTCGAAACGACATGAAAAGTCAGGGAAAGTTTATATGGGATGTTTCCCCGAACTGCAAACGACCCACAGTGGGAGCTCCTCAGCAATGCATGGGCGTGCGTCAGCCCTCGTTTCGAAAACAAGCCTGTGCGATCGTGGTGCTAGTCGAGGTGAGCACGTTCCCCGAAAGCATAACGGTGTAGAACGTGTGGAGAAGGTAGCAGGCTGCTGAGTATGAAGCACGGCGGTGTAACCGAATCCTTTGCGTATGACGCTGTCTTACCTGCTAGAAGTTCGACGCCAGCGTTCATTCTACAATCTGCCTCACCGCACTCAGCAGATACAGACACCAACACCAAGTACTCCTCGTTGACAGGACGACAGGGCACCTACCATGCTTTCGACTAAGCGTCTTATCCGGCTTCTGCTTGTGGTCGCTCTGACCTCGCAGCGCGTTGACGGTACCGTGTCATCGTTTCGAGGTCGCAGCTTGAGGGATACTCTCGAGCAGGATTTGCACCAACAACATCAATACTCTCGCGAGTTGAAGCAGGGGCGCCCAACTCGGGACCCACGTGATCCCTCGCCACCGACTCCAGTTACACCAGTTCCTGGAACCCCACCCCCACGGACGCCTTCACCGGCAACACCGTCTCCAGCGACGCCAGCTCCAACGACGTCTTCACCAGATACGCCTTCGCCCACGACGCCGGCTCCTAGTACGCCTGGACCAGATACGCCGTCACCCACGACACCGGCTCCGACGACGCCAGCTCCAACGACGCCTTCACCCACGACGCCGGCTCCTGCTACGCCTTCACCAGATACGCCTGGACCAGATACGCCTTCACCCACGACACCGGCTCCAACGACACCAGCTCCAACGACGCCTTCACCAGATACGCCTTCACCCACGACACCGGCTCCTAGTACACCTGGACCAAACACGCCTTCACCCACGACACCGGCTCCGACGACGCCAGCTCCAACGACGCCTGCTCCAACGACGCCTGCTCCAACGACGCCAGCTCCAACGACGCCTTCACCCACGACGCCGGCTCCTAGTACGCCTGGACCAGATACGCCGTCACCCACGACACCGGCTCCGACGACGCCAGCTCCAACGACGCCTTCACCCACGACGCCGGCTCCTGCTACGCCTTCACCAGATACGCCTGGACCAGATACGCCTTCACCCACGACACCGGCTCCAACGACACCAGCTCCAACGATGTCTTCACCAGACACGCCTTCGCCCACGACACCGGCTCCTAGTACGCCTGGACCAAACACGCCTTCACCCACGACACCGGCTCCAACGACGCCTGCTCCAACGACGCCTGCTCCAACGACGCCTGCTCCAACGACGCCAGCTCCAACGACGCCTTCACCCACGACGCCGGCTCCTAGTACGCCTGGACCAGATACGCCGTCACCCACGACACCGGCTCCGACGACGCCAGCTCCAACGACGCCTTCACCCACGACGCCGGCTCCTGCTACGCCTTCACCAGATACGCCTGGACCAGATACGCCTTCACCCACGACACCGGCTCCAACGACACCAGCTCCAACGATGTCTTCACCAGACACGCCTTCGCCCACGACACCGGCTCCTAGTACGCCTGGACCAAACACGCCTTCACCCACGACACCGGCTCCAACGACGCCTGCTCCAACGACGCCAGGTCCAACGACGCCGGTCCCTGCTACGCGTTCACCAGATACGCCATCTCCAGGAACATATTCACCGTCGCCTTCAGTTACTCAGACTCCCGTCACGAGTACTTCCTCACCTTTGACATCACCCCCATCGCCATACAAACCTGGAAGTTCGAAGCCAACGACCCCATGCCCGAAACCTTCGTCCCCTGAAACATCCCAACGTGGCTATACCTTCCAACCATTTACTGAATATCCCAGTTCGAAGACTACGGATCCGATGAGGAAGCCGGGAACGCCAGAGAAAGGATCAGCGAAGCCTTCGCCTACCCCGCATTCCTCTCGGTCCGATTACGAACCAATAAAGCCTTCGCTGCCGTATACGACGACAGCCTCTCCGCGGGTGATGACATCGTCTCCATCAACTGGCAACTCACCTGGAGGGTTCCAAGCAGTGCCGACACCCTACCCGACTGACACTGCTGTGGCTCCGGCCCTTAGTAACACACCATATCCGAGCAAAACGGGAGAGAGCCCCGCCCCATCCACCGGTCACGGTTCCACGCAGCCCGATCTGTCGATAACTGCACCAGGTGGCGTTTATCCTCCTGCCCTGGGGTCGACTCCAGTGCCTTCTCCTTCGTCAGCTTATGTGCACGACCGATATCCATCATCTGGAACTGAAGCACCAAATCGAGGACCTTCGTACCCAACTTCGGTGCCTTCTTCTCAGTATCCGCATTCAACGACTGAAGCGCCCACCCAACCATCTTCGCCGCCTGGCTCGCAGTCAACATTCAAACCAAGTGATATCCCATCGTCAGCCTATTCACCGATCGCTTCTGTTCCAAGTGGCCAGTCCAGCTCCCGCCCGAAATACCGAAACCGCCCTACAGTCTCTGCTCCAATTCCACTCCCGGCCGACATCGCAGCTACTGTTCCGTTTCAGCCAGGGCAAAAAGTGAACACAAGCACACCACCCGGTCAGCCCACGTCTAGCCAAGGAACGGAAGAATCTGGCGAGTTGAATTCTTCCCGAACAAACAAACATGAAAGCCTAGCAGCCAGCCAACAGTCGAGTAGCTCGGTTGATACCGCTGTTCCCTCACCGAGCGGAAGTGATCCAGCTTGGAATACAGTCAGTCACCAACCAGTCCACGAACCGGGGGACAGTCCATCATCTTCGGCAGCACAGTCATCTCAGGACCCCGCGCTATCCATTTCTAGTCAGCAGTCTGCCTCGGAGAATGATTCACTGACAAACCCTGCCAAAACCCACTCAGACGCCTCCAACGGCCCCGCCAAATCTCCTCCAGGCCACCAGCCAGCAGGTAAACAGACCGAGCACAGCCCCAACTCGCCTTTGAACAAGTCGACCACATCGAACGGACCGAGTGCAACAGTCCAGGAGCCTAATCAGAAGTCCAGTGCGAGTCCAGGTGATGAGGAATCCCCAGCTACACGAGAATCTCCAGTACTCTCTCGCGACGACTCATCTATATCCTCAAAGTATGGCCAGGATTCGCCCATACCAGCGGGCGACACCGGGAAACAGTACTCGGAGTCGTTGGGAACTCCGTCCTCGAACGCCAAACATCGCCTGTGCGACACAGAGTAGTCGTCAAGTCCGCGTTGGGGTGTCTGTGATCGTACGAGAAGTCTTGAGCCTCATGGAGGCTCTCACTTACTTTAATGCATGTTTCAATATCTTCATGTTGGATAATCCACGCAAAGTGATGTTTTAACGCAAGTTATCACCAGAACCAGTGAATCGGTGTCAAACGCTTCAAAGCTGAGCACAGCCACCTCCTGCCCATCTCCACCGTATCCTTGGTGGAATCCTTAGTCTTTTGAAACCCCGTGAGCAGGTCTGCTTCACTCGTGCGTGAACGGCCGCGTTAGTGCGACAATGCTGTCAGCAGATGTTGCTATCCTCATCGACGCGATTGCTGTGAACCTTGCGCAAGACCTTGGCAGCTGGAGTGTTCAGCACTGCTGTGTCGTTTTCCGCTGCAGTGGTCGGAAAAGGCCCAGAACGTCGCTGGAACCATCAGCCATGGCAGGTATTCAGAAGGTATTCAGAGCATCCTGCCCTTTGTGTCGCGGAGAACCGTAACGGCTGCAGTGGCTTGGCGGACTTTGGTTCAGTTTTCATTCTTTCGTTCTCTGTCCGAAACGTTGAGAAGCCGATCCGACGCTACCGACTCGACGTGATGCAGTGGACACGGCATCTTCTGAGGCTCGTCCTCGTGCTTGCGGTGGTGACGGCGACAAGTGAGAAGGTGGTGGCGGGTGCTGGTGGTGTTCAGGCTGAGGAGCGTGTGCTTGTGGAAGAGGCGAGAACACCAGCACCAACGCCAGCGCCAACACCGCCGACAGTGGCTCCTACGACTCCGGCACCAACAACTGCCGCCCCGACGACTCCAGCACCAACGGTGCCATCACCGACGACGGGAGGACCAAGGACGCCGGCACCAGCAACCCCAAGTCCCACGACTTCTGCTCCAACGACGCCGACGCCGACAACTCCTGTCCCAACAACCCCATCTCGTACGACACCAGCACCGACGACACCTACAGCAACGACACCGGCTCCTACCACACCAGCCCCTACAACGCCAGCGCCAACGACGCCAGCACGCACAACGCCAGCCCCAATAACACCTACACCGACAACGCCGGCGCCAACCACACCGGCGCCAACCACACCGGCCCCAATCACACCGACACCGACGACTCCAGCGCCGACAACTCCAGCGCCGACAATTCCAACGCCGACAACTCCAGTCCCGACAACACCAGAGCCAACGACACCAGCTCCAACCACGCCGGAGCCAACTACACCGGCGCCAACGACACCTGCGCCAACAACACCAGCTCCAACCACGCCAGCCCCAACCACGCCGGAGCCAACTACACCGGCGCCAACGACACCTGCGCCAACCACGCCAGCCCCAACCACGCCGGAGCCAACTACACCGGCGCCAACGACACCTGCGCCAACAACACCAGCTCCAACCACGCCAGCCCCAACCACGCCGGAGCCAACTACACCGGCGCCAACGACACCTGCGCCAACAACACCAGCTCCAACCACGCCAGCCCCAACCACGCCGGAGCCAACTACACCGGCGCCAACGACACCTGCGCCAACCACGCCAGCCCCAACCACGCCAGCCCCAACCACGCCGGAGCCAACTACACCGGCGCCAACGACACCTGCGCCAACCACGCCAGCCCCAACCACGCCGGAGCCAACTACACCGGCGCCAACGACACCTGCGCCAACAACACCAGCTCCAACCACGCCGGAGCCAACTACACCTGCGCCGACAACACCAGCACCGACGACCCCAACACCGACAACCCCAACGCCAACCACACCGGCTCCAACCACACCGGCACAAACCACACCGGCACCGACGACCCCAACTCCAACCACACCAGCGCCAACCACACCGGCACCAACCACACCGGCGCCGACGACCCCAACGCCAACCACACCGGCACCAACTACACCATCTCCCACGACACCGGCGCCGACAACCCCAACTCCAACCACACCAGCGCCAACCACACCGGCACCAACCACACCACCTCCTACGACACCGGCGCCAACCACACCGGCGCCGACGACCCCAACGCCAACCACACCGGCACCAACTACACCAGCTCCTACGACACCAGCGCCGACGACACCGGCGCCGACTCCGTCCACCCCAACGATGCCAACCCCAACAACGCCGCTACCCACCTCGCTCTCGTCGAACACCCCTTGTCCGAAGAGCCGGGAGCGGACTACGCCAGTGCCAGAAAAGCCACATCCCAAACCAACGCCCACAGTACGTGGTCCTTCACACGCAAAGACTCCGTGTCCTACGAAAACTCCTGCGCCACCCACGCCACAGCAATTCCACTCTCGTGTTGGTGCTGCGTCGCTGCGCATGGGATAACGATCGATCGGTCTCGAGATCAAAAAATGGCGACTTGTCGTCTTGCATATCCTGAATATCTTGATAGAAACGCATTGTATCATTGCCATCCATTTCTAGTCAGCAACTCTCCTCCAGGCCACCAACCAGTAGCTCAACAGACCAAGCAAGGCGCCTTCTCACCTTTGAACAAGTCGACACCACATCGAGCGATCGAGTGTGACAGTCCAGGAGCCTGCCCAGAAGTCCAGCGCGAGTCCGGCTAGTGAGGGATCCCCCTCTGCACGAGGATCTCCAGTACTCTCTCGCGACGACTCATCCGTGCTCTCAAAGTTCTGTTGCAGTTCGCTCATAGGAATGGTTCAGACCGGGAAACTGAGCACAGCCACGACATGCCCATCTCCGCCGTATCCTTGCTGGATGTCAGAAGTCATGAATCTGTAATGATTAGCGATTACTGTAGCATCCAATGGATCCAGTCGCTGCGTCTGTGTGACAGTACCATCAACAGATGTTCTCACACGCTTTAACACAATGAAGCAAACCTCACGCGGATCTTTCGCACCACCTTGGCAGCTGGAGTGTTCAGCACTGCTGTGTCGTTTTCCGCTGCAGTGGTCGGAAAAGGCCCAGAACGTCGCTGGAACCATCAGCCATGGCAGGTATTCAGAAGGTATTCAGAGCATCCTGCCCTTTGTGTCGCGGAGAACCGTAACGGCTGCAGTGGCTTGGCGGACTTTGGTTCAGTTTTCATTCTTTCGTTCTCTGTCCGAAACGTTGAGAAGCCGATCCGACGCTACCGACTCGACGTGATGCAGTGGACACGGCATCTTCTGAGGCTCGTCCTCGTGCTTGCGGTGGTGACGGCGACAAGTGAGAAGGTGGTGGCGGGTGCTGGTGGTGTTCAGGCTGAGGAGCGTGTGCTTGTGGAAGAGGCGAGAACACCAGCACCAACGCCAGCGCCAACACCGCCGACAGTGGCTCCTACGACTCCGGCACCAACAACTGCCGCCCCGACGACTCCAGCGCCAACGGTGCCAACACCAACGACTAGAACTCCGGCACCGACGACGCCCACTCCAACAACAACAGCGTCGCCCACCACACCTTCCCCAACAACGTCAACTCCGACTACTCCTGCTCCGACAACTCCAACTCCAACCACACAAGCCCCACCAACGCCCGCATCGACCACACCAACACCAACCACGCCTGCACCCACCACGCCAGCGCCCACGACTCCCGCTCCAACGACGCCCGAGCCGACAACAGCCGCGCCCACGACACCGGAGCCCACGACACCGGCCCCAACAACACCAGAGCCGACCACGCCAGCCCCAACGACACCGGCGCCCACGACTCCCGCTCCAACGACGCCCGCTCCAACGACGCCAGCTCCGACCACGCCCGAGCCGACAACAGCCGCGCCCACGACACCGGAGCCCACGACACCGGCCCCAACAACACCAGAGCCGACCACGCCAGCCCCAACGACACCGGCGCCCACGACTCCCGCTCCAACGACGCCCGCTCCAACGACGCCAGCTCCGACCACGCCCGAGCCGACAACAGCCGCGCCCACGACACCGGAGCCCACGACACCGGCCCCAACAACACCAGAGCCGACCACGCCAGCCCCAACGACACCGGCGCCCACGACTCCCGCTCCAACGACGCCAGCTCCAACGACGCCAGCTCCGACCACGCCCGAGCCGACAACAGCCGCGCCCACGACACCGGAGCCCACGACACCGGCCCCAACAACACCAGAGCCGACCACGCCAGCCCCAACGACACCGGCGCCCACGACTCCCGCTCCAACGACGCCAGCTCCAACGACGCCAGCTCCGACCACGCCCGAGCCGACAACAGCCGCGCCCACGACACCGGAGCCCACGACACCGGCCCCAACAACACCAGAGCCGACCACGCCAGCCCCAACGACACCGGCGCCCACGACTCCCGCTCCAACGACGCCCGCTCCAACGACGCCAGCTCCAACGACGCCCGAGCCGACAACACCGGCGCCCACGACACCGGAGCCCACGACACCGGCCCCAACAACACCAGAGCCGACCACGCCAGCCCCAACGACACCGGCGCCCACGACTCCCGCTCCAACGACGCCCGCTCCAACGACGCCAGCTCCGACCACGCCCGAGCCGACAACAGCCGCGCCCACGACACCGGAGCCCACGACACCGGCCCCAACAACACCAGAGCCGACCACGCCAGCCCCAACGACACCGGCGCCCACGACTCCCGCTCCAACGACGCCCGCTCCAACGACGCCAGCTCCGACCACGCCCGAGCCGACAACAGCCGCGCCCACGACACCGGAGCCCACGACACCGGCCCCAACAACACCAGAGCCGACCACGCCAGCCCCAACGACACCGGCGCCCACGACACCGGAGCCCACGACACCGGCCCCAACAACACCAGAGCCGACCACGCCAGCCCCAACGACACCGGCGCCCACGACTCCCGCTCCAACGACGCCCGCTCCAACGACGCCAGCTCCGACCACGCCCGAGCCGACAACACCGGCGCCCACGACACCGGAGCCCACGACACCGGCCCCAACAACACCAGAGCCGACCACGCCAGCCCCAACGACACCGGCGCCCACGACGCCAGCTCCGACCACGCCAGCTCCGCCAACGTCACCAACACCGCCAAAACCAACCACTGCGAAGCCGACAACGCCTCCGCCAACAACGCCAAAGCCAACCACTGCGAAGCCGACAACGCCTCCGCCAACAACGCCAAAGCCAACCACTGCGAAGCCGACAACGCCTCCGCCAACAACGCCAAAGCCAACCACTGCGAAGCCGACAACGCCTCCGCCAACAACGCCAAAGCCAACCACTGCGAAGCCGACAACGCCTCCGCCAACAACGCCAAAGCCAACCACTGCAAAGCCGACAACGCCTCCGCCAACGACCCAGAAGCTAACTCCAGCACCGGTGCCAACCACTGCGCTACCTACACCAACTCCTGTTGGTACATCAGCTCTGCGCAGGGGCTAGAGGTCGATAGATTACCCCTGTGCATTTCTGCAACCGATGATACATTGAGCTCCAATACACGTTCTTCTTCCAAGCGTTCACACACTGAGTCGTTGGGTTGTATCACCTGCTTCAAACTCCCTCAGGCTGGAATGGACGGGCTATCCAGTTCATGCCCCAGGACTCTCTCATCTCTCCTGTAGACTTGGTTACGAGTACCGGACGGGTGGGAGACTGCGACAATTGAGTGCCTCCTGCCTCCTTCGTTGGGAGTGCCGACAGCGTCTGTTGGACACCCGAGCGACAGCCCTCGCGCGAATCAGCGCACGGCCAGCCCCCGAGATGGCTGCATTTGCCTGCGATTGGGCAGCTGCGTGCCTCGTGCCTACGAATCTGTGAATCACAGATTCACACTCCTGCATCTTCTCTGCTCCGCCTAGTCGAAGTGGGAGCGATAGATAGGCGCAGCGTTCTCAGAACCACCGGTGTGCACATCACAGAATCCATGATGAGCTGGCTCCAGACGGGCAAGCAGCCTTAGCTCACTCGGCCCACTCACCAATACGCCTCCCCGCGACCAAGGCTTTCCTTTAGTACCATGAAGGTCTCGGCGGTCGTCTTTGCTCTCGCGTACGCCCTGACCGTCGCTGAAGCAGCTCGAGCACTCGTGCACCACCGAGTCCACCGCCAGCTCAGCGCACAAGCCACGGTCGACATCGTCGTTACGATGCGCCAGTCTACGCGCGCGGCCTTCGAGCACCTCGAGGCGTCCACTTTCGCCGACCGCGGCGCCAAGATCTCGCACCTTGTGGCGAGCTTGGAGACACTTGCGATCAACAGCCAGCGCGACGTCGACCGCATCCTGAGCCAAGAGTCCGCCCAGCCTCGTTTCGTCAGCGAGCACTTGTCCTGGTCCACGAACGCGCGTTACATCAAAGGCGCGACGCTGGAGCTCGTGGAGGCACTCGCCGCTCTCCCAGAGGTGCAAGAGATCCGGGAGGAGGAAGTCGTCTACTTGGAAGCTGATGACGATGGCGTCCAAGTGGCCGAGCCTACGGTAGAGTGGGGCGTCGGTCACATCCAGGCCGACAAAGCTTGGCAAAATGGAGTCACGGGTGAAGGAATCGTGATTGGCAGCATCGACAGCGGCGCCCGCGCCACTCACGAGCTCCTGCGCGACAGCTTCCGAGGTGATTACGGCTGGTATGCACCGTTCAACAAGACTTCGGTTCCCTACGACGTCGTGGGTCACGGCACGCACACCATCGGGACGATGGCTGGCGCTGGGGGCATCGGAGTCGCACCCGGCGCCAAGTGGATGGCGTGTATGGCGTGCCCGTTCGCGTGTCCAGAGTCGGGGCTAGTGCAATGTGGCGAGTGGATGCTGTGTCCCACCGACAAGCTCGGCAACAACAAGGACTGCTCCAAGGCCCCACACGTGATCAACTGCAGCTGGCAGATGAAGAAGAGCGAGGTCTATGCTCCGATTGTGAGCGCTTGGCGGGAGGCCGGTATCATCCCCGTCTTCGCCCAGGGCAACAGCGGCCCCAACTGCGGCACACTCGTGTCCCCGGGAGACTTCTCGAACGTGATTGGTGTCGGCAACATCGCCGTCAACGGCTCCATCTCCCGCACAAGCAGTCGTGGGCCATCGGTCAGCGGTATTCTGAAGCCTGATTTCACGGCGCCTGGTGTGGAGGTCGTCTCAGCGTACCACAAGAACAACACTGGACTCGCCGTGAAGTCGGGCACGAGCATGGCAGCGCCGCATGTGGCCGGCGCCATCGCCCTCATCCTGAGCGCGCAGCCGACGCTCTCGTACGAAAATGTCTACGCGGTGCTCGCCGGCTCGGCTGATCGGGAGCACATCGATCAAAACACGACCAACTGCGACAACACGACGACGCTCAATTGGCCGAACCTCAACTACGGTCATGGTATTCTGAACGCATACAAAGCGGTTCTTGGCTCACAGCAGACGCCGCTTCCAACGGCCAGTGACCCGACACCGACGCCTGAGCCGTCGACGGTGCTGCCCGCTGCGGAGCCGACGCCATAGACTCAGTCACCATAGCTGTCGAAGGCCTACGGTCCACCAGCAAAGGAGTACCACGGTAGTTCTAATCAAACGTTTTTCTCCGTTTCGCAACAAGCCATAATCTTGTCTCCTTTGTCGGCTTTCCCACCGCTCAGCCTCTTCACCGAAAGCATTCGTTGCGCAGCCTTGACATGGTTCGAATTTCTGGATCCAATTGCCTGCCGTTGAAGATCTTTGGTTGATATGATTGGGCAATGGAGGGCTACGAGAGCACTTGATTGGCCGGGGGCATGTTGTATGCACACGTCTCAGCAACCACAGCAAGTGTTGACGCCACGTCCCCAATGTGTCACGCGAAAAGACGCGCACGAGGATGGGCTGCCCACAGGGACGACTCCAATGGTGATGACACGGTTGACTGGGTCCCAACGCTCGGGTTCTATCATTCACACTCGGAGTTTCCCCAGCATGCGACCAAATAGCGCGACTGCCGTGGCTGTCGGGGTGGTTGCTGCTCTCGCTGGCGCGAACTCCGTACACGGCGCGACTGCTTACATCCACCGCAACGTTTACCGACGGCTCGATGAAGATGGTAAAGTCAACATAGTCGTCACGATGCAAGTCCCAGCAGTCAAGGTATCGAGAAAACTGCACACGAACGACCGGCAGTCTCGCGGACAGAGGATCGCAAGAATGACCGAGATGATGGAAGCTCATGCAGAGAAATCCCAGCAGGTCATTGATCGCCTCCTGTCGCAAGAAGTTGGTCGAGTTGAGAGCCTCTTCGAGAACCAGTACCGTTCCTGGATCTTGAATGCAAGGTATTTCCAAGGGGCCACACAAGCTTTGGTTGAGGCTCTTGCGCAGCTACCAGACGTCGCCGGAATCCGCGAAGAGGAGTTCTTTGAGTTTGATGAAGACTTTCCTCGCAAATTGGCTATTGAGGCAACGAACAACTCATCAGTTCAATGGGGGATCGATCGCATCAAGGCTCCGCTGTTGTGGGTTCAAGGTATCAATGGCACAGGAGTCGTCGTCGGCAGTATCGACTCGGGTGTTCGCGTCACCCATCAATCCTTAAGTGCCAACTTTCGCAAAGACTACGGGTGGTTCTCTCCTGGTGAACGATCAAGCTCCCCGCGCGATCTTGGCGGCCATGGCACCCATACGATGGGCACCATGGTGGGTTCAGGCGGCATTGGTGTCGCGCCAGGAGCCGAATGGATTGCTTGTCAAGCATGCCCGACTACCTGCACAGAGGCAGCGATCATCCAGTGCACTGAATGGATGCTGTGCCCCTCCGACACAAATGGCAACAAAAAGGACTGTTCGAAGGCGCCTCATGTGATCAACAACAGCTGGAGCACTCGCAGCGGCAGCAAGATTCACCAGCCCATAATTGACGCCTGGGTCGCAGCCGGAATCGTTCCCGTCTTCTCCAACGGCAACGACGGACCGGCATGTGGTTCGGTGCGGGCGCCTGGGGAGTACGATAACGTCATCAGCGTTGGCAACATCGCGAGCGACGGATCGCTTGCTCGACTCAGCAGTCGCGGCCCGTCTCCATCGGGAACTGTGAAGCCAGACATCTCAGCACCAGGCCAGCTCATCGCTTCAGCTAGCTATCTAGACGACGTAAGCCTTCGAGTCGTTTCGGGGACGAGCATGGCTGCCCCTCATGTCGCTGGAGCTGTAGCATTGTTGCTAAGCGCGGAACCCAAACTCTCCGTGACAGAGATTCGCGAGTCGTTGTTCACAACCGCTGACAGACGGAACGTTGGCTTCCTCGAGAGTTCATGCGACGCAACTGGCGTGTCTTCACGGTCGTGGCCAAACAATGACTACGGTCACGGGATCATCGATGTGTATGCGGCATTTGAGAAGTTAGGGCTCAGTCAACCGGCTGTACCAACACCCGCGCCGGCGCAACAGGAACAAAATACTTGTGCTTTAGAGATTGGCGTGGACCTTGCGGGGAACGACATCGGCAACGCAGCATCTAAGACGGCTTCTCGCTGTTGTGCGCTCTGTCTAGAGAACCCGAAGTGCCGAGCTTTTACGTGGAGTGATTACAACGGCGGTACGTGCTGGTTCAAAGATCGAGCGACAGGAACGAGAGTGGTTTCGCAAGGAGTTGCTTCGGCTGTGGTTGATCGCGACTCGGACTCTCAGTGTGTTGTGACAAAGAATACAGATTTCCCAGGGAACGATCTCGCGAATGTGGCCAGCACGACTCCTGGATCGTGTTGCTCCATCTGTGCCGAGCGGCAGGAGCGAGGATGTCGTGCGTACACGTGGACGAGCTACCAAGGAGGAACCTGTTGGCTTAAAACAGGTGGAGGCGTAGCAACTGCATCGCCTGGAGCCGTCTCCGGGGTGTTTGCTGGTTGATCCATGTGGGTCCTTCTCTTGATTCCAGTTGTCCGCATCAATGTACTCTCTGCCCACAGCTTCCACTTGATCACAACTGGAGCCATCCCCTCGCCACTTTATGCGATATACCCTCTAAAATCAGAATATAGACCGTGCACTTCAACATTTGCGAAACTCCGCGCTCACGTGGTCTGCCATACGTGCTGACAGATGTTGAAGTTGACGTCCTTGGGTCCATCGATCCCCTCCTCGTGAATGTCTTTACCCGAGCAAAACACAAGCAAGGAGCCTTGCCCAGCAGCGAGTACCAATAATGGGTAATGAGAGAAGAACTGACCGCAACAACAGCGACAAGAAATGTCCGTGGATGGTCTTGTGTGTGGTTGAAATTCTGTGTCGTTTTACTCTGGAGACGGTCGAAACCGTTGCACAACGAAGAGGTTCAGCAGATCTGGGTACTGTACAGTGGAAAAAGAAGGCATGTGAAGATCGTTTTGGCGACTAGACACACATAGACGGGACTAGAGCGAATGCCGTTATCCTCGCATGGCAAATGGTGCAGTGAGAGGTTAACCATCTGGAAGAGCCCCGTGACCAAGGCACAGTGATCGGCTGCAACAGTTGGGGACGCACGTGCCCAAACAGAATGCCAGTTTCGTCAACTGACCCGCAGCTGCGCACTCCTGTACACGGAGTCGATCTTCCAGGACGACGTACAAGACCAAACGCTCGCGCGACCACATCTTGGTCATTCGCAAACTTACTCATTCCCCCACAGGAATACTTTGCACCCTGCACAACGTAGGCAAGTTCCAGCTCCCCCGACGGCGCCGGTTACCATGCGACTCCCGAAGAAACTCATCCCAGTCGCACTCGCGGTAACCGCGTCTCTGAACCAACTCGAGGTGAAAGGAGAATATGCTTCACCGTACGGCTCAGTCAAAGCCTACGGAACGCCAATTCAAACAACACCGACAGTGGTGCCATCAGCGTACGGTGCTGTTCCAGCAGTTGCTACAACAGCACCCCGAGGAAAGTCTCCGTCGCCATACACCGCCACAGCAGCACCCGTCAAAGCGCCAGCACCACCTCCCGTACCTGCACCATTACCTCTCCCTAAACCCGCGCCAGTTCCCGCACCTGCACCCCCTCCAGCACCAGTGCCTGCAAACACACAGAAAACCCCCGACAACAAGGCTCCGGACAACAAGGACCGTGATGGCAAGGCTCCACCACCGTACGGCTCCGTGCCAATGCCTCTTCCGATCCCTGGACCAGTCCCGGTTCCGGGCCGTGCGCCAGCTCCGGTGCCAGCTCCGGCGCCAGCTCCGGCGCCGATGCCGATGCCAGCTCCGGTGCCAGCGCCCGCTCCGGTGCCTGCGCCAGCGCCAGCGCCCGCTCCAGTGCCAGCCCCGGTCCCGGCGCCGGCGCCGGCCCCGAAGACGCCTGATAACAAGGATCGCGACGGCAAGACTCCGGACAACAAGGACCGTGATGGCAAGGCCCCTGACAACAAGACCCCCGACAACAAGGCTCCGGACAACAAGGACCGTGATGGCAAGGCTCCACCACCGTACGGCTCCGTGCCAATGCCTCTTCCGATCCCTGGACCAGTCCCGGTTCCGGGCCGTGCGCCAGCTCCGGTGCCAGCTCCGGCGCCAGCTCCGGCGCCGATGCCGATGCCAGCTCCGGTGCCAGCGCCCGCTCCGGTGCCTGCGCCAGCGCCAGCGCCCGCTCCAGTGCCAGCCCCGGTCCCGGCGCCGGCGCCGGCCCCGAAGACGCCTGATAACAAGGATCGCGACGGCAAGACTCCGGACAACAAGGACCGTGATGGCAAGGCCCCTGACAACAAGACCCCCGACAACAAGGCTCCGGACAACAAGGACCGTGATGGCAAGGCTCCACCACCGTACGGCTCCGTGCCAATGCCTCTTCCGATCCCTGGACCAGTCCCGGTTCCGGGCCGTGCGCCAGCTCCGGTGCCAGCTCCGGCGCCAGCTCCGGCGCCGATGCCGATGCCAGCTCCGGTGCCAGCGCCCGCTCCGGTGCCTGCGCCAGCGCCAGCGCCCGCTCCAGTGCCAGCCCCGGTCCCGGCGCCGGCGCCGGCCCCGAAGACGCCTGATAACAAGGATCGCGACGGCAAGACTCCGGACAACAAGGACCGCGACGGCAAGACTCCGGACAACAAGGACCGCGACGGCAAGACCCCCGACAACAAGGATCGCGATGGCAAGACCCCCGACAACAAGGACCGTGATGGCAAGGCCCCTGACAACAAGACCCCCGACAACAAGGCTCCGGACAACAAGGACCGTGATGGCAAGGCTCCACCACCGTACGGCTCCGTGCCAATGCCTCTTCCGATCCCTGGACCAGTCCCGGTTCCGGGCCGTGCGCCAGCTCCGGTGCCAGCTCCGGCGCCAGCTCCGGCGCCGATGCCGATGCCAGCTCCGGTGCCAGCGCCCGCTCCGGTGCCTGCGCCAGCGCCAGCGCCCGCTCCAGTGCCAGCCCCGGTCCCGGCGCCGGCGCCGGCCCCGAAGACGCCTGATAACAAGGATCGCGACGGCAAGACTCCGGACAACAAGGACCGCGACGGCAAGACTCCGGACAACAAGGACCGCGACGGCAAGACCCCCGACAACAAGGATCGCGATGGCAAGACCCCCGACAACAAGGACCGTGATGGCAAGGCCCCTGACAACAAGACCCCCGACAACAAGGCTCCGGACAACAAGGACCGTGATGGCAAGGCTCCACCACCGTACGGCTCCGTGCCAATGCCTCTTCCGATCCCTGGACCAGTCCCGGTTCCGGGCCGTGCGCCAGCTCCGGTGCCAGCTCCGGCGCCAGCTCCGGCGCCGATGCCGATGCCAGCTCCGGTGCCAGCGCCCGCTCCGGTGCCTGCGCCAGCGCCAGCGCCAGCGCCCGCTCCAGTGCCAGCCCCGGTCCCGGCGCCGGCGCCGGCCCCGAAGACGCCTGATAACAAGGATCGCGACGGCAAGACTCCGGACAACAAGGACCGCGACGGCAAGACTCCGGACAACAAGGACCGCGACGGCAAGACCCCCGACAACAAGGATCGCGATGGCAAGACCCCCGACAACAAGGACCGTGATGGCAAGGCCCCTGACAACAAGACCCCCGACAACAAGGCTCCGGACAACAAGGACCGTGATGGCAAGGCTCCACCACCGTACGGCTCCGTGCCAATGCCTCTTCCGATCCCTGGACCAGTCCCGGTTCCGGGCCGTGCGCCAGCTCCGGTGCCAGCTCCGGCGCCAGCTCCGGCGCCGATGCCGATGCCAGCTCCGGTGCCAGCGCCCGCTCCGGTGCCTGCGCCAGCGCCAGCGCCAGCGCCCGCTCCAGTGCCAGCCCCGGTCCCGGCGCCGGCGCCGGCCCCGAAGACGCCTGATAACAAGGATCGCGACGGCAAGACTCCGGACAACAAGGACCGCGACGGCAAGACTCCGGACAACAAGGACCGCGACGGCAAGACCCCCGACAACAAGGATCGCGATGGCAAGACCCCCGACAACAAGGACCGTGATGGCAAGGCCCCTGACAACAAGACCCCCGACAACAAGGCTCCGGACAACAAGGACCGTGATGGCAAGGCTCCACCACCGTACGGCTCCGTGCCAATGCCTCTTCCGATCCCTGGACCAGTCCCGGTTCCGGGCCGTGCGCCAGCTCCGGTGCCAGCTCCGGCGCCAGCTCCGGCGCCGATGCCGATGCCAGCTCCGGTGCCAGCGCCCGCTCCGGTGCCTGCGCCAGCGCCAGCGCCAGCGCCCGCTCCAGTGCCAGCCCCGGTCCCGGCGCCGGCGCCGGCCCCGAAGACGCCTGATAACAAGGATCGCGACAGCAAGACTCCGGACAACAAGGACCGCGACGGCAAGACTCCGGACAACAAGGACCGCGACGGCAGGGCCCCCGACAACAAGGACCGCGATGGCAAGACCCCCGACAACAAGGATCGCGATGGCAGGGCCCCCGACAACAAGGATCGCGACGGCAAGACCCCCGACAACAAGGATCGCGATGGCAAGACCCCCGACAACAAGGACCGTGATGGCAAGGCCCCTGACAACAAGACCCCCGACAACAAGGCTCCGGACAACAAGGACCGTGATGGCAAGGCTCCACCACCGTACGGCTCCGTGCCAATGCCTCTTCCGATCCCTGGACCAGTCCCGGTTCCGGGCCGTGCGCCAGCTCCGGTGCCAGCTCCGGCGCCAGCTCCGGCGCCGATGCCGATGCCAGCTCCGGTGCCAGCGCCCGCTCCGGTGCCTGCGCCAGCGCCAGCGCCAGCGCCCGCTCCAGTGCCAGCCCCGGTCCCGGCGCCGGCGCCGGCCCCGAAGACGCCTGATAACAAGGATCGCGACGGCAAGACTCCGGACAACAAGGACCGCGACGGCAAGACTCCGGACAACAAGGACCGCGACGGCAAGACCCCCGACAACAAGGATCGCGATGGCAAGACCCCCGACAACAAGGACCGTGATGGCAAGGCCCCTGACAACAAGACCCCCGACAACAAGGCTCCGGACAACAAGGACCGTGATGGCAAGGCTCCACCACCGTACGGCTCCGTGCCAATGCCTCTTCCGATCCCTGGACCAGTCCCGGTTCCGGGCCGTGCGCCAGCTCCGGTGCCAGCTCCGGCGCCAGCTCCGGCGCCGATGCCGATGCCAGCTCCGGTGCCAGCGCCCGCTCCGGTGCCTGCGCCAGCGCCAGCGCCAGCGCCCGCTCCAGTGCCAGCCCCGGTCCCGGCGCCGGCGCCGGCCCCGAAGACGCCTGATAACAAGGATCGCGACGGCAAGACTCCGGACAACAAGGACCGCGACGGCAAGACTCCGGACAACAAGGACCGCGACGGCAGGGCCCCCGACAACAAGGACCGCGATGGCAAGACCCCCGACAACAAGGATCGCGATGGCAGGGCCCCCGACAACAAGGATCGCGACGGCAAGACCCCCGACAACAAGGATCGCGATGGCAAGACCCCCGACAACAAGGACCGTGATGGCAAGGCCCCTGACAACAAGACCCCCGACAACAAGGCTCCGGACAACAAGGACCGTGATGGCAAGGCTCCACCACCGTACGGCTCCGTGCCAATGCCTCTTCCGATCCCTGGACCAGTCCCGGTTCCGGGCCGTGCGCCAGCTCCGGTGCCAGCTCCGGCGCCAGCTCCGGCGCCGATGCCGATGCCAGCTCCGGTGCCAGCGCCCGCTCCGGTGCCTGCGCCAGCGCCAGCGCCAGCGCCCGCTCCAGTGCCAGCCCCGGTCCCGGCGCCGGCGCCGGCCCCGAAGACGCCTGATAACAAGGATCGCGATGGCAGGGCCCCCGACAACAAGGATCGCGACGGCAAGACCCCCGACAACAAGGACCGCGACGGCAGGGCCCCCGACAACAAGGACCGCGATGGCAAGACCCCCGACAACAAGGATCGCGATGGCAGGGCCCCCGACAACAAGGACCGCGACGGCAAGACCCCCGACAACAAGGATCGCGATGGCAAGACCCCCGACAACAAGGACCGTGATGGCAAGGCCCCTGACAACAAGACCCCCGACAACAAGGCTCCGGACAACAAGGACCGTGATGGCAAGGCTCCACCACCGTACGGCTCCGTGCCAATGCCTCTTCCGATCCCTGGACCAGTCCCGGTTCCGGGCCGTGCGCCAGCTCCGGTGCCAGCTCCGGCGCCAGCTCCGGCGCCGATGCCGATGCCAGCTCCGGTGCCAGCGCCCGCTCCGGTGCCTGCGCCAGCGCCAGCGCCAGCGCCCGCTCCAGTGCCAGCCCCGGTCCCGGCGCCGGCGCCGGCCCCGAAGACGCCTGATAACAAGGATCGCGACGGCAAGACTCCGGACAACAAGGACCGCGACGGCAAGACTCCGGACAACAAGGACCGCGACGGCAGGGCCCCCGACAACAAGGACCGTGATGGCAAGGCCCCTGACAACAAGACCCCCGACAACAAGGCTCCGGACAACAAGGACCGTGATGGCAAGGCTCCACCACCGTACGGCTCCGTGCCAATGCCTCTTCCGATCCCTGGACCAGTCCCGGTTCCGGGCCGTGCGCCAGCTCCGGTGCCAGCTCCGGCGCCAGCTCCGGCGCCGATGCCGATGCCAGCTCCGGTGCCAGCGCCCGCTCCGGTGCCTGCGCCAGCGCCAGCGCCAGCGCCCGCTCCAGTGCCAGCCCCGGTCCCGGCGCCGGCGCCGGCCCCGAAGACGCCTGATAACAAGGATCGCGACGGCAAGACTCCGGACAACAAGGACCGCGACGGCAAGACTCCGGACAACAAGGACCGCGACGGCAGGGCCCCCGACAACAAGGACCGTGATGGCAAGGCCCCTGACAACAAGACCCCCGACAACAAGGCTCCGGACAACAAGGACCGTGATGGCAAGGCTCCACCACCGTACGGCTCCGTGCCAATGCCTCTTCCGATCCCTGGACCAGTCCCGGTTCCGGGCCGTGCGCCAGCTCCGGTGCCAGCTCCGGCGCCAGCTCCGGCGCCGATGCCGATGCCAGCTCCGGTGCCAGCGCCCGCTCCGGTGCCTGCGCCAGCGCCAGCGCCAGCGCCCGCTCCAGTGCCAGCCCCGGTCCCGGCGCCGGCGCCGGCCCCGAAGACGCCTGATAACAAGGATCGCGACGGCAAGACTCCGGACAACAAGGACCGCGACGGCAAGACTCCGGACAACAAGGACCGCGATGGCAAGGCCCCCGACAACAAGGATCGCGATGGCAAGGCCCCTGACAACAAGACCCCCGACAACAAGGCTCCGGACAACAAGGACCGTGATGGCAAGGCTCCACCACCGTACGGCTCCGTGCCAATGCCTCTTCCGATCCCTGGACCAGTCCCGGTTCCGGGCCGTGCGCCAGCTCCGGTGCCAGCTCCGGCGCCAGCTCCGGCGCCGATTCCGAGGGTGTCGGATAAGAAGGATGGCGACAAGAAGGCTCCTTGTATGACGTTTCCTGTCGGTGGGGACCATCGAGATGTCGGTAAAGTGGGTGCTTACGGTGGCAACTCCCCCGTGATGTCTCCTGTGTCGCCTCGTCAGCGCTCGGACCGCGACCACAATGAGGACCAGTACACGGAGAAACACACCAAGGATCACCACAAGATCCACTCGCCGACACCGACGCCATGTCCGGAGGAGGCCCACGAGCATCTCCACGAGCTTGGGTTTTAAGCACAAACTGCATCATTTCGTAATAAGAGTGTCATTATACATGTAATTTTGCAATAGGATCCCCTTTGGTCTGACTCGACTCTTGTGCACCCACTGAGTTCCCCTTTGTCTTCTTCCTCTCATCGGACTCGTTGTAATTGGATGCTTCGGCTACTCAAGTGACCGGAGTTGAACTGACGAGGTCTCACGTCAAGTCGGACGTCGCCTCGCCTCTACATGAGATCTCGGGTAGAGTCACTGCCGATCCTTCTTCCTTATGATATCCACCCCAGCTGGTTTCGCGCCGTCAGTCGGCGTGGTTCGTCAGTTGCGCACCTCCTTTCGGCTCTTGTGCGACGGAAAAGGCCCGCTCTCTACCACGGAAGCGCACCGCCAAGCGCTTGATGGCATGTGGCCGCCGGGCCTTTGCCGCTCGGGAATGCGGTCCTGCATTGGTCACCAGTCTCTGACTTCCGTCGACGTCTGCGGGCGAGCGGCCTGATCTGCAGCCGTCCCCTGCAGCCCCACCTCCTTCGCCGGAGTGTACTACCCCGACCCAACGTCAGCCTCTTCTCGCCACCGCACCCCATGGGTTCTGCGCGCGCATCTCTTCGTATCGTGCTCGTATGGGCCGTGCTCGTTGCGCTCTCAACGAGCGGCGCGGCTCGAGCACAAACGGTTCCCGAGGAAGAGCTCTCCGAGCCCAGCGACGACAGCGGCAACGGCGGCGTTCACCCTTTTGAGCTGCGCGCTGATGAGGCCCGTCCGTCTCCGACACCACAGTACTCATTTGCTCGCGTCACACCGACCTTGCCTCAATCAAACAGCAACAATAAGGTGCCAGAGCGAGTGACACCCGTGATCAAAGGCGACCCACAGACGCTGAAACCAGCTTCTAATGACAAGAAAGAGGAGGCGACACCGAAACCCACTGCCACAGCTTCGACACGTAAGCCGACAGCCACAGGACCCGAGAAAACTGACGACTACGGTTTTACCCCGTCGAGCGGTGCGAGTAAGTCCCCGCCGCCGGAGACAAAACCTCCAGCGCCTACCACTCAGAAGCCGACAACAACACCCCCTCGGCCTACAACGGTGGAGCCTCGTCCGACGCAGCGGCCCTCGCCACCTCCAACACCGCAACCTGCGGAGGTGCCAAAACCGACGCAGACCCCGAAGCCAGTTTTCCCGGTTGAGCCAATGCAAGTGCCAACGACAGAGGCGCTGAAAACACATCCACCAACTCCTGCGCCGACTCCTGCGCCGACTCCCGCGCCGACTCCCACTCCTACTCCCACACCTACACCTGCACCAACCCTCGCTCCTACTCCTGCACCAACCCCAGCTCCTTCCCCCACTCGTGCGCGTACTCCTGCTCCCACTCCTTCACCAACTCCAACTCCTACTCCGGCGCCAACGCCTGCTCCAACACCAAAACCAACACCTGAACCAACGCCAAAACCGAGTCCGACACGTAAAGCAGAGACCGAGACTCCACGAACGCGCGCACCAGGGCCTTCGTCATCACCTCCTGGTTACGACGAAAAACCTGTCGAGAGCAAATCACCATCACCTCCACCACGTCCGACAGCTTCGCCGACGCCAACAACTAAGGAACCGTCAACGACGACAAGACAGCCGGCGCCGACAAAGGACGTCGAGATCCCGACGCCGGGTACCGTGCGCCCTTCAAAAGAAACTGAGGCACCGTCGGCAGTGCCAGCGCCATCTCCGCCATCTAGAGGAGACGGACAGTCGAGCAACCGAGCTCCAACAACACCGTCTGTGACCGCAGACACTTGGGACGGCCCTGGAAGAGTAAATCCGCCACCTTCGCTGACTCCATCGCAAAATCCTCCGACCCACCGTCCCCAATCAACGACGGTGACACCATCGAGAATAGTCGAGTCCGTTCGGCCACCGTCAACTCCGCCGACTATAGAGCAACCCAGACCGCAGTCCAACAACGCCAACACCATCGCTCCTCCCACCCCAACGATGGCTCCATCGCCAGTGGTTAGTCCCGCCACCGTGCCACCAGTCCCTCGGGTCTCACCGCAGCCTCAGCCGCAGCCACAATCACAACCACAGTCGCAGCCGCAGTCGCAACCACAGTCGCAACCACAGCCACAACCACAGTCACAGCCGGCACAGCCGCAGTCACAGCCGCAGTCACAACCCCAGGGACAACCGCAAATCACCATCAACTCTTCGCCGGGGACCTCGACTTCCGTGACAATCAACTCGACCCCCGTGACCCAGCGTCCAGTCGCAGCGGAAGCGGGATCTGTTCAAGTCAACACCAACACCAACACGAACACCAACGCCAACATCAACACCAATACCATTACGAACGGCAACTACAACAACTACGCGCCAGCTCCTGCTCCTACTCCACGTCGCGGTGGCCTCGTGAGTGGGCTGCTTGGTCAGCTCGGCATCAACCTCTTTGGCAACTAAATGTGATGACATCCTCAGTGTCGTGAGTGGACCATTCTGTCTACCGAACTAATATAAGACAGTTTCCCATGACTTCATGGATCTCCAAAAGGTCGCCGAGAGAACGCTGCTCAGAGCGAGAGGTTGTGGGCATGTCCAACACTATGAGTGATCCTCATGGAAGCACTTCGGCGATTGGCGCGGAGCTGAGCGTGCGGTGCTGTACAAAATGGCGGATTGAGCTTCTTCGTCTGCGGGTACCAACCATTGGTGGTTTAGGATCGTGATGCCCAACGACACTGTCTTGCGCGTGAGCCTGACACCAAAGATGAAGGCAAGCGACCTTAGTGACCACCTCACACGCCACTGGTGTCGGAACGTCACGTCGTCGCGCGGAAAAGAAGGTAACCAGCCTAAAGAATTGACCCTTGTCCGTCGCCAAGAGGGTGAGTGTGTCTATGAAAGTCTGAAGCTGGTTCGAATGGATGGATGACAAAAATGTAAGGTAGTCCTTTCCGACGAACAAGTGCTATCCTATGTCGTTGCCCACAACGATATTCTAGAGTGGAGAAATGGAGTGAACGATGGGGCAGAAAAGAATTCTCATCAAGAAGGCAAAGTACCTGAAAACACAAGCGCGCCTTGTGATTTTGACGAATACCGTGAGCCGAGCGTGGTGGAGAAAATCTCATCTCCTGCTATAATGAAGCGAAATAAGAATCTAGCTAAAGGGCTGAATTTCTTCCATATCGGCGAACGATGTCGGAAGCTTAAGTATGCGCGACGCAGTTGGGCAGTCTCGAATCGAGAGTCTCGACTCTCGATGATCCGGCGAATTGGAAGGAGCACACAAGCGAGCCAATCTGAGATTTTCCTTGATATCGGGTTTGAATGCATTGAAAAATTGTTGTCACTCCAGAATATCAGCCGCCAGTTAGTTCTACTACTTCGAGATATGAATGCACACATCGAAGCTCATCTTCAAGATGGACTTCTTCCCATCGTCCACGATCTCGTTGACAAAACGACCGAATTTTCTCGTCTAAAACACGGGAGAACTGCAGATGCGAAAACAAGGTCATTTCGTTGGCTTTACCCTCTTATCACTCGTTCGTTTCGAGGCACGGAAATGCCGATTTTAATGCAGGGGTATGTAGACGTAGCCGAATGGTTCGCGCTTTGGCGCAACCAAAGGAGGGCATATGCGTGCTTGTGTGATGGAGCAAAGTTGTTTTTCTTCAATTCCAAGGAGGCATGCGAGGAGTATATCTTCGAGCAAACGTTACGACCGAGAATCGGGAACTTCGATAACTCCGCCGGACTTGCCCACCGACGGTGTCTCAAGGACAACGCTCCACAGTCGATGATTGATCTTGTGCACAACCAATGGAAGGTCCGAAAGGGTGAGGTTCAGAGCAATGCCAATTTTCCGAGACGCTTTGCCTTCGCTCTGTTTGATCCTCACGGGAAAATGAAGCTAATCATGGATGTCAAGACTCAACACGACGCTGACCAATGGATAAATGCAATCAAGCGCGCGGTATGTGAGGCAGAGATGCTACACTGGACATCTCCCATTT
Organism: Pythium myriotylum; assembly: GCA_023091665.1. Taxonomy (NCBI): domain Eukaryota; phylum Oomycota; class Peronosporomycetes; order Pythiales; family Pythiaceae; genus Pythium; species Pythium myriotylum. Next base: position 1,288,395 of record JALJCQ010000014.1, read on the forward strand.
TGCAGACACTGCCCCAACCAACAAACGATATTCGTACTCGATTTCGTGAGAGTGGCCGAGTGCAAATACCGCTTCGGTGGGTGCATTGGCGTGTCAACTCCATCAGCGGGCATGAACAAGCGAATACAGCGACGCTAAGGCAGGCGCTTAAAGATGTTCAACGCGACCGCGTGAAAATCAATGGAGTAGCGTATGCTGGTGCGTGTGGGGTTGAAATAGTCCGTGCCATCTTCCGTGAAATCTTTCGGCATAGTTCTGACGTAAATCCACTGGAAGCTCTGCAATTCGCAAGGCTAGTCCTACTGTCGAGCTCTCGAACGCAAGGAGGAGGGGACATCTTGGATACAACTCGCCTGTTGTTCCCAGCTGCTAATGACGCGGAGGAGTATTTCTTTTGCCCCATTGAGACGAATCCGATCGATATCCGTCTATCGCAAACGGTGGGAAAGAACTTGGTGGTCGGCATTCGAATGGAGATGGTGTATCGTGTTGTAGGAAGGGTCAATACGAGAACTGAGGAATTTTCGGAGGACCACGAGTTTTTCAACCAGCGTGGAATCACAGTACGAGGGGTATACGGGCGAAAGCTTGAATGCTCACTGCAAAACTGGAATCAACTGGAAGGGACTGTAACAATTACGAGAGAATAGCAGGCATATTCTAATTACTCCAAGAAACTCAACAGTTCATGATCCCAGTACGATGGTATACGAGTGATCACTTTCGTGGAGGGATTGCTCGAATTCGGCGACTGGAAGTTCGGTGAAGGAGCATCCACAGAGGCTTGATGTCGGAATTTCCTGTCTTGGTGGTGTCGATCTGTTTCTTGTTTGACAGTTGATGCGATACCTGCAAGTTCTGGAGGAGTGGAGGAGGTGTACTGGTCGATGTCAGGTCACTCACGAAAGGCGCTGATTCACCGGGTGGCAGCAGGGTGCAATCTTTCAGTTCGCACAGGATCGAAAACATCCCATGATTGTTCTTGTCATGGAATGCTCTAATCAGATCAGTTTTGGCTTTGATCGGATCACTGTTCTCGACGCTAGATGGCGGCCCTGAGAACACGTACCGCTTCCAGTTCAAGATCTTGCCGCTCCATAAGTCAACTTGACTCTTGTCACCAGCAAAGAATAGAATTGTTGTTCCCATTGATGCCGTTTTACATCGCTCCATGTCGTTGTCCTCTTCATCGCTGCTGTTCCCAGTTTCGTCGGTTTGAAGCACAGCAGGTGCAGCCAAACCTGCAGGTTTCTTCTCACGGGTTGTCACTTTGAACATTAACATCGAGAAAATCGGATCGACATTGACTTCAAAAGATGTTAGCTGGAAGGATTCGATAGGGTCTCCACTGTCAGGTGAGGCGTAACCCTCGATGAATCCCTCCCCAAGAACGTAGTAGAGAAGTCGAGCTTGTGGCTTGCAAGTTCGTCGTCCTCGCCTCTTCACAGCATTTCCCTCGCCCTCATTATCCCATGCACACGCAGGCAGCCGAATTAGATAGCCTTCCATCTCGGTCTGCTTGTTCTGGCTGGACACTGCGGTGACTTGAAGAGAAGACGAAGGTGCTTGACGAGATTTGGCCGGACTGGCAATGGGATAAACTCTTCTTCGCTCAGAGCAAGAGATAGATCTAGATGGGACATCGTTCGTCGCGTCTTCGCGAGGCAACGGTCACCCATGTGCCGTCGCAGCTGCATCCCATGACCAGCAGATACATCAGTGGCGAGTTCACCAAAGATAAGACTCCGAGGTAACCATGCTGGCTGTTGTTCAAAAGGTGTGGGATGATGCGCTCACCTATTTTCGACTGCACTCGTCCATTCACTCCCTATTCACCGAACACACTGGATGCCACATGATTCGGGTTCAACGCGATCGTTCTTGAGAATACGCTACGTTCTCACTTTCTTCGCTTGAAGTGGCATACTATTCTCCGTCACTCATGACGCTGTCGCTACTGAGTTCACGTGTCAGCTCCGCATCTGTCAGTACGCTCGAAGTTGTCGCCGTCATGGGAAATGGCTTGCTAGTCGTTGCCGTCGGTGACGCGGAGGATATTGGTGTGGCATCGGCGCTGCTGTCACTATACCGCCGCTGTTTCTGGACTCCACTTTGCTGCCCTGGCGTCTCTTCCTGGCTAGACTTAGAGGGTTGAGAGGAGACAGGCGCACAGCACTTCGGTGAACCTTCATTCTTGGTCGGCGAATTGCTTCGGGGAGATAGGTCGTCCATGCTATACAAATCGGCGTGATGCTTTGACCGTACGTGTCGCTGGTGCAGCTTGAGCACGAGATCAACCAAGTCGCTTTTTTCTACGCACGGAACATCACCATAACCCACTCTGGCTATCGCTTCTTTCAGCTCCTTTACCGACATTTGATGAACGGATTCAACTGAGGCGCCTGGGGGTAACGGGTTCTTAAAGACTTTGACCGAGACTTTGGCACTTGATCGCCTAGGAGAGGACGGTGACGATGGTGCCTCGAGGTTGCTGAACGCATCCGATGGTAGAGGAAGAAGACCGACCATGACGCGGAGGAACTGCAGCGCTTGCACGAAGAAGTTGATCGGTCGAGGACTATTATGGCCTCCAGGAAACTGAAAAAGTTGGTGGGGCCCGCCATGGAGCTTGTACAATGACTCAACGTGATGCGGGCCAACGAGTTCATCTTGTTGGCCAACTACAAAGAACGCAGGAATAGCGCATCTGCGGCGAAGGTAGATGAGATCAACTGCTGACAATGGTCACGATCAGAAACGTGCAAAGACTCACTTGTTCATCTTCGCGATTGGTTTCAACTTGAACATGTCAAACTTAGCCCTTCGTTTGATATCTCGGCGAATGAGTCGCATGACGAGTTTTACTGCGATCTTTGGCACTCCCAGTTTCCCGTCTTCTACGAGTTCGACAGCCAACTGGGGTAGACTGGAGAAAGGCGAATCCAGCACCATCGCGCTAATGGAAGAATCTTGCTGGGCATAGAGGAGCGACGCTACTGCACCCATGCTTCGCCCCCATAGGCAAATATTTGATGCTTCTCCACTTGCCCGGATGTGCTTGACGGCGGTCTCAATATCTGCCTGTTCATGGTACCCGAGGGACACGTACTTGCCTTGAGACAAGCCCGAGCCAGAGAAGTCCAGCGCAAACACTGTAAAACCCGCAGGAATAGCGAAGTTCACTATCTCGAGGGACCCGAGCCGACAGGAACTATTCCCATGAAGCACGACGATACACGGAAGTTTTCCAGCACTGTCCAAGCAACCACTCTCAGCGCGATTCATCAGCAAAGAAAGCAGTGACAAAAGTACCCACGTCTTGTGTGCCTTGGGTTTCCACCAACTGCATTCAATGGTGTAGCCCGCTGGGTTCTTGAGCTGCAGGTCTTGGCGTTTCGTGACTGTGTCGCCGAGAAGCAGGCGCTTCGGTCCGAGCTCCTCGACGGAATACACGGCTCGTAGTGGGCGGATGACGGTCATGACCAGTCCTTCATAGCCTTGCTTGATCATCGCCCACATGCCTTGGCGGTCTCTCGCAGACGCTTGGAGTGAACACGCGTTAGTCGGAGCCGTGGACAGCCGGAGGGCCAGTTTTGCATCACTCACTTGCGTCGTCCATGGCTGCGCGGAGCGACCGGCGAGTCGGCCGTCGTGAGACGCTCGGAGGCGTGGGAGGAGCGAGGCCGGCGGGGGCGTAAAGGGCGACGGCGCTCGTCGACCCAGAGAGAGAGAGAGAGCGAGAGCTCTTCGCCTGTGTCAGATGTGGGTTACCTTTCCAGAGATTCCAGCCGTAACCGGAATGAGGTTGCTAACAGTTCCATGATGTGGTCCACTTCACATAACCTTTCATTCATAGTCGATACCGAGCCTGATTATTCACGAAACCCAACCTTTAGAATATGGAATCACATCATCTAGCCACGCGAACGTTTTGCCTTCTGCCGCTTCAAAAGGAAAGAGCGCGCGAAAGCGACCCGGGCGAACACGCGCCGCACGCGCCGCGCTCTCTCTCCGCTGCAAGCCGCTCCGCCGCCATCGCACCAGGCGCATCGCGCAGAGGAGGTCGTGAGCTCTCTCCACAGCTGTCGCACTGCGTTTGGAGCCATCTGGACGCGGAGATACGGCCTGTCGAAACCAGTCAAGCACCTCGTCCACTCGAGTGGCCGGAACCGAGCCCATGCTCCAGTCCCCTCGGGCGCAGCAGACGAGGCCATTTAGTCCGCGCGATGTCGCGCATCCAAGATCTCTGTCTCCAGGTAGCCGTGGTCTGCATCTGAACCAACGGCAGATACTCGAGATGGCGTTTGAAGGCGACAGTGGACACCACCCGCGGGGCCTCGACGGGTCGGAACTGGAACTGGACCACGCGCTGAGCCCGCGAAGCACTGGAAGCCACCATTCTGGTTACGGATCCGACTACTATGCGCCGAACCCGCACGTCTCGCGACTCTCACTGTACGATTCCCATAGGTCGTCCGGAGGGTCGGGGCACGACATCTCGGGTGTGACAGCGCCGACCACTCCGATGTATTCGATGATGGGTCTGGCTTCACTCGCTACGGACGATGGCTCGGCAGAAGTCGAGTTCAATAACCCAGAACTCTTCCAGGCAGGTGTTGTGGAACACGCTCAACACCTTGGGATCGACCCATACAGAGAACCTGAACTTATGTGGATTGCACGGGACTCTCTTGTTGCTCCTCTCCCAGAAGACTGGATCCACCAAGAAGCGACGTCGACAAAAGCTCCGTATTATTATAACGTCAGGACCGGCGTGAGCCAGTGGGAACACCCAAGCGATCAAGTGTTCCGTTTACAGGTTTTGCACGAGAAGAGGCGGCTTGGACTTTATCATGGAGGCTCTGACCAGCAATCGCCTCGTGAGAGCACGCACTCGGCGAGCTTTTATGAGCAGCACCAGGCATTTTCCGGAGGCGAGACAGATGCATGGCACGGCGAGTATGATCCGTCGAACTCAGACTACAGGCATAGCGGCGATTGGGGGTCCGTGTCATCAAATGAACAAGCCCGCTACTACTATCAAGGGTATGAAGATCAATCTGGTTCGGCTACAATCAGTAGCAGTCGCGGTTATGAGGACAGTGGTGCCGCTGAAGTAGCAGATAGCCACTCGACTATGGTTGTCTCAGGACGCGAACATTGTGTAAGGGGTAACGGATCACTTTCCCCTTCGCTCGCAGAGCTGGATTCACTAAAAGCGCAGGTAGAGGACCTAGAGCGAAAGAACAACGAGCTTGAAGATCAAAGACACCAAGATGACGCATTGATTCTTAAACTTGAAAGCCAAGTGAAGAATTTGCTCGAACGAGTTGAGAAGCAAAGCCCAAGAAACGCCGACACCATTCCGCGAGTAGAGAAGGAAGAGTTACAAGATTTGGTTGTAGAGCTACGAGCTGCATTGGATGAGTCAAAAGCAAGCGTTCGCAATCTTGAAGTGGAAAACGATAGACTTCGAGAAATCGGTCTCAAATCATCAGCAGATGACGCAGATATCCAACGTAATCAGGAAACAAATCACGCATCAGAGCTATCAGACCTCCGCAAGCAAGTTGATGACTACAGGACACAGCAAGCGAAGCTGGATGATGAACTTCAGTTCCATCGCGACCAGATTTCCACTGTCACTGATGAGTTGAGTGCAGCGCGATCTGAAATCAAGCAATTGCACGGTGACCTCCAACGCCAAGCGAAGGCTGAACAAGTCGCTCAGGAGACTGCTGCAGCTGTGGCAGCAAACGCTGTTGCCTCTGCCGAGGAGAAAGTCTCGTTTCTGACATCACAGCTTAGTCAAAGAGAAGAAGCATTGAAATCTGCCAAGGTTGAAGTTGTGGAGCTGAGAAGGGAGATTCAGATATTAAAAGATGACCACGAAGGAACTCTCCTTTCGATCACTAAACAACTCGAACAGGAATTAGAGAAGCACAAAGCGGAAAGTTTCGAGATGTCTTCCCAGATACGGGCAATGGAAGAGACCATTCGTGCATCGAATCAGGAGAACGGTGTCTTAGAGATCAAGATTGAACAACAACGACAGGAAGCAGCTGTGCGCGAGGCTGAGTTTGAAGACCAGCAACGCATACTAAAACGAGAAATCCGTGGTCTAGAACGTGACCTGAAAGCACTCCAATCTATTTCAAAGGAACGGGAGGATGAACTCGACAATGCGAAACGTTTGATCTCAAGCTTGGAACAGAAGCTTCAAGAACAAGATAAATTGGTCGAAGATGCTCAACGAATCGCTTTTGAAGCGGCTGAACAGGCGGTGAGTACTTTGTCAACCGTTTTGTACGGGTACGATCCCTAACAATCGTTGTTCTCTAGGCTGCCGAGACAATTCGAATCATTCAAGGCGAGAAAGCCCGTGTTGCTGAACTTTATGCTCAGGAACTACAAACGCGTCGCAAACTTCACAACAGATTGATGGAGCTTCAAGGAAACATTCGGGTGTTCTGTCGAGTTCGCCCCATTCAAGCGATCGAAATGAAGTCAGAGCAGAGCTCACCTGCAGTGTTTTTCCGCGACGAAGACCACGAGAGTCTGGATCTTGTCGTCGGTGGTGAAATTGGGCCAGATGGCAGATTACTCAACGGTGCTGGTCAAAAGTACCCTTTCGAGTTTGACCACGTATTCCAGCCAAACAGCTCCCAAAACGAGGTCTTCGAACAAACGAAAGCTTTGGTAACAAGTGCTCTCGATGGCTTCAAGTAAGATAGTGGATGGTGGTTTGCATGATTGACTTGCTTCTAACAACATTTCTCGCTTCCTCGTAGCGTGTGTATCTTTGCATATGGCCAAACAGGATCAGGCAAGACCCACACAATGGAAGGCTCTGCCAGTGATCAAGGCCTGTATTATCGATCATTGAAAGAACTGTTCCGAATCCGTGAAGAACGGACAGCTGCGGGAAACTTCGAGTGTACAATGAAGTTAAGCATGCTGGAGGTCTACAACGAAGCCATTGTGGACTTGCTTGACAACTCACCATCCCCGGTTGGTGTAGACCAGCGCAAAGGACTTGAGGCCCGAATGGGGAAACAAGGAGTGTACGTTGAGAACCTCATTGAAGTCGAAGTTTACAACGAAAAAGATGTTACTGACCTAATGCAGCTCGGGAAATCTCACCGAAGCGTTGGTGCACATGATTTCAATGAGCATTCGAGTCGGTCACACCTCGTCCTCTCAATTGCCATTGAAACCTTTCAGAAGACAGACAACAAGCGGCGATGGTCGAAGTTGCATTTAATTGATCTGGCGGGCTCAGAACGAGTGAGTAAAACCGCCGCGAGTGGACAACGACTGAAAGAGGCCCAGAATATCAACAGGTCGTTATCAGCCCTTGGTGACGTGATAGCGGCTCTTGGGGCCAACAGCAAACACGTCCCATACCGAAACTCGAAGCTCACGTTCCTGTTGCAAGAATCGCTGAGCGGGAACTCTAAAGTTCTCATGTTTGTCAATATCAGTCCAGTCCAGTGGAATGCCCAAGAAACCCTGTGCTCACTCAACTTCGCGTCGCGTTGCAGAAATGTCGCGCTTGGTATGGCCAAAGTGAATAGTGGATCAAGCGAGATATCGTCTTCGTCACCGTCAAATTCCAAAGAAGCCCCACGGACAGTCAGCACTGTTCCGACCACATCATCCGGCTCAAAACAACGCCCCCCTTTTCCTTCCCCGGCTGTGAAAGGAGCACAGAAAGTTGTTTTTGGTTGACAAAATAAGGTATACATTGATTAATGAAATAGATAGGAACAACGGGTGTGAGAGCTTGCGGTTTAGAGGTCAATCAATTCAACGAGCACCGCTTCGAGGTTGCCGTTGTGTTTGTCGAGAATCTCCATGCACTGAGCAAGATCAACTTGAGGCATGATGTCTCGGATCGTCCTCAGCTGCACTTCCCATCGTGAAAAAGATGCTTCAACTTCATCTTCTGCTTCAACTTCAAAGAATGGCGACAATGCGCGTGGAGGAGATGGAGAATGGACAACGCTCCAATCAGCATGGAAATCTTCTGAAGCTGTTGAGCAGGTTTCGGCATCAGAACCATTGGCTACTTCTTCGTCCTCATCCTCAGCATCGGAGGCAGCCGCAGCACGAGCAGAATTGCGCTCCTGAGGAGATGGCACATCTTGCTGGAAAGTCTCAACCACAGTCGGGACGACGTTTTGGGCATACTGTTCGAGTGCTCGACGCTCGGCTTCCTCTTCCTCAGCCCGCGCCTGCGCAAGCAGATCAGCAACGTCCATGTTCGATTCTCGTGCCTCATCATCCATGGGAGGCTCAATTTCAGTGATCATGATCGGGCTGGCATTTTGCTGCATGTCCTGCGACGACACTCGCGATCGTGAGCGCAGTCGTCGAGGGATCTCCGAAATCTCGCCAGCGACAACCGTCGACGCTTTTCGAACACGCTGCGAGATTCCGCGACCGGCTGAAGATAGCGCATCACGAGTGTGCACGGCTCCGTGGTACAGCGACTCGCGTCCGCGCTCAACGTACGAGCTCTTGCGCAGCGAGTCGCGCGTGTCATTCGCAATGCGCGCCATCTTCTCCGAGATGTCGTTCACGACTTGGAGCACGGGTGCGAGCTGTTCCTTGAGCGAGAGCTTGGCGACGACGTGGAAATGCATGTGCACTTTCTGGTTGCGGTTCGCGGCGTTGGGTTGCTCCTTGAGCTCGGCGAAGACGCGGAAGGCTTCGAGCAGCTCGCGCTCGGTGCTCACGGTGACGAGGTCGTCTTCGTCGTCGCGGTAGACGAGCGCCCACTGCGACGGACGGTGCGCCTCATCGTAGCAGGCTTCGACTTTTTCTTCCACGGCCTTCCACGAGAAGTCTTCAATGGGGAACGAGATCCGGAAGGTCTCGCCGCGCAGACTGAGCTTGACGACGACGGCCCAGGGCGCCACTGGCGGCGGCGACGGTGGCGGCTGCTGGAGCGAGGCGGGGAGAACGGCGGTGGCCATGGGCGCGGAGAGGCTTGGGCTCGACGGAGAGAATGGCAGACTGAGTGCGTCGACGAGCGGGGAGCTCCTCGTTGGGTTGTTGGATTCTTTCGGTTTCGGCTAAGTTAACCGTCCAACATGGCATGATGACAAGATCAGTCCAGGCAAAAGGAAAAAAAGAAGGAACCAACTCAAGAGATGGGACAGGGAGCAGAGATGCGAAAAGACATTTACCACCCTCATGTTGCAACTGACGCCACGGGTTGCAGTTGGGCCGTGGCGAGCATGGTTTCTCATTGAGAGGGGGGTTACTGAGGTTGTTGAAGTGGAGAAACCACCACCAACTGGAAGGTGCGTCCCAGCCAGCACTCACACTGGCGGTGCCACCGACCGGATCTTCACAGGATCTTCGCCGGCGATCAACGCCATCCAGTTCCCAGTGTTGGACACCTGATCGCCTGTGATTGACATGTCTCCATCGGATCAGCAGAGCGCGGTGGACATGATCACTCACGGTGATCTCCGATCGACAAGCCCACCACCTGCAGGCGATGACGCGATGTTGTCTCACCGTCGTTGAGGTATCATTTTTCACTGCGCGATGAGACGCTCAGCACTGGAATACTGCCGGACTCAGAGATCGGTGGTAGCAGTCTGATTCCAGGTTCTTCTATTCTGAAGCAGCTGCATGTTCCCGAGCACGCAGCGATCCAAGAAAGCCACGCCCGCCATTAGCCAACAACGGCTCAAGAAAGGAAGATCCTGAACCCACCAACTCTGGACGCGCCCACTGGATCCAGAGGGTCCAAGGTCCCGGCGCGTCCAGTAAACGCCGCTCCGCTCGACTGAACGTCCAGTTCTGGACGCACCGTGACGTAGAGTCCGGAGAATCCACCCAACCAGAGTCCAGCAGGCAGGGCAATCCATCCGTAAGTAGTAATATAATATTCTGCTGTGAAATAGTACTATAGTATTCCGCTGTTGGGAAGTAAGTATTCTGCTGAATAGTAATACCGAACGGCCAGCTCAGGCGAAATGTGGCTACTTGGTGGGTGCGTCGGAACTGCCTATGAGCGCGCGGCGCCGAGGCCACGTCATGACCCCGCGAGCCGCGCGCCTCGTGTCTTTGCTCGTGCCCCATCCTTCGCGCTCTCTCCAGTCGATGAGGATGGTGCACGAGCAACTCGCGGTGACGATCCATTTCTAACGTATCTAAATAGAGAAAACTGCTACGGGATATTTAGAAACGATTAACTGAACAGCTCCTGTTCGTTTCTAAAACCACCTTCCTGGTTTGCCAACTTCGACCAGTCGCGTCTCCATCATCCATCCCGACCCTCGCGGTCTTTGTCGCCTTCGCACGCGACGTTCTCGCCTCCCACTTGCGCTTCCGCCGCGACCATGGCGCGCGCTCCACCGACCGCCGACGGCGACGCGCACGCCGCAACCGCGACGCTCCCAGCGCCGCTGCACGTCGAGATCTCCACGCTCGAAGATGACGAGAACGAAGAGCTACAGCACCTGCTGGGCACACCACGGCGGCGCGCGAGCGTCCCGCCGCTCTCGCCGGCGGCTCACGTGCGACCCCGCATGGTCTTCGAGACGCCGCCGCTGCGCCGCGAAACGCGCACCAACAACATCCAACTGCCGGCGTGGCCTGGGCATGTGTCCCCGTCCCAGAGAGGCGAGGCCACCGAGGGCACCGAGCTACTCCACCACCACGCTCATCTGCGAGAGTCGTACTCTCCAGCTGCAACGAGGTCTTCGCACTCACCGCGATCCAAGTGGGGCATGCAGCCCGTCGTTGACCCCTCGGAGAGCTGGTGGCAGCGCCAAGCGCGCGAAGCTGCGCAGGCCGTGCCTTGCGTCGTCATCGCCATCGCGCTCAACCTCATGATCTGCGTGCCGTTCGGGCTCACGTTCTTCCCCACCGAGTGGCAGGACATCCCGATGCCGCGCGCCGTCGGCATCCAAATGTTTCTGCTCACGACTGCGATCTGTCAGTTTGTGTTCGTCGCCAAGAGTTCGTTCGACGGCCCGATTGGCATGATGATGGTCGAAAACGTGCCGTTCATGCACACGCTCTCATTGTCGATCATCCAGGAGCTCGGTTCGAAAGATATGCGCGTATTGCCGACGATCATGGTCACGTATGCGTTGTCGTCAGTTGTCGTCGGGGTTCTCTTCTTTGCGTTGGGCTACTTCAAAATGGGCAACGTAGTCTACCTCTTCCCCAAACACATTATTGTCGGCGCGATCGGTGGTATCGGCGTGTTCGTGTTTCAAAACGGGATCGAAAACGCTACGGGGCGAGCATTCGAGTGGACTCAAGATGGCATCGCGTCGCTGTTTGAAGAACAAGTCGTGTGGCTTTGGGTGTCGTCGGCGCTTCTTGCAGCACTACTGTCTCTGCTCACACGATTTGTCCCAGCTTTTCAAACGCCAGTATTCCCTCCCATCTTCTTCGTTTCGATCCCCCCACTTTTCTACGTTGTGCTGGCTCTGTTTGGAATATCTCCGGACACGGCACGCTCCCACGGTTGGTTCTTCGATAAGGCTCCCCATGTCGAATTTTACACGATGTGGGAGCAGTTCCACTTCGAGTCAGTCGCGTGGGATGTCATCCCCAAGCAAGCTGGAACGATCATCGGTTTGACGTTCTTCTCGCTCATGCACGTCCCGATCAACATCCCCTCGTTAAGCCTCACTACAGACCACGAAGCCGATATTAATGACGAGCTCGTCGCACACGGTATCTCCAACACACTCGGTGGGCTTTGCGGTAGTGTTCAGAACTACCTTTGCTATTCTACGTCTGCGTTGTATTTCAAGTGTGGTGGTGGTGGTCGGAAGAGCGGTATCGCTGTGGCTTTCGCGATGCTGGGGTTCTTCATCGTTGGACCGAATGTCGTTGCGTATGTTCCACGCTGCATGGCTGGGTGTCTAATGATTCACATCGGCATCGACCTGCTGAAAGAAGCATTGATTGACACATACGACGAGCTGGACAAACTTGAACTGGCAACTGTGTGGATCATTGCAGCTGTGATGACCTTCTGGGGAATGAACCAAGGTATCGCGATCGGGGTGCTTCTTGCATGCATCACATTTGTCATGCAGAGTGCGAGTTTGCCGACATGTGCGCCAATTCGAGGTAGTATGAGTGCTGCGACGTTGCGTAGTAATGCATGGCGAACAACTGAAGCTCTCGATGTACTCGACCGAGAGACACGGCACATCCATGTTGTTCAGCTCCACGGACACTTGTTCTTTGGAAACGCAAACACGCTAAGTGAATATGTCCAAAGTCTCTTCGGGCATGGCACTGCGTCTCCCCATTCGCAGCCTTCTGCGCAGTCAAGCTCAGAGCCTGGAGCGAAGACCTCTATCCGCTACTTGATTCTTGACTTCACGCTTGTGGTTGGATTGGACTCTTCGGCTGCCGATCGACTGACTAAGATCAAGTTCGTGTGTGACGTCCATAATTGTCGTCTTGTGTTCGCGTCGATTCCGCCCATTTACCGACGCTTCGCAGATCACCTGAACAAGGTTTTCGCAGACCATGCGCTGTTTTATCTTGCCTCAGACTTGAATGCTGCACTTGAATGGTGCGAAGATTGCATCTTATCATCATACACAGCATCCAGACTAACTTTGAAGGGAAGCGACCATGACGACGATGAGTGTGCCCATCTGAGAAGACTCCAACAGCTTATGCCTGAGCAACCTCTTCGAGTTTTGAATAGCCTTCTTGAGTATTTTTCTCTGGAGGAAGTTGATGCCGGACAGGTGCTGTGGAAGCAAGGAGGTGTGGCTGATCGAGCGATGCTCCTGATTGACGGCCAACTTCACTCGATTGTCGAGGAAGAGGCTGGAACAACTGAAGATGTCGCGGTTGGTGCCATCGTGGGTGAGCTATGCCTTCTGACTGGTGAGAAGCGGAAGACAACTCTCGTAGCGAAGAAACGGAGTGTTGTGTACACACTCACTCGTGCGAAGTTTCAGGAGATGCTTGCCAATGATTGCCAGCTAGCGTTTCTGTTCCAGGGCATTGCGCTTCGCTACACATCTCATCGTCTCCAATACGTCGGCAACCGGATCTGGGAGACCAAATGCCTGCCTATATAGAGCGGGAAGCAGCTACTCAAGTGTCTCGAACAGAAGATTTGCGGCGAGCTCTTCGTTTCCCCCGCAGGATTCGTATATAGTCTCGACGACGTCAATAGCGAAGCCCATCGCCGTGAGCTAAGACAGCACCAAGTCATTAGGTAGAGCAGTAATCGTTGTTGCAAACGCAGCCTTACCCTTGCAATTGCCTCTTCATCGTTCTTTTCTCGTGGGATCCCACCATTAGATGTCTTCGTCGGGAGGTCGATCTCATCTCTTGGGTGAGATGTCGGTGAAAACTTGGCTCCATTACTCTGGCTTGCATCAGGTGTCTCGAACTCGAACATCTCGGGCACAGCTAAGAAGACAAGTGTCTCTACTGGGTTTTCGTTCATTTGAGTCAGTACATAGGATGGAGCCGACTCTTTCAGCATCATTAACGCCTCGAATGTGTTCGTTAGGTTTCGATTCTTGACGTGGTGGATCTCTTCGTTCATGAGCAGCGACTCAATCGTTGCCAATTCTGGATAACGACGAATCAGCCTCGCTACAAAATCTCGTAATCTCCGTTCGCGATCGTTGTTTATTTCACTGGTATCTGGTTCACCCATCAGTAGTGCGAGAGCCCGTTGGAGATCACCGTTTGCTATCTCTGCCGCTGACCGGGCCTGCTCTTTCGAGAACCCCATTTCCACAAGTTGGCTCACAACAGCATTGCCATGACTGCAACGTTTGCTCTCAGCCACCCCCGTTTTCCGTCTCTTGCGTGCCTTGGGTACGTCCTCCGCGTTGCTGCTCTTGGTCTCTTCCTCGTCGCTGTCTGCCTCGGTCTGCGATTCGGCATCATCGCTGTCTTCCTCGATAAGCACAAAGAAATCGGACGGCGTGAGCGCAAACACGTTGATGTCGTCTGCGTCTGCGAGCAACTGGCCGCGGAAGGCGAGATACGAGACCGCCATCTTCTCTTCGACGGCCTTGGAATGCAGCAACGCCGCGTCCAATTCCTCTTCTATCTCCTCCTTCTTACTCTCCGCGTCTCCTCGCGAGCGCAGTCGCAGCAGCACTGCCAGCGCGTGGCGCTTGACGTCTGCCACGCCGACGCGCACAGTGAGCGGCGGGAGCTCGAGCGTCAGCTCTTCGCCACTGAGGCATTGCACAAGGATCGACATGGCCACCAATGGCACCCTCCTGAGCAGCTTCACTTGGCTCTATAGAAACCTTAGAAACCATCTCATCGCGCCAAGTCGACTTGAGTCATTTCGGGTCTCCCGCTCTTTTCGCCGCCGTCGTCTCGCCATAATCCGTGACCAACGTCGGGGCGTCTTGAATGATGGTGATTATCGTGACAAATTATCCCATTGGCCACGAGCTCTCTTGTTGAAGTTGCTCTGCTGGTCCCTCGAGCCACAGCCCAGGAGGCTCAGCGGCTCAATGGCCCAGCGGCTCAATGGCTCACTCTCATTCACGAAAACTCCCAGCGACCGACACCTGAACCTCCCCAGCCATGGCCTCAGCCCCTGTTCCAAAGAAAGTCATGCTCGTCACCGGCGCCAATTCGGGGCTCGGCCTCCACGCGTGCCTCTACATTGCCAAGCAAGACAACTACCATCTCATCCTCACGGGTCGTGACCAACAGCGTGTCCACGACGCGGCAGTCAAGGTTCGCGCCGTCGCAGCGACTTCCACGACCGTTGAAGAAGGCATTCTCGACCTCGCGAGCCTCAACGCCGTGCAAGCCTATGCCGAGAAACTCCTCAAGCGCGACGACATACCCGAGATCTCAGCGATCATATGCAACGGCGGTGTCCAGTTGTACACCAAGACGACTACTGTTGACGGACTGGAAGCCACGTTTGCCATCAACCACTTGAGCCACTTCTTACTGGCGAACCTGCTTCGAGATCGCACCAAGCGTATCGTCATGATCTCATCGGAGACCCACGACCCAGACGAGCACACGGGTGCCCCCGTGCCTGATGTCTCGGATCTTGACCAACTCGCAAGAGGTCGGGAGCCATACAATCCAGGCGAAGCGTACTCGTCTTCCAAGTTGTGCAACTTGCTCTTCATGGCAGAGTGGCTGCGTCGCTTCCCTGGTGGCGCCGAGTGCATCTCATACACACCTGGATTCACGCCAGATACAGCACTTCTGCGAGACTCGGGCATGGACGTCAACATGCTCGTGGACTTGTGCAAGGCCAACAACGTCCCAGTGAGCACGAGCGCCTTCTCTGGGTCGTTTATGGGTCGTCTTGCGGTCGAAGACTGGGCGGAATATGGCTGGAAGAGCGGACAATACATCCGCTTGGACAAGCCCCACCCACCATCAGTGCAGGCGAGAGACGCCAAGCTGGCGGAGGCTTTGTGGTCGAAATCTGAAGAACTCGTCCAGCGTCGCTTTCCGACTCACGCCTAGACGGTAAAGACTAGGCGTGTTGAACACGCTGTCACTCCACGGTGACATCAGCATTGAATACTGATAGCTTTTCCTGCACTCTTCTCTGACGCTTCACTACACTTGCACGACGAGGGGTACTGTCTAACTCGCGTGCTTAGTCGCAGCTTTTTGCCCCGTTGGAGAATAAAGGTTAAAAATTCCGTCTTCTCTCAGTCCTCTTCACTCTGGTTATTGGTCTAGCAACACTTGATCAGTCTTCTTTTCTTTTCGCTCACAAAGCGACGAAACACCGTGGCCACCCGGCCTCCGACAAGCCCAAGCGAGTCGTGCTCCGCAACTCAGGACTGTGCTTCCAAGCCTCTCTCCAGATTGCAAAGCGACTCGCTCTCCCAGTTACCGCGCTGCAAAACCAAGACAATGACCATAGCGCAAACTACTGTCCAAGAATCCTGACGTTGACCAGGATTCTTGGGTGGTCATGAATATCGTTATAAGGGTTGCTCTCTCCTGCTCAAAGTTTACAATGCTGCTGGTTATTGCTCCGCGTAGGTCGGACGGGACGTTCAAACTGTCGAAATCCACCTCATGTGGAAAGTCGCATCCAGGCCGTCCTTGGTCAAGCGCCTCTCGATATCTTCGATGCCTGTGTTGCACAGATTGGCCGAAGTGATTTGGAAGTCTATCCTCAACAGTTGCAGACAGTGAGGTCACGGCACGAATTTTCTCGGCTGCGTCGAGAAAGTGCGTTGTACCTCGCCTCACGATGAGGCGGTCGTTCTCCTGCCTGGTGATAAAGAGACTCGCATGGAAGTCGAGGGCTGAGTTGGTGCCGATGATGAGAACGACCTTCTTACTTGACGTGTAACACTCTTAATGATGATGAAAGTTGGAATCTACTACGGTACATCGTGCGAACTGCTATAGAGTGGGGACGTGTAACACTCTATCAAACCGAGATTGAGGAACTTGTAGAATGGCAACTATCAGTGCCAGCCTCAGTCATTCTCCAAGAGGCCAGCTATCCTCCTTTGTTCGAGAGGAACCTGTTCTCGTTTTCCTCGAACACAAATATATAGAATACCAGCACGAGGATGGATCCAAGTGAGATGTGTTCGTCAGAGCTACGAGCCAATCAGTTCTGTCCAGTCCGGTGATTTGTGCCCTCTGGCATACACGCGGCCATAGAAGTATCTTATGTGTTCAGAGCTCGCTTGCTCGGTTCTGAACCGGCGAGTTTACATGACATTGAGTGAACTGTTCGGCGCTTCGGTGGCTGAAAATGTGTGGCCGGCATTGTTTCAGTTCGTTCCAAGTGTAGCCACGTTGAGTCTTCCCACTTCCGTTCCTGGTGTCAATCACGGCATTTGTGGCCACTTGGGGCCTCGGCCAGAGATAGGAGCAGTTGCATTTGTGTATCCACCAGTCACCTTTCCGATGAAAGAAGGCCGCGCGAACTCGCAGGTCGCTCGTGAACTCGATGCCGTGAAGTGGAGATCCCACCAAAACTTCACACGGCAAACTGTGCAAGAGTCTCCAGTCCAAAATTTGAAGCGTCATACAAAGCAACTACTACGAGAATGAGCTCCCGATCCGTCCGCTTTGACGACCGACTGCTCGATATCATCGAAGAGGCCTCGATGTCACCTCTCGACCAATCGTTTGCATCAGCGAGCACACCGCACGAAACTCGATCCACACGCAGATCATTGCGAGATACTTTCATCGACTCCGTCGCCGATTGGGTCGAGGAAAAAAGCACGACAAGCCACCGAGATTTCTGTGATATCGATCCCGGCGACAGCAGTTCTGAGTGCGATAACATCGAGGATCTCGAACATGATCCGGCCAACGAAATTTCACCCAGTGCGAAGTCCAGACTGCGAGCTATCCTCGACAGCCAAACTCTCTTCAGCATGTACAAGCGACTCATGTACCTCGCTCTTGCAACCAACATCACGCTCCTCGTTCTGCTCTGCACCGGAAACTTCTCCGCTGCAGAAGGCAAGGCCCCACTCATCGCCGTCATCAACGTCTTTCTCTGCGTGCTCTTCCGTAACGAAGCCTTCTTCCGCATCGTCTTCTGGCTCGCTGTCCGAGCGCTCGCACACGACTGGGTACCCGTTCAGATCAAATGGTACACGACCTCCTTCCTGCAGAGCGTCGGAGGACTCCACAGTGGCACCGGCATGTCTTCTGCCATGTGGATGATCAAGGGACTCTATGACATGAGCGGCAACCAGCAGCTGGCTACTGACGCCATGGTTGTGTTGTCCTACCTGATCCTCGCGATGCTATCCATCTCGTGTCTCGGCGCCTTTCCTGTTGTGCGTCATCTCTTCCACAACACCTTCGAGTTCTCTCATCGACTCGCTGGATGGGGCAGTCTGCTCTTTCTCTGGGGATTTGTGGTGCTCGCGGCGCGCCACACGCAGACGCTCTCATCCGCGGAACCTCGACCCACCGTGCGGGATGTGCTCGAGGACATGCCCGAGTACTGGCTGGCCATCGGCCTCACCATTCTCGTCGTCTTGCCGTGGCTCTCGGTGCGCCGTGTGCGAGTCGAGTTCGAGAACCCGTCCAACCACGCCAGCATCATCCGCTTCCCGCAGCCTGTCAAGGCAGGATACCTCGGTCGCATCGCTCGCACGCCGCTCGGAGACTGGCACGCCTTCGGCATCATCTCTGACAACCGCTTCACGCACACGATCCTCGCCGGCGCTGTCGGCGACTTCACCAAGTCGCTCGTGCGAGACAAGCCGCAGTACTTGTACACTCGCGGTGTCAAGTTCGCCGGTCTGCCGTACTTGATCCACATGTACCGACGCGTTCTGCTCGTCGCCACCGGCTCTGGACTGTGTCCCTTCATGTCGTTCCTCATCCAGGAATCCAGGCCCGACGTCTTCGTCATCTGGGTCGGCAAGAACCTCCGCCAGAACTTCGGCGATGAGATCATGGACGGAGTCAACTCGTACCCGGAGGACAAGAAGATCGTCCGCGACACCGCGGTCCACCCTCGTCCCAACATCTTGGATCTCACGATCGCGACTGCGAAGGCGCGTCAGATCGAGGTGGTGATTGTGACGAGCAACCCAGTCGGCACGCGAGATATCGTGAACGGTTGCCGTCGAGCCGGCATCGCTGCGTTCGGGCCAATCTGGGACTCGTAAGTGTCCACATTTCGCTGACCCCACCCACGAGCTCTCCCATCGCTCTCGCTATCACAGAAGCAAACAGCTCTCGGTCTCATGCGTCTCCTGTCACAGACTGCATATAGTTTTCCCCACTGGTGACCTAGCTAAATACACTGGCACTCCGTCTTCCTTCCCATTCCTCTCCGCTGATCCCAATGGAGAAACCGCCCTAGGCTCGTGTGTGGCGCATCCCCTTTCGGTCTCCATTTTGGGCGGGAGCCCGTGCTGCATGTGGTCCACACGACCACTTCCCGCCAGTGGCTTCAACCCGCATCACTCCATCGACCGCGTCGCCGCCATGGACCACCTCGCGGCGCTGCTCCAGGGCCACCTCTCGGGCCACGGCGCCGCCCGCGCGCAGTGCGAGGCGCAGCTCACGGCGCTGCT
Source organism: Pythium myriotylum (assembly GCA_023091665.1). Classification (NCBI taxonomy): domain Eukaryota; phylum Oomycota; class Peronosporomycetes; order Pythiales; family Pythiaceae; genus Pythium; species Pythium myriotylum. Next base: position 1,307,438 of record JALJCQ010000014.1, read on the forward strand.
GCGCTCGCCGGGCTTCGCGCTGCAGCTCTGCGAGTTTCTCTTCGCCGCGCAGCCCATCGAGAGCGCCCACCGCCAGCTCGCGTGCATCCTGCTCAAGAAGCTCGTGGCCTCGTACTGGACGGCGGGCGCCCACGGCGACGACGACGACGACGCGGCGCAAGAGAGCCACGCCGACTACCTCGTCGCGGAGCAGGAGAAGCAGCAGGTGCGCGCCGCCATCGTCGCCTCGATCCAGCGCGACGACGTGCTCCAGGCCTACGCCGAGTCCAAGCTCGAGACGGCGCTCTGCATGGCCATCACGGCCATCTTCGAGCGCGACTGGCCCGACCAGTGGCCCGAGCTGCTGCCTGTCGTCGTCGGGCTCATCGCCGGCGCGTCGTCGCCGCGCGCCATGGCGTTCGCCATCCGCTTCCTCTCGCTCGCCGGCAACCACTTTTCCAGCGAGCACTGCTGCGAGCTCGTCTCGGTCGTCTTCCCGCACTTGCAGCGCGTCTTCGTGGCGCGCGGCGAGTTCTCGAGTGGCGTGCGTACTCGAGTCGTGCGCATCGTGGAGAACAGCCTTCTGATGGTTGGCATGGAGGCCCAAGTCGGGAACAGCACTGCTGAACAGCTCCTCAACGGTAACGTGTCGCAGTGGATCTCGCTCTTCCTGCAAGAGCTCGCTCAGCCTGTCGCGAGCGTCAAGGACCAAGCCATCCAGATCCAGATCCTCTCCACGCTCGGCAAGTTTGTGGAGGAGTGGCCGAAGCACATGGCCGACTTGCTCCCACAGATTGTACCGCAGGTGTACGGACTGCTCGCGCGCGGTGTGGAGTCTTTTGACCGTGAGATTGTGCAGAGTGCCGAGGACGAAGAGGACGCATACGACAGCGACGGAGAAGGAGCCCACATCGGACGAAGCGCCGTGGTCGTCTCTGCATTCGAGTTTTTAAAGAGCACGATGCATGCACCAACGAAGAAGACACGCCAATTGGTTGTCGGCGGGCTTCCCGACTTTGTTTTCGTAATGATCGCCTACATGCAAATCACAGCGAGCCAGATGGAGACTTGGGAAGAAGATCCGAACAAATACGTGGCGGACGAGGACGACCAGGGCCTCTCCTACAACATCCGCACAGCTGGCACAGATCTGCTCTCAGAGCTCGAAGCCGTGCTCGGCAAGAAGGCAGTCATCGCATCTCTCCAGGCGGCGCAGCGGTACCTGAAGGGAGGTGAAGGAGGACAGAACTGGCGACTCCAAGAAGCTGCACTCTTGGTCATCGGCACTCTCGCTCCATCTATTTTGTCTGTTCTCGAGAAAGATCGCACCCAGGTGACTGAAGTGTTCGAGCTAACAAGCTTTCTTCAAACGCTCTTCCAAGTAATGAACGCTGCGGGTGAAACGATCTACCTTCGCGCGCGTGCGTTGTGGTGTGCGAGCAAGCTAGCCACAGGCATGAGCACAGAAATGCTGAATGCTTTCTTACAAGTCGCAATATCTGGTCTTGAGCAAGGCCAAGTGCTTCCTGTCAAGCTTTACGCATGCCGCGCAGTCGGGGCGATTCTGAAGAACGATGCAGGGAAGCAGTACTTGCAAGAAGCAAGTGGTGTGGTGGTCGAGCGACTCATCCATCTCGCGGAACTGGCGTCGACGGAGACCCTGCATATCGCTCTTGAAACGCTGGTAGTTGTTCTTCAAGAGTTGCCGAACTTAGCCCCACCAGCTGCAAACGCAACCGTGATGTGTTTCTTGAAGCATTGGGGTCAGCATCTGAATGACCCGTTGCTAAGCGAACTTATCGACGGCGCGTTCGGTGCCTTGCTTGAGTACGACAATGCTGAAATTGTCGCAAATCTTCATAACCAAGTTCTTCCAGTGCTTCACCACATGCTCGTTCAAGCTCAAACTGAGCTCGGTGCTGCAGGCAACGGTGCCAACATCGCTGCAAGCGCCATCACCGTTCTCAAGACCATTGTGAAACACACGTTCGCCTCGGCAACAGCCTCCACCGATGGTGCTGCCCCTGATCCCGCTGTGCGTGCAATGAGCGTTCAGATTGTCCAGCTAATTTTCGAGCCTTTAGTCAACGTTCTCGGGGCGGTGGACGATGAGAAGGTCCTCAACTCTGGTGCTGAGTGCTTAAAGTGGCTTGTTATGTTTGCAGTGGACATATTGGCTGAGTACAAGTGTGCTAACGGTGTCAGTGGTATCGACGCCACGATGCAAGTCGCCGCCAAGTTGCTATCGCCTCACGTCGACGAATCCGCAGCAGTTTGTGTTGGAGGCCTGGTTACGCAGATTCTGCTCAAACTGGGATCAGCCTTGCCCACGGAGACCATCCAGTCGATTCTGACTGCCATTTGCGCGAAACTCGCGACAGCCAAGTTGCCGTCGCTTGTTCAGTCGTTGTATCTGGTTTTTGCACGTCTTGTACACACACATGGCCACGAAATTTTGAACGTTCTCGAACGGCTTCCTGCTCCAGCAACAAACCCCCCATACAACAACATGCTCGAATTCGTATTCTCTACCTGGATTGAGAAGCAAGAAGAATTCTACGGCCTATACTGTATCAAGGTGACTGTCAGTGCGCTCCTTAAGGTGGCAGAATGGAATGATCCCCGCGTCGGTCAGATCGTCGTCGCTGGCAGCGAGATTCCGGTCGAAAATAGTGTTGAGCAATCTGCAGGTATCCAAACGCGTACCCGATCCAAAACTTCGAGTGCCCAAGTCGCCACAAAACAGTTTACGCGGGTTCATTTCATGACCAAGCTCATTACTGTTTTAGCCAAGGTGCATGCGTCGCTTGGTGATGAAGAAGATGAGTGGGAGTCCTCGGACGATGAAGATGAAGATTCGGGTGACGAAGACAATGGAGACGGGGCAAAAGGCCGGGTTGCTGGCGGTGGATCGATTTTCGCACCTGCGGGTACGTTAGCAGCATCCGGGCCAGCTAATTTGTCTGGATCGTTGATTAACTGTTCTATGCACAGAGCAATATGAACTGTTGTCGGATCGACTTGACGGAAATGCCTTCCCGGGCGAAGATGCTGAGGACGTCGAAGAAGAGTTCGAAGCTCATTTCGACCCGCTGAATGACGTGGACCTCAAGGTACTAGCCGCTGTTGGGTTTGGATCGTTCGTTCGCCAGATTGACTAATGGTTTTGCAGTCCTTGATCCCTGCAGCCGTCCAGGCGGTAACCTCGAATGCCGACCTGCTCCAAGCGGTAATGCCTGAACTCACCCCAGCTGACAAAGAGGCGCTTGCTGAGGTGACCGGTGGGTCTAACTAATGCAACTGCTGTGTTGGAAATACGGCAACACGAGTTTCTGGGTAGCAGACGCCGGACAGCATATATCCATGCTATCATCACTGGTCCGTACGAAATGGATTGGGTTTGACTATGGCCCGCATTGTATTCTATCGTTGTGTGGATCGATGTTTATTTTGCGTCTTACATCTGCGTCACTCTACTGCTGACACGATTACAGCCACACTCTTTTGCAGTTTCCAATGTTCCGATAATACTGTGCATAGTGAACTACGTGGTAACGCATTAATTTACGAGTCCCAGATTGGCCCGAACGCAGCGATGCCGGCTCGACGGCAACCGTTCACGATGTCTCGCGTGCCGACTGGGTTGCTCGTCACAATCACCACCTCGATCTGACGCGCCTTCGCAGTCGCGATCGTGAGATCCAAGATGTTGGGACGAGGGTGGACCGCGGTGTCGCGGACGATCTTCTTGTCCTCCGGGTACGAGTTGACTCCGTCCATGATCTCATCGCCGAAGTTCTGGCGGAGGTTCTTGCCGACCCAGATGACGAAGACGTCGGGCCTGGATTCCTGGATGAGGAACGACATGAAGGGACACAGTCCAGAGCCGGTGGCGACGAGCAGAACGCGTCGGTACATGTGGATCAAGTACGGCAGACCGGCGAACTTGACACCGCGAGTGTACAAGTACTGCGGCTTGTCTCGCACGAGCGACTTGGTGAAGTCGCCGACAGCGCCGGCGAGGATCGTGTGCGTGAAGCGGTTGTCAGAGATGATGCCGAAGGCGTGCCAGTCTCCGAGCGGCGTGCGAGCGATGCGACCGAGGTATCCTGCCTTGACAGGCTGCGGGAAGCGGATGATGCTGGCGTGGTTGGACGGGTTCTCGAACTCGACTCGCACACGGCGCACCGAGAGCCACGGCAAGACGACGAGAATGGTGAGGCCGATGGCCAGCCAGTACTCGGGCATGTCCTCGAGCACATCCCGCACGGTGGGTCGAGGTTCCGCGGATGAGAGCGTCTGCGTGTGGCGCGCCGCGAGCACCACAAATCCCCAGAGAAAGAGCAGACTGCCCCATCCAGCGAGTCGATGAGAGAACTCGAAGGTGTTGTGGAAGAGATGACGCACAACAGGAAAGGCGCCGAGACACGAGATGGATAGCATCGCGAGGATCAGGTAGGACAACACAACCATGGCGTCAGTAGCCAGCTGCTGGTTGCCGCTCATGTCATAGAGTCCCTTGATCATCCACATGGCAGAAGACATGCCGGTGCCACTGTGGAGTCCTCCGACGCTCTGCAGGAAGGAGGTCGTGTACCATTTGATCTGAACGGGTACCCAGTCGTGTGCGAGCGCTCGGACAGCGAGCCAGAAGACGATGCGGAAGAAGGCTTCGTTACGGAAGAGCACGCAGAGAAAGACGTTGATGACGGCGATGAGTGGGGCCTTGCCTTCTGCAGCGGAGAAGTTTCCGGTGCAGAGCAGAACAAGGAGCGTGATGTTGGTTGCAAGGGCGAGATACATGAGTCGCTTGTACATGCTGAAGAGAGTTTGGTCGTCCATGATAACTTTGAGCCGGGAAGCGAGCACCTTACTTCTCCGATGCTGGTTGGACGAGGCAGCCGGGTTGGTGACGACCGGGGGCGTGGTTGGCTCTTGCAGCAAGGAGGCATCGAGGGGAGAGGTGATGCATGTCGGACGGTGGAGCTCTTCGTCGTACTCCTCGGTTTTGGCCGTGTGCTCATCCTCATCCTCTCCGCTTGGATCAATGTCGCCGAAGTCACTGCGGCTTGCCGTGCTCTTGGTCTCGAGCCACTCGACCGCCGAGTAGACGGAGGAGTTGAGCGCGTCCATGAGCGAGCGTGTGCGTTGAAGGCTGCGGAGGTTGGTTGTGTTGAGTTCCGGTACGGTGTCGTCTTCGTGCACGCCCGAGGCCGAGACAAACGAATGTCGCGACGGCGTCGGGGATCCGGCTTCCATCGCGTGGTAGGCGCGGTCTTCTGGGTGGGGAGCGAAGCTCATGGTCGGCGGCCGCTTGCGCTGAAGACGGAAGTATCAGGAATGGCCCTATCCGTCGAGACGAAAGCTGCCAAGCGGGACACGGAGGGCTGCTTGCGGGAGAGAAACGACTCGAACTAATGCGCGTTGGGTTCCACGTGCTTATATCAGAGCCCGTGGGTGTAAGATTCAAAGTCGCGGTGCTGAGACCAAGGTCTTGGTACTGGATATATGAAAATCGATCCGGTTGGCCCGGACGTGCGCTTCTTCGCGCTGCGTGATCAAACGGTGCGCGAGCCCTTTCCAGAACACGTACAGTAGCGTCCAGTGAAAGGCCAAATCTTTGGTCGACAACTAGGTACACCTCTGAACCAAAGTGCAGAACAGTCACAGACAGAAAGGCCGGCGCGCGAGTGTCGACCAGAAGGAATCGTCTGCAGCACATGGCCCCGTCCCGCGCCAGAGAACGACCAAGTCTTCCCTCCTGAAGATCAGCGAGAACGCTCAGAACTCAGAGAAGACTCGCCCGCATGCCCTCGACAGCCCCCCCACGCAAGAGGTCCAACACGTGACCACGAGCAGCGACTGGAGACTCGAAGCCTCTACAAAAACACGCCGATCCGTATCCCCCTCCATTTTCCGGATGACTGCCACCAAGGGATGATGAGTACGACGGATGACGGATGGTCCACACACCCGATCGTCTTCCCAGCGCGAAAGCAACTCCTGACCTGGGCGACCCGAGTGTTTCCGGATCTTATCCTGTCAAATGGACAGAGACGAGGCGGGTACTGAGTTAAGAAATGACGATTCGACAATCGCTGCAGGAATAATGGAATCAAACGGATGAATCCTTCCGTTATGTAAGTACATTGACCACTCTGCCTCACTAGTTGACACATATGGGTCCGCTCGCTCTCGTTGGCTCCGCCTGGCGTCAGCCTCGATGGGGTCGTTCTGTGCAACGGCGTCGCGCCGCGTCTGCGATTCCGAGGCCGTCCTCCTGGTCGCTGGGTGCTCTCTTGAGCCTCTTGCTGCATGGTCTCCATGGCTGGTCCAGCCAGGGCCTCGGTGGTCTCCATCCAGGGGAGGGGCACCATCCACGCCATCCACGTGGACGCGGCACGCTTTCTCATGCCGTGCCGCCGTAATTTCGAACGCCGGGGCAGGCTGCGACAGTGGGGACGCGGCGACTGACCCATCCGGAGGTCTATGACAGTCTTCTTAGGCCGTCCATCGCGGGAAAGCCGCGCAAGACTCGCTCTTCTCATCCGTGGAAGTCGGACTGATTGCTCACGAATGGACCGCGAGCGACACAGCCGAAGGCCGGTTGCGCTGCTCACGAGAGTCGCTCGGCTTCCCGACGGCAGATCTCGCAAGCAAAGCCCAGCAGGGGCTCACATCAGCCCCCTGGAAGAGCCCTCCTCCCTTCCCTTCGCAAGTGCTTTAACGGAGACCGTCGAACGGAGACCGTGCGCTCACGTTACCTCCTTGCCTCGGTGAAGACCCGAGCCTGGTCAGCTGCATCCTGGTCTGTGTGGCGCTGGGACACTCGCTCCCCGGTTCAAGATGATCCTGTGCGCGACTCCCTATGCCGCTTGGATGGGCCTTGGTGAGCAGAGTGTACTGGCCAGATGGGTCCAGCGGCGCGTGGCCTGTCTGAAGGCCGATTACGGGTGCCTGCAGCTCGCTGCTCTGTTCACAGCTCTTGTTTCAGAAGAAGATCGCGGAAATAGCTTCGCCATGGGTTGAGACCGTGGCGCGTCATCCGCCGCGTACCCAAGACAGACGGCGCGCCCGGCGAGGATCTTCAACTACGCGCTGCCTCGATCAGCCTTGCCCTCCGCGACATGGCAACTCACATCTCGCCTCCGGCTCAGCAAGCCGCCTCGTCATGCGGCGAGAGAAGCACACGAGATCTCGCGCGGCGCCGCAGCCGGCGGCAGCCGGGCCACATATTAGGTGCTTGCGTTCGTTCGGGCCAGCTCTGCTTCGCGGTCTGTTCAGCTTGTCGTTCAGCTGCTCTCGCTCCAATGAAGAGGAACACAGCCGAACGAAATTTCGCGGGCGCCGCCGGAGCGTCGACCTCAATTTCGCCATCTTGGTGTCCAGCGGCTGCTCAAGCGCCTCCACGATTTGCCGTTCTGGAAACCAGAGAAGTGACCTTCTTCGGCATGTGGCTGGCGTGCGTTAGCAGCATCACTTCCATTGTGAGGTTGCGTTTCAGTCACCGCAGCTCGTGGTCGGCTCTTGCGCTGTCGACGTTAAACTGCTGTACGCAATATTCGCGCAGCGAATCGACGAGTCGTCTGCGCATTCAAACCGCAGAGGAAACTCGATCGACCGACAAGCTCAGGGCTTCAAGGGACTCCTTGGCAACTTCTTGTTTACCACTGGCCTAGTATGTCCCTCATCATGGCCACGTGCATGCGCCTCGATCAGCAGCATTGACTGCCAGCCAGACGCACTGGAGAGATCCAAGCTAGGATTAAGAGAATCCAGGGGCTGTTCAAGCAACTTCAACTAGAAGAAGATCTAACAAGAAACTTGGTGAGTCGAACAAGAAAGTTGGTGAGGCAGATGCGACAACGAGATGGATTCCCAGGTGAAGCCGACTGTGAGATTTGTAACTGCAATTACAGCTCAGCGATGCTGGAGCGACTCTGGACGGCGTCGAGAGTGGCAAGAGCGGTGGAGAGATCGCTTTGTAATGTGTGCTCATGCGGCATGAGGCAGTCTCTTACGAGTTAGTAATGCCTACTTCGAACTGCGAAAATCACTCGTTCGCTTAGTTTCGCTGCTTCTTCGGCTTGTTCGGCGACAGAGGCGTTACGAGGTCGTCATCAGCTGCTGCCCCGGTGATGGTGTCCCATCGAATTAGTCGCAAACGTCTCGTGATGATCAGTGCTTTGCCCAGTTCGCGGTTCTCCGGGTCGAGGCGTATTTCCTCCAGCAGATACTTGAGCTTGCACAATTTCATCTGCGAGACGTTGAAGTCCAGTGTCGCGAGCAAGTCCAAGGCCCACATGGCTTGTTGGCCAATCTCGGTGGGAGTGAAGTCCACGACGGCAAGGGAGTCTAGACTCGCGACTTTGTCTCCACTCTTCATGGGGGCAGGCGGAGGTTTCTCTTTTGAGGTCTTGGTGGAATCGTTCGGTGTATCCATAATCGCGGACCACTCATCTCGATGAGCCATCGCCTGAAGCTTCGCCTGCTTTGCAGCCTGCTCTTTCACCTGGAAACTTTTATCTCGCTGCATCTCTCGCGCCTTGAGCAGCAAGCGAACGGCTCCTTCGATCCCGCCGCATTGACCAATGAGCTTTGCGTTGCGCTCATCGATGGCGACGAATGCGATCAAGCGGCAGACATGAAGGTAGAGAGCGAGATACTTGTCCACATCAAACCTTCGCAGCGTTTCTGTAAGTAGCTGCACGACGCCATGGGTCTCCAGATCCGCAAAAAGCTTTCGTCGCTTGATCGCCAACTCACCATCGTCCTGTTCGACCGCTGTCTCCGTTTCCGAAGGCACGTAAAAAAGCGCGTGGACATCGCTGAGAAGAGTGCAGATCCTCTGGACCCCAGCGAGCTGCACGATCGCAGACTCGGCATTCTCGACGACCATCTCGACGACGATAGGCACGTCACCCATGGCTATCCGCCGAACGGCGTTGTCTCCGCCGTAGACGGCCTTGAAGATGGCCTTGACGTCGTTCTTGACGTAGTCGTCCAGCGGGTTCTCAACCACAGCCTTGTTGAGGACTTCGGGCCCACCGAGCGACTCGAGAAGCTGCTTGCCATCTGCGCATTGCATCATCAGTCGCAGACAGCGAATGCTCGATCGCAAAACGGCGATGCGGAACCGCGGGACCTGGTCTTCTGGTACTTCGAGGTACCTGGGCATGGGCTTTTTGTCTCGACGCCATGGCGGGTCATACCATCTCCGGAACGGATCGCACTCGGGTGATAGCTCCATGGTCGCGTAGCTTGCGACGGCGCCAAGCAGGACCTCCATGGTCTGCCGGTTCTCGACGAGCAGCTCCACCTCGGTCGAGGCCTCTTCGAAGATCCGCTTGTCTGTCATGGCCACGTCCGTCGGGATGTCATCGATCGCGCGGTCTCGGTCGGCGCCTTCGCCGGCCTCGGCTGTGCGCAGGAAGAACTGCACGACTGCGAGCTGCGGCTCGAGCAGCCGTGGGTAGTGCTGTGCGATGAGCACGTGCGCGTGGATGGCGCCGCGTAGCTCGGACACGGCGCCGCCCATGGCGAGACGAACGAAGAGACGCCTGGCAACAAGAGCGCTAAATTGGGTTCAGTATTCTCATATTTGTGTGTGTTGGGAGTGAGCTCGAGTCTGTGTGGATCATGTGTTTCTTTCCTTTTTGTTTCATCATCTTCTCTCGACGCGCTGGTGGATGGATCTAAGCTGCATAGGGGAGGGACTTGGGACTCGCGCCTATGCGTCATCCTTGTGCGCGTACTGCTTCTTGCCGCGCAGCTGCATCTCGCCGATCATCTCGAGGTTCTTCTGGACCCAGTCGGCGACGCGCGACTGGAAGAGCCAGGCGCCGTCGACCTTGACGACCTCGTCGACCCACTTGATGACAATCACGGGCACGCACTTCCAGTAGACGACCGTGGAGGACACGACCTTGGCGTGGTTGGCGTCGACGAGCTCGACGACATGGCCGCTCGGCAGGTGCTTGGTGTCGGCGAGGAACTTGAGGCCCGAGAGCTCAATGAGCGCGGCCTCGATCTCGCCCTTGCCGGTGCACGAGCCGACGAGCTCGTCGGTGAATGAGGCGTCGTTCGCGAAGAGCGCGAGGAGCTGCTTGACCGACTTGTCGGCGTCCTCGAGCGAGTAGGCGAGCGCGAAGCTGTTGACGAGGTTGACGATGGAGGCGAGGTCGGCCATCTTGCGGGCTGTGGGACGGATGCGCAAATGAGTTCTCTGGCGGCTACATGCAGGAGGGGGGAACACTGCGCGACGCGGCGACGGCGAGCACGCGACCGAGCTCACCTGGCGTGGGGTGGAGAAGGGAGGGAGGGAGGGAGGGAAGGAACGAGGTGTCGTCACGCCGAGGCAATATAGAGAGGAGGATCCGGACTTCAAAGAAGGCTGTGGGTTTGCCACTTCGCGCCGCCAAACCCACGGGCCGCGCGAGAACCCGAACCCGCAGCGACCCTGAACCAGGGAAAGAACCGCAATGCGTTAGGGTTTCCATGTGGCGGTTAGGAACGTGTCCACTTCAACTGCGCCCCCAGCGGAGACTGCGCAGGCGGTCGCCGAGCGACTGCCTCCGCTGCTCGGCCGAGTCGACGCGGTCGGCGCGTTGGAAGGGCTCGAGCAGTGGATGGAGGGGCGGGCTCTGCGGCGTGGGCGAAGAAAGGCGCGAAGAGGAGCCGCACGAGTCGGACGACTGCTTCGGCGGCGACAGCGTCACGTCCACCAGGCCCACGAGCTCAGGATTCGGGAAGAACTGCCGGCTTCGGTCGTCTTTGGTGGGCGTGAGCGCGACGGTTCCCCTATTGGATGACTCACGCTGTCCGAGTGTCGACAGCGACGCGCTGCGATCTGTGGAGGGCTCGGTATCGACGAGGGGGTTGTGGCGGAGCTGAGACGAGCTGGACGACCGCGTCGCCGCGTCCAGAGACGGGAAGGGAGAATTGCACTCAAGTGACGTGAGGGACGCGCGTCGGCCACCAGCAGCGAGGAGTTTCTTGACCGGCGACTTGATCTTGCCCCCAGCTGCTGGCTTGAGGTTCGAAGCGATGGCTGTGGCGGATGGGGTTGACGCTACGAGCTTGTGGAACCGCTCGCGCTCGATGTGGAGGGCGACTTTGTCGTGATGAAGCTTGTTCGACAATTTGGTCAGCTGTTCCGCTTGGCGAGAGAGGAAAACGCGCTGGGACGCCATGTCGCGCTGCTGGATGGCCATGGCCTCCGTGATGTGGTCGAGGGCGGCTTGTAACTCGGCGATGCGCATGTCCCGCCATCGTAGCTGATCGACGCAGGCCGGATTCTCGCAGATGCAGTCTGTAGGCTCCGGGCAGAACACTCTGGGACTGGTGGGTATGGTCTCTGTGGGAGGCTCTTCGTGGAGACTTCGCTCAAGCTCCTCCATGGTCTCCGGGGTCAACCTCGAATACCGACGAAAGAGAGCGGTTCTGGAGGCCTCGACCATCACGGATTCGGACAAGTCTGTGCCGACAGCCATGACGTGCTTCTCGACTTCGTTGTCCGAAGTCTCGTGCGCGTCGTCCGGAGCCCAGATCTCGATCCTCGCATCTCGCTCTTCTTGTTCATCGTCTTCTTCACCTTCACTGCCTCCGCTCTCGCTGCTGGCGTATTCGTCCTCGTGGCAGAGCGTGGAGCTTGCTTCGAGTTCCTTGCTGTCGGGAGTCGCGGAGCCATGGCTCTCCTCCGACGTGTCAGCCGGGTCGTTCTGGCCTGTCGAGTGGAACGGCTCGGTCTCTCTTCGCTTCACAGCTCCATCTTTCTGGCCGCCGTCCACACGGCTCCCGACGCTATCGACGTTGTTGTCTTCCATTTCGCTTCTGGCTCGCAGCACGCTCCCATGGAGCTGAGTCCGTCCTATTTTCGGTTCTGTACCCATTTTAAAGTCACACCACCTCCCTGCAACATCCACCAAACCCATCCTATTCCAATACCTTCTTATCGGTTTCAAGAGGTTTTCGAACCTTTCCACGGCCCGTTTTTCCGTTTTTATCCCAACGCCAAAGCCGACGGGTCTTTTTTCGTTGGCCGAAAACACCACGCCAACAAAAAAAAGAGTTGGAAAAAGAAAATTCGATCCGCCAACAACCGAACGGAGAACTGTTCCGCGCGACTCGCCGCCTGGAACAAGAAACGCGACGGCGGGCTTCGGACGCCAACGTTCGCTTCGGTCGTCGCCGTCGCCTCCCCCGTCGAGGGGGTTCATGACTGGTCGCCCTCTGCGCAGGTCGTCGCGAGCATGTCCCGAGCCGACGGCCACGAGGCGACGTGGAGCTTCGTGCAGATGAACATGACGCTGCTGCCCATCGCGCGGCCGCTGCCCGTGAGCGTCGCGAGCCGCAAGCCGCGCACGCCGACGCAGAAGCTCCACGACCGCGTGCTGCGCAGCGCCGCCAAGATCAGCCCCCGGCACCACGACGAGAGCCCGCTGCGGCGCCGCGGCTCCACGGCCTCGGAGCACGGCACGGCGGCGTCGTGCGCGATGCCTCGCCACGCCACGCCCGAGAGACAGTACTCGGCGCCCAACTCGCTCTCGGTTTACTGTGGCAAGAGGAAGTCGGCGGACGTGGACCAGTCCGGCGCAACCGACGACGAGAGCCGCGGCCGAAGCTGCAGCGAAGACCTCACGCGCCGCGACGGCCGACGCGACTCGCTCGATGCGACGCTAGAAAAGTTCATGCTGACGAGAAGCGCGAGCACGTCGTCCGCGTTCGCGCAGCGAGGACCGCTCTTCAAGGACAAGCGCATCCTCGAGATCCAAGACGAGGAGCGACGGCTCCATCCCGACGAGCGCGCCACGCTCCCGTCGCCGTCCAAACGCTCGAGACGAGTCTAGCCTTCCCCCCCCCCCCGCCATCCATGCGTAGTGACTGTTCGCCAAACTATCTATTCCTCCTCCTTCCTCCTTCCCATACACGGACATGCTGATCTCTCCTCACATGGCTACAGTCCAGTCCATTCATGGGACTTCGTGATAGTGACCTCGAGGGTGTCACTCCCAAGGAATCAACATGGATCCGTTCGTGGAGCCGCCGGAAGCGACGTTCGACCCGGAGGCGTACATCCACACGGCCACGGGCAACAAGATCAGCCGCAAGTGCTCGCTGTGCAGCGCGCACAACATCCACCTGCGCGGCAAGGCCATCATCGACCCCGACACGATCATCCGCGCCGACCTCGCCAAGGTCTCGCTCGGCAAGCAGTGCATCATCCGCGGCGCGTGCGTCGTCAAGCCGCCCGTGCGCGTCATGCCCTCGTGAGTACGCAGAGTGCGTGGCGGAGCGAGGAAAAGACCACTGATCCTAGACACTTGGCCTGCGCAGCGGTCTGGCGTTCATCTCGATGAAGATCGGCGACCACGTGTACATCGGGGAAGGATCCGTGGTCGAGGCCGCGATGATCGGATCTCACGTGCAGATTGGCAAGAACTGCGTGATTGTAAGTGGCTTGTGGTTGTCGGATGCTGTGCATTCTTGGTCTCAGTGGCGACTTTTCTGATCAGGGCAAGCGAACGATCATCCGCGACTGCTGCCGCATCGAGGACAACACGGTCATCCCGCCCGACTCGGTCATCCCGCCCTTCTCGCGGATCGGAGGTATCCCAGGTAAAATGGAAGATCTATGGCCTCTTCATGGGTGGATTTGAGTATTCCTCACGTGTCGTTCCTGGAACCAGGTAAACTCATCGAGGACATGCCCGAGTCGACGCCAGAGCAGTGCGTTGCTCAGATCAGTCGTTACTTCGAGAACTTCACGCCGGCAGCCAAATAAGCAAGTTGAGCAAGGGTAACGTTTAAATCCATTTTTTGTTGCTGTTTAGAATGTGGGAGCGTCTATCGGGACTGGACGGGTGGTAAAATGCTGGGCCGGGAGCATCCTGCTTTGTCTGCCCTCCCAATTCTCCTCCTCGTGTTGTGGACGATTTGAATGCAGCGGCGGCACCTGGTTTGTGTACAATAGAACCCGAGTCCGTGAGCGGTAGAGAGATCTCGTATGATCCGGGGCCTGAGCAAGTAATGAGCAGCTCAGTCGAAACGATTGTGGGGGAGTCCAGTAAGAAATACGCACCGATGTCAGCATCGCCAATCTTCTTTGTGGGTGCCCGGCCAAATCGATCCGCGTTGCCCTTGTGGAATACTGCGCTTGTGTGTGCTCGTGCAATGTAGTCGTATCGAAGTGCAGTCTCGGCTTCCTGGGAGTTGTATGCACCTGGCCCAGGAGGTAGTTTGGCCTCATCGGGGGCTTCGAGTCGTTTCGCGGTGGACTTAAACACCGATTGTGGTGAATGATTTCCCCGTCTTGAAACTCCTAGCTGGATGGGATTGTCGTACTGCCCCGGTGCAGGCACGTCAGTCTTTGGTGTGAAGCCCCGAGAAGTCTTCGATGTGAAAGCCGATCGTGCAATATTGTGGGCAATGGCTGAGGATGACTGCGACACATTGTAGTCTCCAGGACCAGGCACTGCAGGAGATCCCGCAAACTGATTGCTGCGGGCCTGCGGAGTACGATTTTAGTATGTAGGGCGTAGTTGGGTTGAAGTGAGGGTCATCATACCGGACTTGCGAACGTGGCAGAACCGTGCTTTTTGTTTTGTGTTTTCCGCTCAATCCTACCAAGAATCGAGATCTGTTGGCTACCGAGCTTGCGAAGCCACATTAAGGAGCACTCCTTACCGATTTTCTTGATACTGTCCGGGCCCTGGCACACTTTCCTTCATACGATCACCAAATCGCTTGGTTTTGGATACGAATCCTGTCGAGTATCCTAACTTCGACACCGACCCGGAGTCCACCGTGGTACGGACCATGGTGCTCGGTTTATAGTACGACCCTGGTCCCGGTAGATCTGTCTATTCATGATAGGCGTCAACTCGAAACAAGCACGATTGCTTGACTGCTTGTACGACACCTCGCTATCATTGAACCTGTGCGTTCGATTTCCAAAGGCATCTTGCTCAGTTGGCTCTCTGTGCAGTATAGTCTCGTATTTCGAAGGAATCGAAGACACACGCTGAAAGAACGAAGGGTATGAGATGTGGTGGCTCACATTGTGCTCCGCTACCATGATATCTACCGATTGCGGGTCCGCCGGTGGCAGTCGCCTCACTGCGGCTCCGCGTAGGACAACTCCACTTGGGCGCGTTCCCACTTGCCGGAAGTTGGTGCGGGGGGTCGTTCCTCCCAAGCCGTTGATCTCCTCTCGGAGTCCGGTCATGGCAGATCGCGAGGAGAACGCCGCCGTTCTACCCACAGGAACTCCAATCGAGCATCATGAAAGTCGTCTATTTATATCCCGTCGCTGAGTATGGCCACGCCCTGAACCTTGAGACATGGGAGAGATAGCTTCCATGGCTGCGTCGCTTTTGCCCTGCATTATCCAGCGCAGGCCCCCATTGGCGTGTGCTGTCGTCGAACGGAGGTCACATCGCGAACCGGTCGTAGCTCTTCGTGGTCATCATTATGAGTGATGGTCCTTACGTACCCCCACGAAGAACAATGGTGAAGCGTCAGCGAAAGGCGGGAGGCCATCACTGGACGCGTCGCAAGAGGCACGCCATCACGATGACGCCGCCGCCGCTGCTCTCCTTCGGGTACGATGCCCTCCCTCGAGTCTGCTCTCGAGAGCGTATGCACGAAGCTTACGCCCTCGTGGTTGCG
This sequence comes from Pythium myriotylum, assembly GCA_023091665.1. Classification (NCBI taxonomy): domain Eukaryota; phylum Oomycota; class Peronosporomycetes; order Pythiales; family Pythiaceae; genus Pythium; species Pythium myriotylum. The sequence continues at coordinate 1,323,086 of JALJCQ010000014.1, forward strand.
TCGCAGATTGATCTCGGACGTGCAATACGCCGACGTCGAAGACGGGTGGAACTACGCGCGCACGTATCGACGATACTATCGCCACGCGCTCGTGTTGTTGCGCGAGGCTATCGACGAGTGGGTCCGTCGCGCGGAAGGCGGCGGAGCGCATAGCGTCCCCAAGAAGCCAATCAAGTTTGCAGTCAACCTGGGCGATCTCATCGACGGCAAGAACAAGCCGGCGGGAACATCTCAGGCGGCGCTTGAGGATACGCGCGAGCTCTGTCGTGTGTTTGAAGAGCGTATTGGTGGGCCTGTGCATCACATCGTGGGCAACCATGAGCTCTACAACATGACGCAGCGCGAGTTTGAAGAACGGCTGAAGTGGCCGCCGGCCCCGAAAGCGTACTACGACTTCACGATGCCCGATTACGCCGCCAAGACAAGATTCATCGTGCTCAATGCGTACGGAATCTCCAGTCTAGGGCGCCATGCAAGCGATCCAATTTTTCAGGAGGCGAGAGCATGGCTTCGACGTGTCAACACAAACGACGACTTGAATTCGCCTCTCGGGCTCAAGCGGTTCCAGAAGCGAATGGTCGAATACAACGGAGCGATCGACAATGAACAACTCGAGTGGCTACGTTCGACGCTCTCTCGCTCCGTGGAAGACCGCGAAGATGTGCTCATTTTCTCGCACATACCGATCCACCCCAAGTCCTGTCCGTGGAATTGTTTGCTGTGGAACTACGAGGAGGTGCTGCAGGTGATTCTCGACCACGCAGCGTGCGTGCGAGTTGTCTTCAGTGGGCATGTCCACCTCGACGGCTACGCAAAGGACAAGGGTGTTCATTTTGTTGTGAGCGACGCCGTCCTGGAGTGCAATCCAGATTTGGGTGAGACTGCCCATGCCATCGTCGACGTCCATGAGGATCGTGTTGTGATCAACGGGTACGGGAAAGTTCCCACGCGGGAGTTGATGTTTTCTAAGGCGAGATAAACTGGAAGTCAACTAGAAATCTGCTGCAGCGGATGACGTCGGAGTCTGTGAGCCTCGTTTTCGGTTTTGCTTTTTTATTTCAATCAAGGTTACTGTTCCGCAGGCAGCAGACGGCGAACAGCACTGGAGTCGGGGCGTTGGCATTCGACGAGTTCTGGCCAACGGACCCCGAGAACAGACACGACATCTCACGAGCGAGACGGCCGAGACAAGGTTCCTCCCAGCAACACACGCCCGTCGCCTAGCTACGCGCGGCGCGGCCAACGAACGTCACGAGACCGAGACGAAGTCGAACGCACGCTTAGTGCTTCTCCTCGTGGTGAGCGTGCGCGTGGCGGTGGTGGGCCCACCACTCCACGGCGACTCCCGTGGCGCCAATAATGAGCATCATGTGGACGAGCGGCTTGGAGCTGCACGAGATCAAACGAGCCACACGTTTCTGTCAGCCATCCGCCCAGCGCGTCTACCGCGAGTCTGCGCGCTGCCGCACCTGCCCGTGTGGATGTATCGCTGGCCGTAGCCCTGCACCCACTGCTGGAACTTGCCCGTCGGCGGGTTGGCCGAGCGCGCCGCGATGCCCGCGCGCGCGCGAGCCGCGAGGTCGGCGGTGGCGTGGCGCGCGGCCGCGTACTCCTCCGCGAGCTTGGCCGGGTTCGTGTCCGCGAGGCGGCGGATCTCTTCGAGCGTGTACTCCTTCATGACGTGTGGGCGGCTTGGGCTCTCTGTGGGAATCACGGCGACCGCAGGAGGCCGGGGGCCTCCCCCCAATCAACGAACGGAGGAGAGCCCCGCCGGCGAGGAACCGGTACAAGTACCGGTAATAGAGCACGCGTACCCCGAGGTATACATCGGGGGTGCATGTATAGTGGTTACGTATAGCCTACGCTATATCAGTAGACAGATTGATGATGGGGATTACTGATATAAACCTCTGATATTGATTAGGTTGAGCTCATGCGTGCAAAATCGATTATAGCGGGTACCACGCAAGATCCAATTCATGCCATCTTCTTGCAGAGGTTTATGCTTTTGGAGAGGCCATTCCGGGGGTTTTGCACGTCCGCATCCGTCGCCGAGCCGCTTTTTCAGAGGAGAAGATCTCCGACGTGTCGTGTCAACAGCCGCGTGACCACCAGAACCGTCACTTGGGCACTAGTTGCCAATCCCCCACGCCGCTCGCATCGCCCACACGTCGCAGATCCACGCGCCACCATGTCCGGCAGCAAGTACCCGCACCTGCTCAAGCCGCTGGACCTGGGCTTCACGACGCTCAAGAACCGCGTGCTCATGGGCTCCATGCACACGGGGCTCGAGGAAGGCAAGCAGCTCACGCGCCTCGCCGCCTTCTTCGCCGAGCGCGCGCGCGGAGACGTCGGGCTCATCGTCACGGGCGGCATCGCGCCCAACCGCGCCGGCCGCGTCAGTCCGCTTGCGGCCAAGCTCACGACGCAGGGCGAGATCAACGCGCACAAGGAAGTCACGGCCGCGGTCCACGAAAACGGCGGCAAGATCGCCATGCAGATCCTCCACAGCGGCCGCTACGGATACCACCCGTTCAACGTGGCGCCGTCGCCCATCAAGGCCCCCATCGGCTGGTTCACGCCCAAGGAGTTGAGCCACAAGGCCGTCTTGCAGACCATCAAGGACTACGCCAACTGCGCGGCGAATGCGCGCGCGGCTGGGTACGATGGCGTGGAGATCATGGGCTCGGAGGGCTATCTGATCAACCAGTTCATCGTTGAGCACACCAACAAGCGAACCGACGAGTGGGGTGGCTCGTACGCGAACCGCATCCGCTTCCCCATCGAGATCGTCAAAGCCGTGCGCCAGGCGGTGGGCAAAGACTTCATTATCATCTACCGCTTGAGCATGCTCGATCTCATCGAGAAGGGCTCGACGTGGGAGGAAATCGTGGAGCTCGCTCAGCAGATCGAAGCGGCCGGCGCGACGATCATTAACACGGGCATCGGTTGGCACGAGGCCCGTATCCCAACCATTGCTACAAGCGTTCCTCGTGGCGCATTTTCGTTTGTCACCCACAAGATGATGGGAAATGTCGGTATTCCGCTCATTACGACCAACCGTATCAACGCCCCAGATGTTGCCAACCGGATCATTGAGGAAGGTCACGCTGACATGGTGTCGATGGCTCGCCCGTTCCTTGCTGATCCAGAATTTGTGAAGAAAGCTCAGGAGGGACGCGAAGACGAAATCAACACTTGTATCGGCTGCAACCAGGCGTGCCTCGACCACACCTTCAAAGCTATCACTGCCAGCTGTCTCGTCAACCCACGCTCGGGTTTCGAAACGGAACTCAACTTTACTCCAACGGAAACTCCTCTGCGCATCGCAGTTGTTGGTGCTGGTCCAGCTGGTCTCTCGTGCTCGACAGCGGCCGCCAAACGCGGTCATGAGGTGACTCTGTTCGATCAGGCGCCGGAGATTGGCGGACAATTCAACATGGCCAAGGTCATTCCTGGCAAGGAAGAGTTTTACGAGACGCTCCGCTACTTTGAAAAGCAGCTCAAGCTTGTAGGAGTCAATGTCAAGCTTGGTCAGCGTGTGAGTGCAGAGGACCTGATTGCCGGTGGCTTTGATCGCGTTGTTGTCGCTACGGGTGTGCTCCCCCGCCAGCTCAAGATCCCAGGAGCCGATCACCCGAAGGTTGTCAACTACATGGATGTCCTGAAGCACAATGCCCCAGTCGGGAAGAAAGTAGCTGTCATCGGAGCGGGTGGTATTGGTTTTGATGTCTCCGAGTTCGTGACTCACCACGGCAAGTCACCCTCTCTTGACATCAACCTATTCGCAAAAGAATGGGGTTTCGACGTCACCAACTCGGTTCGTGGCGGCATTGCTGGCATCAAACCAGAGACTCCTGAGGTGCCTCGCGAGGTTTACTTGCTCCAGCGCAAGTCAACCAAGCACGGAAAGGATCTCGGCAAGACAACGGGTTGGATCCACCGAGCTTCACTCAAGTCACGAAACGTGCAGATGATCGGTGGTGTCAAGTACGACAAGGTGGACGACGCTGGATTGCACATTACTGACAAAAAAGGCCAGAAGAAGGTCTTGGATGTCGATACAGTAATTGTCTGTGCTGGCCAGGTGCCTCTCCGAGAACTGGAAGAGCCTCTCAAGAAGGCTGGAGTCACAGTCTTCCGCATTGGTGGTGCAGATGAGGCCGGTGAACTAGACGCCAAGCGAGCCATTGATCAAGGCTCTCGACTCGCCGCAGTGATCGAAACGGCCACGCCAGGCGAGCCACTCAAGGCGGCAGAGACGTTGTCCTCCAAGATCTTCCGGTTCGTCGGCAAGTTTCAGAAGTAGAAACTTTTGCCTAGAATAAAATGAGAAATAATGTGTATTACTCCGTGGTGTCGGGACTAGTTGCACTTCCAAATCCTCAGTTCAGCTTTTGGCGCTTCGCTTGGCGCAGCTCTTCAAAGAAGTCCTGAATGTCCTGCGCACGAACCGTCTTCCCAGACGCAGCAAACGTGGACAGGTACGTCTGAAGCTTCTCCTTCATGTGATTGTAGCCCACAGCCATTTCAACCTGCTGCTCGTGGCTCAGCTTAGACTGGAAGGCGCGTTGGGCTGCTTGCTCCATTGTAGACATTGCCGACTCCACGGTCGACGAGACGACTGTCTCCTCTCCTCCTGTGGATGTATTGGCTGCAGTTGGTTGACCTTGATTCTGCAGTTCCTGCTGCTGTTTCTTTGCTCTCTCCTCGTACGCCTGAAGAGTATCTTCTGGGTCCATCAGGAAAGCAATTTTTTCTTTCTCCATCATCGCCACACACTTGGAGCATTGGCAGAATCGTGTCCGCCATTCGCGCGACCAGACTGTTGGCTTCACCTGTTGTTGGTCTGAAGAACCACTGGGGTCCTTCGCTAGCTGCTCCTTGAGCTTTTCAAGCAGGCATGCTCCTTCTTCAACCTCGACGCTGGGGTGGTCATGCCGTTCCAGCAGTTGATAAGCCGCTAAGTACGGATGCTTCTCCATACACGGCTTACAAATTAGTTCGTCGAAAACATCAGGGAGCTTGTCTTGAGGATCCGCGAAAATGTGCTCTTCGTGGAGCCAGTCTTCGCACACGATGCATTGCACCATGACCTCCGATGTCGTTCGCTCGGGATCCGGATACGGTCGATGGCATGAGCAGTATGTACCCACAAAGTTCTGAGAGTAAACGTTTCGTTCGTTCAGCGCGTCCTTGTCTGTGAAGAGTGCGCACGGCGAGGACTCCGGGAACCGCGAGTTGCCACAGTCACAACGGAAGTCGCGCTTGGTGTAAAGCTCGACGAGTTCGTGGTCGCCGTGGCAATGGTAGCTGCACGCAAGGCAGACACCGGCGACGTTCCCGCTCTCGAGCGGGCCGGGCGTGCAGGTGAGGCACGCGTAGAGCGCCTGTCGGTAGTAGCCCAGCTCGTAGCTGCAGTTGTCGTCGCTGGCGTCGCCCAGCACAGCCTCGGCGGCGTCGTTGAGCTCCGACTGCTCTTGCAAGACCTCGTGAAGCGTCACGACCGTCTCGCCGTCGTCGTCTTCTTCTTCTTCTTCGCCTTCGACGGGATCAACGGGCGCAGCGCTCGCGCTCGTCTTGGCGACCTCAGCGCGTGCTGAAGCTGTGGGCGCGGCCGTCGGGGCTTCGGCGGAGGCTGGCGACGCGTTCTCCATGGCTGATCTCGCTCTGGTTCCCGCCAACGCAATTCAAGACTGCCCGCCAAGAGATCAGGTGCCGAGGGTTGGTGCCAAAACACGGTAGATCAGTTGAAGCCAGACGGCAACATTGCAAAATGACCGGAAAACCTTCTGGGCACGGACCTCCACCTTCCAGTGATCTATCTCTCCGTTCGCTCTGGACTACTAGTAAAGTGAGCGCAGCAGTCCATCGTAGACGGTGCATATTTTGTCGATGGGGAACCCCACAAAGAGCTGAGGTCGTGGCCATGTGACTGACAATGACGACTTCGTCCAGCAGCGCTGGCCGCACAAGTACCGTCTAACGAAGCCGTGAGTGTCTCCATCGAGAGACAGTAGGATGTCGTTGCCAGTGTCATTCGGATGTGTGAGTGGGTCCAGAAAGGAAGTTAGCGCTTCGTGCCATCTGAGGAATCATCTGTCATTGTCTCACTCGAAGAAGGCGCCAATTGCGACCCAGCAGAGGTAGTCGTGTACGACTAACTAGACGACCTGTGTGGCTTTCAGCGAGGACGATGCTCTTGGTGCATACTGAAAGGTATACAGGAAGAATGCGATTTATTCTGACAGTCGGACGATCTCTACCACTGCAAACTTGGAGTTCTCTCCTTTCAAAGCTTCTTTCAGCTCCTTCTTCAACTCTTTGTCATCCTTAGATGAAAGGTTGTTGTCGCGAATGTGTTGGATCAGCTCTTCGCGGAGCGTCTTGAGCTCAACCTCCTTGTTCGGCGACTTCTTCAGGACCGACTTGATCAGTTTCGTCCACTTGATGCCGCCGCTGTCGCTATCGCTCTTCTTCTGCTTCTTTGAGCTTGCTTCCTTCTCCTGCGATCCGTTTGCGTCGTCCGATTTGCGTTTTTTGTCGTCGCCATTGGTGCCATTCGAAGTCGGCTCTTCGGCCTTCTTCTTCTCCTGTTGCTCAGAGGCAGCCGCGGCACTCGCTTCCTGCTCCGACTTTTTGTACGCATCTTCCAGCACAGTCCAGACCTTTTCGATCGTGGCTTGGTCGTGCATGGCGATGCTGTTCTTCATGAAGTTGACGTACTTGGCCTTCTTGCGCGGCACGTTGTCGTATCCGGCGACGCGGTCGAGCACGTTTTGCAGCTTGCTGTCGCCTCCGGGCGCCTTGGCGTTCGTGACCACGTCCATCCAGCGCTCCTGCGGCGTCATCTTCTTGCTCTTGGCCTTGTAGAGGCTGCCTTCGTACTTTTGCGCCTCGGACACGCAGCTCGTGTGCGCGGCGTAGTCGTTGCCTTCGAAGACGACGCTGCAGTCGACGCAGCTCACGGCCCAGCAGTTGCGGCAGCGCGCGGCGTGCGCGTCCACCTTGTTCTTCTTGAGCGACTCGTTGCAGCCTTCGCAGACGAAGAAGACCATGGCGACTCAGTCGGGCGATCGGGAAAATGGCGTCGCTTCCAGTCAAGTTGTTGATCCGCGACTATGAGATCCAATCCCCTTCTTCTATGATATCCGATCCTCCAATCGTCTTCGACAGGAAGACGTGTGCTTAGTAATCCAGTTGTCGTCGTCGACTTGAGAACGTCGCGCACGACCATCACTCTGTCCGCGGCCTTCTGTCTCTTTGCGGCGTCTACCGTGGGTCGTGGAATAGTAGCCCCTCCGCCGCACTGCCGCGGACGCGAGAACGACACCACGTTTCCCTCCGAGGGAGAAGGCTCCAGTGCAACCTGCACGCGGGGGCAGCCATGAACGGCGGCGAGCACAACCGCAGCTTCCGCGTGCCGCCGGCGGCCTCGGCGCACCACTACGTCGGCCACTCGAACCACTCGACGCCCACGGCCGCCGCCTACCGACAGAGCCCCTTCTACGGCGCCCCGCAGCCGCCCGCGGGCGCCGGCGCCGCCGCCGCACCGGCCTTGGGCTTCGCGCAGCCGCCGCCGCCGCCCGGACGATACCCGAGCGACGACTACGGGGGGAGCTACGCCAACGGCGGCAGTCTGCGCCAGGCGTCCCCGTCGGCCGCGGCGGCGGCGGCGGCCGCAGCAGCAGCAGCCGCCGCCGCGCGCCAGCCGCGCTCGCGACCCGGCTCGCAGCAGCGCATACCGAGCGACAAGGCGCTCTATCTCGACTCGAACGGATCCTATCCGGATCGACCGTTGTCGCCGGCGGGCGGCGCGGGAGGCGGCGGGCGATCGTCCTTCACGTCCGTGTCGTCGCACTACTCGAGCACGCCCTCGGCACGCGTGAGTATCACCCGCAAGAAAACGTCCTCGGTGCCACCACCGGCTCCCATCGAAGAGGGCGACTACGTCTGGGTGAGTGACCCCGGATCGCTATGCGTTCCGGCGGTGGTCGCGCGCATGGGCTACTACTACGACGAGGCCACCGACCATGAGCAGCCAGTTGTCGTCGTCCACACCGAGGAAGGAGAAGAGCGGGAGATCCGCGACGAGCGCGCGCTCGTACGATTACCGCTGAGCCACCATCCGAAAACCAAGCCCTCTCTTGAAATTCACGATCTCAGCAGTCTTTCCCTCATGTCGACTGGCGACATTGGCCGGAATGAGATTTTCTCGACAACACAACTCGAGAACATCGTGCTCTACACACTGCGCTCGCGATATCGAATGGAGCAAGTGTACACGTGGGTCGACCGAGTGCTTGTGTGCGTAAACCCTGTCGTGCCCCTCCCCATATACACACCAGATCACATGCAAGCGTATAACAAGAGCCACGACAAGTCTGACCAAGATACTGGAGCAGGCACGAACGATGCCCCACCGCATGTGTTTGCTGTGGCGCAAAACGCTATCCAGTGCATGCAGGAAGCAGCTGAAGATCAGGCGGTGATTCTACTCGGTGGAATGGGGTCGGGAAAATCTGAAGCTGCTAAGCTGGTAGTTCAATATTTGTGCGAAATCGGTGAGAATCCGATGCGGTCAGATGCAGAGAGTGATCCTGGTGTCCTTCATCCAATAGGCCAGCAAATTCTTCACGCATTCACAGTGCTTGAAGCTTTCGGCAATGCCGCAATTCCTCAAAACCCAAACTCTTCCCGCTTCGCGAAGATGATATCCGTGGAATTTAGCCGACATGGTTTCGTCATTGGTGGCGGCTTCACAACACATTACTTTGAAAAGTCCCGAGTGATTGACCGAAGAGAGAACGAAAGAAACTTCCATGTCTTTTACCAAGTGCTTGCAGGCGTTCAGCATGACCCTACTCTGCGAGACGCGCTTGAGCTGAACAAGCCTGCATCAGATTTTGCTCTGCTTCGGACAACAGGCGGCGGAGCGACTGATCCTGCTCGCCCTGCTGATACTGCAGCAATGGATGCTCGCGATTATCGTGATCTTATGTCTAGTTTCTCGGCACTTCGAATTCGCAAGAACCAGCGCATGGAAATTGTTCGAATCATTGCGGCAATTCTTCACCTCGGCAATGTTGACTTTGTCCCAGATGCGACACAAAACGAGTCGAAGAGTGTGTCCAGCGATCACTCTTCATCAGGCGGTATTGGGTGCGCTTTGAGAGATCCGAATCAAATTGTTCTAGCTGCTCGATTGCTGGAGGTTGAACCGGTGGTCCTTGACAACTACTTCCGTACGCGCCAATTTTTCTCGAAGGACGCCAACAACAAGACAGTTTCCTCACTGAAGGTCGTCACAGTGTCTCAAGCGCGCAAGGCAAGGGATACTTTCATCCGAAGTCTCTACGAGTCGTTATTCAGCTTCTTAGTGGAGACACTGAACGGAATTTTGGGAGGGATTTTTGATCGATACGAGAAATCGAATATCGTCCTAAGCTCCCAAGGGATCCATGTTCTCGACATTGTTGGGTTCGAAAACCTTGAAGGCTACGGTACTGGTTCGCAGTACAATGGGTTCGATCAGTTGTGTTTCAACTACTGGAGTGAGAAAGTCCACAGTTTTTACATTCAGAATACCCTGGCGACCAATTTGGCAGATCTAGATGCCGAGTCGCAGCACGTGGAGAGCCGTCTTACCCAGAATGCCCAGTTCGATATTGCTGGCGAGCTTGACGAGTGCCTCAGCCTATTCGAAAATGTCCCGTTTGGTATTTTTGCTTTATTGAACGACCACAGCAAGGTACGGTCGCCGAATGATGAAGACCTCGTTTCCAAAATTCTTGCCGGAAACGAAGGTGTTAGAACTATATCCCGCCCTAATGTCGGTCAAGACGTCACAAGTGAATATCTGACCCCATCGCGAGAGTGGAGATCACTTTTTGTGGTGGAGCACTATTGCGGCAAGGTTACCTACAGTGGTAAAGGATTATCATCGAAGAATTCTCTCACAATATCGGCCACGTGTGGGGCTATCATGCATTCGTCGAAGAATGGTGTGCTTCATGCCGTTGGAGCTTCTCAGGTTGCTCTTGCAGCAGGGAAGCAAACAAAAACGAACGGCCCTCATTCGAAGTTTGTCAACTCAACCAAAGACGCAAAGAGCGGAGACAAGAATGATAACTCGGCATGCAGCGCGGTCATGCATCAATCGGACGCCTTGCTCAATGCGCTCAATCACACAGGGAAGAATTTTCTTGTTTGCGTGAAGCCAAACCGGGAAATGGAAGAAGGTGCTTTTGACTCGGAGTTCGTAATGAAGCAGATTCGTGACGCACACCTCGTGGATCTGATCCGAGCAACTCGATCCGTCTACAGTGTTCGATTGACACATAACCACTTCTTCCGACGGTATAAGAGCATTTGCGGCCATCGAGGCACCTTGGAGTCGTTGTTGCGAGCACTATCAGCAATTGGTGTTCTTGAAGAAGAGAATTTTGTGGTCGGAAAGGAGACGGTGTATTTGACGAGTCACCAGTGGAAGAAACTTGAGCAAGCTCGCTCGTTGTATCTGAATGCCTGCGCTACCATGATTCAGCGAAACCTACTTCGCGGTGCGTCCAGGAAGAAGTCTGCTCAGATTCTTGATCTGATGCGACGTTTGCGTCAAGCGATGAAGCAGCATGCTAGCGACGAAGTCAGTCAGGTTTTGATTGAGTGCGGTGGTCTTCTCGGCAAACGTGGTATGGAGGACATTCGCCTGTTAAAGGAAGCGAAACAGTCGCTGTCCCGCCTTGATGAGGAAGCTTACGTTCAGTCCGTCATTGATGACGCAAAGAAAATCGGTCACGTCGCGTTGATTGAGTACGCGATTACATGTTTAGAGAAGTGGTGCCCGCATTGGTCCGCAGAAGCCTTGAAGAACCAACACAGACAGTTGAGCTCATCTCAAGATGCAAACACGGTTAAGGCCGAGCGGACTGCTCAAGTCAACCTCCAGCTTCGATCATCGATTATCAAAAAAGATCCTGACGCGTTGATGGCTGCACTCGCCACACTGGAAGAGGCTTCGATGGAGTCGTTGGAACGGAAACTTGCCACCATGATGATCATTCGTGCCCTCGAGGAGAAGAGCGTCGTCGAGAACTTGACGAACGCGTCGACGAAGTTGAGCAATCAGGACGAACTTGGCGACGACGATATCAGAAACGTTCTGCTTTCTCCAGTGCTGAAAGCTGTCGAGTTTGGTCTCGAAGACAGTTTCCCACAGCTACCTTCCCTTTTGTCTCGTTTCAAGGTTGTCGAAGAAGCTGAAGAAGAAGGGCCTGAGACTCCAGGGTCTGATAATTCCCGTCAGACATCAAACGTTGACCCCTCTTCATTGCTCGCGGCTCTAGAGAAAGCCATGTCCGAGGATAACCTCGTAGCTGCTGAGCGAGTCATGAAGCGACTTGAGGCAATTGGAGCACCCTCAACTGATCTTATGATTGATGCAACGAAGCGGATTGATTCGGAACTTGGAAGTATTAGTGTTGCAAACGAACGAAAACTCATTCTCAAGTTTCTCAATATTGCGAAGATATCACAAGATCTCGAGCTTTTGAATGAGGCGATTGATGGTGCTGTGGATGCCGGTTTGGCAAAGTGGGACTTCAACTTGAAAAACGCCGAACGCGAGAGAGATAAGCTTCTTGCGGCCACGAGCGAGTCGCCCTCTAGCCCATCTCCCCCGATTTCTGGCTCCTCCTCAACGAAGCCTCTGACTACCAAGCGTAAGGTGGACTTAGCTCGTTCGATGAGCCTGATTTGGACCACGTCCGATGAAACTGAGCTTCAAAACCTGAAGCACAGTAACCCTGAGGAGTTCGCGCAGCTGCTTGACATGAAGATCTCTCGTAGATTGAAAGTGAAGGAAGTGGAACAAGGAATTCAACGAGCGTTAGCTCGAAAGGACCCCATTGTTATTGAAGAGGCGTTTCAGCGCGCAATCGGATTGGGGTACTGCTCTGACTCAGCGTTTAGCGCACTCTTTGACGCCCACCAGTTGTTTCAAGACAAGAAGATGGGTGGTGGTATGTCGGACATCGGCCTGATCGCATGTATCCGTTTCTTCAATGCTCGCCTGGATCGAAATGCTGAAGTGCGCGAGGATGCGCTGGATTTCCTCTCGACCCAATTACAAGTGTTCGTTGTGCAAAATGGCGGCCTTTCGAAGGAGAAACAGCGCGATGTCGAGAGAACAGCTCAAGCTCTACGGCGCCGACTTGATGGATGTCTTACGGCAGCGAAACGTCTCGAATCGGCGGTGATGCTTCCGCCAGAAACTCTCTCAATTAGCAAACTTGAATCGACGTTGGATGCAGCGAAGAAAGCTGGAGTCCACAATCGCCTTCTCACCAGAGCAGAGGAAAAGATATATGCTGCAAGAAGAAGCACGCTTACTAGTGGAGATCGACCCTCGATATCGACGATAGCATCGTCCTCCATTTTTGACGAAGAAGATCTCCCACGACGGAGTTCTCGTGCGGACCTTACGCGAATGATGTCAGATACAACTGGGTGGGATGGTGATTTCACCGACTCCAGCGGAGATAAAAGTGATCCTCGGGCAGATAAAGATGCGGCTGCATTCCACCAGTTTGAAAGACTACGGAGTGGTAGTAACGCGACACTTGAACAACGAGGCAGTACCCTCTCCAAGAAACTGTGTTGGGAAGGTCGCGCCCTGTCTCAAAGCTTGTCAGTTCTCGATGATGTCGAAGACTGTCGCCTCGCTATGTCAATTAATCGGTGTGTCCTCGGATACATGCGAGACCGAATTGTATTTTATCGGGAGATGCTGGCTCAGTATATCCTCCAGATCGGCCTTGTTAAGAGCTCGCTTGTTGATGAAATCTACCTTCAGCTGATGAAGCAACTGACAAAAAACCCGAAACGTGACAGCAGTATTCGTGGTTGGTCGTTGTTCGCAATGTGCGCGGCATCGTTCCCACCATCTGAAGCACTCGAGAAATACGTACTCATGTTCCTCAAGTCTCAAACCACTGAATCCAACAGCTTCTGGCGACTTGTGCGCAACTTCGCCGCTTACTCGCTTAAGAAACTGGAGAATTTGCTCTCTAATGGCGCCACTGGATTCATTCCTAGCATTGAAGAAATTCGAGGGTATGAGGCAAGGCCACCCTTCTTGTGCATGGTTGAGCTCCTCGACGGCACCCCACTCGCGGAAGAGTTCCCGGTTACACCTGAGCTTACCGTCGACAATTTGGTTGAGATCTGTGCGCATTTCCTTGGACTAGACGACCGATTTAGCAAGTTCTTGAGCTTAACTGCCGTGGCCGAAAAACATGGGTCCTCCAGTCGTTCGAACTCAACGGCCGCGGCAGTCCCTGGAACTTCGTTCGTCTCGGCGGGAAGCATAGATGGTGGCGATGAAAACTCGTCCAATGGAGGAGGTGGTGCGGTCTCCGCTGGGCCAAATCCTACCAGCTATTTCCACAAGTTTCTGTCAGCATCGACGTTTTTGAACGGTGACGTGTTTCTCGGTGATATATTTGAAAAGGAGTTGATCCGTGGTCGTGACCTGAAGTTCCAATTGAAGATTCGTCTTCACCCATTGTACGCATTGCGATATGAGGACGAAATGTACGATCGCCTGATGTACATTCAAGTCCAGGATGAGATCGTCAAGGGCAACCTGCTGCTACTGGAGGAAGACGCCGTGATCCGTTTCACGTCGCTGGCAATTGCAATTGACTGCGGCGATGACCTCCCACAGACAATTGAGGAAATGCTCGACCTAAATGTGTTCGACTACATTCCCATCGAGTGGCAGGCAACTCACAGCGAAGACGATTGGGCTGGCATAGTACTGGATTTCTGGCGTGCAAACCTCATGCTGGACGACATGCTTCTCGGAGTGAGTGAATTGCAGCGCATCTACATCGAAGAGGCAGCCCGCCATCGCCTATACGGGGCAAGCTTTTTCCCGTGCAAGTTGCTCACGAGGTCTTCTTCTGCCAAGCGTGATCTGAGTTCGTTCCTTGGCACAGACCTTCCAAGCTATTTTGTGCTTGGAGTAAACTGCCACGGTATTCATTTCATCGGGCGTGACGGTGCACTCCTTGCTTTCTGTGACTACAATGAGATCATGCACTGGGGAGGTTCATACCAGCAGTACAAGATCACGCTCAAGAAGCACGAAATGGCGACATCAGAGGACCTCGTGGTGACAACCAAGTATTCAGAAGAGCTGAGTTCACTTCTCAGCGACTACAAGGAAATCACCTCGCTCATGAATGAGGCTTAAATCCAAACGGTATGATAGACGAAGGTTAGCGTATGACGACGAAGGTAGAATAGTGTGAATATGAGTCCGTGTCAAGTGCCAATCCGCATCCAAGAGAGATCAGCACGCTTAGTGTACGATGAATAACTTGATATCTATTCGCAGAGGCACCAACTGGTGTACTTTAAGCTAGCTCTCATCCAGCCAATGTGTGCCTACTGGACGTTCGCTCGCAGAAATTCCTCGATCTTCTCAATCTTGGAGCCCGTGTACTCGCCAACCAGCTCGTTGTTCTTGTACACACGGAAGTGCGGGAAGCTCTCGACCTCGAGCTCCTCGAACAAATCCTCGAGCTCCTCCGCATCAAGCTTCAGGAACGTCTGCATCGACAATAAACATTAGCCCACTGCCACCCACGAGGCCATCGACAGAGGAATTCCGCACGCACCGCGTTGCTCGCGAGCTCTTCGGCGAGCTTCTCGACCTTGGGCTTGATCTGCTTGCACGAGCCGCACCACGGCGCCGAGAACGACGCGACCGTGAACGCGTCCTTGGCCACCTGGCTCTTGAACTGCTCGTCGCTCTCCACGTGCTGCATGTCGCTGTGACTTGGCGCTTGGCTGGCGGATTCGGTTGTGCCACTTATCCATCACGGGCGCGTGCCACGCACTTCCGGGTCGGACATGAGCTCCTCACGCGTGCCACTTGGGACGAGGTAGGACTGGGTCCACACGAAATTCTGGAGCGACCCACACCAAACACCATCCATCCGGATCACTTCGAGTGCAACTGCATTCAGCACTGCGTCCTCTCCATGAGCGAAAGAGGCCAAGGCCTCGAGCGTGTGAGAGGAGCCTCTTATGATGATGGAAGCACTCCACGCATCCACGCATCATCAGTTCTCTCCCATGCCTCGTATCGTACCCGCAACTGTCACATCACTGCAACGGGTTGCGGAGACCGTTCTTCCACGTTTATTTGCGACCATGGGCGACCGAAATAGCGCCGCCGGCAGTGCAGGCGATCGCTTCGTAGTGTTCGCGACCTCAGTGGAGACGCCATGACCATGGAGACGACCAGTGGCGCCGTGGGCCTGACGACAAATGGAGAGACACCTGCAGACACCGGGACGGCGGTGCCGCTGCCTCCATGCTCGCGCCTGCCCAAGAAGCAGTTGCTCAGCTGCGGCATCGAGGCCCACACGATCCAGAAATGCCCGTCGCCCAAGAAGAAGGCGCTCGACCCGCTGCGGTACATGCCCGAGCGGGCCTCGTACCTCGCGCTCTTCTCGCTCGTCGTGCGCTTCGAGGACCACGCGGACGAGTACCACGCGCTGCGCAGCTTCCAGCAGTTCCGCACGCTCCACGGCCAGCTCCAGAAGAAGTTCCCCAAGTCGAAACTGCCCAAAGAGCTCCCGAGGCTGCGCAAGAAGCGGTTCGACAGCCAGTACATGGAGCAGAAGAGCGTCGAGCTCAACGCGTACCTCGCGCAGCTCGTCGAGCTCTCGGAGGTGCGCCAGTCCAAGATCCTGCGCGACTTTCTCGAGGAGTGTCCGCAGCCCGACGGCAGTGACGACGACGAGGCGCGTGCGCTCGACGGCCTGCCCGGCACCATCGTCTCGGTGCGTCCGGGGCAGTCGTTCTCCGTGAGCCTGAGTCTGCGCCGCGAGGGCGACGTCGCGTCCTGGCAGTTCACGACCAAGAAGCACAACATCGGCTTCAGCGCCACGTTCAACGGCGCCAGCGTGCACGTGTACACGCGCGAGGAGTCGCAGCTCAAGCCGGTCAAGGGCTCGTTCAAGTGCACGCAGCCGGGCACGCTCACGCTTGACTGGGACAACACGTACACGTGGAGCAAGACCAAAGTGCTCATCTACTGGGCCGAGGTGGAGCAGGCGAGGACGCTGTCGATGCAGGACGCGGCGCCCGCGAGTCCGCTCTGCGACGCGACGCCCCTGCTGGACGCGAGGCGCTCCGGGTACATCGCGCAGAGCCGGAACCCGTCGCTGTACCCGCGGCAGATCATGAACACGTCGCTGTCGCTGATCACCAAGCCGTTCGTGGCCTGGGGGCGCGCGAACGAGCCCCCGCAGTTCAAGGCGGGAGCGCTGATCGTGGAGCGCAACGTCAAGTTCCGCGGACGGAACTGGTACCGCAAGTGGTTCGTGCTGGACGCGCGCAAGAGCGTGCTGCGCTACTACGACTCGGAGCAGGCCTCGCGCAAGGGGCTCTCGCTCGCCAAGATCAGCCTCACGAGCAAGAACGCCTGTCTCGCCATCACGAGCCAGGACGAGGCCGCGCCGACGCCCTTCCTCTTCATGGTGCGCGCGCGCAAGCGGTGCTGGAAGCTCTGCGCGTCGTCGCAGAGCGAGTACAACGCCTGGGAGCACGCCATCTCCACCGCCATCCTCACGGCGCAGCTCAAGCGCCGACGCGCGCGCACGGACTCGGCTCCGCGGGAAGAGAAGCGCGACGCCCACGACCGTGAGGAAGAGGAGAGCGACGACGAGGAGGACGAGGACGAAGAAGACGAGGAGGACGAGGAGGAGGACGGCGGCAAGGAGGAGGAAGAAGAAGAGGAAGACGACGACGAGGACGACGAGGACGACGACTCGGCCGACGACGACCACGAGCCGCCGCCCTCCAGCGAGTCGGCTCTGTCTCTGACGTCGACGGCGTCGCTCGAGTCGACCGCAGCGCCGCCGCCAGCACTCCCTCGACCGCGCAGCGCACGCGGACCCCCGGCGCGCAGCTTCGTGGAGCACTGGCTGGGCGCGCTGCGCTGCCTGTCGCCGGCCCAGCGACTGCTCGCCGTGGTCTTTCTCAACGCCGCGCTCTGCTCGCTGCGCTCGACGTCGGCGGCCGCGCTCGCGCTGCTCTGCGCCAACGCGTTCGCCGTCGCCCACGCGCTGGAAGCGCCGCCACTAGTCTTAGGAAGCGATCGATAAGAATCCATGCGGCGTTCTGGTTGACGTCACTCTGCAGAGGGAGGGAAGCCCATCCCGATTGAACGATTCTTCGACGGCAGCCACCATGGCGTGCCGCCCCGTGTTCCTGCTCTGCGGCGACTCGCTCACGCAGGACGCGTTCATGCCCAGCACGCTCGGCTGGGGCTTCCTGCTGCAGCACGCGTTCGTGCGCTCCGTGGACGTCGTCAACCGCGGGCTCTGCGGCTACAACACGCAGTTCTTCCTCGACCACGCCATGCCCGTGCTCCGCGAGGAGCTCCGCGCGTCGTACGCGCCGGCGCTCATCACGCTCTGGCTCGGCGCCAACGACGCCGCGCTCGCGCACGGCAGCGAGCCCGAGCTCCACATCCCCATCGACCAGTACAAGCGCAACCTGCTGGCGATCGCGCAGGAGCTCCAGGCGCTCGCGCCGCAGGCCAAGCTGCTGCTCATCACGCCGCCGACCGTGGACGACGAGCGCCGCCGCAGCATCCAGGTCAAGGAGCAAGGCAAGAAGCCCGAGGACCCGATCGACCGCGACAACGCGCACGCCAAGCTCTACGCGCAGGCGTGTGGCGAGGTCGCGGCGCAGCTCGAGGGCGCCACGCTGCTGGATCTCCACGCGTTCTTCATGGACCAGTTCTCCGAGAAGCATAACCGCGCGCGGTACTTTAGCGACGGGCTCCACTTCTCGACCGAGGGCAATCGCGTCGTGTTCGAGCAGGTCAAGAAGCAGGTCGACGCGCTGCTGCCGAAAGCGCTCGTGGAGACCTGGCAGCTGCCGTGCTTCACGTCGCTCGTCCGCAAGTGAAGCACCACGAGAAGCAATAGTGGGTGTAGATCTGTTTAGCTCGCTGGAAGGGAATGGACGACGATAAGTGAGACGCATGGGTGGGATCATCGTTTATTTAGGTCTTTAAAGTGGTAGGCGAGGGCTTCGTGTGGCTCGAAGCTGGCTTGGGCCTGAGCGACGGCGACTGTGGCGGCGTCGCGAGCGTGCGGACGCTCTTGCGGTCGCGGTGCGAGAGCTGGAGACGCAGCGCGTTGTGGCCCATGAAGACGGTCACGAGCAGACGCGAGCGGAGCTTGCGACGGTAGTTGAGCATGTCGGCGAGCGGGGGGGGAGAGAGAGAGAGAGAGAGAGAGAATGAGAGAAGTGGGCGTGGGGCCGGTTCACGAGGAGATACGAATAGCTGGGTCCCGTGACCAAGATAGCACCACTTCAACCAGACTCAACCGCGTTTTGATAACAGATACGAAACTTTGACGGGTTTTGGAATAGAAGGATTGGAAAGGACAGGTATGTATTCTCACAGGTTGGACATCTTCATTGAAGCTCGGCGGGAAGCCTATATGTGGTTTCAGAGGTGCGTCAACCTCATCAACTCGAAGGTGAGTCCTGGAACTCATCGACAGTCTCTCTCGCGCGAGAGACCACTCAGATGGTCCCCAACCATCGAACGCCGGCACGCGCAACTGCAACGCACTGTCCCGTTATCAGGATCCGCGGAATGCCGGGTTCTCTCCCTCCCCCTTGAAGAAGAGGCGGCTCGGGTCCCTCGCACCGGATCGACTCGCCACTTTCGATTCCGACGTGGCGCCCAGAGGACACCGCCGCCCATGCGCTTCTCGCCGCTGCTGCTGCTGGCGCTGCCGCTGGCTGTGCACGCCGACTGCCCCGTGTACCCGACGCTGAACCTGCCGTCCACGCTCGGCATCGATGGCTGTGCGGGCAACAACCTCGAGGCGGTCCTAGACACGCTCCTGGCCCCCGAGTCGACGTGCTCGCTGTCGCAGATCCTTTCGCTCACATCGAGCGACTCGGTCACAAAGATTGCTGATCTGGCCACCAAGATCATCGCGGCGCCCGACAAGGTCTCGTCGATCCTCTACAGTTTCATGACCAACACGACTGCCACGCAGGTGGACGCCTTCTGCAAGGACTGGGGCACGATCGTCGCGCCGTGTGTGCAGACGCTGCTCCCGCTCATCCTCCAGAAAGGAGACGAAGATCTCGAGTGCTGCGGCCAAGTGAGCGACGCGTTGGATCTGCTCAACCTCGTCGTGCCGCCGACCGTGAGCAAACAGTCGTTTGTGCTGAACGAAGTCGTCAACGGCGTCAACCAGGCGCTGTGCTCGACGCGCGCGGACACGAAGCAGACGTGCGGGGCCTCGCTCTTCAAGCAACTCACGACAAAGTACACCGCGTCGAACTTCCGCGTCGTCGAGTCGTTCTTGCTGCCGTTCGTGAGCGTCGCCAGCGGCCAAGAGTGCAACGCGTTCCAAGGACTCTCGTACACGAGCTCGCTGTCCCTGCAGCCTACGACTGCGATCGACTACTCGTGCTGCGTCGATGGACTTCGTCCGTTGCTCGAGTCTGTGACGAAGGGCTTTGAGTACGTCGTGAGCAACGCGCCGCTCGAGTGGCTCAATGGCATCGTCGAGTTCCCCAGCAACGCGACCAGCTTTGTGGATTCTCTCGCGGCCGCCAAGAGCTGCAAGTACAAGACGACGTGTGCAGCCCCGACCGGTATTTTGTCGTACCCATCCACGCCTGTCACGCCTGGCACGTACGACCCGAAGAAGAACGCGCTCGTCGACACGACCTGTACCAAGACCAAGAAGTGCGACGCCAAGGGTACGACCTGCAGCGACGTCTGTGCCAAGGGCTCCGTGACTTTGCCTTCTTGGGTCTCGCAGTCGCTCGCCTACCAGCGCAAGCTCGCGTACTCTGGGCCTCTTTGCTATGCGCAGATCCCTGCGACGCACAACAGTGCCATCAACCTCGCCGACGGCTTCGGGAACCGCGACCAGCTCATGAACCTGAACCTGAACCCGAACAAGCCTTACTCGTTTATGAAGACCAACAACCACGTGCTGAGTCTTACGGACCAGCTCGGTGTTGGCGTGAGATGGCTTGAAGTCGACGTGCATTACTTCTTGAAGGATCTCCGCACCGCTCACTGCGGCAACCTAGGCTCGAACTCAATCCAGCAGCTGGCTGCGACGCTCAAGGACGAGCTCAGCAAGTACGGCACAGTCAACTGGAGTGCCGATCTCCTGGGCTGCTTCCCGTCGCTCTCTGGTATCAAGGCCGAGGAGCAGCCGACCACACGGGCATCCCTGCAGGAGATCCGTGCGTGGCTCGACAAGCCAGAGAACAAGGGTGAGCTCGTGTTCCTGTACTTGGACACGGGCAGCGAGCTGAAGACGCTGGGCAAGATCGCTCAACTGAACACGCTCGTTACCGAGATCTTTGGAGACTGGATTGTGCCGACTTCGGATTGGGACGCGCTCAAGGCCGCTGGCTGGACCGGCTCCACGGCGACCATCCAGAGGTTCCTTGACCAGGGACGTCGTGTTGTGTTGCTGGCCAACGACAACACTGGCGTCGCGTATGCGCTCGGTGACTTCTGCAAGGGCCACCAGGTGCTCGGTACCAGCTTCATCAACGCCCTTCCCGATGCATCGCGAGTGCTAGGAGGCAAGAAGATTTACAGCGGCGACTATTTCCTTCGATCGTACCAGTCCGTGCTCCATTACATCTCGCTCAGCGACGCTGGCGAGCTCTCGCAGACTTTGCCGGTCACCTTCAACGCTGCCAACGTCTATAACTACGTGCGTTGGAACCTGAACCTCGTCGCAACGGACTCGCTCGACGGGTCGATGGTCAAGCAACAGGTGTGGTCGTGGGCCGAGAACGAACCAGCCACGACCAGCACCAATGCTACGGTCTACGTGACGTCGGCTGGTCGCTGGCGCGCGAGCACCACTGTGGCGCGCACGAAAAAGGCCTGTTGGAACAGTGCGACGCTGAAGTGGTCGATCGTGGCCTTCACAGCCGACTGTGCAAGCGGCTCGGCGTTCGTCGGACCAGCGGATCCGTACCAGAACTACCTTCTTCAGCAGGAGATCACGGCCCAAAAGATCACGGACGCTGTGGTGATCAACGCGGCCCTCACCAAGTAGTCCTCTTCCTTTCGTAGCGTCACTCGTGTGCTCGACGTCAATCTCATTCTCGACTTAAATACGAGAGATCTTGTGAACACCGTTTGCTGATGAGGTAGATCCTTACGTGGTTTGGCGGAGCCTGCTCTTAGTTCGATCTTGCACTCCAGTTCTTAGGCGACAGGAGTGCCTCACGATGAGATCTGAGCCGTATCCTGTCCGTTTTTGGATCATGAGCCCGACATTTTAAGCGACGAAGTCAGCCCAAAACCAAAACTCACGCCATTCTCTCACTCACAGCCCTCCCCTCACTGCGAATGCCATTATGGCCATCCACCGCAAGCTCCGTCTCGTCCTTCTCCTGGTGGCGTTCGCCTTTTCGTCGACTCTGGGGTCCGCAGGCGTACCCGGATCAGTGCTCCCTAGACGCCCCGTTGTCGTCGTGCTCGGGGACTCGACCACGCAATACGGCGGCTGTGCCCAAGGGTGGGAGGTCCTTCTCCACGAGGCCTACTTACGGTCGGCCGACACGATCAATCGAGGACTTAGCGGCTACAACACTCGCCACTTTCTCAAGTACGCCATGCCAGGCATCACCGAGGAGATGAGAAACTACTACTCGCCGACTGTGATCATAATCTGGTTCGGCGTCAACGACGCCACGCTCAAAGACGGCCCCAACTACAAGCAACATATCAGCCTAGACGAGTATCGCGCCAACCTCATCACGATAATCACGCAGCTTCGCGCTGTGGCACCCGACGCCAAGATCCTGTTGCTGTCGCCTGGATACATCGACGAGAACCAGCGACTCCGAGCAATGCTCGGTCAGGGCCGTCACGCAGGTGACCCACTCGACCGCAACAACGCCGAGACGGAAAAGTACGCGGCCGTCTGCAAGGAAGTCGCAGCCGCCGTAGAGCGGGAGGACGTCGCGTTCCTGGACGTGTACGCACACTTTGTGGAGAACTACCCAAGTGACGACCAGCGCGCTCGGCTCCTACGCGACGGGCTACACTTCTCAGCCGACGGCGACCGCGTCTTTGCTGAGCTGCTCAAGAAGAAGATCGACACGATTGTCCCGAGAAGCGTTCTGCATACGTACCAGTTCCCAACGGATATGGAGATCGAGCGGCTCGAGCGCCAGTGGTAGAGAGACTCGGGTGGAGACGTTAAGCACATGTATTAATTAGTTCCAGAACTCTTCATCACGGGATGATCTCAATGTCGTTCGGCAACTGGTGCTTTCTCGATGTAGATCGCGGCACCAAGGTCCTTGACGAGCTGGTAGAAGAGGCGGCCGCCGTAGCTCGTGAAGTGGAGGCCATCTCTTAAGATCTCGCCGCGCTGCTCGTCGCTCGGGTAGTTGTGGGAGAAATGGGCATACACGTCCAGGAAACTAACGTCCTCTCGATCCAGTCGGGCGGCCACCTCAGCGCATGCGGCGGAGTACTTTTCCGTCTCGGCGTTGTTGCGGTCGAGCGGGTCACCCGCGCGACGGCCCTGGCTGAGCATCGCTCCCTCGCGCTGCTTCTCGTCCACATATCCAGGCGACAATAGCAGGATCTTGGCTTCGGGCGCGTTCTCGCGCATTCGAGTGATGATCTCGACGAGGTTTCGCTTGTACTCGTCGAGCGGCACGTGCTGCTTGGCGTTGGGCCCATCAACGAGGGTCGCGTCGTTGACGCCAAACCAGACGACGGCCACCGTCGGCTTGTAGTAGCTCGTGAGCTCCTGCACGATGCCCGGCATGGCGTACTGCAGGGAGAGCCGCGTGTTGTAGCCGCTCAGTCCGCGGTTGAGCACGTCGGCCGACCGCACGTAGGCCTCGTGGAGCAGCGCCTCCCATCCGTGCGCCGCGCCGCCGTGCTGCGTGGTCGAGTCGCCGCAGACCGCGACCACGGCGCGACCACGGCGCGGCCGTCGCGTTGGGCTCAGCGCCGCAGATGCGTCGTCCGCCGCGGAGAACAGCGCTCGCGAGCAGGAAGACAGCGCAGCGACAGCCGCGCGCCAGGAGGACCGTGGCAATGGTCTCCTTTCCAGTCGTGGGCTCTCCACTTCCAGCACAAAGCCGGGACAGGAAGAAGATAACGTAGTAGAGTACTGTTGGGGGGGCGTTTGAATGGAGGTGACATGCTTAGCTACTGAATTAAGGGTTTTAAGGCATTGGAACAAACGGTCCATATGGTGCCATCACCTGGCTAGCGAGTACTGAGTCGACGCCGTACAGAGCCAGGCCATCTTATTCACCTGGAATATCCACAAACGGACACGTTGACGTTTTCGATTAGGAAAACCATCCCAAAAACGTCTGGAAAAGCTGTTTATCTCTCCTAAAAGTTGTCCTTCGATCCTAATCCGACTGTTGAGCTCAAACTGTTCAGATCATTGCTGCCGCTCACTCGGCGACTCGCGACCATGCTCCCACTGCCCTCGACGCCGCGCCCCAAGAGCCCCACGCGCCGCCGCACGATCCTCATCACGGCGGTCGCCGCGCTCTTCGTCGTCACCATGGCGGTCGTCTGGGCCACGACGTCCGGCGGCTCGTCGCACGAGAACTCGACCTCGCGCTCGGCCGCGACCGACGGCTCCGCGACGACCTCGACCTCGACGACGACCTCGACCGACACCACGACGACCGCGGCGCCCGCCAAGGCCTCGGCGCCCGGCCGACGCTCGACGATCGTCGTGCTCGGCGACTCGACCACGCAGTACGGCGGCTACTCGCAGGGCTGGGAGGTGCTGCTCCATAGCGAGTACGTGCGAATGGTGGACACGGTCAACCGCGGACTGAGCGGCTACAACACGCGGCTCTTCCTGCAGTACGCCATGCCCGGCATCAAAGAAGAGCTGCAGAACTACTACAAGGCCGCGGTCGTTGTGATCTGGTTCGGCGTCAACGACGCGACGCTCGAAGACGGACCCAACTACAAGCAGCACGTGCCCTTGGCCGAGTACAAGAAGAACCTCATCGAGATGATCACGCAGATCCGCACGAGCTCCCCCGACACCAAAGTGCTGCTCATCTCGCCCGCTTACATCGACGAGAAGCAGCGACTCAAGTCGATGCTCAGCCAGGGTCGCAAGGAAGGCGACCCGCTCGACCGCAACAACAAGGAGACCGTTCAGTACGCCGCAGCCTGCGGCGAGGTCATCAAAGAGCTCAACGACGACCACGTCGCGTACATCGACGCCTACAACTACTTCCTTACCAACTATCCGAGCGACGCGGACCGCGCCAAGGTGCTAGGGGACGGACTACACTTTTCCACAGAAGGCAACAAGATCTTCTTCCAGCTCGTCAAGGAAAAGATCGAGACGATCGTGCCCGCGGGGCTACTCACGAATCCGCAGTTCCCCTACGACAGTGCGCTCATGTAGCGATACACGTGGAGTTTATAGACGACCTGTACACCATTTTAGAGCAAAAGCGTATCTATCTACCGTAAGATGGAGTTTGAAACGGACACTGCTATGAATAGCTTTGATTTCTAGACGATTGCCTCCAAATGCACTTTGCTGCTCACTCTTGAGCAGGGCTTTGGTCGGAACATGGGCCTTTCGTCCAGATGTTGCCGTCGCCTCGGCCTCGTGTTGGTGTTGATCGCTCTGATCGCAGTGAAGATGACTCGAGCTGACGCCTCGCCTCCCGCATATCACCGACCCACGTTCGTGTTCGTTGGCGACTCGATGACGGAAGGAGGAGGATGGATCACTCCATCCATCGGATGGGAGATGCTTCTTCGAGAGTCATACCTTCGGTCCGTGGACGTACTCAATCGCGGGCTCAGCGGCTATAACACCCGACTATTCCTCAAGTATGCGCTGCCAGGCATCGCACAGGAGCTCACTACCAGGCTCTCCCCCGATTTTATCGCCGTGTGGTTTGGCGTCAATGACGCCACGCTCATCGATGGTCCCAACAGCGCGCAGCACGTTGAGCTGGACGAGTACAAGGAGAATCTGATCGCAATTGTTCGCGAGTTTCGGCAACTCGCTCCAGGCGCGAAGATCCTTCTCATGTCACCTGTCTATGTTGACGACAACCAGCGTCGGCGAGCACAAGCAAACCCGAGCAATCCACCGGATCGTAGCAACGCGGAGACTGCCAAGTACGCGGCCGTGTGTGTCGAGGTCGCGGCCGAGATCGAAAACCAAGATGTTGCTTTCTTGAACTTATTTGATTATTTCTCTACCACGTATCCAACGGATGCCGACCGAGCGAAGCTACTTCGAGACGGAATTCACCTCACAGATGAAGGAAATAAAGTCGTGTTTCAGCTTCTAAAGGCCAAGATCGAGAAAATGCTGCCACGATCACTGATGAAGAGCCAATTCCCTAGTCACCCCCACGTGCTTCGTTTAGAAATGCTCGAGCGAGAAGAGCGAGCTCGCAACGCTGGGCAGTCTGCACATAAAATATGAAACAAGCACTTCAATCCCTTCTGTGTTGCCTTCGGTTGCCGCCGCGTTCAATTTAGAATCGTACATCAAAGTGGAACTTCCACTGAACTTTCCGACATCTAATTCCAGCCCAAGAGTAGTTTTCAGATGAGCACTCGTGGGAATAGTTCAACGCCAACGCTGCCGTAAACTTGTTGACAGGATCTTGAGAGGTGTAGTGGCCACTGAAAGGTTCCGGCTCGTTCATTTGATTCATAGCTCAACTCACGACCTTTCAAGATCCGCGCGCGGCTATGGGGCAACCACCACGAACAGCCGCGCGCTCGCTCCACAGACCACACTCAAAGGCAGCGATGCTGGACGAACCTATCGGCGAGTCCGCCCTGCTCGTTCGCCCGGGCTCGCGAGTACGCGCGATCGCGGCTGCAGTTGGATTCGTGGGGGTCGTATTTGGGGTCGCGCTCGGAGTCGTTGTCGGCTTCTCGGTGAGAGGATGGGAGAATGGTATGTGCACCTCCGCGCTGCTGCCTCCTGAGCCGGGACGCCCGATCCTCCTGCTTGCGGGAGACTCTCTCACCGAGTTGATAGAAATTGGTCGTACCATTTCAATGAATTTAGGGTACCGGTATGACTAAAAATTGACGTCTCTCGATTGGTCTAGTCGATTTTAGTAGATCTTCGACGCAACATGTAGTTGAGAATTTGAGCCACGCCAGTTCGTGTCGCGGAGGATCGCGTCGATCTATAGATTTGGAAGAAGAGTCTGAATCTGGGCCAATACCAAGTTGTACACGATCCCGTAGCCTTCCGGCGTGAAGTGCAGACCGTCCTCGAACAGACTCGCGCGCTGTGTCGCGTTTGGGTACGTCGTCATCAGATAATCGTACATGTCCAGCAACGTCACGCCGTCCACGTTCTTGCCAGCCTCTCGACTGGCCGCCGCGTACAATCCGGCCTGCTGGTTGTTTCGGTCCGGCGGCTCGCGAGGATCGCCCTCCTTCTCCTGGTCGTCTCGTCGACTGTCCTCATCAACAGTAGGCTGCGTGATCAGCAAGATCTTCGCACCCGGACTGAGCTGTCGGAACGTCGAGAGCATGTAGACGAGATTCTCGCGAAACTCGTCGACCGGTACGTGCAACGAACTGCTCCTCCCATCGACGACCGCCGCATCGTTGGCGCCGAGCCAGAGCGTGATCAGCGACGGCTTGAGCGACTTCTTGAGCTCGTTGATCACTCCAGGCATCACATCATTTCGGTACCGACGCGAGTTGTAGCCAGCGTAACCTCGGTTGGCGATGTCGGCCCTCGTCACGAAGCGGTGCTCGAGTCTTGCGACCCACCCTTGGATCGAAGGGTCAGCGGCGAACTCGGTGAGAGAGTCTCCCGCAAGCAGGAGAATCGGGCGTCCCGGCTCAGGAGGCAATTGTGTCGACTGGGTCGTGTTGGTCTGGTTGGTCGCATCAGCAGCATCGCTCTGCGTCGAATTCAAACTGCAGGAACTACTGTCGGACCCTCGCGTCGCGAAACCGATCACGACGCCGAGCGTGACGCCGAGGGCAATGCTCCCCAGTGCGACGGCGGCAGCGATCAAGCGCACACGCGAACGCCGGTGGATGCGCCCAGGCCTGCCGTCTAGAGGCTCGTCCAGCATTTCAGAACAGAATTCGCGAGCTCGATGGGACCTGAGACTTGCGAAGACGAAGATTTGGAAATGATCGGGTGGCTCGAGGCGATTAATGCTGCACGTGAGTGGTCTTTCACTCCCCAGTAGAAGACACCTCGGTAGTCAGGTCGCGACCGATTTTTGGGAGAGTTGGACTGCCGCAGTCTTGGTCCGCATCGATTCCAGGTGCGAGCCATATCCGGAGCACTCATTGTCTGCACTATGCACGACATGGGAACGTCAGCCATCGGCAATCTATGACCCTTGTCGCCCAACAGTAACGCTGACAGTATGGACTCCAGCACTGTCTGCCTGCAGGAGTACAAACAAGTGGAAATGCAACAGAGGTCTAATCCACGAATTATAGATGGATTCAATACTGTAGACTCGCTCTCATGAACATTCACAACGTGGGGAAGAAGCTCTTGATCTGCGCTTGCACCAGCTCCAAGACGAGCCCGTAACCTTGCGGGTTGAAGTGGAGCCCGTCTTCGAAGAGACTCGCGCGCTGCGTCGCGTTCGGGTACGTCGTCATGAGATAGTCGTAAATGTCCAGTAACGTCACGCCGTCCACGCTTTTGCCAGCCTCGCGACAGGCTGCAGCGTAGATACCGGCTTGTTCGTTGTTTCGGTCCGGCGGCTCACGGGCATCACCTTTCTTCACTTGGTCTTCTCGTCGACCGTCTTCGTCGACCGTCGGCTGTGTGATCAGCAGGATCTTGGCGTCCGGGCTGAGGCGTCGGTACTCGGAGAGGATGTGGATGAGATTGTCACGATACGTGTCGACCGAGATGTGCTGGTAGCCGTTCCGTCCTCCAACCACGGCCGCGTCGTTGGCGCCCAGCCACAGTGTGATCAACGACGGCTTGATCGAGGTCTTGAGCTCCCGCGAAAGCCCCGGGAGCACTTCGTACCGGTACTGCTTGGTGTTGTAGCCAGCGTAGCCGCGGTTGATGACATCGACCTTGCGGATGTACTCGTACTGGAGCCTCGTGACCCATCCTTGGACCAGTGGATCGGCAGCGAACTCAGTGAGCGAGTCTCCCGTGAGTAGGAAGATGGGGCGACCTGGGGTGGGTGGTTCCTGCGAGCTGGACGATGTCTTCGTGGTTGGTGTGGTTGACACTGTGCTCGTGGAGTCGCACTCCGAGTCGCTTGAGCTCCAGATTTGGTGGCCAACAACGAGGCCGATGACGACGCCTACGATCCCCAGAGCAGCGACAGCGAGTAGCTTGGTGCGCGAGCGGCGACGGCTCGTTACCGGAGGCCTCTCCATCGATTCACGGCCCTTAATCGAGTGGTAGCAGCGGAGAAATTTCGCGAATGAACGACTGAAGCCAGATCGAGGATCTCGTCTAAGACTACATTGGAAGGACGCGCTCAATGGAAGACGGTCATCCGGATTCCAGGTGAATGGACTTTCGTTGCACTGTGATGGGTGACTGGCTATCTTACGTAGTGGGCTCGAGGGTCGATAGTGAGCAGAAGTGTCTTTGCCTGTCTCTCTACTGTTGCCGACCACTCGTCGCTTGAAGGCTCCAAGGTGAGACCTCTCCCACTTCTCAAGAGGCTTCGTGCCAATTAGGCGACTGGATTTGGTGCAGGCCAAAGGATGGACAGTAACCGAAGCTTCGCGCAAGTGGGGAGGAGTGACGAGAAGGTACAGTACACGTGCAGTCGTCGATTGCTCTTATTAAATTTTAATCCACTGCTATCGCAGCTTCGTCTTAGCTGACGTGGCTTCAGAGTCGGACTCCTTCGTGTCAGCGAATTGGGGAATGAGCTGCTTGACCTTGACGTTAATTTGTTCAAACACGACTCGGTTCCCGAGGGTGGAGAGGTGGAGCCCGTCCTCCAGCAGACTCGAGCGGTTGGTCGCGTTTGGGTACGTTGTCATCATGTACGTGTAAATGTCGAGCACTGCGACGCCGCGCACGGACTCGCCCACCTCTCGGCTGGCGGCGGCGTAGATCCCTGCCTGCTCGTTGTTGCGGTCCGGGGGGTCTCGTGCGTAGCCTAACTTGACTTGCTGATCGCGCCGCATGTCGTCATCAACGACCGGCGGTGTGATCAGTAGGATCCTCGCGTTTGGCGCGAGCCACGTGAGCTCGTTGAGGATGAAGAAGAGGTTCTTGCGGTACTGGTCCACGGGCACGTGCTGGTCTCGGCTGCGACCGTTCTCGACAGCGGCGTCATTCGCGCCCAGCCACACGGTAATGAATGAAGGTTTGAGCCAGGTCGTGAGCTCTTTTCGAATGCGAGGCAGTGCTCCGTTGATGAATCCCTTGGTCGTATCGCCGGCGAGTCCGCGGTTCAGGACGTCGGCTTTGGTCACATACGTGTCCTGCAGTCGCGCCACCCAGCCCAGGTTCTCTAGCTCGGAGCCATATTGCGTGATTGAGTCGCCGATGTGGATGAACACTGGATGTCCCGGCGTCGGCGGCCCCGAGTCTCCGGAGAGCAAGAACCCGAGGCCGATCCCAAGCGCGAGAAAGACGATGGCGGTAGCGCCGAGGATCCCGTGGAATCGTCGCGGCGCGTCTCGCAGGAGATCGTAGCCCATGGGAGTCGGTCGTGGGCGTAGTTTTCGTGAATGGCCCTTGGACGAGCTGGCGAGGAACGCGCGGCCGTCAAGTCAATTGCATCTGCGAAGATTTCTATGACGTCGAAGTGGTGATGACGCACGAGCGCGTGGAATCCATGTTGAAGCCGACTGATTGGCCGCAAGAAGTGGAGAAGGAGATTTGAGCCAATCGAACTCACGTGCGCCAAGTAGTTGAGCCCTTCCTGTTGACTCCACGTGAGACAAGCGACAATCGAAGCAAGCAGCAGCCGTCGACACTTCAGCGACGCCATCAAGAATCATCCATGTGGTGGTGGGACGCGAAGGACTCGGTGGATGCCACCGATGATGATACAGTATTTACGGTTCCGTGCTTCGATATCTCGCACGGTGCGAGATATCGAAGGATGGGCGTGCGACTCGCACCCCAATCCACAGTACAGAGTCTTGAGGAAGTGGACAATTGATCTGCAGGATCTTTTGTTGACGATTGATTTTGAGAAACCCGACTCGACTTTCTCAGACTCAACGATGCCGTCGTTGGAGATCCATAGTCGTCTGGAGGTTTCATATACTAATTTAATAAATAGACGAAGGGCTCGAACATGGAGGCGACTACCTCCTGGGAACTGCTATGAGGCATCGATGGGTTGCCCTCCAGTCGGCGAGGAATCGCTCGCGTCCCATACCTTCAATACAACCTGAAGTCTTCGCTGTCGAAGCCCTCGAACCCACATCCAATCAGGCAGCGCGGGAGACTTCCAAATCCATTTCGACCATTTCAGTATATCACGTTCCGAACCCACATCCACACCGAAGATGGGTGTGGGTGTAATGTCCAACAAGACTCGCGCTTATTCTAAGACCGAAGTCTGGCCTATGCATGTGTCTGGTTTATCTTTAGAAATACGAATTACGTGGTGTGTACGGTGTGTGTGTGTGAAGTGCTGGACTCCAGCATTATGGATCAATCGCCGAGGACCTTTTCGATCGTCATGTTCGTGTTGAAACCTTTGCGGCCACGGTTAAGAATCCGAATCGTTGCGTTGCAACTCGCTTGAAGTAGGAACCCCCAGCCTCCGTTGTATCCACCGAACTCAGTGAGCGAGTCGCCTAACAACATGATGCTCGGACGCGCCGAAGTGACATTGTCAATACGGGCCGATATGAACACTATTTGGCTTTGTGGCCAGCGCCTCAGCACCCACCCCAAGATGAATACCATCATGACAAAGCAGGAGACACCAGCAATGCCGACTTGACGTCGCAAGTTCTCACCCCAGCTCGGTCGTTTAATTTTATGCACGGTCTTGACGATGGCAATGGCCATTCGTTGTGAGTTGTGGTTGAGTCGGTATTGGGGAATGGACTCGAGGACAAGAACCTTCAATAGCTCCCAGCCATTCGAGGATGGTATCCAAGTGGAGCTAAAGATTCCCTCGAAGGGGGTATCAGTAACTTTGGAGACCACCTACACATTCGGACTTCATCTCATCGCCATATTCTTGTCGCTCAAGTTGGAAGTGTCATTGAAGATAAAGGAACTGGGCAAGATCGTTTTCAACTGTTGGATTTGCATGACGAAAATAACGCAGGCGGTTATTGCTACACCCCGCTCCAGTTGGCATGGTAGGTTGAGGACGGTACCCTTTGGCTTTTCTAAGCAACCCCAGACCACCATAGTTGCGACCACGCTCTTATAAAAAAGAGCGTGGTCGGATGGTCGGAAGGGGGATTTTTAAATTCCCCATCCGAGGCAAAGCATAAGTTGTGTGTGGCCTAACCCAATCAGCGAAGCCATAACCCTTCTGATTGGCTGATCTGGTATTGCAGGCAAATTCCGTGCTTTTGGGAGGAGTATGAATGAAACCCGGGTTTCATGCGACGTTTGGGACCGTTGGATGCCCAAAGATCTCCAATCCAGAGAACAATATAGCGAACGCAATGATTCAATAGTCAATCTCATCGTCTTCATCAACCAGGCTGATGACTGCCTGAGTGCAGAGGTTGGATGGAAGGAGATGATCGGTCCTTGAAGGAACAAGGCTGCTTCTCTCGTCGTAAGCCTTCACAGTTATCCAGCATGTTTGCAGTTTGAATGTGAACGACCTCAAAGCATGAGATCGTTCACACACAAACGGAAAGTGACTGGAAGGTATTTATATCTTCCAGTCACCTTCCCATAATAAAGTAGCCGGCAGAAAGCTTGAACGATTCAAACGAGTAGTCGCATCCGACAAAGTACCAGCGTCCCCATTTTGTGCTGTTTTCACAACAGGTTGGATACGTCAGGGTTTACGTGCCCGTGGTACAAATTGTTCCGAGGCGTGCGACGTGGTTTGAGAAAGCCAAGTGACTTTAAGAAACCCCAACCCAGCGGTTCCGAACCCGTGTAACAATCCCAAGTCGTCTTTGCGTCCTGGTCGCTGAGTTGTGAACTGATGGAGGGATAAACCCCCTTTTTTTAGCTATGTACACGCCTGGGTTCGGCGAGGGTCCGCCTGAAAAGATCGGGTTCACTCACAACCTAGTCTGATTCCCGAATGGACAGCACTAATGGTCCATGTGCACTCCTTAGTTACTCTTTAGTTCATCCGAACAATTTGCTATACTACGATTGCTGAAGAAGTTAGCGAGTGAGCTCATGTGTATCACGAAGCTACTAGATTGTCCATTCTTTACGTACATGAGAGGAGGAATCGAGCGAGCTTCGCTAAGGCACGTTGTTCGTCCGACGTACGACCACAGACCACGGCGTTTTCTTCTAGCCGAGCACCTTCCAGTCCGGCAGTTGCCAACTCTCAACGAGTTCTGTCGGGAGCAGCGACTCGATTTTCTTCTTGATCTGCTCGTACACGACGCGGTTGCCCTCTTTCGAGAAGTGGAGGCCGTCACAAAGAAACTTGGCACGGTCCTCTTTGCTTGGATACTGCTCCATGAAGAACGCGTACATGTCAAGCAATGCGACGCCTTCGAGCTGCGCGACAGCCTCGCTGCAAGCCTTGGCGTAGAGTCCGGCATGTTCGTTCGTGCGGTCGATGGGGGCGGTTGGAGCGGCTCCGTATTCCTCGACCTGGATGCGTCGGCGTCTGTCGTCGTCCACAACTGGCGGTGTGATCACGATGATCTTTGCCTGGGGCGCGAGCTTCTGGAACTCTTGCACGATCGCCACGAGGTTCTGGCGGAACGCGTCGACGGGGACGTGCTGGTGGCCCGAGGGGCCCTCGGGCAGCGCGGCGTCGTTGGCGCCGAGCCAGAGCGTGATCAGCACCGGCGCCAGCGAGTGCTGCAGCTCATCACGCAGCCGCGGCAGCGCGTGCTCGATGAACCACGCCGTGTTGTAGCCCGAGAGCCCGCGGTTGACCACGTCGACGGACCGCAGGTAGGCCTGCTGCAGCAGCAGCACCCATCCTTCCTGGTCGAGCTGGCCGCCGATCTGCGTCAGCGAGTCGCCGCAGAGCAGGAACGACCTGGGGCGCCGCGCGTAGTGCTCGGTCGGCGCCATCTTGGAGAGTGGCAGCCCATCGCGCCCGGAAAAATTTTCTCGGGATCGGGTCCCGATCCTGGAGCTCTTTTGATGAGTTGGACTCAGGCTGAGTCTCAAAACCTAGCACGTCTAGGTTTGGAGACCGCAGATCCATCGGTTTACGCAGGGAAACGTGAAGCAACTGGATATGATTCGCTTAAATTACGCCAAAACAAATCGGATTGGAAGAAAATGAGTATTTGACCCGCCAAGACAAACCCAATGGAGCCCCAGGCGATGGCCATGCTCACCGCCGCTCAGCTCCGCGAGGCGCGAAGGAGAGAAAGGCCACGTCCACGGAAGTCGAGCGTCCGGCAGAGGCGGAGGGATGGGTCGCCACCAGCCGCAGCGACAGACTGCAGCGTGTGACTGGCGCAGCGAATCGCAAGCGACAGACCGAGCGATGGGCTCGCAGATTCATCTCATGGGAGGGTCACTCGCAAGTCTCAGTCAGCACCATTCGCACAGTTGTCGTCAAGACCCAACGAGGCATCGTCGCAGCTCATCAGAGTCCAGCTGCACTGGCAACAATGCGGAAACTCGCGTGCCCGATGACCGAATGGCTGCTGAGGAGCTCACTTGGCGTCGAGCAGCACGCGCGGGTTGGCCGGCGTCGTGCTCTTGACCTGCTCGGACGTCTGCAAGGGTCACATATATGTACAGTCAACAATTGGATCGAGTGACTCGTGAGGAGCTACGCACCGATCGCACGAGCGACTCCATCTTGCGCGTGGAAATGAGACTGCGAAAATGCGGTCTCCGGGGCCGCTCGAGCGTCTACATGATACGATCGTCAGTGCGCAGCATGCCGAAAACACTCGCAATCTCCCAAACGTACGAAAAAGTCGCGGAATTTCTCCAGCACGTGCATGTGTCGGATCTGCTCCTGGTGCTGCTGGAAGTGGAACATCTCGAGCTTGTACCGGTAGATCTCGGCGCGGAATGCCTTCCGCTTTTCACGCAGCTTGTCGCGGATTGTCGCCCACACGAGCGCGGACGGCACTTTCGGAAGATCCTTGAGCAGGTCCACGACGTAATAGCTGAGCATGCCGTCTGCCACGCTAACGCCGCTGCGGTTGCGCTGGCGGATGCTGCGCACGCGCGATTGGAACCTGCTCTGGCGGTGGTGGTTTTGGGTCTCGGCGGTCAGAGCCGGCGCGAGGATCCCGCTCTGCATCGACACTTCAACCAAGTCGCCTACAGAGCCGAAGAATGAGAGGTCGCTGTATGAGGCTGACGCAGACGGTGAAGCGGAGCTGAACGACATGCTTGAGCCTCCGGGGTACGAAGGCGCCATCAACGAGCCCGTCGGGTTGACCATGAGCCGCTCAAGTTTATCTTTCCAGGATAGGATCTCTGTCGGTAGAGGACTGAGTGACGTAACGAGGACAAAGCGGAAGGCGCCTTGGCGGAAGAGCATGAGGAACGGCTTCCAGGTCGCGTTCGTGTAGGTGCTGTACGACGGCCGATGATCGTTCGAAGTGGACTGACTCGTGATACTGCCTTCATCAAATCCGCTCCCGGAAATGTCGTGATAGTGGCACCGAAAATGCTTTACCTCCACCAACATTTCGTTGTCTTCAGTAGCGTAGGCTCGTAAGGACCCATCAGAGCTTAGCACGAACCTCGCCGTGAACCAGCGGCGCTGGTCGGGAAGATTCAGCAGTTTGTGCAACTGCAAATCAGACGCGTGAGTATTGGCTTGCGCACTGAAACTGGCGCCGCTGCCCATCGATCCCATCGCGTTGGACGCTGCAGTCGTGCCTGCCGGTGGCTGGAAGATTCGCTGCAAGTGCGGCATCTGGTTGATATACTCAAGGCGCATTCGATTCTCGACCGCGATCCACTTGTGGTACAATGCCTCCTCGCGCGCACGCACCATGAGCTGCACGTGGCGCCACCATCGCTGGATCAGCTGGATCTTTCTCTTGATGCGCTTCATCGCCAGAGCGAAGCGCACGTCGATAGACAAGCCGCCGAGAAACTGCCGCAAAATGTTCGCATGGCGTCGCTTCTTCTCAATACGGACCCAAAGCCGCAGTCGAAAAGCGTTCCTAACGATTAGCTGAGCGGCATATTGGCGATTGTGCATCATGTCGAGCTTCTTCCAGGAGGCGAAGGTGACGGTGAGTCGCTTGCGTCTCTGCATCAAGCGAATGCGTCTGAGGGCTGCGAGGAGCCCGCAATACCGAGTTAGCTTCCCCTGGAAACTCGCTATGTATGCAATCGTGATCCAACTCTGCAGCGTCAAGTCATCGCGATCGCGTGAGGAAATGCTCGCTCGCATTCTATGGAGGGAGACGGCTGTCGAAGACAGTTCTGTGGAGGCAGCGAGTTCTCGGGACACGGAGGACGCCGTCGCTTGCGTCGCTCGCGATGAGTTTGTTAGAGTAGCATCTAGAGACGAGCGAGGTTTCTGCGACGTGGGTTCGGCTACGATTACTGTCGGGCTGACCTCCGATCTTGACCGGGTTCGCAAGTCTGCGATGTTCTTGGCGACGTAGTCGGTGGCGCATGGTCTGGGAGGCTTGCGGAGGAGCGCGCGGTCGTGGCGGCCGTGTGATTTGAATCTCGTCGTGCGCGACCAGCCAGTGCGGTGGGTTGATGCTACGCCGTCGGTGAAGTCGCTATCAGGCACGTAGTAATAACTGGAGACTACGTTAGCCGTCGGCGACACCATGGATCCAATGTCTGTCTGGCGAGGCATCTGCGAGAAAACAGCAGCCGCCGAACGCGGCACCACAAGAGTCTCACTCGTGAGATACTGTCCAGGTCCCGGGTGGTCAGTGGAGTAATTCTCATGGAAGCGATCGGACGGACTGAACTTGGAGGCTGCGGCTGCGCCACTCGGCTTCTCAACGTGTACGTCGTACTGACCTGGACCCAACGCGAAATGATCCTTGCTCACCACAGTCGTGGATCCGCTCACGCCAGCCGCTGATGCCATGCTGTCGAGCAATCGCATGCGTCGAAGACTCTCCTGGTTGTTGCCGTACAGGTAGTCGCTCGTGCGGGGGGTCGTCTGGTGGAAGGAGACGTACACGTCCCCTGTCTTAGGCAGCACGCAGTCTTTGACGCCAACTGCCGTCGCGAATGAAGGCGGCGGGGCCCCAGCAAGCTCGCTTTTCGGTGTTTGGAAGCACTCGCGGTTGCTCTGCAGGATCCTTGCACGGCAGTACGACCGTTTCTGCTTTTCTGCAGGTATACTGTCTTCATCTTCGGTCCGAGGGCGTCGAGGAGGCTTGAGTGGGGCCTGATACGTTGAGCTGAGCGCCTTCTCGAGGCGGTCGTGATACTCTTGTAGCTGCAGGAACATCGCATGCGTCGCGTGGGGAGATGTCGCAGGCCGGGAGAAATGGCGTCTTTGGGAACCAGCTCCACCGAGCATGATCGACCTCAGGCTACTTCGCTTGGCCATGGCCGGCGGCAGGGCAGGTCGCACTTGCTCCGTCTCGCTGTCATCGTTTGTGGTCTGTGAACGCTCAGTCGATAGACGCCGAGGCAAATGTTGAGGATTAGGGTCGCTTGGCGGATCCGTGGCTTTCGTCATCGTGGAGATTGTTCGCTTCCACGGCATCTGTACCTGACGAAGAACTCCTCCAGTCGAAGCATCCCGAAGAGCCGAGAGAGTGAAATATGCTAGTGCTTGCAAAAATACATGCTTGCATTTCCCAGTTTTTTATACCTGGACTATCGCCACCTACCATCCCATGGCGCAGCCGTCGGCGCGGCCATCCGAGCCCGCGCAGAGCACGCCTGTCTTGGGGTCGCGCAGGATGATCTGGCCGCGGCCAAAGACGCTGCGTGCCATGCCCACCTTCTTGACAACTCGGTGGCCGTACTTGGTCTCCAGCTCTGCGATCACTTCGTCCGCCACGCCGTCTTCAATCAAGACCTGGCTCGCGCCGTTGTCGTCGTGATCCGCGTCAACACAGAAGCGCGCGCCGTCGATTGCCTCCTGCGCGTTCAGCTTGTGCAGCATGAGGTTGCATAGCACCTGCACATGACCCTGGGGCTGCATGAACCCGCCCATGACTGTGAATGTCGAATGGAGATCGTTCGAGTCGGCGAACGTCGTGATGGCCGGGATGATCGTGTGGTACGGACGCTTGTTTGGCGCCAAGGCGTTCGGGTGCGACGGGTCGTCCAGACGGAAGTTGCTGCCGCGGTTCTGCAGCGTGAAGCCGCATCCCTTGGGGATGTAGCCCGTGCCGAAGCCCTCGTAGTTACTGTTGACCATGGACACAGCGTTGCCCTTGCCGTCAACGACCTGGAAGCTCACGGTGTCGCAAGAAAGCTCGGGGCTGCCGCGCTTGGGGTCGACGAGTGCGCGGTCCTTGCTGATCAAAGCAGCGCGCTGCTTGGCGTACTCCTTCGAGAGAAGCTTCTCGATGGGCAAGTCGTTGTGGTCCATGTCACTGACAAACCACTTGGCGTCGGCGAAGGCCAAACGCATGGCCTCAATGAGAAGGTGCAAGTACGCAGCGCTGTTGTGCGGCGGGAGCTCCTCCTTCGAAGGGAGCAAGTGCTCGAGAATGTTGAGCGCGAGCAGAGCAGTAATGCCTTGTCCATTCGGGGGGATTTCGTATAGATCGAGTCCCTCGAACGTCGTCTTGATCGGCGTGACAAATGTAGACGTGTGGTTCTTGAGGTCATCAAGAGTCATGACGCCGCCCTTGAGTCGCACCATGTCGACAATCTGCTCGGCGATGCGGCCTTCGTAGAAGCCCTTCTTGCCGTGCTTGGCGATCTCTTCAAACGACTTGGCGAGGTTCTCGTTGCGGAAGATCTCGCCGGCCTCTGGCGCGCGACCGTCGATCAGCATCTCATGCGCATAGGGTCCGCGCTCGAGCTGGAACTGGCCGCGCTTCCACCCGAACGCAGCAATGGGGCTCACCGGGAACCCTTCGCGCGCCAAGTTGATGGCCGGCGCGAGCACTTCGCCGATCGTGAGCGACCCCCAGTTCTCCACCGCGTCGATCCAGCCAGCGACCGTGCCGGGCACGGTCACGGCGTGTCCGTGCGCTCGCGGCAGGAATCTGCCCTTGGCTTGCTCCTCGTCGAGCGTCTCGCGCGCCTTCTCGATCGAGAGTGCGGCGGGGCTGCGACCGCTGCCGTTGAGCCCGAGCACCTGCTTGGTGTCGGCGTTGTAGTAGAGCAGGAAGCAGTCGCCGCCGATGCCCGTGGAGCACGGCTCGGTCACGTTGAGCGCCGCGGCGATGGCGATGGCGGCGTCGACGGCGTTGCCGCCCTGCTTGAGGATGCGCAGGCCGATCTCGCTGGCGAGCGGCTGCGAGCACGAGACCATGCCGTGGCGCGCGTAGACCGGCGAGCGCGTGCCGATGGAGACCATTGTCACGGCGCCGGCGAATGGAAGAGTGCGTTGCGCGATCGAGTTGGCGTCATACTCGTGTGTGCAAGTGTTTGGTGAGCTCTTCAACGGATCCTGGCTGTTCTATGCAAATGTGTGTCCATCGATGGAGCTCCCCTCGTTCTGGAGCGCCCCACATGTGATTATGGGTCCAATCGTCCCACCTCGTCATCTGGCCCACCGTCTGGGCCAACGGGATTCCACGATTTCGGTTTGAACGGAGCGAAACCACGGAATCCCGAGAAGCTCCCGTGGGCATGACTAGCGAGGGCGCGACGGACGCCGCGGCGCCCTCGGCGGGCTCGGCCACGGCGCTGCGCGGGCGCGCGAACGTCTACGAGAAGTATCTGAACCAGCGGCGCGAGGCCGAGACGCCCGAGGACGGCCTCACGCCCGTGGGCAAGCGCCTCAAGGCCGCGCAGAGCTTCGCGCCCGAGATCTCCAACTCCAACGGTGAGCTCGCGAGGCTGCTGGGGCGTGCAAGAGAGATAGAGAGAGACAAAAGGACTGACACGTGCTGTGGCGGAACGCTCGTAGACGACGTCGAGCTCGAGGCCGGCGAAGTGGTTAGTGACGTTGCATGTGCTCCGGCCACGGACGGGGGAGGAAGCGAGAACCAGGAGATCGAGCCGCCCGCCGCCGAGCCCTCGCCGCGACCCGGTTCTCCTCCCTCTCCTGCTGCTGCGTCGGATGCTGCGCCTGCCACTGAAGAGAAGCTAACTGCTACTGCGTCTTGTTCCCCTTCTGCTGTCGATACCGCGCAACCCGATGATGAACCCATGCCATCGCACGAACCTTCGCCGTCTGCCGCCACCGACGACGTCGCTACTTCTGCTGGCGCTCCATCTGCATCGCCTACCGAACCTGCTCCGACCACTGGATCGCCCGCTGCGACCTCGAACGACGCTGCTGTTCCCGTTGACGTCCCCGTTATAATTGATGCTCCCGTTGACACTCCCGTGGCTGCTCGTGCTGCCGATGATAACGCCAATGCCGACACCACTGCCACTCCGGCTGCCACTGCGACTCACCCGACGGTCACCACAATTGATCTAACCTCTGACTCGCCCGACCTCGTGACTCCTCGTCCAACGACCGTGACCGACGTATCGAACTCACCGCGTGCAAAACCACGCTCACCAATCCGAATCGATCCGAAACAGTACGCCAGTATGCGTGAACAGGGTCAACTTCGCCGAAGCTTCCCACCACCTGATGACAGCAACAACCGTGACGGACCAGGAAGACGACCGGACTGGCAGTCGCCGCCGCGTGGCTACCACGAACAGCGGGAGGGTGGACCTGGCCCCGGAGGCCCACGCCCCGGATCGCCACGTCGAAGCAGAAGCAGAAGTCCCGGAAGGAATGGACCGCCCCAGAACGGCAACGGATTCCGAGACCAACGCAATGGACCACCATCGCCTCGACGCTTTGATCAGAATGGCTTCCGTGGAGGTGACCCTCCACCAAATGACCGGGGACGCTCGCCACCTCGCAACAACTTCGGGCCACCGAACGGCGAGAATCGCGGCCGATCGCCCCCTCGTGATTTCCGCGGGCCAAGCTTTGGTCGCGATGGACCGATGGGCCCAGGGGGCCCCAACGGGCGTCGTAGCCGAAGCCGAAGTCCGAATCGTGGTCCAGGGGGTCCAGGGGGACCAGGAGGACCAGGAGGACCAGGAGGACCAGGAGTACCAGGAGGACCAGGAGGACCGGGAGGGCCGGGCGGCCGTCGTTCTCCCATGCGAAATGGCCATCCAGACCATTTTCGCCGTTCACCACCACGTAATGGTCCCCCAGACCAGTTCCGTCGTTCGCCACCGCGTAATGGTCCTCCCGGTGGTCCCGACCGCAACTTTCGTGGGTCTCCTCCTCGCAATGGTGGAGGGCCGTTTAGTCCACCATTTCGTGGTCAAGGAGGTCCACCAGGAAGTCCCCGTGGAGGCATGATGGGCCCTCCCCGTAGCCCTCCTCGCGGTGGTCCTCCACCGGGACACAGGCCAGGAAGCCCGCGTGGTAACATGATGGGGAGACCTGGAAGCCCAGGACGTTTTGGGCCTGGACCTGGCCCAGGTCGTAGCCCTCCACGAGACTTCCGCGGCCCTCCTCCCAACATGATGAACCGGCCTGGAAGCCCGCGAGGAAACATGGGTCGACCAGGAAGCCCGGGACGAATGGGCCCTGGCCCGGCAGGTCCGCGCGATGGCTATCGTGCTCCACCGCCACCGCACATGATGAATCGACCGGGAAGTCCGGGCTTCCATGGGCGTCCAAACGGCCCATTTAGTCCTCGACGTGAGAGCTTCGGAGGATTTGACAACCGCGGACCCCCGCCATTCGGATTCAACGGCCCGAACAACGGTCCTCCCAACATGTTCCCGCCTCGTGGACGCAGTCGCAGCCGAAGTCCTCTACGTAAGCGAGACCGAAGCTGGGAGCGACATGGACCCCCGCCTCCAATGAACGGGATGGACCACTACAACATGCCACCGCCAAATTATCCGCCACCTGTACGTGTGCTTGCAGGTACTGCTCAACAGAGGATCTTCAAAGATAACTGATGTGTCTGTGTGTAGGCTCAGCCGTCGTCGTGGATTTTTGAAGTCAAGCGAGGCGGTCGAACAAAGTTCCGTTGTACTGCAACTCCGGAGACGCTCCCATTCCATGCCCAGCTGTATGTTGGCGAGTCACATCACATTGATTATGGTGCTCTTTACTCATCGTCCTCGCTGCTTTCATGTAGGCCTCTTTCGATCGATATCGTGCAGCTTCCTCGTTTGGACCAGTTCCGCGAGTTCCTGCTTCTCGACCGCGGACAGATGCGTCGCTCCGTGTACGAAATGAAGCCGGAATCACTCAGTGACAAGTGCGGCTACGAGGACCTGAAGAGCTACCTAATGCATGGACGAGATGTCCCCCGTGCCGGTTTGGCTCTGGAGCTTGAGCGTGTGGGTTACAAGGTGTTCGTGTTGCCACCAGGGATCGCTGCCCGTGCGCTGGGCTACAAAGGTGACTTGATGATCGCCGTCATCCGTCGTCGTAACTGAGCTCTCATTGTCGTTAAATGTTAATGCATTTGACTCAAAAATCTTTCAATACTAGCGCTCACTAACTTAGTTTCCATACTCACGCAAAAATTGGTGGTGACAGGTTCACACGACATACGAACATAAATGGGAGCGCCGG
This sequence comes from Pythium myriotylum, assembly GCA_023091665.1. Classification (NCBI taxonomy): domain Eukaryota; phylum Oomycota; class Peronosporomycetes; order Pythiales; family Pythiaceae; genus Pythium; species Pythium myriotylum. The sequence goes on from JALJCQ010000014.1 coordinate 1,364,930, forward strand.
TATGTTTTAGAGGATGCCGACCCAGGCACGCTGGTACTTGTCGTACCATCTCGTGCGCCAGTTGTTTGTCGAGCGGTCGATGAGCTGGTTGACAAACAATTGGCACTCACTTGTGCGCGCACCGGGCTTAAAGCGCTCCCGTAGTCCTTCGATTACAGCGCGCTTTCCACCGGCAAAGCACGGTAGGTCCTCGTTCCCAACGAGCATCATCTCAACGAGCAGCACGATCTTGTCCATGTTTCGACGCAATGCAAGATACGCGCGGATGCAAAGAGAGCGGAAGTAGCGGAAAGTCGCGCTGCGAGGACCACCCATCAACTCAACGAATTCGTCAGTGAGTTTGAATGGCGCCCGCTCGAAATTCAAGTTGCTTCCTGGACTGTTGGTGAGCAAAAATCCAAAGTCGATGTGGATTACGTGCCCTTCCGTGTCCAGAAGGATGTTGCCATTGTGACGATCCTTGATTTGGAAGACATAGCAGACGATCGAGTACGCGGCGAGACTCTCGACGAAATTGCGACGAGCAAGACGAAACTCGTCTGAATCCGTACCAAACAATCGCTCATAGAAATCCCTGTACATAACTGTCAGCATAAGTGTTCAATGTAGAGTGCCGGTGCGTCCGACTCACAGGAGTGTGGTGTAACTTGGGTCGTTTCGCTTCAATGAGTCCAACGATACCGTATTGGGAACCGCTTCAATCAATCCCGTCTTCGCTGACGTTGCGATGACATTGTACGGTCTAGCACAAGGCTCAGTTAGATCGAGACCACCACCACACAAAACACATCCTTAGAAGTACCTCAATCGGAGCGGCAAGGAATAGCCCTTGAAAATTCGATCACACTGGGCGATGAGCTGAGCGGCGAACTGTTCTTGACGCAAGTCGTCATTACTTTTGACAATCACTGGTAGAAGGCGCCACCCAGGATGCGTTCCAAGAGGAGACTCCTTTCGGATACGATCCTCCTTTTCACTCCATCGTTCTCTGAAAACGATGATCGGCTTTTCATCCTCGAACTCTTCGCCATCGCCATCACACTCCTCGGCATCATCTGCAACTTCGTTGTTATTGTCTTGGTCAGCGACAACGACTTGTCCGATTTCTGGTGTCAGCTCCGGTGTGTGGACGTCAACAGTCACTTCAGGTTCCGCGTCTGTGGGCACATCTTCCAGATCGAAGTTGACTTTCCAAGCGTATGCATCAGTAAAGTCCAAGCTCACGCTCATGTCACGGCTTCGCTGTTTTGGGAGTTCATCGTCTGAAGAATCCAAGAACTTCGTGCTTTTTGTGCTGGCCAACGGTTCCGGAACAGGCTCGGTTAGTTCTGAGTCTGTGTGATCGGCATCGGGTGGCGCGTCCTCCAAGGCGACTTCGTCCGAAGGGTCATCTTGATTGTCGATCGAAGTTGCCATCAGGGGTGTCCCGATCATGCTATCGTCTTCAAACTGTTCAGTGTCCGCAAGAGACGTGCTGACCGAGTTTTCCAGAGAAGGCACTTTTTGCTTCTTCGCAAACCAGGATAGGTAAAAGCTGTCGAACTTGCTAGATGACTTGGGAGCACTCGGACGAACTGCCTTACTACGGCGGCGAACACGCGGAAGTCCCCACTGACCCAACAACTTCTTCTGCTCAGAATCCGTTGATTCTTGAGCCTTCTCTTTTTCATCGTCGCCATCATGTGCCACGTCGACTTCCATCTGTACCGCCACTTTGTCGTCTTCGTAAGCTTGACCCGGGGTCAATGCTAGAGCGCTTGAGTCGAACAAATCATAATTCACACTTTGACGAAGTTCAGACGGATCCTCCGTTTTGCTCTCGTCTTCGAACATCAGCTCTTGTGGATACCTAGGCGTTTCGACAATCGAATCCAATCCATCGAGCAACTCCTGGGCAGACGCCAGATCGCTTGGTCTACCGACCGAACTCACTCGGGCCACAACGATGGGAGCTGGTTCGCGAGCTTTCTTGAACCGAAGCTTCAGCCCGAACTTTTTGCTTCGTCGACGAGCAATGAGTGGTGTCTTGATCTTTTCGGTGTGCTCACTCTTTGCGCGGACTGAGTAGTCGATGACTTCGACACACAATAGATAAGGAACGCGCTCCTTGGTCGAGAAAGTAAAGCATTCTTCAACTTGGATCCCTTTGACACGATGATGAGTGTTGCCAATCGGGAGGTAGATCACATTGGATGGAAGACACTTCTCGTTGATTTTCACGAGTTCCTGTCGAAGTTCGGTATTACGATTCGCCAGAGGGACGGGTATTAGTCGGTCTGCGAGGTCCGTGAGCTGTGTAACAAAATCAGGTGTTGCATTGTACAGCGCAATCTGCTGTTCGTTGCCCTCCTCCGGCATCGCTTCATACAACAGCCAGTTGCGCTTGGTCCGAAGAAAGGCGGCAAATGACGCGTCGTCGTCGCGTTTTGATTTCATGTTCGTCATCTCTGCTGCTGCATCGATATCGAATGACGAAGCTCGTCGGAGCATTAGGTTTGGTCCAGGTTCGCACACTTCTTCGAGGTTGAGCCCCTGTTCCATGAGCACGGCGGGCACTCCGCCTCGCTGCTGGATCGCGATCAGCAGATCAGCATTCTCTTCTTCTGGTGATGAGACAACACTGAGATATTCGGACTGGTATCCGCGTGCATCTCCACAGAACGACTTGAGGAACCAACCCAAGCGATGAGCGAACACAAGCGACTCGCCACTGCGTGACATGAGGAAACACTCGAGCTGATGCTGCTTCTCGTAGTTCCCGTGGAGCAGAAACGTGCAAAGTTGCGGGATGTAAAACTCGAACTCGGCTGCGTTCGCCTCATAGCTTGCGTACAGCTCCTCGATCACGTCCTGGTGTGCGTAGAGCTTGAGTACTAAGTGGAAGACGTCCAGTTGCGACCGTTGTTGCTCGTACGCGACGGCACCCGAGTCGGTCTTGGACCGATGAGCGATCCGGTCCATGGTGGTGCGTAGCTTGTCATCCCAGAAGCTCTTGAATTTCTCGCCGTTTTCTGCGTTCACCGACGAAGCGTCGTCTTCCGAGATCGTGCGCTGCGAGAACGACTTGGTGAGCGACGTGAACGAGGTCAAGCTCGGCAGCGCGATCCCCGCAGACGCAGGCGACTCTGTGTTGTCTGGGGAGTCGAGGGGCTTCTCTTCCGTGAGTGAGAACTGCGTGTTCTCTTGCTCGTCTTCCTCGGCGGGCTCTTCCTTGACGGGCTCCTCGACCTTGCGAGGCTTGCGCGAGAACACGGACGCGCGCACGCGGCTCGGGATCGAGATGAGCGAGAAGCGAGCGGGCGCGTGGGGGGCCGCGGCGTCGTCATGCGCGTCGTCGTCGCCGGCCTCGGCCTCGACGCTCGCGCGGTCCTGGCAGTCTTGGGTCGGCGCGCGTTCGGGCTTGGCCTCGTCCTCGTCCTCCGAGATGATGTGGAGCACGTCGTTGTCGCTGTCCTCGTCGTCGGCGTCTTCCGAGGCGCCGTCGAGCCCGTCCTCGTCGTCCTCTCCGGACGAGAGCGACGCCACGTGCGAGCTCGCGGCCGTCGTCGTGCTCAGCGGCGGCTCCTGCGCCACGACGTCGTCCGCCGCCACCGGCTTGAGCGCCTCGTGCGCCGCCATTCCCACGCCGTCGAGCGCGACCATCGGCACTCGCTTCGTTTCCTTTACGCTCGTGCGGAGTGAAGGTCGCTCGGCGCTGCTTGTCCAGTGTGCCGGATTCGATCCGGAGAGGGTGGTGGGGATCCGGAGAGTTTGGTGGGGATCCGGAGGCGGCGAGTCGCGAGGGGAGACTGCCGATCTGAAAAACCGCGCCAAGCCTCTGCGTGCCTCGCGCCGCGGCCGGTGGATGATAATGTGACCGGGGAAGCCTCGCGGTTCGTTGGACGGGTCCACTTGGCTGACTTCCGACGGAAGAAAAGGTCACGAGGCGGAGCGCATGGCCGAGCGGGGTTCTGGGCAGCCGGCAGCCTCATGCATCACGCTCTCCGACGCGGCGTTCAATTGTGCTCCGAAAGGGCTAGGGCTGACGGTCAATCCCGGCTTCCATGGTTGGCTGCTTTTGTGCCTGGAAAGTTCGCGGCGAGGGGGGTAACAAATTGCCCTACCCCTTCTCGGGTTGCCAAAGATGGCTTCACATCTCCCAAGTCACAAATTGTGACACGCGCCCCAGCGTCATTTCCTCGCGTTGGGCAGGCGGGGCTCGAAAAGAACGCGGCGCTGGGTGAAGTCTTCTAGTCAGGAGACATGATCCACTTCGTGTGGATCGCCGCTGCTCTGCTTTCTTGCGAAGCGAGTCTCGAGGGACTTTCTGACTCGTGTCCATGCGAGCAGTTTCTGGCCGCGACTCAACGGTAACCATAGCCTTGAACTGGCTAGTAACTACTCCATTTCAGGGGCAGAGAAATTTATCCATTAGGAGACGACCCCACTGGTGAATCGTCGTGCCCAACGCACGCACGACGCCCGTTCAAACATCAGCACTATCCCGCACGATGGGTTGAAGTGCTTGATCACACAATTCTCACGAGGTGTCGATTTAACCTAAATCAATGCCATACAGAAGTTTATTGCTGACAAGGTTGTCAGCGGATTTCGAACCTGCGAGATTTGTCTCGACCCTCTCGAAACCGATATGTGTGATGTGGTACACGTGGCAGAGTCTGCTGCTGACGTGCAGGGGAACTGCTCTCGTGGGCAGTCCCGGAATCGGCGCCACGCATCCTCGCCCGCGGCCTCTGCTCCCCCCTCTCGCGCCATGTTGAACGCCATCCAAAGCGCCAGCTATGTGGTGCTCATCATGCTCATGATCGCCTCCAACTACGTGCTGATCCCGGTGCCGGTGCAGCTCATCACGTCGGCGACCGCCATCATTTACATCGGCGCCACGCTCTCGCTCAAGCTCAAGCACCACCGCGAGGCCAGCGGCGAGAAGAACGATGAAGTCATGAAGGCCGAAGACGCCTACATGTTCCCGCTCCTGGGCTCGGCTGTGCTCTTCGGTCTCTACATGCTCTTCAAGCTCTTCGACAAGGACCTCGTCAACTTGCTCCTGACGTCGTACTTTGCCCTCATCGGAACCTACAGCTTGACGGAGGCGTTCAGCCCTCTGATCAAGCAGATCGTCTTCCAGGGCCGCTCCAAGGTGTACAAGTTCCGCCCGAAGATCCCGTTCTACGGCGTGTACGATCTCGAGTTGTCGCATGGATGGATGTTGACCTTCGTCTTCGCGGCGGCGTTTGCGGCCGCTTGGTTCAAGACCAAGCACTTCCTTCTCAACAACATCTTCGGCATCTCGCTCTCCATCAAGGGTATCGAGTCGCTCTCTCTCGGCAGCTTCAAGGTCGGTGCGATTCTCCTCACTGGTTTGTTCTTCTACGACATCTTCTGGGTGTTCGGCACCGACGTCATGGTCACGGTCGCGACCTCGTTCGACGCTCCGATCAAGCTCATCTTCCCGCGAGAGTTTGCGACGGCGACCGAGAAGGCCAAGTACTCGATTCTCGGTCTCGGCGATATCGTGATCCCGGGCATCTTCATCGCTCTGCTGCTGCGTTACGACGCGCACCGCGCGAACGTCACGAGCACGAGCCAGAACTTCCCGAAGCCATTCTTCCACGTGAACATCGTGTTCTACGTGCTGGGTCTCGTCGCGACTGTCGCCGTCATGTTCATCTTCAACGCCGCGCAGCCGGCGCTGCTGTACCTGGTGCCTGCCTGCCTCGGCTCAGCCGTCGTCACGGCGCTCGTCCGCGGCGAGTTCAAGGAGCTGCTCGCGTACTCGGAGGAAGAGGAGGAGGACGAGAAGAAGAAGGACGAGGATGCCAAGGCGACCAAGACCGAGGCCAAGAAGACCAAGTAGGTCTGTCCACAGTCTCTCTCACTAGCTAGACCTTCGCGAATCCCCTCGAGGCCAGTCCTCCACTAGTACACGTTTTCCTTCCCGTGTTCATCTTGAAGTTATCTAGAATCCTCTAGTGTTCGGTTCGCTCGCACGCCACAAGAGTTTGCTGGTGATTGCCCGCTCTGAAGATGAGCCATTGCCGTTTGGACGCGTGGATCCATCTCGACTCGTCTAGAGTGACGTCGCAGTTCGAGGTCATCTCTCCTTTGGCTTCATTCTCGCCAAGTTTGAGCCGGCGTCGCCTAGCCCCGAGGTGCAAGAGTGATTGTGGAAGCTGAACTTCCTGTCACTGATTTGACGATATAACCTTGATTTTCATTGGACTGACTGAATATTTGGACCTTCCATAATTGATACTGGCTCATCTCCGATACCTGGAATCCGAGTAGATACCACGACTCTGCACTGTGTAAACGCATACTCTGCTTCGAGTGGGACTTCGTCAGCGTGTTTAGGTTTTTTGTTCGTCCACATACAAAAAGCAAGACAGTTTCTCTTTTTTTGCACAGGCCAGCAGATTTTCATGCGAGGGAACTCTTCCTGCCATGGAGGGCGCCCATGACGGGACTTTCTCATTTGCCGCCAACGCGAGAAGCGCGCGCGTCGTGCCCGTTCGCGAGATCCGCCGAAGCGCCGCCCCGACTGCTCGCCTCTCGCGCCGGCCGTTAGACTCTTTTTTTGACCTCGCGAGAGAACCAACCAAGCTCACGTCGAACCATGTCGCCTCACCCACGGTAAGCGACGCCACTGGCTGGAGATGGAGGTGTGACGCGATGCTGATGGGGGCTCTGCAGCCTCGCGACTGAAACCAAGCGCCGCGCGTCCGAGCTCAGCGGCGGCTCGCCCTCGTCGCGCGCGAGTCTCTCGGTCGCGACGGACGTGATGGACGCCGTGGACCCCGCGAATGACGGCGCCGGTGAGGGCGACGCGAGGGACTCGGTCAAGAGCGACCAGTACCCAGAGGTCGTGACCCCCACGACGCAGCTGCAGCGCCGTCGCAAGCGCGACGTGGTGCGCCAGATCTCGCTGCGACTCTACCTCAAGGGCAAGGACATGGCCGAGGACGTTCTCCGCAACGTCGTCCCGGCGCGCGTGGAGGACACGGAGGGCGTCGTCTCCAGTGCCCACTCGAGCCTCCAGCACGAGATCGCGCCGTCGCGCAAGACCCGCAAGCACCTCTGGCTGCCCAAGACCCAAGACGACTCGGTGCTCATGTCGCACTCGCAGCCTGGCCGTTCGCCGGGCGAGATTGAAGACGTCAAGACGTTCTTCCTCTCCCGTGTCACCGACCCGACGTCTTACTTCTACCGCTTCCACTACGACGATGTGCGCCACCTCACGCCGCAGAAGGCTGAAGTACAGCTCGTTGACATTAAGTGGCTCAAGCCTCATGAGGAGATTGTGAGCTGGGAGCGAGTAAACGGGCTCAAGAAGGCCACGATCTCGTGGGACGCCTATACCGAGCCGCTGCTCGTAGATATCAAGACGGGTGCGATCCTTGACGGTCACCACCGCTACAACGTCGGCATCCAGCTGCGGCTGAAGCAAGTGCCGGCCGTGCTGGTCGACTACCTTGGCGATCACACGATCACGGTCGATGTCTGGCCGGGATGTGGCCGCACGAGCCTCACGAAGGAGGAAGTGATCGAAATGTCGCTTTCGCCCAACGTCTTCCCGCCGAAGACAAGTCGCCACCGCTTCACGGAAAGTCTGCCGCCCATCTCTATCCCTCTTTCGGTGTTGCGCCAGAACCCAACGCCGATCAACGATCTCACGGTGTCGATTCCGACCAAATCGGCGACTAGCTCGCGAACGAGCACGCCGACGACGAAGAGCTCTGAGTCACAGACTGTCGATGCTGATGTCGAACTTGAAGGCCAGCAACTTCAGAGAACCTCGAGCTTGAGGAAAGTGTCGATCAGTCTCATCTGTGGTGCACAGAACTTGGCGACGTCAGTGACCAAGAGCCTCTTCCGTAGCCGCCTCCGCAAGCTCGACCACGAAGTGGGTTCTACCACGCTGGATCTGATCAGGCGGCCGGCGTTGCCAACCACCCAGACGTCCGACTTCTTCACAGCGATTCGAGAGAACGATCCGTCCTCGAGCTTCTGTCGGCAGAAGGCAGCAACGTTTGAGGATCTGCTATCCTCCGATGCTTCTCGACGGGAGAAGTTCTACCTCACACGTGTCTGTGATCCGACGTCGTACTTCTACAAGTACCACTTCGATGCCACACACAAGCGCGACCCGAAGAAAATGCCCGTGATGGCCGTTAACATCAAGTGGCTCAAGGCCCACGAGCACGTTGTCAGCTGGGACCGCGTTGATGGTCTGCGGCGTGCCACTGAGCAATGGGACGCCTACCTTGAGCCCCTGCTTGTGGACGTGAAGACTGGAGCAATTCTTGACGGACATCACCGATACCACGTTGGCAAACAACTCGGGCTGGCGGCCGTGCCATGCGTTCTTGTCGACTATCTTGGTGACGATTCTATCACCGTGGATGTGTGGCCTAACTGCGGCCGCGACAGCCTCACCAAGGAGGAAGTCATTGCCATGTCGTTGTCGGATGAGGTCTTCCCGCCGAAGACGAGCCGACACACTTTCTCGGACGACTTGCCGCCGATCTCAGTGCCGCTTGAGCGACTCCGCGCACCAATTACCGTGAACTACACCGGGTTGTAAGCGATCGAAGTGGCGGAGGTACTGTGTATAGATATGAGCTGAGGCCATTTCCTTGAATGAGAGCCACAATGCGTAGGTGTATGTATTGGTAAATGACATACCCATGGAAAGCGACCTCGAGAATGACAAACAGATATGCTCCTACGTTGAAAAAGACGTGTTGGCAATGCTACCATTAAGAAGTGGCGTACTCTCGGACACGATCTTAATCTGGATGGGGGCTTCCAACTTCGGTGACGGAGGGTGACTGCCTCTCGCTTTCTTGGCGCGTCGGTTACGCACACGAGTTCTCGCGCGCTCAGCAAGCACTTTGAGGCGCTTCTTGACGTAAGATGGATGGCCTGCTTCGATAACCCGTTCACGCTTGGCGGCTTTCGTGCGCCAGTAGTCCACGACCCCGTGAACATAGACGTCACTCTCGTCTTCAATCTCTTCCTGGATGAGTTCTTCAATCACATCCTCAATTGTGATAATGCCAACAAACTCTACGTCCTCGGGGATGTCTTCTCCGTCTTGCCAACACTGCGTAACTCGCTTAGCGTCCTTTGTGACCAAAGCAATGTGAGACCGTCCCTTCTGGAACTCGTTCAGTACGTAGTAGCACGAAGCATCCGGTGAGACCACAATAGGCTTGCGTAGAGCAAGGTCGCACACAGCTCTTTCGTCCTCAGGATCAACGACAATGAGCCGCTTGACGAGAAGCAGACCAACAATGTTGGACACGTGCTCCTTGTAGATCGGGATTCGTGAGTGTCCCGAAGCCAAAATGTCAGCCATGACGTTTTCCCCCAGCTTGGTCGAGTATTCAAGCATGTACACTTGTTCAATGGGGATCATCACCTCGCGCACCGACTTGGCAGTGAGATCCAGCGCGCCATGGATGATGGTGACTTCATCGACATGGAGCCGCGTTCCCTGTGCCGAGTTCTCACGAGCAATGAGTGATCCACCTGGAGAGCTGACACCAGAGTTGGTATGCGATCGCCCGGCGCCCTCGGAGCTCAGATGCGTGTCGTTTCCGTGAGCGCTTCGGAGGCTGTGGCGGAGATGGCGATTGGCGTGAGGAATCTCTTCACCTGCCGTGCCATCGTGGTTCTCCATAAACGTACGTCGCAGCTCGGCCGTCTCGCGCTGCAAAGCCACCAGGGCCTTCAATTCTTGGCGCTTGTATCGTACGACATCATGGTCCGCGCCGAGCCAGCAGTCGAGCACTTTGGCGATCGGATACGCGATGGGACTGAGAACGATCATGAGCAGGTTGACAGCCGGCGTCAGTGCCGCAGCGATGCGCAGTTGGTTGGGGCCCGTGAACACAGCCGACGGCAAGATCTCTCCGAAGAGCAGCACGCACGTGACTGACAAGATGATGGATACCGACTCGGGCACGAGCTTGCTGAGGAAGATGGGCAGCGCCTCGTTCGCGCCGGCGTTGACGAGCAGCAAGGTCACGAGCAGCATGTGGTGGCGCGAAAGGATAGGGATGACCTTGGCGGCGCGCTGCTTCTCGTCGGGGGAGCCTTCCATCTCGAGGATGCGCATGTTGAGCATGTCGAGCGAGAGCAAGCCCATGGTGAGCCCGGCCATGAGGCCCGCGGCCGTGACGAGCGCCAGGCTCATGCCGAGGTAGAGCCAGAAGCTCGCGGGGTCACATGTCGGCGTGAAGAACTCACACTTCGCGACCGGCGGCGCCATCCCAAGCAGGAGGAATCAGTTGGCGAATGGACCTCTTCGAAGAGCGTTTCGAAGAGCAGGGCTGTCGCAAATCTCATGTGGGCCACATAGACACGGGCAAAACCTGAGGCGGGATCTGAGGAATGGCGGGTCTCGATGGGGTTTCCTCCAGTCGCAGACGCGACGACTTGACGTGGTTTGGACAGGGACACGAAGTGGATGGTGGCGAGAGACTTGGTGAGAGCAAGCGGGATCCGAGGGACTTCAGTGCGGCCAGCTGATGGAGACCAATGCTGAAATGGCGTTGATTGAAGTGGGTCTAACTTCAAGTACACTAAAGTTGTCTCTCGTAGACCCCACATCGAGTTCAACGGAGCTGTAGGTCGGTTAAGAGTTAGCGAGGCTCGTTGAGCAGATTCATGAAGCTTGTCGTTGCTTCGGGCTCTGCGTCTATCAAGCTAATTCACGATATCTGGAGAAGTGTGATTAACTCGTGCTCTGGATAGGGAGAACGGGGAGAAAGAAAGCACTCATGGAGATCTACCGCACGTAAGTCACCAACAAAAGATCTCGCGTGGATGGCGACATTGGACATGGCAGCAGAGAAGAGTCGATTGAAAACATGGTCTGGTGACCAAAAACCACGGTGCCGCACCAACATAACTGGAAATAATCCACTATGATTGGTGCAGAGTGCGTCACCATAATCTGCACAGAGTTAGCATAAACCCAGTCGTGCAAGCATAAACGAGAATAATCCACTGGAGGGCTTTGTCACCCAGACCATGTCACACGCGAGAGAGAGAGAGATGGATCGAAAGTGGATACACGAGTCCAACGACAGCCAAGTACCGCATCAACTTTCGCAGTACTGGGTCACCAGCTTGTAAGGGGCAAAGCCAACTCGATGGCCAAGCTCCATCGAATCATGGAGGGTATCTCATGAGCTTCGATGTTGCCTGACTGACCAAGCGTGTTGTTTTGTCCTCTGTCCTCTGGCTCATTCGACAACTCACCACCTCAAGACCACACTTCAAGAGAGCCCCCAGATCATCAGCAATGGGCGCGACCCCTTCGGAGATCCTGTCTCAGCCGCTCTTCGTCATGCCATTCCCTGTGGCTGCGATCAATCAGTGCTTCTGCAGCCCAACGCCCGTCACGCTTCACTTGAAAGAGAAAGCGTGGACACTGTCGGGCGACGACTTCACGATCCGCGAAGTCAACTCCGGCCAAATGTACTTCCGCATCGAAGGCTCTGCCTTCTCCTTGACCGACCGCAAGGTTCTGCTCGATGTCAACAACCAGCCGATTGTCCACATGCGCGACGAGCCGTTCTCGTTTATGCACACCATCAACATCTCGGCCGACTACGACTCGTTCCAAAAGCTCTTCCGCATCAAGTCCAAGGTGAGCCTCTTCGAGACCGTGCTCGAGTGCAGGTTCCGCAACTTGACGACCGGGTACGACTGCAAAGCCGGGCTCTTCGGGGACTGGCGCGCACGCGCCGCCGTGATTTGGCTCGATCAGGGCGACGGACAAAAGCTCCCAGTCGCGCGTATCTATCGGCCTACTGCCACCGGACGGAACGTCTTTCTCGGCGTCCAGGACTACTACTTGGAGATTGCGCCCAACGTCGACATGGCGCTGATGGTTCTCATTTGCGTCGCGCTGGATGAGGCCAAGAGAGACTAACGAGAACCGCTCGATTAAATTGTACAGTAATGACTGAAGGAAGACTGTAGGAAACCCAGGTATTCAACGATATAGATTGCTTGATTCATAGCCGGCACCATAGAACCGTGGACATCGTTCCGTACCCTCCCAGGCGTCGCAGTTTGGTCGATAGAAGGATACTGAACTTGACACTAATAGCATGCGTTATAGCGTGATCAGTTGGTGGTGACACCATGCGGCAGAGTCAAACACACATGCGCTCTGGTTTAAGAACCAACTCAAAGCGTACATATGCACGGTTTGAGCGTCCTTTTGAGAACATATCCGTACGCTGAACAAAGTTTCCCATTGGCTGATATCTACTCCAAAACCGACCATTGGCTCAAATCGGCATCAAAATTCAAATCTTGTGCCGTTGCATCCCTTCGGACGCGCGGAAACCTTGGCAGCATGGCCGACGCGGTGGTCGCTCGCCGCCGCCGACGGGACCTGGGCCGCGTGCCGCTCAGCGCCGGCGAGATCGAGTCGCTCTCGCGCCAGGACGAGGCCGCGCGCCGCCGCGAGCGGCTGCTGCAGGTGCGCGAGCAGGAGAAGCGCGCGGCGCAGCTCGTCACGCAGCGCTACCGCGACAACCTGCGCAAGCTGCAGAGCTACCGCCTCGCGCAGGACCAGCGAGAGCACGCGCGGCGCCAGGACGTGATGCTCTCGGCGCTCCACGAGAAGTACCAGCTCAGCCTCCAGGGCATGGGCGCAGCCCAGCGCAACGCCCGCGAAAAGGTCATGGAGCTCGTCGAGCTCGCGCAGATCGAGCGGCGGAAGTGGGCCTTCAATCGTCGAGGCGAGAAAGAGCGCTTCGAAGACGCTGTCGATGTCGTGCAGGAAGACGCCGCCGAGCGACTCGCGCGACGCCGCGAGATCGAGCGCAACCTTCTGCGACTCAAGGAGGTGAGCGCGAAGCAGCGGAGCGACGCCAGCGCGCGAGCCAAGCGCGAGCTTGAGACGCGGATACGGCTTCAAAAGGCACAGGAAGAGGCGAAGCAGTTTCACCTACGGCATGCCGACAGCCAAGAGTTTTCGCAGGCGAGAAAGACGAGGAAAGATGTGACGGCGTACCAGTTGACGCGGACCCACTGCGTCGCTCTTCCGGGGCCTGGAGCTTTAAAAGTGAACACGACCAATGCCTACAAAGAGGTCAAGATTATCCGCCACAACCGCGCACAGCCGAGGACAGTTAGCGCACTCGCGCAAGCAGAGGCGTATCGAGAGCAAATGGAGCGGCGGAGAGAGGAGGAGTGGCGTCTGCGCGAAGAGAACCTGCGGGTTGCAGACTCGAGGGGGCAGGAAGCACTGCATGTCGTGGAATCTATCCGTGGCGGTGAACGAGCCCTTGATTGGCTCGCAGCAATGGAGAGGGTCGAACGCGTCGAGTCGACTCCTCGTCCCGGTGGCGGCACCCACCAGTTCGACGGGGTTCGCGCAGCCACATTCGACGACGGAAGTGCAGCATTCGCAAGGCAATTCGGCATCGATGGTGATAGTGACATCGTGCATAGCGCTGACGGAGATCGCGAACCAGTGAGTACACCACAGCGTATCACAGCTCGGCGTGAGCACAGTTTGGATGAATCGGGCGATTCGGAAGATTTTATAGATCTCGGGGTCGAGTGGCCCCGACCCGCTGTAGGTGATGATGCCAAGAGCTCTGACTTATCGGAACCTTCGCTTGGTTTTGCGGCGGACCGAGCAATCGAGCAAAGAATCGAAACAATGAACGAATTACTTCAGAGGATTGCCAATTACCGTGATGATGCAGCGGATAATGTGATCAAAACAGGTCGGCAACCTCGAGAAGACGATCAAGAAGTCTTGGATCGTAAGCGCTATGAACAATGGAAGAGAGCGCAAGAGGTCAAGCATCATCAACGTGACGACAATCCTGCGTCTGACTCCAGTGAAGATGAAGTTAGTCAGTCAAAACTGAACTTTAACGAAGCTGCCTCTGATAGCACATCAATGTCGACCCGCATTGTACAACCGACTCCACTTCAAAATAGAGACGATCCAAGGAGCAATGATAGCTTAGACCATGGTCTGGTCAGCGGTAATGTTCATGAACCCATCGGTGAAAGCGGAAGTCGGCGCCAGCTCGGCGAACAGCAGAGCAATAGTTCATTTTACTCGAGCTATAACTCGTCGCCACAAGCCATAAAACAGCTCCCGCGCAAAGATAATATCATTCAAGATGATGGGGCAAGCAAGATACCAAGAGGTGTCCCACCAATCAGCCAACGCTCTTTGCGAGCTTCAGAACATGCTTCGTCAAGTGATAGATCACAGAATTCTATAAGCCGATCTCTCGAGGAGCTAGAGGAACAACTCCAAAAGGCGATCGAGAGAACAACTAGCGTTTATGCTGGGTGCGACAAACTTGCAGGAGGTGCAAGGTCTTCGTCACGAGCACGGGAAGTCGATGTTGTTCATCAACGCAACTCTGATTACCGTTTGGATAGCTTCGATGTGGGTGACGAGTCGAACGAGATGATTCGAGGTGAAGAAGGTAGCGACAAGTCCAGAAGCGTTCAGCAATACCAACTTGACCATCGCCGAGATGGGAATGAACTGTACACCAGTAGTCGAACCTCCCGTCCACCAAGCTCTCCCAGCTCAGCTAGTCATAGTTCACAAAGTGAACTCGGTCACCATGTTCGGCATGATAGTCTGCGACAATCTCCACAACCTGTGGGAGACTCTCACTCATCCCTGTCAAACTCAGATAGTCTGTTACGAGGTTTGACCATTGTTCATCCTGCGACGACTGTTGAGGAAGAAGATGCCACACCTGAAGCTGAAGCGCCAGGTCTCCCAAAGACTGTTGACAACACGTCTCTGCCAGCTGCCGCGGTAAATCCAGCCGCATCCGGAGATGGACGTAATTCTACGGGGACGGCTAGTCAGTGGATCACCCGTGCGAATAGTAGTCGAAGCTCGAGTTCTCATTCACCACATCGAGCTCCTGTAAACGCGAGGACTTTCGACAACAGCCCCTGCGACGAAGTATCGGTTCCTTCGGGTCAATCTAGCCACCGCTCGTCTAGTTTTGGTCAAGAGGGAGAAGAGATTTCTGAGAAGGAAAGAACTCGTGGCTCTAACAGCGGCTCTAACGACGGATTGTCGGTTCCTCCAGCTCAATCTAGTCACCGCAAACCCAGTCTTGGTCAAGGAGAAGTAGTTTCTCTCAATGACGCAAATCATGACCCTGGTTTCGTCCCATTACCGGCCATTGTTGAGGTGGGCCTTAGTGCAGGAAAAAAAACCAAGTCACAAGAAGCGGGTGAAGCCCAACTTCATTTCAACGAACAGCAACAAGTTGATTCAAGCCACTTGGAAAACAGCTTCTCGTCATTCCACCAATACTCGCTACCTCTTTCAGACTCTTTCAGTTCGATGAATGACAGTATCCAGGAGCACGACAACGCGATGGCGAACGAACTTATACCGATTTTCCCCCGATCCCACCGTCATCCCAATAGTATGGGATCTGAAATTGACGTGTCGAGCACTGCACCAGATCTCCGCGTGATGGGAGGTGATACTTCGGTTTTGTTGAAGGGTCTCGATGATCAAAATGCCGAGCAGAGCAGTAGAAGTCTCGAGCGTGAAAACGATGAATCTAGTCATCTTCTGGATCAGCACGATGGTCCCGAAGAGCCAGGATCTGGTGTATCCCGCCAGGCCCACTACGCACAGCGTCGACTCGATGACTACTCGTTCTCATCAGACAGTTCTTCGGATGTGTCCGCATACGCTTTCATTGAAAGGATGCAGAAAATGACTGGTGTTTCGGCTAGTGCCCGTGCGCGTCTCACAAGAAACCAGGAGGCACATAGTTCACTCTCGTCATCAAATAATTCGCTATCAGACCTCAGAAACTCCATCACCTCCGCGAACGCGAGGAACGAAGAACCAGTGATGACAGGGATAAGTCCCGATAGAAGACGGTCGATTGATTCTTCGTCTAGTTCTACACCATCTATTGATGCGCGCTTCAGATACCTCGTGAATATGACCGAAGTAGCGGGAAGATCGCTGCCCTTGCATCTGAACGTGTCGGGCGAAGAAAATTTCCGCCATGGCTCGCGGCCCTCGCCAGCACAGCACAGCCTAGACCTCAGTACAAGTGAATCGGAGGTTGTCAACTCAGAAAATCCCAGTCCACTCAAAGCAAGTCGCGCCATTTCCCCACGGGATGAAGACTCTCCACGTCGATCAGATGATTCAGGACCCGGACGGATTTTCCCGGACAGAGTTGATCTTAGCGTCCCGCCAGCCCCACTTTTCCAGTCAAGGGGTTCGAGTGTGGTCTCGGCTAGCCAGAGTGAAAGGTCAAGCGAAGAAGAGGATAAGTCTCTCGTGCATCAGCCATACCAACAAATTTCTCTTGAAGACCTGAGCAAGAGACTCGCGGCTGTTCTTCCCCCTCTACCGTTCACGTCGATGGACATGAGTCAGCCTCCAGCTCCACTTGCTTGGAGCGATAAAGAGGACGAAAGCGATGAAGAACAAAAGACGTCAGAGCGACCAACAGATCAGGAGGTTCCCAGCAACGAAGATCCAGACGCAGGCCCCATGCAACCACTAAATGAGGCCGAAGAGCAATCGGAGCCATCCGCAAAACATCAACGAAAAGGAGTGGCCCTCTTCGTGCCGCTTGACCCCGCTGGCCAATTGCCGACTGGCACTGAACTTGGCGTTGGATCATTAGCAGAGGCCTTTAGTTCGCGGCACCCTGGGATCAGGAGCCGTGCGGAGTCGACAAGAGCGTTGCTGGAGCAACGACGCGAGCAACTAGCTGAGCGACGGGCTGCCGCTGCCAAGGATGACGGGTTAGCTAGACTGCGAGAATTGACCAACAGCCGCCACACGGCCAAGCCGGCAAAAAGATCGGTCTCTCCGACGCGTAGTCATGCTGCAACAGCTTCAGCCTCTCCAGCCACGATGCCTATGCCCAAGCCGGAGCTGCTCAACCGCCTCGCATCAGGCGAACGTGCAAAAATCTCTCGAGAAGAAATGCACGAGCGCACGCGGCGTCTCTATAACCAACTTCCGGAAGTGGCCGAAAGGAAGCGCCAGGAAGACGTGCTTGAGAGGCGTCGCCAGCGGCTAACAGAGCTGCGCGAGCGTGAAAAGGTGTGTGAGGTTCATCAGTGGGTAGGAACCTGGCTAACGCGAATCTGTGTGTGTGGCTATGAACAGGCACGTCGCGAGCAGCAGCGCCGGCGTCGAGATGATGCGCCGTGAGGTTCAGCTTTGCGTTCTATTTAGTACACGCAGGTGGCGTCACTCGGCCGGTGCGCTGTCGTTCTTCTTGGTCTCTGCGGCTGTGAGGTCGGGGATGGTCTGTAGAGAAGGAGACGCGGTCAGTGAGACACTTAGCGAGAGCCATGCGGCCACACCCACGAGATCAGGCTTGAGGATCATGTGCATGAACTGCGAGCCGGCGAAGAGCGACCCGAGCGACGCGGAGAAGAGCACGACGTAGTGCTTGGCGCTGACCTTCATCGCGATCGGCTTCGTCGAAAGATGGAGTGGTGAGGGTGTCCGATAGTACGCTGATTGGCTGAAAATACTGAAGCGCCGCTGCGATTGGCTAATTGACCGTCGTGGGCGACTGCAATCGACGTCTGCATTTCTCGTGAGCAGCTCACTTGATCGCGAGCATGGCACTGCTCTCGACGCTCAGCCGCGTCGCTCGTCGCAGCCCCGAGAGAGCGCCAATGCGTGGCATTCACGCGCGAGGCTTCGCAGAGACCGCGGCGCCCAAGGCGTCGAAGAAGAAGGCCAAGGACACGCGCTTCGTGACCGTCGGACTGCCGCTGCTGCTGTTCGTGGTCGGCGGCTTCATGACGCTGACGCAGGTATGGCGCTGAGCCTCTCGGGCTTTGAAGTGGCCGTATGGCGTCGCTGACGAATGCTCGACTCGTGTGGCAGTTCGTCGGTGGCAAGTACGAGGCCCGCGACCACAAGATCAAGAGCCAGTCGACGCGCGCGTTCGATCTGGACGAGGAGCACAAGGTGCGACTGCGGCCACTTGAGCTCGTCGACGGATACGTTCTCGTGCTGACTCTGCTTGGGCTGATGCACGGTAGAAAATGACCAAGAAGCTGCTCACGGACGACTTTGTGCTCAAGCCCGTGCCCAAGCTCGACGAGCCGCCGCGCAAGTGAGCGCAGCGCGACGCGCGAGAGGGCGAGTAACGTACGCCGATAGATGGTGAATAGAGCGCCGAGCCGCCCAGGGCGGACGTTGCATGCCGGTAGCTCTTGGGGCATGGCTCCATATAGTGACATGTACGGCATAAAAGTGAGATTTTGATTGGCAGAGAAGTTCTGGAAGCGCTCGACATGGGACGCCGGCGATCCAAGTGGAAGGACCAGGCGAGCGGCGCTGGAGACCGCAGCGCGCGGCTGCTGCAGCTGGCAAAGGCCGGCGACTGCGACGGACTCGAGCAGTTGCTGGCAGCCGAATGGCCGGCATCCGGCGGCCACGAGGCCGAGCAGCAGCGCCGAGAGTTCCTCCAGCTCACCCACGACCACAACGACTCGACGGCGCTGCACTTGGCCGCGAGCGAAGGCCACGAAGCGATGGTCAAGATGCTGCTGGATCTCGGCGCTGGCGAGATCCACTTGAGCGGAGGCCGCAAACGGTACGCGCGCACGCCGCTCCACGAAGCGGCGATCACAGGTCGGTTGCCAGTGTGCAGGCTGCTCGTTGACTACGGCTTCCTGGTCGACTGCCACACGACGCGAGCGCGCACGCCGCTGATGTATGCTGTCAAGGGCAACCACTTGGATGTGGTCATGTATCTGATCGAGGAGTGCGGGGCGAGTATCAATGAGCAGAACGAGATGGGGATGACGCCGCTGTACGTCGCAGCGCAGGACGGCCACGCCGAGATCGTCAAGTACCTCGTACGCAAGGGCGCAGATCTGAATTTGGCCAATCGCACACGCCACACCCCTCTCCATGAAGCTGTCGCCGGCGGCTATCTCGATATCGTGTCGTTTCTTCTCGACAGTGGCGCAGACAAGCACGTCGTCGACGCCATGGGCGTCACAATTTGGCACGAGGCTGCCGGCAACGGCTCGGTGCAGCTGCTGGAGCTGCTCGTGCAGTATGACGTGTCACTGCACCCAGCTGGACAGGAACAAGTCGACAAGGTCATGGCTCGCCATCCGTTCCACTACGCAGCCGTTGAGGGCCGTGCCGCGTTCATCGAGGCCATGCTGGACAAGAATCTCGTCGATGTGAACATGGCCGATGCGGACAATTGCACGGCAATCTACTACGCAGCGGCGAACGGCCATCGCGAGGTGTTGGCCGTGCTGCTAAAGCGAGGCGGCGACCCGAACGCGTGCTCGATCCGCCGGTCGCCTCTGCACTGCGCCGTCGAGTGGCGGCGACTCGACTGCATCGCGCTGCTGCTGGCGCACGGCGCGTCGCTCGAGGCGCGCGACAAGGACGGGCTCACGCCGCTGGCCATCGCGCAGCAGCGCGACGATGCCGAGGTGCTCGCCTTTCTCACGGGGTCACCTTCTTGACACGGACGTTAAGTACACGTACTTAAGCAATCGTCGTACTTTATCGAAGACCACTAGTACCGATCTTCTTGTGATCTGGCTTCTGGTTTCTTTTTGGTTTCGAGATCCTAGTGGGTTCTATGGTTTCTACCGTTTCTACCTAGCGCTTCTATCCGCGTTCAGTGTAAGGGGGATTGGGAAGAACCACACGGCGAGGACGACCCCGGAAGAAGCGACGACCGTCGAAGGAAGCGATCGCCGCTGCCGACGACGCCAGCGACCCACCGAGCGCCCCGCCGTCTCCGACTCCGTCTCCAGCGTCTTCTCCGCGTCTCGCGCCGCGCGAGGAGCCGCTTCCGGTCTCCGTAGCCCCCGTAGGAGCCCGTGACCACGCTCTCCGCCTCGCTCTCCGCCATGGCGTCCATCGCAGCCTCCCCGGGCTTCCCGGAGGGCCCCAAGAAGCGCTCGCGGGTGCTCTCGAGCGGAGAAGCCTACGAGCTGCCGCGCATGAAGCGCTGCCGCGGCGACTTCGCCCCGAGCACCGGCGCGAACGACGCGATGGGCGACGACGACGCCAAGTACACGCAGCGCCACGTCGACTACTTCGAGCAGGTCAAGCAGGCCGAGATCGCGCGGATAAGGTGGGTTGTTGTTATTGCGAGCGTCGAGTCTCGTGGACGACGACGTTGTTGTTGTGGGAGCGCAGGGAATTGATGGGTGAATCTGGTGGTGGATAGGGCCGAATACGAACAGTTTATCATGAAGAAAGAGGTCGAGTTCCAGCAGTTCCGCCAGGAGGCCGCCCGCATGCAGGAGCACTTGCAGTCGCAGGACCGTGATCTCCAGCGTCTCCAGAGCGAGAACAAGCTGCTCAAGCGAGCGATCACGATCCAGAACCAGCAGAAAGAAGAGTGTCTCCAGGAAAACGCCATGCTCAAGACGCTCGCGACGCAGGCCGCCGACCACATCAAGAAGCTCGAGCAGAGCAACTACGCACTGCGCGTGCACTTGCAGACTAGCACTAGTTCCATGGGCGACCACTCGGCGTCGAACCCCGATGTGTATTAGATGTGGCGGAGAGGGATCTCCTGCAGAGGACGAGGCGACCACGGTTCGCCGCGGCAGGGTCTCCTTCGACCTTGCAGCCTCCTCTGCCAGGACCCGATCCCCAAGTGCTCTGCGTGTGTGTCGTGCTCCTCCATCCCCACACTACGATGAATATTTTATTTCTTTCTCCTCCCTTTTTTGAAGCCACTAACTACCAAGCAAGACGAGAGAAAAACCACCACAATGAACCAAAACATCTCTTCCGCATTCTCGTTCTCTACTCAAAGCTCCTCGCGCGAAGGCACCTCCTGCTCCGGGGCCGGCGTCGTCGTCGTCACCTCGTGCGATGGCTTGTGTCCTTGCTCTTGCCTCTGCTTTTGTGCAGCAGCTGCACGTTCCTGACGCTGACGCTCCTCTCTCGCCGCATGCAGAGCCTGGGCCTGCTGTTGCTGCTGGAGGAACTTGCGCTCGGCCTCCTCCTCGCGTCGAGCGTCGTAGCCGTTTTCGCCCTCGAGTTCAGCGCTAAGCTGCGAGGCCGACTCGGCCCGAGCTCGCGCAATGTCCTGAAAGCCGAACAGCTTCCGCAACTCGGTCCAGAAGATTGCCACAAGGAACAGCACGATCGTGAGCCCCACGTACAAATACATGTCGCGTCGCTCCTTGGCGGCCACGTAGTCGTCGATGTGGTCGTATCGGTTCTTGAGGTGGTACGGCAGCTCGAACTGCGAACGCTTGGGCCAGATGGAGAGGAAGAGCTCGTGGAGAATCTGCGCGACGGCCGTGGACGGGAACTTCATATCGTCGTTAATACAGACGAACTTCGTGCGGCGTGCACGTGTGCCGAGCATTTGGTTCCACGCGTAGCGGTACTGGTCGCTAAGCATGTGGAACGTGACTTCGTCCTCGGGCATGAGCTCATGGCGCTTCTCTTTGCGAACGTTCTTGATCAAGCTCTCGCTTACGTTCGTACACAGCTTCAAGTGCTCAAACTTAATGTGGGGTGTGAGCGTCTCCGACACGAGCATGGTGCCCTTGGCGGTCGACTTTTCGAGCACTTTCTCCTGTTTCGGCGGTCGCAGACACGTGCGAACCTCATCGACAAAGGTGTCCGGTGGATAGTCGCCGTACGCCAGACTCGCAACAGTGAGCACCTCGTTCTCGTCCAAGATGCCGTTCCGGTTGGCGTCGAGATACTCTTTCCAAATGAACTCGAGTGTCGGCGGCACGACCTTGTGGCGATTGATCAAGTAGTGGAAGTACGAAAAGCTGAATTGCATATCCTGTGGGTGGCGGAAGCGGTGGGATGAAGTTGCTTGGAACTCATCCGGCCAACGGTTCTTGATCTCTCGGATGATCTGGCGATTGAGGAGAAATGGCATATGCGACGGTACGCGACGCCTCGTTGGCGCTTTGCCAAACGCGCGGTTGTATAGACGGTTCACAAACTTGAGCGAATCGCCAAATGTATCCTTCGACAGAAGTGCCTCCGCATTTGCCGCTGAGATCTCTTTCGCGGCAGCCTCGCGGTCAGCCTCAAACATTGGCTTGCACACGTCTTCGTACTCAACATCTTCAATATCCTCCGATGTAGGCTCAAGGGTCTCGATTCCCATGAGGGACTTGACACGATCGACGGTGGAAGCGTAGAGATCTTTCAGCAACAACTTGAAACCACCTCGCTTTCGCTCGAGGCGCTCTTGCTCCAGCCGCTCTTCGAGTTCATTCAGTCGACGACGTTTGGCTTCACACGCGAGGCGACGACCATCTTCCTCATTCTTGATTTTCGGATCAACCTGCTCCACGTTTGCCGGTACTTCGTTTGGGTAGCACTTCCGAGGACGCAGTCCAGCGAGGCGATGAGTAGTATCCATACAGTGGTTCTCAAACTCTTGCCACGCCGGATTCTCCACACCATCATACGGTACGTACTCGACGGGCTTCAAGCGCTCGGCCCGTTTCTTCTGTGCTGGAGTTAGCACGGGTTTTGGCTTGAGCGCGACCGTAACACGCTTGTTTTGGAAGTGACCGAAGGATACAGCAAAGCAGTATTTCTTCTCCTTGTTGTCGAAGTTGAAGAAGCACACGTGACCATCTGCGACTTGCGACCGATCAACCTTCTCCACTGCTTCAGTGTGTACCTGCGAAGCACTGACAGGAGTTTTCGTATCCGACGGCACAGTGGAATCACCAATCTCGCTACTGTCACCACGGCTCGGCGTCGGCTCAGTGTGTTCGGATGGACCCGTCTCTGACTCTTCCTTGAACTCGTGGACATTAGTATGAGTGGGTAGGCGCAGACTTATCAGAATACGGCCATCTTCGATAACGTGGCACTTCGTGCTCTCGTCAACTGCTTTATGGTCAGCAGAGGTCTCCGAGCCTGCGGCCAAATCAGGCTTCGCATCACCAGTCGAAGCATCGACAGCAACTGTCACCGCTTCTGTCTTCTTTTCAGGAACAACCAACTCGCACGTCTGGAAATCGAGCCACGTGAGATCGTCATCTCCTTCGTCGTTGTGGAGACGAAACTGCGAATCCACTGCCAATGTCATCACATCACCAGCCTTGAACTGCTTCCCAGTCACATTTACAGGGAGTAAGATGTCGACATGAGGCTCTAGCGCAGAGCGCGAGTCTGCGTTGGTTTCTGGAGAATCGTGAGTTTCGACTCGCCGATCCACTGCAACCCACAAGCTCTGACGAAACGCGAGAGGGAGACGCACTTGGCGTGGACGGATGGAGGTGTTAGTGAACGTCGCGAAACCGGCTCCTGATACATTTTCTGATGCATTGACGATGGCCTTGGCACCACGTACAAGCTCAAAATCCAGGCGCATATCGTTCGCGTCGATATCTCGGCCATATACGGTAATGAGTGCGCTACTGGTCATCGGGTCGCCCTCTTCATCTCGACCGAACACGAGCAACAGCGACATCTCTTCCTCGAACACGGTCGCGTGTCGAATGAGCTCCCCGTTATCGTGGGTGGCGGTCGAGACAGATCCGTTGATGCCGAAGAACTGAGTAAGATTGAGATACGTCGAGTTGACGCCCAATGGCACCTGCACAAGGGTATGGTTGGTGTCGATCTGTGCGAGGTGCAGTTGCTCCTGGAACATTTCGCGACCGCAGTCGCCGCCATCGAAGCCACAGATTGTGTTGTTGCACGACACGTCGCAGCCTTTGTCACCGATCCATGTGAAGTGGCACCCACCTTGGCAGATCGAGTCCTGCAGCTTGGGCGGCTTGGGCGCGCTTTCCTGGAGCGTCGCAATCTTGACTGGGTCGCAGGTGACCGTCCCGTCAATGCTGACGTCGCAGCCACAGTCGCCCATGTCGAAGTCGCAGGCCGTGACATTACACTGCGGGTCGCAGCGATCGTTGGCGAGCCAGTTGTCCCAGCAGCCGGCCGAGCAGAGCGGCACTTCCCAGGCAAAGTACACTTTCTGGACACCGCGTTGGCTGACGAAGTCCTCCGGGTGGACTTTTGAGCCGAGGAAGACGTCGTCGTTAAAGTACAAAAAGTTGTCGCTGAGTCCGGGGATGTTGTCCAGGTTCCACTCGATGGCGGGCGAGGAGAACACCGGCAGGTGGCTCTTGTTCTCGAAGATGTCGCTGTGCTTGACGATCTGGAGGTTGGGCGCCTCGAGGTTGAGCCACGACGGCACCTGGCCGTCCGTCACGATGTAGATGTTGCGGATCCACGGCGCGTACTTCTCGAGCGACCGCAGCGAGTAGCGCAGCTCTTCGTTGTCGCGGAAGCGGTTGTCGGCGTTGGAAACGTCGTTGCCCTTGACGTGCTGCGTATCCTCCTGCTTCTTGGGCAGCGGCTGGCCCGTGAGCGACGCAATCCAGTGCTTGTGCCAGTACTCCTTCTCGCGCTTCCAGCGCGGGTCCGTGCCGTTGACCCACGTGTAGACCACGTCGATGGGGCCGTACGAGAGGAACTCGTCCGCGCGCACGTGGCCGATGTTGTGGAAGTCGACGGGCTGCCACGTCGCCAGCAGGTACCCGCACGCGCCGAGCAGCAGCACCGCGAGCGAGGCGAGCGATTTGTTGAGGGGCGAGCCACCGGCCTCGGGCGCCGCCTCGTGCGACGGCAGCGCGCGGCGCGACCGCGCGGAGAGCGAGCTCATGGGAAACGCGAGCGCTGTCCGCTAATGGCGCCGCGTCAACGCTGCAATTCGGACTTTGTCGGGGGAGGTTCGAGAAGGCCTGAACCTGCGATACTCGATCGAAATGGCTACCACAGATCCGCGGTCCGGATCGAAGTGCGCAGGTAAGTCCCTTGATACTTTATAAGTACGCAAACAATATCCTCCGATCTTGTGTTCAAAAATGCATATA
This sequence comes from Pythium myriotylum, assembly GCA_023091665.1. Lineage (NCBI taxonomy): Eukaryota > Oomycota > Peronosporomycetes > Pythiales > Pythiaceae > Pythium > Pythium myriotylum. The sequence continues at coordinate 1,389,830 of JALJCQ010000014.1, forward strand.
TTGCAACAAGGTGGATACTTTCTTGGAAGATGGCAGTCTATGGCGTCTAGGCGGCGAGGTACTGGTCCAGGGACTCGCCCGAGATGTCCTCGATCTGTTTGATGACCTGGTGGCACGTGCGCTCGACCTCGGCGTCGTTGTCCTCCATGAGCTCGGCCAGGAACGGGATGCTCTCGGGCAGCATGGCCAGGAACTCGTCACCAATGATCGAGTAGCACTTGTCGACGATCTTGAGCGTCGCCAGTCGCACGGCAGCACTATCGCCGCGCGACTTCATCAACACGGCGTAGTGCAGGGGCTTCCAGAGCAGGTCGTTCTTGGCGGCCCATGCCAGATTGGCCACGCACTCAGCCACAGTCTCGAATACAAACTCCTTGGCCTCTGGTGTGTACCTGAGGATGTCGACCGAGTCCACAAGCGGAGTCATGACCACGTCGAACTTGTCCTTGTCCATGAAACCATCGCTGTCGTGCACGAAGCAGCCGTTGAACGCGCGCACGGCCATCTGGAGCTGCACCAAGTACGTCTCGCGTAAGACCTGCTCGTCTGCCGAGCCATTCGCGAGTTTGCGCTTCTTTCGCGATGGTCCGGCCTTTTTGGCATCGTCACGGGCAAAGAAGTCGTCGTCATCGCCGTCGCTTTCCGATTCACTCTCCGCGGCGTGGCGTCCACCCTTCTTCGTTGCCAAAACGTCGCGACTCTCACGCAGTGCCTTCGTGAGCAGCTCCAAGACATGAGCGTAGTACGGCACGAAAATGCTCTTCAGGCGCTCCGACAGCTTGATCAGCAACTTGAAGAAGACGATGCGACGTGCGACCTCACCATGCGCCGTCTTGACGTGCTGGGCCCATTCAGCGATCTTGAGGAAGAGCGGCTTGAGCTGCTTCTCGTTCAGTCGCAGAATGAACTGGACCAATACTTCAAGGGCCTCGTCTTCCACAGCATCGAGATCCTGAAGTTTGCTGGAATGGACACGGCGCAAATCGAGGCTAACAACGAAGAAGCGCGCGAATTGCGGCAGATACTGGCGGAGATTGGATGCGTCGAGCCCTGATACAACAGTTGACACGACAGAGAAGAGTTTCTCGATGCTCGCATCGCCATGAGTCAAGGCAAACTCGTAACTGCCAAACAGACTCGGCAGTAGATGCCGCAGCTCAATGTGATTGGTAAGGTTCATGAAGCACGCTTCCACAGAGATCTGCTGCTGTTGCTGCTGCGCGCTTGTCTTCACTGACCCCAAACTTGAAGATGTAAGCAGCAAGATCTCAACGCTTTTGGATAAATAGGGAGTCAAGAACTGGGGGATCGTATCGGTGAAGACCTCCAATGCGGCCAGCAAACATTGGAGCACCGTCTTCACGCCGCCAGTAGAGCTGGCCGTAGTTGTGGCTGCTGCATCCGAGCTTTTCTTGGTCTTTTGGGTGCAAAACTCAATCGCGGCAACCAGGTTCGGATAGAACTTCGGCAGGTACGGGAAAACAAGTGGTCCCACTGCTCGGCATACAGACGATAGCGACACGTAGGCACAGCCCATTAAGTGAAGAGCCATAGACGATGCCGACGACTTCGCCGCCATGTCAACTGCCGTGTACTTGATAATCGTAGGGAGGATAGCCTGGAAGCGCTTGGTGTGCTGGGCAGCAAAGTTACGAGCTAGGATGTCGACGCTGAGCAACGCAGTCTGAATGTTGACACTGCTTTCTGATCCATCATCGTTGCGCAAGATTGTATCAAGCTCGCCCACCATATCCACGAAGAGCAATTCCTCCCCTGGTGTAAGCGAACCTCGGTCTTCCTGGAGGCGCTCGTTGAACAGTTGCATCGCCTTCTTTCGCACCAGTGCGTTGTCGTGGTGCAACAGTTCGCTGATGACGGCCACAAATCCTGGCGTGGACAGTAACTGCTGAAGCGCACCCAAGATCTCAATGGTCTGTTGTCCAAGCTCACCCCAGAAACCGCGAGCAGCGGCTTCTGCATCCGAGTTGACCGAACCTTCTTCGTGGACGGTTTGCTCACGAGCCACACGGCGGAAGTACAACAGGACTACTTGCGCGAGCACAAGGTAATACTGCTGGAGCCGGTCGGTTGGAGACTCCTCGTCCTCAACTTCTTCGTCCATTCCATCGTCTTCCTCCAGGCGCAGGATCTGGTGATGCAGGTCTCGCGATTGCAGATGGGCAGGGATGAATTTTGCAATTGCGAGGTTAAGCTTGCGAGCAGTGTCCTGCGAAGTTGTAACACGAGTATCCCATTGGAAGCGCATGTCATCGCTCAGCTTTTCATCTTCCTCGTCATCCTCGTCATCGTCCATGCCATCCGTATCCGTCTCCGAGTCATCAAGGACGTGGGCGTGCAAGTCTTTCAAGAAACGCAACTGGGTGACAAGTCCTCCGACCTGTGTGACGGCATCAAACAAGAAACAAAGCTGATGAGCAAACTTCACACGGTCCTCGAGCTGGGCTGCTAGAACCCCATTTTGCACGATTGCGACAACCGCGTGTGGCAAATAATCCCGCCCTAGAGACTGAACAAGTACGTGGAACAAAAGTTCGCGTCGCTTGAGCGGGATTTGGTCGTACGCGTCCACGAACAGTCGAATAAACTGCTGCGGGGAGATAGATGAAGCCGAGTCCTGGAGAATGTGAGGAACAACCGACTTAACGATAGTTTCAAGCACGTTGAAGGAGTACTCATCATCTTGGTGGATTGAACCGCTTCCCAGAAAACCGAGGATCTTGTCGAGAGACTTGAGTACACTAGACGGATACACGTTAACAAATGCGCTAATGAATAGCAAGGCTTCGTTCCTGGTCTGGGGTGAAGATGTGCGACCAAGACACACTAGGGTGTGCTTAACCAAGTGCTCTGGTTCTACCTCAGAATTAGTTGCAGACTTTGCGTGGGCTGGTTCATCAGTACTAAACGCATGGACCTCACAGACGCGACGCAAACACCCAAACACAATCTGGAGGATATACTCGGAGACGCGCTCGGCGTGATCAGGTAAACACAGAATAGCAAGCGTATCTGTCAGGATTTTCAGAAGCTCCGCTGCACCGTTGTCGCTGGCGATGTCATCCACCTTGATCGACAGCACTTCAAGAATGCAGCTCAATTCCTGGAAAAATTCCGTCTCCTTGGTCTCGGCCGACGCACCTCGCAGATTGCGGGACGGTCCCTTCACATTCGAAACATTCTTGTTCGCCAACTCGTCATTCAGCAAGCGGACGAACATTGCGGCCGTCAGTGGCAGCTCGCTAATGGTTCGGATTAACTGGGAGGCGACAGCTTCCTCTGCTACCATGAGCAGACTTAGCAAGTTCGACACAAGCATGTGCTGCGACACTTCATCCAGTAGCGAAAAATAATCTGGACGAAGATGAGTGAGTGCAAAAATCTGCAGTTCGGACAGCAGAGGCAAACGCTTCTTATCGTCGCTGCTTAGCACCTTGATCACCCAGTCGAAGAAAGGGGTCTTCGTCTTTTTGCCACTCTTCTTCGATTCAGAGGAGGTGAGATAATGGCTAACAAGAAGCTTCAGCACATTGCACTTCTGTTTCCGGGTGTTTTCGGAGTCATCAATTGACATCGACGAAAGAAGACTATCAGCGAACTCTCGTGTCTTCTCCCACACGCGAATGTCGTGGATGTCCCCGAGCAACTCCAACAACTTCGTGGTGAGTGTCAGATCATCATCCGATGCTCTTACTCCGACTCGCACCACGACATCTGCGAAGTTCAGCGCTTCTTTGCTCTGGAAAGTTCCACACAAAGTCAGCAAAGCACGCTGGTCCATGAGAATATCTTCTCGAGCTTCTAGTAGGAAAGATGACACACTGATGATGGCTCGGATGGAGTCTGAGGGTGCGTGATCTCCTGTGGCAGACACCCACTGCTCCAGGGCCCTCAGTGCAGTCTCCCGAACACGGGCATGGCTATCGCCAAGAGCAACAATTGTCACCGGCAGGACATGCTCAATATCACTATCATCGTCGTTGCCATCAAGTACCGCACTAGCGATGTCCAATGCGCGGACCTTCGCTAAGACATTCAGCAAATCAGCCTCTTCCACACCGGGATATGCCTTGACGATCACACGACCCATGGTAGGAAGCAAATGGGATTCGAGGTCATCTGACTGGAAGATCCGGACAAACGCGCCCTGAATCTGCTGGAAAACGTGCGCCGGGGCTTGAAGCAACGTCAACACGCATGCATCAAACTCGTGAACGTCTACGGGGAACGCGTCAACAGCGACTTCCCCCAACAGCTGCGCGATCTCGTTGATATTCGATGGTTTGTCTTCTTGACACAGACGTACAAATTCCTTCTTGACAACAAATCGAAGTGCTTGGTCGAGTGCAGCGACGTGTTCTTTGTGCGATTTGGACTTTGTCTTACGGTGGTGGTGAACTTCGGTGCGGGCGCAACTGAGAACAGGAATGAGGAACGAAGTCAAGGGAAGTGGGTTCAAGTCAGTCGGTGTCGACCAGCTGAGGCAGAATGGAAGGAACTTGGTAATATCCTTCTCTGCAAGAACGTGGCCGAAACGCGCCGCAATGACGTCGATAGAATGGTCACCACTCACATTTGCCAGGGAGGCGCCAAAAGGGTGATCAAGGTTGGCGATCCAGTTCCAGATATGGTCAACAGTGAGCGTCTCGGACGTAGTGCCTTTGTCCTTCTTCTTCTTTGACTTGGTAAGATGGACGAGGGGAAGTAGCGTTAGAACTAAGGTGATAATTTTGTCGTCAAACTCCGAAGAGAAAACCTCACGGTACCTGCCGACAAAAAAATCCACCAGCCCAACGACAACACCGACGTCCTGAGCCCTTGACCACTTGTGGACGACTTGCACGATCACGTCCAGCACCTTTTTCTTCGACGACAACTTTAACAATAGTTCACCGAGCGAAGAGGTGACGACATACTTGACAATGCGAGCACTGTCGTCGTGCAAACGACGGATGAGCACGCCAGGGCTCGTCAGCGCACGATCGTTCGAATCCTTCGACTCACCGATCTGCTTTTGTAGTGTCTGGAGAGCTTGGAATCGCGTGTTTTCATTGGGATGGTCAAGCGCCAAAGCCAGTGAAGTCTTCGCGTCAGCCGTCGCCGGGACGAAGTGGGCAGAGTTCGCAATTTGACTGAAAGTCCGCTCCAAGAACTTGTTGAGTTTTTTCTTGTTCTTCTTCGTAGTGCTCTCCATCGTGGATGCTACAAGCGCCTGAACACTTTCATCCGCCTTGTCCACATACTTCTTGCTAATTGCGACCAGGACACCCGATGCTGCCAGGACGCGGCATTGTTCCAAGTCGTACAATTCATCCGAAGCAACTGCGTGCAGTTTGTCGACGATATCTCCCACAAGAAATTCGACGGCGCCTACACGCGTAACAATGTCGACAAGAAGAGTATAGGCGCTGTCATCCTCACTGGCTGATTGCATCGTGTCAACGAGGTAGTCGATGAAGCTTCTCACGAAGGTTGCAGCCTCGTAGTTGCTGGCCGCCTCAGCGAGGAAATCGACGAGGTTGTCAATCTCGACTAGGTACTTGCCGACACTTCCCGAGAGCGCGAACGAGGGCTGAGTTTCCGCGACGTAGATGGCGCAAAGGAGCGCGTTGAGTTGGGCGCCGCCCCCAACTTTCTGTGCATATTTCACGAGGTGCTTGACGAGAGTCTCTACAACCTTCGCGCTTAGCACGGCCTTGGACGAGAGCTTTGTGAGAATCATGTACGCAGCCGCCTGCATTTCCGGGAACTGCTTGGTCTTGAGCGCGAGCAAGAGGTCTGGAATCAGCCAGCGCAGCATGGGTTCGCTCACCGCAGTCTGCTCGAGCATCTGCAGCACGACAAGCGCGTAGAGCGAGATGAGCTTGGGGTTGGCAGCACCGATGCGCGAGGCGGCCTGGAAGACGAACTCGATGACCGAGTGCTCGTCGATGGCGCGCTGCACGAGCGCGGCCCGCAGCAGCGGCTCCTCGGTCTGCTTGACCTGGAGCAGGAACTCCCAGCGCGTGTTGTGGATGTGGAGGATCTTGACCATCTTGGCAAACCACTTGGACTCGTGGTAGCTCACGATCGTGGCCATGACGTCGTCGACGTTGTATCGGTGGATCTCGTAGCGGCGCACGAGGAACTCGAGCACTTTGTGGGCCGCGCCGAGCAGGAAGTAGGGGCTGAGCGCGTCGAGCAGCTTGGCGAGCGCGGCGCTGAGCTCGGCATCTTCGCTCTTGGAGATCTGGACGCGGTGAAAGTGGATGCGCGAGCGGCTGAAGAGCTTGGCGGCGTCGCGCGACGGGTCGAAGGCGTCGAAGGCCGCGTCGAGCTGCTTCAACTCGAGCAGCCCGTTCCACGCGAGGTTGTAGACGGTCTCGTCGTCGATCTGCGCGGCCTCGCGCGCGTCGTAGAGAAACGAGTCGGTCTTGCGCTTGCTGCCGGCGCCGCCTTCGCGCAGCTGCTGGAGCTGCGACGCGAGCGAGCTCACCATGGACACGGCCACCAATCGAATGGGAAGTGCTGTCGTTTCGAGACATAGCGCACTCGGACTTTGTATGGAGCATACAAATCCCAAGACACCACGGGCGTGACTGGCCAAGGACCACGGCGAGGAGCACTGAGGTGTGGTGTGGGCCACATGAAATTAAGGGGTATGGTATACAGGGTACGGTATACACTTGAAGTTCCAGTATCTCAGTACAGTACGGTACGTGTGTTGCCTTGCCTTCGTCATTCGGCGACAAGCACCGAGAGACGATCGATGGTGTTCCGAGCAGCCACGAGCGTCGTGCGCGCGGCCACAAAGGCCGCCACGTCGCAGCAGCGCTCGTTCGTGACGGTCGGCGGCGTCAAGTACCCCAGCAGCGTCAAGATCGTCGAGGTCGGCCCTCGAGACGGGCTCCAGGTGCGACTGCCACGAAAAGCGATCTCATCAATGATGACTCACGGAGACTGTGGACCTCGTGGGAGGACAGAATGAGAAGATGGTGATCTCGACAGAAGACAAGGTCAAGCTGATCAACATGCTCTCGCAAACGGGGCTCAAGGCGATTGAGGCGACGTCCTTTGTTTCGCCGAAGTGGGTGCCGCAGGTCAGTGGACCGAGTGGATTTCGCACCGAGTTTCATAGCGAGTTAGTTGACCGAGGTGGTGCTTTCCTGTTTCGTAGATGGGGGACAACGCAGCGGTGCTGACTGCGATTACTCCCAAGAGCGGCGTATCATACCCGGTCTTGACGCCGAATCTAAAGGTACGAACCGACAGCGTTTCATGTTACCGTCAACCGGCCTGACAGAATTGTCGTGGTCATCCAGGGCTTTGACGCTGCAGTTGCAGCTGGAGCTCAAGAAGTCGCGATCTTCGGGGCGGCTTCCGAAGCGTTCAGCAAGAAAAACATCAACTGCTCGATCGAAGAGAGTCTGGAACGATTCCGTCCCGTGCTAGAAAAGGCAAAGGGGCTCGGAATCCCCGTCCGCGGGTGCGTTGTGGCATCGACTTGACGCTTATCTTGTGGGTATGCTGAACATTACCGGTATTGTGCAGTTACGTATCGTGTGTGTTGGGCTGCCCGTATCAAGGCCATGTCTCGCCTAAAGTTGTTGCAAGTGTCGCTCAGAAGTTGTATGAGATGGGATGCTATGAGATCTCACTTGGTGATACAATTGGCGTGGGCGACCCTGGTAAGTTCGTTCATTGTGACTGAAATCGTTGCTGCGAGGGTACAAAGTCTAATCTTCACATCCAGCTTCAACTGTGGCAATGCTCCGCGCCACCAAAGAGGTTGTTCCAGTCGATAAGCTGGCGGTTCACTTCCACGACACCTATGGCCAGGCTCTCTCGAATATTCTCGTGGCTTTGCAGGTACACTATGTTGATTGTCGTCTGAAACAAGTACGCGGACTCACGCGTGAAATTTCAATGTTGCAGGAAGGATTTTCTGTCGTGGACAGCTCTGTGTCTGGCCTCGGTGGGTGCCCTTATGCTAAAGGTGCCGCAGGCAATGTTGCCACGGAAGACGTGCTTTACATGCTGCATGGACTCGGCATCTCGACAGGTGTTGACCTCCACAAGGTGATCGAAGCAGGGGATTTCATTAGCAACGTTCTTGGACGCCCAACGAACTCAAAGGTTGCGCGAGCTATGGGTCCGAAGGTGCTATCCAGTCGCTTGTAGATGACAGGAGTTGCAAGTTGTGACTTGTCGACTCGAGCACTGATGGATAAATGCGGAGCTCCTCGTGAGAAATCACTGGAATGAGAAAGTGCATCCTTCCTTTTCTTCCAATAGAATCTAATCTGATGAGATGGACACCCAATAGGAGACGCAAACACAAGTTTACTGTCCATATCCGCGGAATATTGTTTTGTCTCCAAGTCATCTCTCGGGAGAGAAGTTGGCGAGAATGGGAGGGTCGTCATCCAAGGCGAAGTCGCCGGTCAATGCGCGCAGCGGATCTGACGCCACCGGCTCCAAGCGCCCAGCAGCTCGTGCGCAGGTCACGTCGAAGGACCGTGCAGTACTGGAGCTCAAGAACGCGCGCGACCGGCTCAAGAAGTACCAGGCGCGACTGGATGTCGAGGCCCAGCAGCTCCATGAGAGCGCCAAGCAGCTACTGCAGGCCGAGAAGCGGGTACTGTTCCGCTCGAATATCGCGCGGGTCGTGCTTAGTGGGATATTCTTTCTCACACATGAATAAATGCGCCTTAGGACCGCGCCAAGCTTGCGCTCAAGGTGAAGAAATTCAAAGAGCAACAGATCCAGCAAGCCGACGAACATTTGCTCAAGGTTCTAGAAATGCTCGACACGGTCGAGTGGGAGAGCCAGCAGCTTAAAGTATTCGAAGGCATCAAAGCTGGCAACTCCGTCCTCAATGCTATCCACAAGGTGAGACAAGGCCATGACTCGGAGCTATGTCTGATCCCCTGAGCCTAACGACGAGCACGTGACAGGAAATGTCGGTGGAGGCTGTCCAGAATCTCATGCTGGAGACAGAAGAAGCTTATGAAATCGAGCGAGTGAGTGCTCTGGCGTTATGCTGGCTCCGAATTTGCTCAGAGATGTGACCATGTGCTCATGAAACAGGAAATCAGCCAGATTATCGGTGGAAGTCTCACGGTCGACGACGAAGACGCGATTCTGGCCGAACTGGCAGAAATCGAGCGAGAAGAGGCCGCTGTACTCGAAGCAGCGTTGCCCGAAGCGCCGACGGCTCCGATCGAAGCAGGTACGACGAGCGTTCTTCTTAATCATTTTCACGACATGCTGCTGACCTCGCTGGGTCCACAGACCACATCGAGATGGAGTTGCCTAGTCCAGTACAAGCACCCGCATCCACGAAGCCCAAGACAAAGGAACGGAAACCTGTCGAGCGAGAGGCCGTGCTGGCCTAAGTGGAAGTTCTGTGGGCCTCGTCAACAGAACGCTTGTCTTATTGAAATGGATGTCCATTTGGTCCATTTGGATCCTGGTTCTGTGTTCTGCTAATTACGTGGTCCACCCCACCGCACCAGAGATTTGGGGAACTGTCTCAACCTGGCGTGGACTGTATCAGCTGTGGACCCGCTCAAAATTTTATCAGTCCACGAACCCACACACGCATCAGAAGCTTCTCTCTGCCGTGAGGAGCCCCTTCGCCCCCTCGCGTGTGGCTCTGCCCTCTCCGCCCGCTCGACCTTCCCCCCCACTCTCCAATTCGACGCGACCCTCGCACTGTTGAATGGAGACAACCTCCGCCAGTGAAGACTGCGAGTTCTTCTCGCCGTCATGCCATCCCGCAAACTTTTGGCTCTACCTCGGCATGAGCCTGGTGCTCGTCACGATCGCTGGGCTCATGGCCGGGCTTACCATGGGTTTGGTCTCTCTTGATATGCTCAACATGCGCATCCTTGAAATGGAAGGTTCTCCTCTCGAAAAGCAGCGCGCTGCCAAGGTCATCCCCGTCCTCTCGCGCCACCACTTGCTGCTCGTCACGCTGCTGCTCATGAACGCCGGCGCGAACGAAGCGTTGCCCATTTTCCTCAGCAAGCTCGTGCCCGAGTCCGTCTCGATCATCTTGTCGGTTACCTGCGTGCTCATCTTTGGTGAGATCGTCCCCGCCGCGCTGTTTACCGGCCCGAACCAACTCGGAATCGCCGCATCTCTTGTTCCGGTGGTCAAAGTGCTCATGGTCGTCACTGGCCCTGTGTCCTATCCGATCTCCAGGCTGCTCGACGTCTGGCTCGGTGATGATCACCAGCTCGTGCGCTACAAGCGTCAAGAGCTCAAGGCCCTCGTGGCGTTACAGCGCGAGACTGAAGTGCTCCAACACACAATCAAGAAGGAGCGTCGCAAACGCCGTAAGCGCAAGCAGAAGTCTCTCAACGACGATGACCATATTGATGAAGACCATGTGAGCGGGGACTACCATCGCCTCGACGACGATCATGACGAGAAGCGCCATAGCGGCACAAGTGCCAGTCGCTCGTCGTCGGACGCTCACCACGAAAATTCGGCCCAAGGAACGCGGCTCCATGTAGATGAAGTCACGATTATTCATGGCGCCTTGGATCTCACGGCTAAGACGGTGCGCGACGTCATGATCCCGATGAAGCAAGTGTATATGCTCGAGTACAACACTAAGCTCGGCGAGAACGTCATGGCTGATATCCTGGCGTCCGGCCACTCGCGCATCCCAATCTACAAGGAACACACGGCCAACATTGTCGGCTTGCTGCTTGTGAAGCGTCTCATCGTCGTGGATCCGGAGGACGAACGCTGTGTCAACGATTTGGCTCTCCGTAAGCCTATTGTCGTGTCACCGAACGAATCTTGTTACCACGTGTTGAACGAGTTCCAAAAGGGTCGCTCGCACATTGCTTTGGTTACTGAACAAGTTGACGTGGTGACCCAGTGCTGGCAGGACGGTATTGATATCCCTGAGGAAGTCTCGTTTGTGGGCATCATCACCATTGAAGATGTGATCGAAGAACTCATTCAGGAGGAGATTGAAGATGAAAGCGATGTCTATGTTCACGGCGTCGTCGACTACTGGCGCACGAAGTCGGCCACGCAATCGGGGCAATCGAAGTCACCAACGGACAAGCCGACGTTTGTCCAGAACCGCCTGAAGCTGCTCGCGGAGCGCGCACGCGTGCGTGTGAAGAATCGCCGCGCGAAGAGACGTCTCGGACTCCCCACGACGCCTACGTCGCAGCCTCCCGAGCCGCAGATTCAGATCCGCGTCGTCGACGGTGACGACTCGGCCCCAGCTGGAGCTTAAAACCTCTGAGACGCTGCTCTCGGCCAGAAAGACACGCTGCCTGGTGGTTCGTATGCATATTTGGTACCTATCGATAGCCTCGATGGACTAATCAATCGAATCGAGTCGATCTTCAATGCATCTCACTTCAGATGAGTCTGTTCTTGAAGGCAGACAGAGTAAGCGGTTGGCAACATGGGTACACAATGTATTGTCCAACCACAATCCATCTCCGTGACTTTTCTCCCAATCCAATCAAGTCTCCACAAGAGTTGAACGAGAGAAAGTGCTGTGGCGATCCAAGCGTTTCTCCCCAGGCAGGGTTGACTTCACGTGCGCTGTTTGTAGTAAGACCAAACCTGTTGGATATCAACTCTGCTCTCTCTCTCTCTCTCATGCACAGTGTTGCTCGAGCATAGTTTCTCGCACAGCGTGACCGAGAGGCACGACACGATGAGCACCATCATGTAAGGAGAGACCTTCGACGAACTCCCACCCGAGACTTAAGTCCTGTGGCGTGGTCAAGTACGAGAATGGATACTCGTGTGTGGCCAGCAGCAGATACAAGACGAAACCGACTTTGCGAGCGCTCCATAGCCCCTCCAACCATCTGTGCAATTGAGCGGAAGTGGTGGCTTGATTTGGATTTTCAGCGAACGAACTTGCGATTCTTGTAGAATCGGCTCGCTTGTCCAGTGAGTCCGTGCCCACTGGCACGACATTATCCGCTCCTTGTGCAGCTCGTTCGCTCTTGTGCTTTTGGATCTCTTTGCGCGCCTTTGAGTTGCCAACTCGATACGTCCGCGGATACCGCTCACTTCGCGAATACTCTGGATTGTAATACGCGGCGAACTGGGCCGGAATGCCAGAAACTCGATGCGCTCGTCACATCGAGTCCACTTCGAGATGTAATCGCTAATCCTCTCTCTCTGTTGGCCAAACTCATCCGCGTTTCTCGCCAACCGATCGCAGCAGATCTGGACGACGTCATCTTCCTTCGACTCATCCAACTCGTTCAGTTCGATCCGCAGCATCGAGTAAAATCAGCGCATCCCACGCTTCGCCATCTTCCATGGCAACTTTTCCTTCCATGGAAAGAAAGGCAAGCAGCGGAGGCGCGTGCGTGCGTGCGTGCTTTCCTTTTGCGTGCCTTGGTCGTTATTGTACGTGAAAGCGGTGATGATGACATGTCATCTGACCCATGTAAGCCAGACGTTGGTGTGCCGTTGGTGGCGGTGGTGGCGATGAGGATGGCGAGCGCAAGGGACAGGGCGGTTGCTATTGCAAGCGCAATCGTAAGGGTGAGTTTGAGGGCGAGGGTGGGGATGTGGCGCGCGATGAGGGAGGCGTGCGAGATGCCGCCGTCAACCAAGGAGTGCGAAGATATCGCCGTCATCCAAGGCGCGCGAAGATATCGCGGAGGACGCGCGCGACGGCGCGAAGGGAAGCGCCAGTAGGATGAGCGACAGTGTGTTGAAGACGAGATGGCGGAGCCGGTGAGCGAGCTGGCCAGGGAGAAAACGAGCAGGCGCACGAGCAGGCGCACGACCACGAGGTACGACCACGACCACGACCACGACGCCCGAGGCGAAGTCCAAGATCAAGCCGAATCCAAAGTCTAAGATCAAGACCAAGCCGAAGTCGGACAAGCTTGTGGGCTAGCAGACGCTATGGAGCAGCGAGGGCGAGTTTTAGAGCGTGGATAGATGAAGGATCCGATCGTTGAAAGCATTTGGTGCTTGTATTTGTATTACAGTATGTTGTTTGTGGTGTTAATGTTGGCGAGGGAAAAGCCTCTAGAAGGCACAAAAACCCTCCTACGATACCGCGGCCTCGTTTGACCCGGCAGATCGGAGCAAAGAGAGCCCTTTCGGGTCTCTCTCTCGCTCTCTGGATGGATGATACCTAGAACATGCAGAACATGCAGACCCTCGACAGAATCGAGAGCCGAGGCGGAGCCTCGAAGGCTCGCGACTCCGGAGAGTGGGGGTGCTTGAGCTGTGGGCGGCCGATTGGGAAATGAGCTGTCGCGGCGGCGGCGGCGGCGGCGCAGGATCCGTCGCGGTGGTCGAGTCCTGCCAGTCTGTAGCCAAGTCTCTCGCGACCAACACTCCTGATGTTCGAAATTCTGACCCAGAGGCTTCGGGGGGTCGGCTGGGCTGGGCTGTGCAGTATGGGTTATGGACGTGGGTTGAGTATGGATATGGATATGGGTAGAGGTCCTCCGTCCTCCGTCTCGATATCTTTGAGTATCCGCGGTTCTCGCCACTCACAACTCGACCCGCGTCTCGCGCCGCTTGCCGTTCGACCCGGCATGGTCTCATGGGCTCCATTGGTGCCATTCAACCACAACCCGCCACCACAAGAAATCGCTGAGAACGATGGCCGGCGAGAGCAGACCCGGGTCGAACGGCAAGCGGCGCGAGACGCGGGTCGAGTTGTGAGTGGCGAGAACCGCGGATACTCAAAGATATCGAGACGGAGGACGGAGGACCTCTACCCATATCCATATCCATACTCAACCCACGTCCATAACCCATACTGCACAGCCCAGCCCAGCCGACCCCCCGAAGCCTCTGGGTCAGAATTTCGAACATCAGGAGTGTTGGTCGCGAGAGACTTGGCTACAGACTGGCAGGACTCGACCACCGCGACGGATCCTGCGCCGCCGCCGCCGCCGCCGCGACAGCTCATTTCCCAATCGGCCGCCCACAGCTCAAGCACCCCCACTCTCCGGAGTCGCGAGCCTTCGAGGCTCCGCCTCGGCTCTCGATTCTGTCGAGGGTCTGCATGTTCTGCATGTTCTAGGTATCATCCATCCAGAGAGCGAGAGAGAGACCCGAAAGGGCTCTCTTTGCTCCGATCTGCCGGGTCAAACGAGGCCGCGGTATCGTAGGAGGGTTTTTGTGCCTTCTAGAGGCTTTTCCCTCGCCAACATTAACACCACAAACAACATACTGTAATACAAATACAAGCACCAAATGCTTTCAACGATCGGATCCTTCATCTATCCACGCTCTAAAACTCGCCCTCGCTGCTCCATAGCGTCTGCTAGCCCACAAGCTTGTCCGACTTCGGCTTGGTCTTGATCTTAGACTTTGGATTCGGCTTGATCTTGGACTTCGCCTCGGGCGTCGTGGTCGTGGTCGTGGTCGTACCTCGTGGTCGTGCGCCTGCTCGTGCGCCTGCTCGTTTTCTCCCTGGCCAGCTCGCTCACCGGCTCCGCCATCTCGTCTTCAACACACTGTCGCTCATCCTACTGGCGCTTCCCTTCGCGCCGTCGCGCGCGTCCTCCGCGATATCTTCGCGCGCCTTGGATGACGGCGATATCTTCGCACTCCTTGGTTGACGGCGGCATCTCGCACGCCTCCCTCATCGCGCGCCACATCCCCACCCTCGCCCTCAAACTCACCCTTACGATTGCGCTTGCAATAGCAACCGCCCTGTCCCTTGCGCTCGCCATCCTCATCGCCACCACCGCCACCAACGGCACACCAACGTCTGGCTTACATGGGTCAGATGACATGTCATCATCACCGCTTTCACGTACAATAACGACCAAGGCACGCAAAAGGAAAGCACGCACGCACGCACGCGCCTCCGCTGCTTGCCTTTCTTTCCATGGAAGGAAAAGTTGCCATGGAAGATGGCGAAGCGTGGGATGCGCTGATTTTACTCGATGCTGCGGATCGAACTGAACGAGTTGGATGAGTCGAAGGAAGATGACGTCGTCCAGATCTGCTGCGATCGGTTGGCGAGAAACGCGGATGAGTTTGGCCACCAGAGAGAGAGAGAGAGAGAGAGAGAGAGAGAGAGAGAGAGAGAGAGAGGACAAGAGATTGCGGTACCATGGATATTGGCACATATGCATGAGCGCTCTGGCAAAGCCACATTTAGTGGGTATCAATTTCGCTCTTCTTCTCACACAAAACTTCTGTTCTCTTCGACCAACTATATCAGCTACCGACATCCACATTCACCGACTAATAACTGCCCATTCAATGTTTTGGCTGTGCGCAGTGCTGATGGCAGATCGATAACGGGAATCTGGGAGGCATGAGGGGCGGATGGTAGGATCTGGGGGTGTCTTTTCGCCACAACCCCGACGGAATCGTTGCTGGCACGGCGCGTGTTGCTTGAGCGGATTTTCTCGCACAGCGTCAACGAGAGGCACGCGACGATGAGCACCCTCATGTAAAGACCTTCGACGAACTCCCACTCGAGTCCAGTGGCGTGATCAAGTACCATAAATGGATACTCGTGCGTGACCAGCAGTAGATACAAGACGATCTCAACTTTGCGAGTGCTCCATAGTCCCCTCCAACCATCTTTGCTGTTGAGCGATGAGTAATGGAATCTGAAGAAGAACACGAAGGCAAGTGACGTGTTCTGGATGATCAAGTCGAGTCTTCCTAGCGAGTTGAGTTTGTGACGTGCGAAGCAACTCTCGACAATGTTAAACACCACAATGCCGAGTTGAAGCACCACGAGCAGCTCTGCTGAATACATCATCAATCGCAAGGACCTCACTTTCACGCGGCGTGACACGTCGCGACAGATGATCGTGATCTGCAACAGGAATGTGATGACGCTGCTCACCTCGGAAATGTTGTTCATGTTTCGAACAAACTTCAAATCTGGATATGAGAACACTGTCAAGCTGAAGAAGCTGAGGAATGCACAAGCAATTAGTAGAGCCACTCGCGTTTCACGTCGTCGCTTGAAGTATATTGTCGTCAGGTATTGGAAAAGAGCGAAATTGAGGAGCAACATCCACGGAAGACAGACGTATTGCCCAACGTTGTGCATGATAATGACTCTAGCTGTTGGCATTGCCGAATGCGTGAAGGAATGTCGGCTCTTGTGGTCTTTTTTCAGAGAGAAAGTCGGACTGAGAACAGTGAGTTGCGAGTTGTGGGCGACGTCGGAAGCCTGGATCCCACGAGTTGAGTTGAAGATGAGATGCTGCACGTTCTCGTGTGCGATCAGATACATCGCTCTCAATTCTGTCGTTGCATGTGACTTTCTTGTTCGTTCATCGACCCAGTATCTTGTCGTCATGACCGACTTCGCGATATTTTCGGCATCAACCACAAAGACACGGCCTCACGTCGGTCAATGGAAATCCATCGCGAGTACCCAACACCAGAGCCTAGTGTGGTTGCAATTGCTATCAATACAGACTGTGTGAGAATAATCTCAGGAAACGCTTGAGTTCATTTTCTGACATGAAAGAATCCGTACTAGTACGCGTACATAGGTCATCTACGTGATGCACGACAAACGAAGCGCAATCGAGCTGGATCAGGTTACAGGTTCTTGCCAGCAAGAGCTTCCTTCATGTTGGCGATCAAAATAGGCACCACGGACGGCTCCGCAAGCGTCGACACATCGCCAAGCTGATCTTCTTCGCCGGCCGCAATCTTTCGCAACACACGACGCATAATCTTGCCCGAGCGAGTCTAAAGCATATCAAAGAAGACATTGTGAGCCACCTTGGACCATGGGTATTAGTCGACCAGACAAGAATCGCACCTTCGGCAGGCCAGGGGCGAAGACGATGACATCCGGGGTCGCGAAGGCACCAATGACGTGGCGAATCTGGTGGATCAGCTCCTTCTTCACCTCGGCGGACGGCTTTGCCGCACTGATGAGAGTGACGTAGCAGCAAATACCCTCACCCTTGATCTTGTGGGGAATACTGGAGTGGTCAGATAACACATTAATATGAGTCGATCTCCACCGCAGTAGCAATAGTATGGGCAACGCACCCAATGACCGCAGCTTCAGCGACGAGGTTGTGCGCCACGAGCGCGCTCTCGACTTCGGCAGTGCCGATTCGGTGCCCAGAGGTCGTGAGTACATCTGAACGTGGAAAAAGGAATATCAGCATCAGCTATGTGAGACCTCTGTCGTCAAAGTTCAACATACCATCGATACGACCCGTGATGAAGAGGTATCCGTCCTTGTCCCGCTTCGCGCCGTCGCCCGTGAAGTACAAGCCCTTGTGAGACGCCATGTACACGGCAAGATAACGGTTGTG
Organism: Pythium myriotylum; assembly: GCA_023091665.1. Taxonomy (NCBI): domain Eukaryota; phylum Oomycota; class Peronosporomycetes; order Pythiales; family Pythiaceae; genus Pythium; species Pythium myriotylum. The sequence goes on from JALJCQ010000014.1 coordinate 1,407,115, forward strand.
GTCGCCATACACCGTACGCGCCATACCAGGCCATGGGCGACGAATGCACAGCTCGCCCTCCACCTCGTTACCTTCGATAATCGTGCCCTTGTCGTCAGTGAGGACAAAGTCAATGCCGAAGAACGGCTTTGTGCACGAGCCAGGCTTCATTGGCGTAGCACCAGCAAGACCAACGCCAACGTGGCCACCAGTCTCCGTCTGCCAGTAGGTGTCGGCGACGTAGCACTTGCCTTCGCCAACAACATTGTAGTACCAGCGCCAAGCCTAATGCAATAAAAAACAATCGATCAGTCTGGAACAATAGCATCAGTTGAATCGCGCTGCAGCTTCGTACCTCTGGGTTGATCGGCTCGCCGACACTGCCGAGAATGCGAAGTGTGGAGCGGTCGTACTTCTTCACATGCTCGTCGCCGTGCGCCATGAGCGCGCGAATCGCGGTCGGAGCCGTGTAGAACGTGGTGATCTTGTGGCGCTGGACCAGATCCCAGTAGCGGCCAGGATCCGGGTAGACAGGCGTGCTCTCGAACATGACCGTGGTCGTGCCGTTGGCCAAAGGACCGTACACGATGTAGCTGTGGCCCGTGATCCAGCCACAGTCGGCGACACAGGCGTGAATGTCGCCCTCGTGGAGGTCGAACGTGTACTTGGTGGTCATCATTGTGTAGAGCAAGTAGCCCGCGGTGGTGTGGGCCACGCCCTTGGGCGTGCCGGTGGAGCCGGAGGTGTAGAGCACAAAGAGGAGGTCCTCGCTGTCCATCCACTCGGGCGCGCAGTACGGGCGGTGCTTGGGCAGCTCGGCCGACATGTCAATGTCGAGGTGCTTGTTGTAGGTGACAAACTGGTTGTTCGTGCGCTTGAACACGAACACGCGGCGCACAAAGTCGAGACCGTGGACGGCGTGGTCGACGATCTCCTTGAGCGGCAGCGTGCGGCCGCCGCGCTTGCCTTCGTCGCTCGTGAAGACCCACTTGCTCTGTGCGTCGACGATGCGGTCGCGCAGCGAGTCGGACGAGAAGCCCGCGAAGACGACGCTGTGGATCGCGCCGATACGCGTGCAGGCGAGCATGACGTAGACGAGCTCCGGGATCATGGGCATGTAGACGGCGACGGTGTCGCCCTTCTTGACGCCGGCGGCCTTCATGGCGTTGGCGATGCGGCAGGTCTCTTGGAGCAGCTCCTTGTACGTGATGTGCTTGCTGTGGCCGGGCTCATCGGCCTCCCAGATGATGGCGGTCTTGTCGCCGCGCGTGGGGATGTGGCGGTCGATGCAGTTGTGGCTCACGTTGAGCTTGCCGTTGGTGAACCAGGCGATGTCGCCCTTGGGCAGCGTGCCCGAGAGCGTCTGGTCGAAGTCGTGGAACCAGGTGAGGTGCTCGCGCGCCATCTTGGCCCAGAAGGCGTCCGGGTCCTCGATCGACTGCTTGTAGAGCGCTTCGTACTGGGCCATGCCCTGCACGTGGGCGTTCTTGGCCACGGCCTCGATGATCGGGAAGGTCTGCGCCTCCTCGGGATGCACGTCGACGGTCATTTTCGCAGCTTGGGGGGGCGGGTGGCGGAGGCGGAGTGGCTCGCAGAGGGCAGATCCGATTGTGAGCATGCGAGGAAGGGAGGCAGGCAGGACGAGAGGAGGAGCCGCCGCGAGCTTCGACATCCCCGTCGCATCACCAGAAGCCACGAGGTTTTTTCGTGACGCAACCGTCGAGCGAGCCGCTCGAACAGCGGTCGAAAAACCTCGGACGGTTTTCTGGGTGAATGTTTCGTCTATGGCTTTAGTGACGTCACGACCTCTGTCATGGAGGGCTACTGCTGCGTCACGATAGGCCACCGATCCGTCCACTGCTGCTAAAGCGAGGGAGGGCGAGAGAGTGGGATCGGCGGTGGAGGCCTTGAAGTTGGCGGGGTCGTTTGGTGTCGGCAATTCTGAAGCGCTCGCGAAAGCAGCCAACAACAAATGGCTCGGCCGCGTGTCTTTGGCCGCCAGCAGTTGAACAGGATGGCGTCATCGTTTCGACAACTCAGCTCGGCAGCGCGCTCCGGTTCCTCGCTCCACGCCGAGCGCTGCGTGCTCTCGACGGCCTCGGGCGCTGCGTGCTGCGTGCTGCGTGCTGGCAGCCAGCCACCTGCATACACATACCCACAGACGCACGCAGACGGCCGCTTCTCGCGGCGCAGCGGAGTGATGCCGCGTTTCGCGATCAGGCGAGCGGTGGTGGTGGCTGAATTCTCGTCTCGGAGTCCGGTGCTTGGGCGTTTGACAGCGTTTCCATTCCTGAGTCAGCTGGGCACTTGCTCGGGTTGCAGTTGCCACCCACGGAGAGTGACGTGGCCACGTCGACAGCAAGGAAACCGAGTTTCCGTTCTGTGCGCAATCCCCAACGAGGGTACAGGTTACGATTACAGTTCGTGGGTACAGTACGGGATGGCTTCAACCAACCGGTACTCGAACCGGTTGCACTTGGGCTTGACACGATTCTCTTGGCTTCGACGATCCTTCAGCGGAGCTCCTCAACCGCTCTCGACGAACCATGGCGAACGCGCCGCTGAACGCGCGCCGCCACCGCCTGCAGCTCGTACGGACACCAGTGCCGCCGCTGCATGGCGCTGCTGCTGACGGAGCTCTGTGTTTTCCGTGTGTTGCGCGAGCCAGGCGATCGAAGGCACGGAAGATGGCTACTTCCACTTGCGCACCGTTCTGTACGTTTCTCCGCTCGCTCGAGTGCGCGAACTCCTTCGTTCGGGTGCTTGCTGACTCCCGGGTGGCGCTTGCGGTCGATATGGCTTGGATTTAGCATTCTCGGGCTCGGGAATGCCGCTGACGCCATCGAGATTCTGTCTATTGGCTACATTTTGGCGGTTTATGAAGACAAGGAAGGCGCGCTGACGCGAGCCGAGCAAAGTACGCCACCAACTGCGCGCACATGAATCTGCGGCTAACGAGCCATCTGCAATGTTCACCAGGCGTATTGGCGGCGGCCATCTTCGCTGGAATGTTCCTTGGCGGGCTGGTTTTCGGTCTTCTGAGCGATCACATCGGCCGACGCGCTAGTTTGCTGCACTCTCTGCTCATCAACGCAGTCTTTGCACTACTCTCTTCGATTTCACCCAACATTTACGTGCTCATTTTATGTCGCACTTTTGCTGGCATCGGTAAGCGATCACACAGTCGTCTCAAGCAATGGTGCGAGTGTAACGCCGATTGACGTAGGCATTGGTGGCACGGTTCCCGCCATGTTTACACTTTGCACTGAACACGTGCCAGCGAATCGACGAGGCTTTTACGTCACGATTGTCGCGTCGTACTGGATGGTGGTAAGAAAAAGGTTTTCGATACTTGGTCTAGCACTTTTATCCCCAACATCACTTGATCATGTAGGGCTCTGTCTTCACTGCAGCCCTTGCATGGGTCATGCTTGGCAATCCAGCTTCCCCATTCTCGTGGCGCGCCTTCGCCGCAGTCGTTTCGATCCCCGCTTTTGTGTGCTGGATCCTCACGTATTACTATGTGCCGGAAAGCGCTCAGTATTATGCGCGTCGCCGCAAGTACACTGACGCTGAAGACATCGTTAACCATATCCGCCTGACCAATGCAACTCGTTCCAGCTCCGAACGTGAACATATCGCACTTAGCGAAGGCACCGCACTTCTCTCTCCTTACCGTCAAGAGGGGGTGCCCGTCGTCAATGCCAGCTTCGTGAACACCGATGCCGTTGAGCACGTCGATCACGATAAATCCTACGGTGCAGCCTACCGCGACCTCTTTGATCCAGTTTTGCGCACGACAACTGTCTCGCTGTTGTTGTCTTGGTTTTGCCTCAGCTTTGGTTCCTATGGACTCGCGACTTGGATCACTGTGCTCTTCAAACGCATAAATCTATCTGATCCTTTCGCGAACGCGTTCATCTATGCTGCAGCGAACCTACCTGGAAATCTTTACAGGTGAGAAGTACTATTCGTCTCTTCCCAGAAACTTTCTTCTGATGACTAACTCTTCTGCAGTGCTTTCCTCATGGATTCCTGGGGTGGTCGTCGTATACTCTTCATATCGATGCTCCTGTCGGCTCTGTGCGCTGCAGGATTCGCATACGTGAATTCGAACAACGATGAGGAAGTATCAATCACTTCGACTGTGCTCATCATAACACTAGCGAGTGGATTCAATGCTTTCAGCACAGCTGGCTGGAATGCTATTGACCTCATGTCGGCTGAATCATTCCCGACAGATATACGCACCACGGGTATGGGCCTTCTCGCCGCAGCTGGTCGCAGCGGAAGTGTGATTGCTCAGTTCGTGAACGGGTACCTGGTCGGTCCGCCTCCTCATATAACCGCTCTTCTTGTCGTCACTGCGAGCATGATGCTTCTCGGAAGCATCAGCTCGGTGGCAGTGAAGGATTACACCGGGAAAAGCCTGCCGGCCTCCGTTGAGCAGATGAAAAAGGATCGCCAAGTTCAAGAACAGTCGGCGTAACGTGGGTCATATATTGAAGTTGGATAGGTCTAGCTCCCACTCGAGTTGCGCATCTTGCAGTGTTATGTGAGATGGCAGGAAAGAACGGCTTCGGATTTGGCTGTCAGGAGTGTCACGTAATTCATTCACTCTCACATCCTCCCATCGATTCTTGGTGTTACTGCTGCGCTGGCTTTCTTCACTCTGGACGCTCGAACTGCGGGACTTCTGCGATAATCCAACCGCCAATGGTAACGAGATGGAGCTGTCTAAAATCCAAGATGTCTCAGACGGTAGACATTCCCGTCGCTGCGCAAGCGTCTCAAGTGAACTTGGTTTAAGACGTTGTTCAGAATTCTTGTCATTATCGCTCCCGACATGGACGGAGCGAACTGATGATCCAGCGGATGGAGACTCGTGTATGTCTTTAACTTGTGCCCCATGCTCCGAAAAAATAACGGGACTACACCCTATATCGTTGTTCGTGTGTTTTGAAGTTTGTGCGGCAGCTTCTCGGGTCTCAGTCTCTCGCTTCTGCGCCACTTTAGTTCGTTGGGGCAGATCATGTTCGAGAGCGTGACTCTGGCTAGCAGGACGTTCATCCGAGAAGAACGCTGAGCGACGAGATGATGAACATGCATCCAGCTCCAATACAGAGTGATTGGCAGTTTCATTGCTTCCATGTTGAATTCGATGACTTGTCCAATTCCTTGAGTGATCATCCATGTCATCGTATGGTTTGACCGATTCGAAGTCTTCACGGCTCCCAATCTTGAGGCGCGCGAAGGCGTCTTGCTTATCCATGAAGAGGCGTTGCATATCGTCCAGCGTGCAAAACTCCTGCTCGTCTTCGACACAGATCCCGTTGACAATCTTTCTGGCGGGCTTAACGCCTGCCTGAGAATAATCGCGTCGCTGCACCTTTGTGCTGTTGGTACTTTGAAGAGCCAACTTCGATGAGGCGTACTCGAAGGAGTCCACATGGCGCCTAATAGATGTGTCGAGAATCAGTCTCAACTCGTCCAAAGTGACGCCCATGTAGCTAGGCGGAGACTCTCCATCTTCTAGGTCCCCGGTTTCGTTGACAAAGGATTCAAGATCCACCAGAACTTGCTGCGCGATTTTCGTGATGGCATCGGGCCCCCAGTCCACGATAGAAGCAGAGCCTGTGCCCATTGAGTTGAGCATTTTGAACGACCGTTCCTGTCGGCTTGCGAAGGGACGCATGAATTCAAAGAAGAGTTTTGTTTGTGTAATCACAGAAGGGTCCACGTATATTGCCGTCCGTACATATCGAAATTGTCCATAAGTTACTGCTCACTCGCTTGGATGTGCTAGGAGGACAATAGTCGACCTGCCAGAACGTTGACAAGACCTTTTTCTTCGTGCTCCGGTACGAATATGGAGGTTGGATGCTCACCCTGCCACGTGGGTATCTCATAGTCGTCGCCTTGGAGGTACTTCATAGTCTTCTCCATCACCACATCACACTTCTCATAAAGACGGACGCCAGTTGTCTCGGCTCGGCGATCAAGCTTGGGCACAGTGGGGAGCAGATTTACTATGATCAGTGACTCGGCATACTCCCCGGCCATTTCGGTGAACGGTTCGACGCGCAACGATGTGCCAAGAACTAGTGCAACATCGGCGACTTCGCATTCATCGATCGCTCGATCAATGTCGTCCATCGGCTCGTCGAAGCTGATAACGTTCCTTTTGAGGCGGCCGTTCCCGTGTCGCGTACGCGCCCGGAGACGCTGCTCGACCGACCGCTTCGTGCTGACGCATTGCGGGTCGTCGCACAGTCCTGTGATCGGAAAGTCCTTGGTGTAAATCTTCTCGCACGTCTCGCACTTGGCCTGCGTCGCGTTGCCATGCACTTCTGTAAGGGCCTCGGGTGGGATGCCGCTCTTGAGATGAAGGTTGTCGACGTTCTGTGAGACCACATACTTGAGGAAGCCGAGCCGGTGTAGCTCCGCCAGGGCCATATGGGTCTTGGACGGCACGAGCGAGTGGAAGTCTGGGATCTTCACGGACGCTAGCGAGGCGTCCCCGCCGCTTGGTTCGCCGCTTTCTGCCGTCCGTCTCTTCTTCGCGTTCGCGCTGCCGCCCGAAGCCGCGTGCTTTCGGGTCCGGATGCCGCCGTCGCCTCGGTAGTCCGGAAGCCCGACGGCCGTGCTGATGCCGGCGCCCGTGAACGCGACGAGGTGCCGCGAGCCCCGAATGAGCTCGGCCAGGCGCCGACACTTCGCCGCCAACTCGGCCTCTCGCGCGGCCTCGCCGTCGTCGTTCGCACGCTTGAGCGGCGCTGGGAGCATGGGAAATGGCACAAGGAAAGAATGGTCACCATGAATTCAGCCAATCACAGCAGGTCGAAAAAGTGAGGGTTGGAAAGAATCAGACAGGGAAAGCGCGACTCAGATTCGAGGTGCAACCGCCTGCGGCGAGCTTGTGGCTTGTGGTCTACCAAAGCGGAATGCGCAGTAGAAGGCAAGTTGTATTCTGTTGGTTTTCCTACTGGACGCTCCGGCGTGGGGCATAGGCCCTTGGCCACGTGGCCACCACGCCGTGGAGCTCCCCGACGTTCTAGAATGCACGTTCTAGAACGTCTCGAACATGCACCGATAGTCTTGACATGCAAGATGCAGTGAGACAGAGATGGTGTTGCTCCGTACCCATGCGCATGGATCGGGCGCCACATGCGCACGGGACGGTCCACACTGCCTCCCCAGACTCTGGCTCACCGTGACGACGCTAGGCGTCCTCGAGCTGGGGGCGGAGGTCTGCAGCCTCACTGGCCTCGACATACTGCTGGATCAGCAGCGGAATGTCGCGCTGGACGTCGGCGAGCGGCTCCCAGGAGTCCTCGACGCCCTGTAATCCACGCCACGAGATCAGCAGCTCCCATTGCTGCGTGACCTCGTTGAAGCGGCGATCCTTGATCTCCTCGACGCCCATGACGATCCCTTGCTTGGCGATGTGCTCGTGGATCTCGTCCGACAAGTTCAGGGATGCGTCGTCGTAGAACTTGAGGCGTGATCCGTGCACCTCCACCACATCGCCCGTGAGGAGGTGTTCGATCTTGTAGGAGTACTCGAGGGCCTCGACCACTCTGTAGGATCCGACCCAGCGCACCATGAGCTTGTTGCCGCGTAGGCGTTCGTCGACGCGCGACCAAAGGACTTAGTCGCCGACCGAAAAGTTCTCCAGTGTGCCCCGCTTGGCCATGCGCTGGTACATGCGCGTGCGTTCCTTGCGGTCTGTTACCTCTTGGTGCATCTCCGCGAGGCTGTCCCGCAGCGCGTAAAGCTCCTCTTCTACTCGCTCGAGGTCGATCATCATTGTCTTGAACTTGCCGCTCGCGCCTTGGGGTAGGACCACCGAGTCGAGTGGCTTCGACGTCACCAGACCGGTGAAGAGCTCAATAGGGGCCTTGTGTCCGAGCGACTGTCTGGTTCAAGTTGAACTGGACGAGCAGGAGCAGGTACTCCCAGCTCTTTGTGTCCAATTGGTATTCCAGGGGAAGAACACGCATGACCTGCAGCATATCGCGGTTGATGCGTTCGACTGTTCCGTTCACCCATGGAGTGTAAACCGGAACGAACACATGCACGGCCTTGAGTCGCTCTCGTAGGCTCTCCAGCAGCTTGTTCTTGAAGTGCGACCCATTGTCTGATATCCACGTCGCCGGCATGCCAAAGCGCTTGGCCCAATCAAGAATGGCCGACGCCGTCACCGCACTTGTCGGAGAGTCACACGCGACGAGCTCACCGTAGTGGGTGAGCACGTCCTTTAGGACGAGAACGTAGCGCGTGGGCCCGTAGGGCTCGCCCATGAAAAGGAAGTTGAAGTGCAGCGTCTCGTTACGTGCTGCTGATGCACGTGGCTCTGACCAAGGTCGTTGTATCACGAGACCGCCCTCGACGTGCTTGCACAACAAGCAGCTCGCCACGAAGTCCTTCACGTGTTCTTGTAGCTTCTTGATGTGGTATTTCTCGCGTAGTTGCGTCATCATGGTGTCGGCGCCGCGATGCGCGTTCACGCCGCAGTGGGCTGTGATGAGAATGCGCGTGATGAGGTCCTTGGCTTGTGCAGGTATCCACACCCTTCCCTCCACCGAGAGCAGGCCACCCGAGTCCGTGGTCGTGGCGGCGCCTGGCGGTGCAGAGCGCGCGTAGCGCTGCTACGCACCAAGCACATGGTCGAGCGTCGGCCACACGAACGCGTCGTCGAGAATCGGGCGGAGGCGTGAGACTGCGCTTGACGCGCGTGTGCGCACAGCCTTCACCGTCACCGTCGTGGGTGCGCTGGGTGTCAGCCAGCGCGAGACCAAATCGGCCCAAACGTTGTCGGTCCCCTTCACGTGTTCGATCTGGTACCGGTACTCGCTCAGAATGAACGCCCAGCGCTGTAGCTTACCGCGCACATGCTTGCGGATCTTTTTGGATGGACAGAAGATCTAAATGAGGTTGGCGTGATCACAAAATAGCTTGAAGCCATTCGTGCGGTGTAGCAGGTATTCAAGGTCCTTGGCGGCTTTTGCAATTGGGTAGGCTTCCTTTTCAGCAATCGGCCAGTGGAGCTGTGCTCCCTTGACCATGCCGCCCTTACATAGCACCAGCTCGTGGGAGTGACTCGTGAGTGACTGAGTCGCGTCCAATGCGTCGACCTGTGCCACCACGAGTGATCAGCCGCGGTCCGACGCGTCTGTGCAGAGGCACACGATCGCGCCCACATCCGGGAAGGTCAGCTTGGTCGTCGTACCGAGTCCGTCGAGGAACTCGCGGTACAACTGCCGTTGGGCGGCCGTCCACGTGAGGGTGATCCCCTCCGCGATTCTCTGCTTGCAGCTGCGCCCAGCGAAGGCTGACTCGAGCTTCTCTTGCATTGGCGCAGCGAGCTGGGCGTACCCCACGATAGACTCGTGCAGCCAGTTGGCTGCGCACAGCAGCTTCTGCAAGTCTGCCGCCGTCTCTGGGAGCGGCAAAGCGCGAAGCGCACTCACATGCTCGGGGTCGTGTCGGACGCCGTCGCCGTCAATGACGCGGCCGCACCACGTGACTCCGTGGGCGAAGAGACAGCTCTTGCTGGCGTTGAGCTTGAGTCCGTACTCACGGATGCGCTCGAAGAACTTCGCGAGCACAGCGATGAACTCCTCTGGGGTCTTGGCGTACACGATGATGTCGTCTACCCAGACTAGCACGTTCTCGTAGAGCATGTCCTTCAACACTTCCTGCATTTGGTTCTGAAAGTGGAGCGGCGAGTCGGTTGCTCCTTGTGGTACGCGCAGCGTCGTATAGACCGTGTCTTTGACGATGAAGCTGAAGAACTCACGCGAATCCACGTGCAGGAGAAGCTACCAAAACCCCTTAAATAGATCGAACTTGGCGGAGTACACAGCACCTTCGACCTTTAAGATCACAATCAAGATGTTGGGCGGACGAGGATCGTTTCCGAGTAATTTCTGGATGTTTTCTGAGTAGAGGTAAAATGGCATTTTTTTCGAGTAAGTACGAGGCCGGAGGATGTTCTCTGAGTAGCACCATTGTGTGGGATGACCTTCGAGTAACATCACACAATGTCACTCAAACGAATTTATCAGTGGCACTAATCAGGCTACAACTGCAGCGAGTTAATGACACTGAAGCAGGGATGTCACTACTCCAAAACTTGGCCTGCGGTGGTTACGAAGCCACGATCTATTTTTACTACCTGGTAGCGACCAAGAAAAGTTGCGAGAGGCCTCGCGCAGTCCTGAAAGAGCATAAGAGTGGCTATGGAGCTCGTCGCGCACACAGATGGGCCACTCGGTGCGGGGGTCGGTGAGCGAGGAGGTGTGGGGAACACTGAGCGGGACGGTCTGGCCGCTAGTGAATCTGCCATCGACATTGAGGAGTACGTTATGGTTCCGGATGAACCGGCTCCAACCTCCCCGGTCAAGCGTAAAAGGCGTAGGTACAACTGGAGTCGTGTTTCATCCCACCAATCAGAAGAGGATGCAAAATGTGCACTCGAGCCTCTCGGTGATGAAAAACTCGTCTACAAGCTAAAACAGAACTATGGTAAAAAAGGGAAGGGTGCAAAGGTCTACTTACGCCACTCTCGTGTTGGATGCGAGCACGCGCTCCTGTGATGAAGTGCGCTGCCTTTTCGCTAGCTCCTGGAGCTGGAAAAGGGTATAGACCTAGCGTGTATATGGGGAATACACGCAGGCGAACTTGGGCCCGTTGTGAAAACCCAAGTTCTGGCTTCGTACCTCACGTTATGTATCCCTTGACCGGTTCTTTTGAGCTTTGAAGTATGGGGAAATACGTCCACTTGGAGTATTCCACCAACCCAAGACGGCTCAACCAGCTCTAGGTAACGATGAGGACCAGTCTTTTAATACACAAATACAAACGACACACTTAGACCCAGGACGGAAGACTAACTTCGATCCGCTGGGTCTCGCCTGGGACGGAGGACAACCTCGATCCGCCAGGACACTGGGAATCCCCTCTGGGATCTGGGAAACTCTCTCTCAACCAAATGAAGTGTATTACTTTAACTGGGGAACTACGACCAGTTCCCAGCTATCGCAACACAAGAATACGCAAGAATATGGAGTGCTCCAGGTCTCTAGTACAAACTAGTACCCTTTGCAGGTGCCTCAAGGGCTGGAAAGGGGGTTGGCTCCTCTCCTCACTCGCAAACACACCAATACCCACGCACCAGCAGCCAGACACACGCGCACACAGTCCACTACGGCAAATCCAACACACGCAGGCTTACCTTGTGGCGTAGACGCTGGGTCCTCCCGCGGTTCGACGGAGGAGACTTGGGGAGTTGAGAGCAAAAAGCGAAGTCTTTTGAATACAGGGTAAAACCCTAAGGGGAGCCAGGAACTGGCTCCCTGAACCCTACCTACTTAACTACCAGATCTGATAATAACCCTACTCTGTGTGGTCTAACTGGAAATTGCACAATCCGAACTGGGAAAACCGGTAAAAAACAGTTTCCGGAATGGATGAATCTGGTCAACATCCGGAGAAAGCCAGCTCAAACCAGACAGAAAATCACCCACTGGGAAGGTCCAGTGGATGAACCCAGCTCCTGGCACACTGTGCCAGACTGGAAAGGTGGGTGAGTAGCTGGTACAGTGTACCAGGCTACTGCCACCTACTAACTCTTGTCATTTAATTTCCTAGCTACGATTCCAGCTCTGTGCCAGCTCCCACAACCTGGGACCAGGCAGCGAGAGACGCGGGCACTTCGTCTCAACCGCCCTCTGCTCAACCCGAGACGTGGATCGAGAGAGAAGCGTCGAGGTGCTGAGGACTTGCCAACTGTCGAGTCGACTACCACCATGGAGAGCGCGCACGGCGGCGGCGCGGGAGATCTGGAGCTGGCCACGAGCGCGCATCAGGCGGAGTTGTCCGAGTCCGGTCAGTTGCGGCCAGCTTCCAACGATACTGGCGCAGCGACGTCGCCATCTCTTCCGCCTGCGCGGCCAGAACCTGGAGCCGCGACTGGTCTTGGCGTCTCCGACGAATCGGCTCCAGCGCCAGAACTGGATTCGTCGTCGTCCAGCGAGACGGTACCGGATCCAGCAACTCGTCGATCGGCACTGCTCGAAGAGGCTGGCGTCATTGCAGAGGAGCTTCGCAAGAAGCTAGAGCAGATCGTCGAACGTGGGAACCACGAAGCCGACGACGAGAACGACACCTGGGTTCAAGGCCTCCACGACACTCAGCGCCGACTCCGAGCCTTATTCCAGCGTTGGGATTGGGACATGCAGCTGGCGAGGGACGATGAAATTCGCGCGCTCCTTCAGCTCTGCGTTTTTCCCGAGCCGGAATTCATGTGGACCGAAGACCTCGGCGACTTCCAGCGCCAGTTCCTGGTCCCGAAGGACGTTCCAGCTGCGCGGTTGAAGAATTTGGCTAGCCTGAGCCGGGAACTTGCGGATGGAGGAGAGCTGCGATCACCACTTTTCGCGTCCGTGCTGCCACGCCAGATCGACGAGATGTTTGGACTCGATCGTTTCTTGCCACGTCTCCAGACGACAATCAAGATGAACCGGCGCTTGGTTGGGTTGGTTCCAGTACTGATGAGCCTCGCGGCTTTGCGAACGGCCTCTGAGCCAAGCTCACCAAGTCACACGAAGGATCTAGCACTACTGGCTCTTGGTCAAACGCATGCGATGGCAAAGCTGGTTGTCGAGCTGCGTTCCCAGCTGCAGACGCGAACTGAAGAACTGGAAAGCGAACGAGAGAGCAAGTCTGAGATCAGCGAGGCGCTGGTTTACTCCAAGGTGGAGGCGAGTTCCAGCTCTGGACACGCGGCTCAGCTCATTCGCAAGGTGAACGATCTGGAAACTGAGCTCAACCAAGTCAGTGGTCGCGCCAAGGATGGAAGAGAAGCTCGCGAAGGCACAAGCGCGAATGCGGACTCTATATGCCGCCAACGTGGCGTTCCAAAACAAAGCCGACTTGGAAAAAGATCTTCCACCACGCTTCGACGACGAGCTCCTGGACCGCATCTACCAGTTCACGTGGAAGCATGCTCGGGTCAGCGGCAACGAGAACCACTGGTATTCGCTGCTTCGTGCAGCCGCCACGGACTCGCCCGCGGAGGCGCCTCTTGGTCTCAGTGTCGCCCTCATGCAGAATGATCAAGACAACAGAGTCTGGGCATCACCGACACCGTCCAAGCAGCTACACACATTTCGAAAACTGGCAGGAGCTGGATCCGGAGAATCCCGTGAGGGTTGTGGAGACTCCGACGGTATCCCCGAGCTAGGCGAATCGGCGTCAGACCTGGACGGCGAAGTCCCCGAGCTGGAAATTGAGGATCCAGAGCCAGAACGGCCGTCGAGTGCTGGGTCGCACAAGCGTCAAGCGCTCGAGCTGGTATCATCACCAAAAAGTTCGGCACCACAGTCAAAACGGCCTCGCACTGAACCGTCACCGCCGCTACCACCAGACACAGCGAGCCAGGCGTTGGGCTTGACTCCGCCGCGCCAGGCCAAGAAACACAGCCGGGCTCTGAACCGCGCTCAGCTTGTCCAGCTCGATGCCAGCGACAGCGATCCCGAAAACAAGGCTACGAGCCAGGCGCCGCTTCCCTCAAGTCAAACTGGAGTTGGAAATGACGGGCTAGGTCCCTCGAGTCAAGCTGGAGCTGGGAATGATGGACTAGGCCCCGCGAGTCAAGCTGGAGCTGGGAATGACAGATCAGGTGATGACGCAGAGAGAGCTCCGAGAACAGATTCCGACTTTATCTTTGCGCAGCCCCTACCACCAGGGGCCGATGACTGGTACATCAAACTTCCAAGAATGCGAGAGGGCGTGTACGAAGACTGGACGTCTCTTCCAACTCGACCGGGGAGCGAACCAGCAACTCTGGTCGCCTTCCAAGAGATTCGACATCCGCAGAAGCTGGGTTCAGTTTCTGGTCGTAGCTCGACCGTTCGATACTTCACGATGACCGAACGCCAGTTCTCTCGGATCTACGGCTTGCCAATTCAAATGATGAACCCGGTCGTGACAGCCTTCTATCCCAACTATGCGCCGTCGAAGAACGCGATGGTTTCGGTCATGCAACGACTAATCCAGTATGGTGCTGACGCGTATGCCGGGGTCATGGCTCTCAAACCTTGGAACAAGATGTGGCGGGACCGGGTTGTCGAATTTTACTTGTTCGATCCACGAGAGTTGTCGGAAAACCAGGTCTGGTGGCTGACGGAATATTTAGTGTTTCAATTCCAGTACCGGGAGGCTTTCTGGCTGCTGGGTCACTGGCTCGCGCTGTCAAAAGAGCCAGGACTCGCGTCACCAGAGCTCCGCCCCTGGTACGAGATCCACAGACGTCGTGCCCAGTACATCTCCCGATTCCGAGCTGCGTGGAAGGCCTTGGAAGACCGGCGTCCGCTCGGCCTGAGCCAGCTCGTCTATTCAGAGCCAGCCGTCTGGTACGCGTCTAGCACTTGCTGCTGGATCCCTTGGGAGCTCTCGGTCGAGCAGAACCAGAATCTGTCAACGACTGGGCGTGCAGACGAGATGTTCGAGCAGCTTGGCGCGCTAGATGAGTTGGAGCCAGTGCGGGCTCGTTGGTCGACGGCTCCAAGTCACTTTGTCGAAGCACTGTTCCCGGAACAGATAGACTTACTGGAGAACAACGTGGATCACGAAGGACACCCAATTTGCTGGCGTCTCCCAGATAATCTCGCCGAGCGGGATCTGGTTCGCTTCTCGCAGATTCATGGAGTGTCCACCATCGGACTTGCGTCTAATGCCCCAGAAGTCGCGTCTCAGAGGTCGAAACTAGTGAAACCGGCTCGCAGTTGAGTTGGGATTGTCTTCAGGTCTTGCATATCCGTAGGTAGCATTCGCTAATTCGATCAATACATGCAATTTTTTTCATGGTCGTGGCTGGGACCAGCGGGTCGATGGATTTCACATCCAGACTAGCTCGCCGAGTCGGACTTCGAACTGGAAATTCACGATCCAACTCGAGCTAGCTGGGAAAGACGCGCCCTCTGACCCAGCCGACTTGCACCCAGTCGTGAAGACTGGCTCGCTGGTGCTAGTCACCGTCACATATGCATATGCAGGTTGGGAGTGCAGCAAGCTTCATTCCCAGGTCGCCAGTATTCTGCGCGGAGCGCAAGGGCACTGGCACCCAAGACGCTAGCTTTCAACGCTGGGCGCTGGGGATGCTAGCTCCCAATCCACGCTAGGTTGCCCTAGCGGTCCTCAGGCTCGCCGTCGCCCGACTGCATAGCAGCGAAGCGACTCTCGGCGCGGCGGCTGTTGTCGAACTCGTACAGCAACTTGCCAGCCTTGATCTTCTCGACTGGGATCCACTCCGGCTCGTCGTACCCGACGAACTTGACCAAATACTGGCGTTTCAGTTTGTTGCCGGCTCTAGTTCGCTGGGACTCCCATCTAACATCCAGGATTGACTCCATTTCATACTCACCACTGGCTTCATCTGGCTCCCAGCTATCTTCTGGTAGCAGAGCAGCGTCCCAGTCCAAGTCTTCTGGCACTGGGTCGAGGACATCAGCTGGACGATCCTCGAATAGCACACGTGGCTTCAGACGACTTACGTGAACCCAGGGGTTCACACGATACGCAGTCCCTTCAGTCTTGAGCCGGACACGGTGATCGTTGGCCTTTTCGATGATCCGGAACGGTCCGTGCCAGTGGTGGGCAAGTTTCTTAGCTAGACCTGGCTTCACTCGAGCTAGATATAACCAGACCGCGTCTCCAACTTCAAAACCGGTCTTAACCCTTTCGCGAACGCGACCTGAACAATAGGAACTGTATCAATACAAATTTCAAGTGTAGTGAATGCCAATCGTACAAAAAATGCCCGTTTGACCTTCCCGCTGATCTGATTACGCACTTTCCATAACACACAACTCACCCACTTTTGGCGATATATATCACAAAATTGGCGAAATACAATGCATTTATTGAATAGAAATACTACCCTAAAATGCCAATCGTACAAAAAATGCTCGTTCGAGAGGTGCTTTCTCACCTGGTTTTGTAAACAACTATGAAACGGGCAAAATTTGTACGGTCGTTCGCGAAAGGGTTAACAGAGTCAGGAAGCCTGTTCCAGCTAGCAGTCTGACGCTCGGCTCTGGACTGCTTGGCCTCGGTCTGGAGATCCCTTGCCCAAGCTAGTGCATACTGGTACTCGCGCTGGATCTTGATCCGCCAGAAATACGCAGCCATCTTGTTTCCACGCCGCCTCCTGGGTGCCTGGGCGATCATGGCGGCTATCGTCGACTTGGCATCCCAACCGTGAGCTAGGAAGAAAGGAGTATCCTTCCTGGTGGCATCGACGGAGGTGTTGATAGCGAACATGAGTCGATAGACGACGTCTTCCCAGTCGTCCTGGCCCGGCCTGGCTACGTAAGCCTTGATGCTTCTGGAAATAGTCTGGACTGAACGCTCCTGCTGGCCGTTGGCTTGGGGCCGGTAAGCCAGCGTCGCACGTTGCTGGCTACCTAGCATAGCTCGGAACTGACCAAACACTTCGCTCATGAAGACTGGGTCCTGGTCATGGCGGATGATAGAGCTGGCTCCAAAACGCTGGAATACCACTTCGTCGTACGCCTTGGCGACTGCTGGGGCGCTGGTATCCGACATCGCCTTACACATCACGAAGCCAGTGAACATGCACTGGAACAGTAGCAACGCCGTGCTTCCCTGCTCAGACGGAGGCAGTGGGAGCACGAAATCCATCGAGACAACATGGAACGGATATTCTGGCTGGATATTACCAGGAGACGGACCAGGGTTGGCTGGAAGACCTTTGCCAGTACTGCAGTCGACGCAGCTGGAGCAAAATCGAACGACGTCCTGGTACATCCCAGTCCAGTAGTACTCTGAACGGACTCGCTCATACGTGCGTGTAATACCCTGATGGCCGCCTTGGTACTCGACGTGGCAATGATGCAGCACGTCTTTCCTCATGCCAGCTGGGGCGACTAGCTGGGCTGGCCTCTCTCTGGCCCTAGGCCGGAGACTCACATATCGGAGCACGTCATGTTCGTCAAGCACGAACTGGTCAGCGGCTTTAGCGAGCTGGAAAACGTCGTCACGATCTAGGAAACGAGTATCTCCGGCTAGGAACAGCTTCATCTTCCTGGTGTACTCGTCAGCGTCCTGGTGAGCACGGATCCGCCGCCATCGCTCTTCGACTGCATTTCCAGTCTCTCCGACACCACTTCTAGTTGGGTCACGCCCGCTTTGAGTTGGGAAACGACCGCGTGGACTTGACACGCCTTCAAGATTCTCAGCGCCCTGTCGCACATAGAACGGGGGCTCTTCGTCGACTTGTACATAACCAGGAGGTTGCGACCTCGACTGGCTGGCCGTTCCAACGTCTATGGCGACTGACGACGGGTGTGGAGCTGGATCCACGCTGGATTCACGTTCAGAGACTGGACGATGGGTGGCGTCCGGTGTAAAGACGGGTCCAGATGGGACAGGCGGTGCGACAAAATCTGGTTCGGGAAGAGCAGCTGCGTCGCGAAGATTCACACCCACTGGGATTTGGCTCGGCACCGAATCTTCGACAGTCACACGCTGCTGGAGACTTGCAGCCGACGACTGACTGAGCTCAACCGATGTGGGAGCTTGCGCGGCGATCCTCGAGCTCCTTCGACGCGGTGGCACCGGAACGGCAGTCGCGGACGGCGCTTGAGCTGCGGCGCGGCTTGCGCTGCGCGTCCGAGCGGCAAAAACGGCTGCAGAGCCGGGCAAACATGACTTTCCTTCTTCCTGGTTCGTTAGCGGTCCAGTGGGGCTGGTCGCATCGTCATCGCTGTGGATACTTGACTCGAGGGCGCCGGAACCAGCGTCGCGCTCACTTCGGTGACGTTCTGAGCGCTGGGTGGCGCCCTCAGTCGCTGTACCTGGTTCTCCAGCATCTTCAACACTTGGTCCTGGATCTTGAGCCGTCTCACCGCGATCTTGAGCATCTTGAGCACCTTGCCTTCGCGTCAGTTGGTCTGGCAGCTTGTTGAGCTGGACCAGCTCACTGAACGTCGCCTCGTCCTGGATGTCCTGAGTCTTCTGTCCCCGAAGTGCTAGCCCAGCTAGGTAGTCTGCAGCACCGTTGAACTCTCGCTTCACGCGAACCAGGTCGATCGCATCAAACCCAGCTCGGAGTCGATCGAACTCTGCTAGGAGTAGTGCTAGATGGGGCTGGTTGCAGCCAATAGCTCCCTGGCATTGCTGGATCACAATTCGTGAATCTCCAACCACAACAAGCCGCTTGACTAGCTCTGTCTTCAGTTTCAGCACGTATTCCAGTCCTCGTAGCAGGCCGTGATACTCGGCCTGGTTCACAGTCACATTTTCCAGATATATCGACCTAGCAAACACTGGGATCCAGCCTGGCAACTGCCACAACACAAAACTGGCACTTCCAGCGTTGGACTTGAGCTTAGCCGCACCGTCAAAACTGAGAACCGGCCCAGAGTACTCGTTATCCAGCATTTCCAGACTGACCAGCGGTGGCTTTACTAGCATCGCCTTCCTGGGTACCAGCTCGGCGGCCACTTGGTCCAACTTCTCGCGGGGTGTGATACTATCCGCGACTAGCGATGCCAGACCGTCTTCATCACGCTCAACTCGCCTGACCTCCATGGTCCAAGGTGATAGCAACGCAGCCCACTGGAGCGTCCTTCCTTGCACGGATTTGGACGTCAGGACCCACTTCAAAGTCGAGAACCTGGTATAGACGACTAGATCCTGGCCAGCAACCAGGGTGTAGAACACACTCAACACTCGCAGCAGAGCTAGGATTTCCTTCTCGGCCAGATGATACCGGAGCTCGGCGTCATGCAGGGTACGGCCGGTGAATCGGACTGGGTGGATGACTCCGTCATGTTCCTGGCCCAGCACCGCTCCGATCGCCCACTGGTTCGCGTGAGGGATAATCACATACGGCCTGGCTCGATCTGGGTGCCGGAGCAACGGAGGAGCCTGGATCTTCATCTTCAACAGTTCGAACGCGCGCTTAGCTGGCTCGAGCTGGTCACCAGCTCGGATTCGCTCGTCGGTGAGCTCGTAGACACGCTGGCGATGACCGAGTAGTCTTCGATGAACTTATTGTAATAGTTCAAGCTTCCTAGGAGCGACTGGACACCTTTGAGACTTGAAGGGAACGGCAACTGTTCCAGCTCCTTGGCAATCTTGGGTGTTGCGACGATGCCTTCCTGGCTCACCTGGTGGGACAGGTACTGGATCGAGTGCTTCCCAAACGCACTCTTAGGCAGACTTACGGAAATCCGCCAGTACCGGAGCCGGAATAGCAGCTTGTCCAGCACTTCCAGCAACTCTTCCAGCGTCGTCGTGCCATAGGCGATGTCATCAATGTAGGAACTCCGCTTCAGGACCGGACCAAGTGCAGCTGGAGCTGGGATACTGAGGTCAAAGACAGTCTTGTCACCATTTTCCAGCTCGGACTTGGCAACTTCCAGCTCCGTGACGGGCTCTAGACCTAGAGCGTGCATCACTTCTGGCTCGACCTCGGCTTCTAGGTGCGGAGGGAGCCTGACGTAACCCCAGAGGGCGTTGTCAATGACCTTCTGGTAGATCAACGGAGCGTTTTTCAGACCGAACGGCATCCGGATCCACTGGAAGTGGCCAAGTGGGCACACGAAAGCGCTGATGTGCTTGGCCCGCTGGGTCATAAGCACGGCCCAGAAGCCGCTGGCCATGTCGAGACTCAGAAACCACATGACCTTCTCAAAGTTACCGAGAAGGTCGTCGATCAGTGGCAGCGGGTAGTTCATGAGCTTGATCAGCTGGTTCACGCGCCGGTAGTCGATGCAAAGCCGAATGTCGACGCCGTACTTCTTCATGACGATGACGATTGGGCTGGCCCACTCCGAGTCGGAATACTCGATGATTCCAGCATCGAGGAGCTTCTTGAGCAGCTCGTAGACCTGGGGAAGCATGTGCGACTTGATTCGCCTGGGTTTCTCGGCGACTGGCCTGGTTCCTGGCTCGACTTCGATGTCGCAGACGACGCCCCTAGCTGGAGGCGGAAGCGCGTTGCCAGATCCCAGAAACGCTGACGCATGCTTGTTGATCACGTCGCGTATGAGCTGGTCCTGGACTGGGCTAGTTACGCCTTCTTCGCCAACATCGGCGCTGGCCATGTCGACTGGAGCTTCCAGGTCGATCTGGTCCGGGAGCATTGCGAGCTGGTCTCGGAGCTCGTCGAGCAGCACAAAGTCGGTGCCTTCGTGGTAAAACGAGACCGCATCGTCGTCACCCTGGTTATCTTGAGACGAAACCAGCTTGAAGGTGCACGCGAGACGTTGGATCGGCGTGCTTTCCCGTCTCATTCGGCGCTGAACTAGCTTCATACCGATGGTGAGCTGCGGTTGGGCAGGAGCTTGAGGACTTGGAACACTTGCTGTAGAGGTCGCCCCCTGACTAGTCCTGGGTCGCTGAGCCGGCAGTGAGTGTTGCCGCTCTGGCTCGACTTGCAACAAGTGGAGTTCGCCTGAGTCTGGCACCTGGTCAAGAGCCATCATAACCACTCCGGCGCCTGCAGACCCCGCCTCGGCGGTAAGCTCACTCGTCAATGACGAGCTCGCCGGTACAACAGACACGCTCGGAGCGGCCACTCTGGGTAGGTTGGTGCCTGGCTCGGGCAGTCGTGCAGCTGGTGTTGCTAGCACGGAATCTTGTCGTGGTGGTGGTGGCATGGCTGTTTCCAGCTCCGAAGCGACTTCTCCTGGCTCAACATGTTGAGCACAACCTGGATCGCGCGCTTGGACTGGCTCAGGCTCGCTGCGTGGTCGCTCGGCGCTGACACCTTGAGCAGATCGCCCTCCTGGCTCAGACGATGCCACAGCAGCTTGGTCCAACTGGGAAGACGCACCTACACGAAGATCTGGCACATCTTCCAGCTCCACGAGCACCTCGCCCCTTGGCAGAATCTTCTTAGGTGCGTCGTAGGCTGGTTTAACCACAGCTGGAGGCAGACTGGCGTTGTAGGCGTCGATGAGCTCGTCCTGCGCCCGGTGGAACTGGCTAGAGTGAGAACCCTCGTAGACCAGCACCTGCCACTCAAGATACCTTGTCGAGTTGAGCCTGGCACCCTTCTGGCCTAGCGGCAGGTGCCCTTCCTCGACCAGGTGAGCGACTGGCGTCCGAGCTGGGATCATGATCGGCTGAGGTGACACATTCGTCACTCGGACGGCCTGAAGCTGGCCGTCTGGCCCGACGACGACGGTTGTCACCCAGTTGTCTTGACGACACGCCCAGACCTGAAGCTTTCCAGCTCGATGACGAGCTGGTACCAGCGTGCTGCGACCCGGCGACAAGTAAATGTCTTCCAGGGTGCTGACTGACGCTCGTCCTGGCAGCTTCGGTCTTTGACCAGCTGCGGCCAGCGGGATGCACTCTTCGTCTGGCAGCCGGACCGACCCTTCGTAGGCACAGAGCCGGACTCCTGCCCGGACCATGAAGTCGAGTCCCAGCAAGCAGTCGATGCCCTCGCCAATATTCCCAGCCCAGAGGTCCAGAAAGTAGGCGACACTCATGCCGAGCGTCACCTTAACCCTGGTTCTGGCTGTGGCGTAGGTCACGACGCCGCCGATGCCGCTGACCTTGAGCCGGTCACCGAACTTGAGCTGAAGTCCCAGCTTCCTAGCTAGGTCCAGGCTGACCATGCTGGTCGATGAGCCGGAATCCAGCAAGATGCGGACCCTACGGTCGCACACAGCACCGTTGACGATGGCAATCCTGGCCTGGCCAACTGGCTCAGGGTGCATGGACCACCATCCACGACGTTCGCCTGGCTGGAGTTGGGAGTGTCTTTCCAGACCAGGACTTGGGTCGCCAGCACAAACAAGGAACGAACGCGCTTCGTTTTCACCTTGGCCAACTGGCAACTTGTTGTTGGTATTAATGTCTTCACTACCAACATATGCAAACACATGCATGACTTGGGCTTCTTGTGTCGCTTGAGGGACTTGAAGCTCGACGCGTACCGGATCCCCTCGGGTCCCCGGCGAGCTGCCTAGTTTAAAGGCTGGGCTGGGCCGGCTGGAGCAGCACTGGCTTTCGCCTCACCCTTAACCAAGGACTTGAGAGCCTTCTTCAGCTCGCAGTCGCCTGGAGAGTGCACCTCGTCACAGAACGAGCACCTCCTTGGGCAGGACTCAGGCCGATGACCTGGTGCCTCGCAGAGAGAGCAGAAACCTTTCTGCGGGCAGTCACTCGCCCAGTGTCCTGGCTCGTCGCAATTGAAGCAGTTCGGTCCGCGAGGACTCTGAACGCTTAAGCCAGGTCGAGAACGACTGGCTGAGCCAGAAACACTTGTGCCGGAGCTGGGAAGCTGGACCGAACGAGCGAAAGGAGCTTGGCCTGACTGGTGCGAGGCTGGCCCTTGAGCCGTAGCGTGACGACTCGACTGGCTAGAGCTTGGACCGTATCGACCAGAATGACTCTGATCCTGGCTACCTGGCCTCCAGCGACTTGGATGCTGGTTCTGAACGCGGCCTGACAACTGGTAAACCGACTCAGCGTAGCAATCGCCTGGCTCATCGTCGTCGAAATGCACTCGACGCTCATCGCCCAGTCCCCACCCAGCTTCTTCACCATCTTCGTCGCCGTCGTAAGCATAATAAGCGGTCGCCGACCTGGGAATCGAGCGTTCGCGTTCGCGATCGCGATCCTGGTGCCGGCTGGAGCGACGATAGTCATCCCGGTCCACTTCTCGATCCAGATCTCTGGCTGCGTTCTCGAGCTGGGCCAACGACTCGTAAGAACGCCCTCTGAACGCATTCCTGGCGCTTTCGCTAGCCAGGCTCTTGATGAAGCGATCCAGATGGTTCTTGAGGTCAGTCGAGCTGGTCAGCGGGATGCGAGCCTTGACTGCCGCTGCATTCAAACGCCATAGATGCTGGAGCGGAGTCTCGTCCTTCCGCTGGGTCAACCCAAAGTACTTTTCGAACGGGGACCCTCTAGCGACGCAGAACTCGCTCTGGAACGCTGGGCTCAGCGAGTTCCAGCTCCGGCGAGCTGAACCAAGTTGTTGGAGCCAGGCCTCAGCTGGACCACGAAGGTATAGCTCGATATTCCGGCACCGCTCGGTGTCAGTCCAGTAACCACTGTCTGCAAGGTACACATACTCTTTATACCAGAGTTTGCGGTCAGCTAGTGACTCCAGACCAGTAAACTTGTCTAGATACCGATTTGGCACAAACGGTCGTGGCACTGACTGGCCTAGCTGGCTCGGTGGCATCACGGAGGCTGGTAAGGCACTTCCCAGCTCATTAGCGCCATAGTCGGGCACTCTACGAGCTCTAGACTCTCCAGCACCATCACTGGTGTAACGTCCAGCTGGAAAAGCTTCTGCGTGGACTGGAACCGGAGCTGACAACTGGGTCAGAGCAGGAGCTGCATGGAAAGTGACACCAGGAGCCGGATAAGGCGCATTCACGAGTGCTGGTGCTGGAGGCGCATGAGCTGACTGCTGCAGATGCGAACCAAACGCAAGTGGCGCCGAAACCACTGGAGCGACGGCAGGTTGCTGGAAACGGTAGTTGTTAGGATCAACAAACCGTTGTGGTTGGACTTCTGGTCGAGCTGGACCAAACGCAAGGCTCTGACCGGCTGACTGGCTCGATGAAGACTGAACCAGGTCTGTCAGTGCGCGTACCAGCTTGCGGTGCCAGGAACGAGAACTGACTAGTTCGAAGACTCGATTGCCGGCCTGGAATACCGTCACTCGAGCTCAGAATCGACTCTGGCTTGCGCATGGCGTTGACGTCGACTGGGGATCTGGACGATACCGTTGGAAACCGTTGCTCGGGTCGAATGCTTCGAAACCTGATCCACTCCTGGACTTCCAGCGAGAGTAGATATCTGGCGGACCGAACCTTCACCTCGACTTCGTGCAGATGGTGGCCTGCTAGCTCTGGAGCATGACGAAGTGCAGCTGGGACCAGATTCATGAACGAATACCCAGCTTCGAACAGAGCAGACTGGATCAATGCCAACATCTCGATGCCAGATAGACCTTCTAGCCGGACAACGTGCAGGACCTTTCGTGGCGACAGCGGGTTCGTCGTGCTGATAATGTCGAAAAGCTTCAACCACGAGCCTGGCTCGTGAAACTTGTCCAGCACATCCGAGCTTCGCTCGATGACTTGTCTGAACCCGAGGTTGGGCGATCCAACTTCTCGAGGCACGATACGGTCTTCCGGTGCGTGACTCCAGATGTCAACGCACTCCTGGGTCACGAAAGCGTCGTGAATCTTGGAGCGACCACTTCTGGCGGCTGAAACGTCTCCCAGCTCATCGCCTGGATGAACTAGGTCCCTCGCACGGTTGTCGCGAGCCGTCATCTCGGTTCCAGGTCGCGACTTCACGACTTCGTCGGTCGAACTGGTACTTGGCGACTTCCCAGCTACTGGCTTGCCACCACGACCTTTTCCTGGCTTCCCAGCCTTCTTCCTAGCCTTCGAAGCTGCTTCGGCTTGGTCTTGGAGGCTGGACTTGGTCTTACCAGTTCGCAAAGCGACGTCACCCAGATCAAGACTGCTGATATTAGCACGAGGTGAGCCATACTCAGTGCTTCCTTTGCGCGGGCTAGCTCGGCGTGGGATTGCCGAGCCAGAAGGCTCCTTTTCATCGTCGTCGTCAGGCATAAGCACACGACGACGGGCAGCGGAGGACTGCCCCATCTTGCCAACGACTTGCTGGCGTGAACCAGCTCCACGACCGCCAGAGCGGGTCGTAGGCTGGCTGGTGGTGCCGGAACGCTGACTAGCTTCCTGGACACCGGTCGACTGGTCTTCATTTTCCACAAACGAGAATGGTTTGACCATCTCGGCCTGGTTAGTGTCAGACTCACCAATAGCGGACATACTCGCACGACCAGTACTAGCTCCTGGCATACGCACCAGTTGTGATGAAGTGCGCTGCCTTTTCGCTAGCTCCTGGAGCTGGAAAAGGGTATAGACCTAGCGTGTATATGGGGAATACACGCAGGCGAACTTGGGCCCGTTGTGAAAACCCAAGTTCTGGCTTCGTACCTCACGTTATGTATCCCTTGACCGGTTCTTTTGAGCTTTGAAGTATGGGGAAATACGTCCACTTGGAGTATTCCACCAACCCAAGACGGCTCAACCAGCTCTAGGTAACGATGAGGACCAGTCTTTTAATACACAAATACAAACGACACACTTAGACCCAGGACGGAAGACTAACTTCGATCCGCTGGGTCTCGCCTGGGACGGAGGACAACCTCGATCCGCCAGGACACTGGGAATCCCCTCTGGGATCTGGGAAACTCTCTCTCAACCAAATGAAGTGTATTACTTTAACTGGGGAACTACGACCAGTTCCCAGCTATCGCAACACAAGAATACGCAAGAATATGGAGTGCTCCAGGTCTCTAGTACAAACTAGTACCCTTTGCAGGTGCCTCAAGGGCTGGAAAGGGGGTTGGCTCCTCTCCTCACTCGCAAACACACCAATACCCACGCACCAGCAGCCAGACACACGCGCACACAGTCCACTACGGCAAATCCAACACACGCAGGCTTACCTTGTGGCGTAGACGCTGGGTCCTCCCGCGGTTCGACGGAGGAGACTTGGGGAGTTGAGAGCAAAAAGCGAAGTCTTTTGAATACAGGGTAAAACCCTAAGGGGAGCCAGGAACTGGCTCCCTGAACCCTACCTACTTAACTACCAGATCTGATAATAACCCTACTCTGTGTGGTCTAACTGGAAATTGCACAATCCGAACTGGGAAAACCGGTAAAAAACAGTTTCCGGAATGGATGAATCTGGTCAACATCCGGAGAAAGCCAGCTCAAACCAGACAGAAAATCACCCACTGGGAAGGTCCAGTGGATGAACCCAGCTCCTGGCACACTGTGCCAGACTGGAAAGGTGGGTGAGTAGCTGGTACAGTGTACCAGGCTACTGCCACCTACCAACTCTTGTCATTTAATTTTCCTAGCTACTGATCCAGCTCTGTGCCAGCTCCTGGGGCCTGGCCAGGCTGCAAAAGACGCGGGCACTTTATCACAATCTCACATATCTCTAGTTATGCACTGACCAGAGTTGAATTCCATAGGAGGTTGGGAAATAAAAAGTTCCGCTGTGATTCATGAGTGGGGGGCGGACAGGACAGTCACGACACGAGTCCAGTTTTTTGGTGCTGCGTTAAAGTGCGCAAGGCGTATCAGTGTGGGTGCAAGGCAAGCCGACATAATGGCTGGATATGCAGCCATATCTTAGCGACAATGGCAATTATGGGCACTATCAGTCTGGACGGCGCCCTCTCATCTCTTCCAATCCGACTTCCTCCTGGTGGGCAAGTCAAGGTTCGTGATGCCCTCTCACAGGATACACGTGACAAGAAATTCTTCTCCGTAGAGCATTTGGTAAGGTTGTTTCAGAAGCTACCTGCCCGCAACCTTCACTGGAATGTCCTCAAGGAGAAAGGGAACGGAGAAATTGTTGGGACCATCGTGAAGTGGATTCTCGGGGATGGCAGATACAAGTGGAAGGTGGACTATAGTGATGGGTCATCCGCCGAGCTTGAATGCGAAGCTCTGGCGGAGGCTATATCTTACAGTCACTCAGTCGGACTGGCCGTAATGGGGAAGCTGCTGTAAAGCTGCTATGGATCACATCGCATCACATTGCATCCATTACACATACATCATAATTCATACACAACATGCCGAGGTACTCGATGACCATCCTTGTTATAAGCACTCGAGTGGTTACTCTGATACCATCTCGCTCAACCACATTTACTCAGAAAGCAGCCCAAATTGGTCATTACTCGGAGACCACCCGAGAAGTACTCGATTTCCATGCTGGCACGATGTTGGGCATGACGCCAGCGATGGGCACGGTCTGTACGTTCGTCGGCCGCACGTCCACCACGATGCGGTAGTCCTCTTCAGGACCCTTCTTGCGAATCGGGATCGCCGCACAGGCCCAGCGGCTCTGGTTGTTGCGGATCACGTAGCCAAACTCTTCTAGCTGCTTTGCATACTCCGTGAGGATCTTGGTCTTGATCGCCGAGTACGGACGTCCCTTCATGCGGTGGGGAACAGCGCCGTCCACCAGCACCACACGTAGAGGCTCTAGCTTCGCAGGCGGATCTGCGCCAAGCTTCGTGCGCCATCTTGCGCACCGCGACGTCTCACCCTAGCTCCGTCAGCTCCTGCACGACGTGACGTGAAAGCACGTTGCGATCGGCGGCAGTGTCTGGCCGGAAAGATACTTCGAGGACTTCGTTGAGGACAGCAGTGCGCTCTCCGTTCACAGCGAGAGACTTCTTGGCCTTGGCCTTCTTGGCGCTCACGCGGCTGTTCTTGTTCTCGTTCAGGCGCTCGAGCGCTTCCTTCTTCTTGTCTTCCGGCAGGTCACAGTTGCTCATCCAGTGTGGACCGCCACACAGCAGGCAGCCGTCTCGCGGCGGCGGCTTCGTCGTGCTCGATGAGTTGGTTTGCGTGGGCTTGGTCATCGCCGCGCTCTTCGAGCCCTCGCGAGGCTCATGTTCATTCTTGTGCGGCGCACGATCCGTCTTCTTGTTTCCACTTGCAGCGTGGGTCTCTTTCACAATACCCTTGGTTCGACCTTTGTCACCCATCTTGATTTCTTGCATGCACAATTATTAGTGCTGCTACTCGCGACCCCGTGCCACAAGCGCTTCAAACAGCACCATGTCATTCTTCTTCACCTCTGGTCGCACCAGAGCCAGCCGCTCAATCTCCAAGCGCAATATTTCCGGCGTGATGCTGGCCAGCAGGTACTTGCAGCGCAGCGCCATGCGCTCAGCTTGATCGGGAGCGTCCTCGCGTCCTGGCCCGAGGATGCTGTCGAGACCATGCCCTTCGACGATCTGGTCGAACAGTACAAATTAGTTGAGGAAACGGGCCTCCGTGGCTTCCTCCTTGAGACCCATCTTCAGTTTTGCCTTAACCCTTTCGCGAACGACCGTACAAATTTTGATCGTTCTACACCTGTTTCAAAAGTAGTCGCAAATCACCCCCTCGAACGGGCAATTTTTGCTCGATCGACAAATGTACCACGCTGGACCGAATCTGGTTTTGATAATGTCCTGTCTTTGTACGAATTGCTGGAGGTGTTGTGCTGTCGGAGCGTATTTTTTAGCTAGATTCGGTTTTTCCGTGCAAAGTGCGTAATCTACGGCGGCTAGGTACGTGGTTGACCGAATAAATCGTCCTTGGTGCACAATCGTATGGAAAGCAACGATGAAAGAAACGCCTTGGAGGGGAGTTTTGTGGAGCAATCACCGCTGACCTGACTACAATCATGATTCGCGCACTGTCTATATCCGCTCATTCCCAAATCGTTGAGGCTCACTGGCGGCAATGTAGCCTGCACTTGCTCCGCGGGCACCGCTGTCCCGCGCGCCGCGCGGCGCGCGCCCAGTTCGCAGTACAGAGGTATCCGGTGCTCATCGGTCGTCGACGTCGACGGTGATCAGCTTCCCAACCTGCTTCGTGGATTGACAGAATGCCACCATAGCACTGCGTATTGGAGACGCTATCTGAAGGGCCAGTGCACTGTGCTAAAACCATGGATACCAAGCGACGAAGGCGACGCTTCTGCAAGTGAATCTAGAGACAGTCCGAGCTATTGATGGATGAGTATAATGGACTGGATTGCTAAATGTAATCGTGAGATGCCGTATCAGATATGTTGGAGCCTGGTGTGCTCGGTGTGAACGGCGTTGCCGGTGTGCGAGCCTCGCTTGGTGCAGGTGTCGAAGCGGCGGTAGAAGGGGACTCAACCATCGGGGCGAACGTGAGGGATCGCTGGACAAGCCGGTCGGATACGACCTCAGAGTGCTCGATGCAAGCCGACTTGTTCCTGTAGTCGGTGGACGATCGAACAACACATCCAGCATCTGAAAACGTACCCTGTGGCAGGTAGTACTGGTGGTACTTATCCCAGCACGACCAGTCGTGACGCTGACAACCGTATCCCCTCGTGTCTTCCCCGTAGGTTCGCTTGCAGAGCGACACGTTATGCTTCAGGCACACCGTCGTGATCGTTGTATCCGCACGTCCTTCAAAACGGCAGACTATGCAAGTGCGCTTCCTTCTCTGTCCCTTGAACACGTGCGCGGACGACATATCAGTGCACACTTCTGAGGTGTTAGCTGGTGATCCGAGACTCAGTGAGCGTGCAGGCTGGGACGACGG
This sequence comes from Pythium myriotylum, assembly GCA_023091665.1. Classification (NCBI taxonomy): domain Eukaryota; phylum Oomycota; class Peronosporomycetes; order Pythiales; family Pythiaceae; genus Pythium; species Pythium myriotylum. Next base: position 1,436,295 of record JALJCQ010000014.1, read on the forward strand.
CGACTGCCAGGGCGATCGCTCATTCGATCTTGGTGTCGAGCTCACTGCGCCCTCGTACAACATTGCCTCATCGCCCATTGCATCCTGCCATTTGTCGTGCAGCATCTCTCGGATCAAGTCGGTCACGAATGCCCGATGGGAATCGCGCTCAGGTCTTGTGTCGTTTAGACACAGTCGTCTGGTGAGGTACGCGTTGACACGAGCGATGTCAATGACTGCGAACGCAAGTTTCTTGTGCCACTTCTTGAAAGAATGGCCATCAGCAACTGAGAAGCGAGCCCGCAATTGATCGTTCCGATCCACGCCCTGCATATGCTGATTGTACTCCTTGATTGCAGTCGGCGCTTGAACCGAGACCTTCTCTCCACGGATCTGTCGCTCAACAGACGATATCGACGAGGTGTCCGCATTGGAGATGATCGTGACAATATTCCCATCACACCACGATGCTGCCAGGATCTTGGAATCTGTGCAGACAGCTTGCAAGTAGTCTCCTCGCTTGACCTCTCCTCCAGCTCGAGGTGTGCGATCACCAGCTTCCACCCGATCCAAAGATTCACTTTGGTCGCCAAGGTCTTGTTCCGAACCTGAGTCGTCATCACCTCTGCTACGCTTCTGCTTCGACTTGTTGGTGTCCTTTTCCCTCTTGCGCGGGTCAGGGAGCACAACATGGCGAGGGAAGTGCTTGCTCAGCTGCTTCACAGTTCCTCTGCAGAACAATCGCTTGATGCGAAGGGCTTCGAGCAACTGGACGGACGTGTAGTAGTTGTCACAGTTAACGATTCGACCGCTGCCGTGGAACGGGCGCGTGATCTCGAGCACGATCTGCCTTGTCTTCGACGTGATACTCATTTCATCAGCGAGAAGCTCCGTGTTCGTCGCGTCATGCACACCAGTCGCTCTTTGCTCTATGGTGGATTCGCAGTGAAGACGGTAGCTGAGAGCAATCCACGTAGTCGCACAGCAGCACATATAAAACTTGAAATGGTACTTGCCCGTCGGTTTCGTAGGGTTGAAGACGATCATGTGACGAGCGAACTTGGACCTCGCAGCCACACTCGCTTCGTCCACGGCTAGGTTTCGGCCCACCTCGACGTACTTGCCACCCGTCTGCTTGAGCATGTTGAGCAGAGTGCGAATGCGGACCGCAGCGTTGGCGCGAAGCTCATCTGGCGTGATCGACCTTGGGTTTCGGAAGCAAAACGCTGCGCGGAGCTGCTTGAAGCGTCTCAAAGACATGATATTGTCGAGGTTGCTCCTTGTGGTCGTGAAAATAGCGTCCTCAATTTGCTCACCCCAGTAGTTCGCGTACTCACCCTTTCGAACGAGTGCCATATACCAAATGATACCAGGAACTTCATCAACTCGTCCATCGTAAAAGGAACCGGCACCTTGTTTATTCTGGCTTGACAATTCGTGTGCTCTAGCACTTGTCGCCAATAGTAAACTGGAAGATAGGCGAAAAAGCTGGAGCTTGCCGAGTGCTCAAAGATGTGGCGGTACTCCGGCTTGGGTTGGGTCAAATTCGTTCCGTCGTCATGCGAATACAGAGTTGTTGGAGCTCGCATAGCTGCCTCCGGCGTGAATCGCATGCTTTGGATCTTCTCGACTTCAGCGAGACTTGTAGGTGCAGTTTGCTTCGTGTCAAACTCTTCGTACTCCACGAGGTGTTGCACATCTTCGTCGATTTCAACAGCATCATCCGGATCGGGGCGACACAACTGTTGCCATCGCGTGACGGACGTCTGTGCGCCGAGTCTCTTATAGTTCTCGAAGCCTTGCTTGACAATAGCGACGCTGATCTTCTCAACTCGATTCTGGAACTTGGATTCCAGCCAACGAATCTCGTACAATCCTTGCTTCGTCATGTAGCGGTAGTCGCTGACCCGACCCACGATGTACGCAGCGCCAACATCTTCGTAGGTTTTGTCCTTGAGCCACTTATCGTAGGCTGGAGAAAAAGCTACTAGTTTCCCCAAAAAAGTACGCTCCAGACCGTCCGTGCGTGAGGTCTTCTTCTTCTTGCCACCTGTGGTCGTCGCCGCGCCCACGAGAGGCTGACCGGCTCTGGCTTTCTGCTTCCCTGGGGCGCGCGGACGGTCCATGGTGTCGGTGGGGCTCAACTCCATTGGCGCATGCTGTGCGTTCGCACCGCGCAAGCCAAGCTCAAATTCTTTTCGCTCCTCGAGACCACTCGCAGGCTGCCATTCAGGTTCGTCGAGACCAACACGCTTCACAAGATACTCGACAGTGTTGCCTCTCAACCGCTTCTTGAGGATGGCTTCGACTGCTGGCGCCTCATGTCCCTTTTCGAGGCCGTAGTCACAGTCAGGGTCGCTCGCGCAATCGCCGTCATCGTCGTCGCCACCAGCGGATTGATCGGGATCTAGCTCGAGAGCTCGAGGGCTCGAGGGAGTAGCGCCGACAGAAGACTGACTGGGCGACGAAGAATCGGATTTGCTCTTTTCAAGGTCATGATCGCCGTGCACATGACGGGGCATTGGAGTTACCTTCGCCCTCTTTTTGGCCTTGCTCGGAGCTGTCTTCCCCTTTGCTTCGAATGCGGCGACAAGGTCATCACAGCTCAGATCGCTTTCCTTCACCCACGTGCACTCCGTATAGCCCTTCCACTTCACAAGGTAATCGATACCGCGCCTGTGTACGCGTTTGTCTCGGATAGCTTCTACTTCGTACTCGTCTTCGTTCTCATCTTCTTTCACTGCTTGTTTCTTCCGCTTCGACCCCATCGCTCACTTCCAACACTCAGTTTGCGCGTTGCACGTGTTGGCTATCTCCAAGGGCATCAATCCAGTTGGACTTACTATGAGCGCGATAACCAATCATGTCCTTTCATCTTTTGCCTTGCTTGTTCTATACCATTGATGCCGATAAAGCTATACCAATTGTAAGCTTTATGATGGTGACTAGTGAGGTGAAGAATCAACTACCATCATTTAGCTCACCTCTTGTATATAATTACTGGGGGTAATCATATACAAATAAGAAGGATCGTGAAGGTGCTTGCCCATCGCATGCTGGCCTCACTTGAATGACACCATCTTTAAACATGATGTTTGTATATGAATATAGCTCTTTATTTAATACCCATTGTAAGCTTAAAGATGGGCACTAGGGTCATTCAGATGAGGTTATGAAACGATCATGAAGAGCTGATGAGCTGAGTGCGATGGTGCCGCAGTAAGGAGTATGAGTCTCCTAGGCGAGGCAGCGCTGACTTGACAAAGCACCAGCTGCGTTCAACAATACCAACAAATCGCTAGCACCTCTGTGTCTGACGTGATAGGACGCTATTCGTAAGCAACAAACACACTGACGACGCTGGCGCGCTGTGTGTGCCTCAGATGATGAAAAAATTGGCATTCAATTATCCACGCAACCTGCTATTCGAGAACTCCTGTTGCTTCCCTAGGACATATGAGACTACGCTACTGAGTAGTTCCGTGCCCGAAGAATCACTCATGGCAATGATGGATGGAGCCACGGCTTCACACAGCGCATCCATATCCCTCTTCAGCTCGTCTGCCTCGACCACGTACTTTATGTACCCGTCAGGAGTGTGGCTGATGTCGTTTCGCACGTCTCGCCATCTCTTAAAAAGCTTTCGGAGGCGATTCAATTGGACAGTGTCAGCCCCGCGAGCCTCCGTTACACGCACTGCCATGTCTGCCATGCTTGCATTGTTCCCTAGGGCACCAACAACTCAGCATCCAGCACACACCAACCAAGGTATGTAGAACTTACAGAATGGGCCATTCTCGAAAGGGCTCTTGGCCCGGCTCTTGAAGCGCCCGTCTCCATTGTACGCACAACTTGTGGCCATCTTGAGTTTCTTGAGCTCGAACTCCACCTTGCTGGCGCGGCTGAACAAGTCAGGCGACGCGAGTGCCTCGTCACGCTGTTTCTCAGCGACACGTAATTCCATCTTGGACTGTTCGAGCTGTGCTCGATATTGATACTGTTGTTGTGCAAACGTAACCTCCGCGGCCTGAAGCTGTGTCTTCAATCGATGCAACTCCTTCAACTTCGGGCCAAGCACTTGGGACAACTCGAGGTTAGTCGCTTCTGCCTTGACCAACTTCTCTTTCGCAGCTTCTAACTCCTTCTCAGCCATCGTACTGCCCGATATTTGCTCCCTCAGTGTCCGTGATGCTTGTTCTTTGCGCCTGAGGGTTTCTTGCTGCGTCGCCACTTGCTCATCTTGCTCTTGAATCTTTTTCTTGAGCTCCTTGATCATAGATATGTAGTTTGATGAGGCCTCCTCCACTGCGCGCTTCTGCTGCTCCTCAATATCCTGTTTCGCCTTCGCCACTGCAGCATCGCGGGCTTTTTCGGCTTCTTCCAGACACGTACACTGCGCGACAAGCTTCGTGTTCTCATCAGCGAGTGCCGATGCGTCCGCGGCAAGCTTTCTCTTTGCCTCAACTTCTTGCTCCAAGCTCGCCTTGGCCTCATCGGCTTCACGTCGAACTCTGGCCTCTTCGTCTCTCATCTTCTGCTTCTGTTGCTCCTTCAATTCGAGCCGACACCACGCTTCCCTACGTGGTGATACACAGCTCCTTCCGAATGCGTGTGACCCCGCACTGCTGTCAAACACCCGACCCAAATGCCATCCATCCATCCGACGCCGTCCACGACTCGATTGGCCTATACGTCTGCCTACCGATCATGCTTGTCAGCCCGTTATCTTGTCGTACTATCATTCTCTCACGCATGATGAGTGCTATCCTCACATCAACGAAACCAAAAGCCAAACTGAACTCGGAACCGCGACCGCGACCGAAACCGAAACCGAAACCGAAACCGAAACCGAAACGAGCATCCCGCTTGCCTTCCGGTTGATGCCACCCCACACAGGTGGGCTGATCCGTCCTTCATCCTTCGCCTCGTGTCGTCTGTGCGAGCTGAGCGAAGGTGTCTATTGTCCACACAGGATCTCGACTCAACTGCGCGTATGTGTTGGCACGACAGACTCGAACGACTACACCAACCTGAACGTGGTCGATGGACTCGTAGTTGGGACCCACCCACTCACCCACCCACGCTGGGTCCGCGGTGAGGGGCTAGAACCAACGAGTGCGAGTGGATTGAAGCCGCATGCGTGGGAACAAGTGCGGGGGTTGGTGCCGACTCCTGGTTCACCTTGTCAGCTGAACGCACACGCTGGTTAGATGGTGACATGCTCGTCAAATGGAGCCAACATGCGGGCAGCGGTGGAGTGTGGAAAGAAAGACAAGCAAGCACGACGAAGAGCGAGCATTGTCGAGGATAGGATGAGGGTGACGGGAAGGAGGTGATAGATAATGTGCTGGTGTGTGTGTTTGTGTTTGATTGTGTGGTGGTTAGTTGTGTTGTTTTATTGTTTTGGTTGTTGTAGTATGCGGTGTGTTTGTGTATGTGAGTGGAGTCGGGCGTGGATCAAAAAGAAGCGCGAGACCGGGTTCGAACCAGTGACCCTTCGAGCTGCAATCGAAAGCTCTACCACTGAGCTACCCGCGCGTCGAAACCAGACTCCTACGCTCACTCAACAAACCCCGCTTTGACAATACACTTGGACAACTTTCACATTACACCAACAACAACACAATACACACATCATCGCCTCCACGCGAACAACTAACCAACAAACCGCCACAACCAGATACACACACGCCACCACACGCCGCACCGGCGCACACGGATCCCAACAACCCAACACAACGCTCCCCACACTACACCCCCACCGCATGCCATTGCTTTACCCTCTACGCACACATTACCCAGACCCCAGACCCCAGATCCATCTGACCATCCATCCCTACGTGGTGATACACAGCTCCTTCCGAATGCGTGTGACCCCGCACTGCTGTCAAACACCCGACCCAAATGCCATCCATCCATCCGACGCCGTCCACGACTCGATTGGCCTATACGTCTGCCTACCGATCATGCTTGTCAGCCCGTTATCTCGTCGTACTATCATTCTCTCACGCATGATGAGTGCTATCCTCACATCAACGAAACCAAAAGCCAAACTGAACTCGGAACCGCGACCGCGACCGCGACCGAAACCGAAACCGAAACCGAAACCGCGACCGAAACCGAAACGAGCATCCCGCTTGCCTTCCGGTTGATGCCACCCCACACAGGTGGGCTGATCCGTCCTTCATCCTTCGCCTCGTGTCGTCTGTGCGAGCTGAGCGAAGGTGTCTATTGTCCACACAGGATCTCGACTCAACTGCGCGTATGTGTTGGCACGACAGACTCGAACGACTACACCAACCTGAACGTGGTCGATGGACTCGTAGTTGGGACCCACCCACTCACCCACCCACGCTGGGTCCGCGGTGAGGGGCTAGAACCAACGAGTGCGAGTGGATTGAAGCCGCATGCGTGGGAACAAGTGCGGGGGTTGGTGCCGACTCCTGGTTCACCTTGTCAGCTGAACGCACACGCTGGTTAGATGGTGACATGCTCGTCAAATGGAGCCAACATGCGGGCAGCGGTGGAGTGTGGAAAGAAAGACAAGCAAGCACGACGAAGAGCGAGCATTGTCGAGGATAGGATGAGGGTGACGGGAAGGAGGTGATAGATAATGTGCTGGTGTGTGTGTTTGTGTTTGATTGTGTGGTGGTTAGTTGTGTTGTTTTATTGTTTTGGTTGTTGTAGTATGCGGTGTGTTTGTGTATGTGAGTGGAGTCGGGCGTGGATCAAAAAGAAGCGCGAGACCGGGTTCGAACCAGTGACCCTTCGAGCTGCAATCGAAAGCTCTACCACTGAGCTACCCGCGCGTCGAAACCAGACTCCTACGCTCACTCAACAAACCCCGCTTTGACAATACACTTGGACAACTTTCACATTACACCAACAACAACACAATACACACATCATCGCCTCCACGCGAACAACTAACCAACAAACCGCCACAACCAGATACACACACGCCACCACACGCCGCACCGGCGCACACGGATCCCAACAACCCAACACAACGCTCCCCACACTACACCCCCACCGCATGCCATTGCTTTACCCTCTACGCACACATTACCCAGACCCCAGACCCCAGATCCATCTGACCATCCATCCCTACGTGGTGATACACAGCTCCTTCCGAATGCGTGTGACCCCGCACTGCTGTCAAACACCCGACCCAAATGCCATCCATCCATCCGACGCCGTCCACGACTCGATTGGCCTATACGTCTGCCTACCGATCATGCTTGTCAGCCCGTTATCTCGTCGTACTATCATTCTCTCACGCATGATGAGTGCTATCCTCACATCAACGAAACCAAAAGCCAAACTGAACTCGGAACCGCGACCGCGACCGCGACCGAAACCGAAACCGATACCGAAACCGCGACCGAAACCGAAACGAGCATCCCGCTTGCCTTCCGGTTGATGCCACCCCACACAGGTGGGCTGATCCGTCCTTCATCCTTCGCCTCGTGTCGTCTGTGCGAGCTGAGCGAAGGTGTCTATTGTCCACACAGGATCTCGACTCAACTGCGCGTATGTGTTGGCACGACAGACTCGAACGACTACACCAACCTGAACGTGGTCGATGGACTCGTAGTTGGGACCCACCCACTCACCCACCCACGCTGGGTCCGCGGTGAGGGGCTAGAACCAACGAGTGCGAGTGGATTGAAGCCGCATGCGTGGGAACAAGTGCGGGGGTTGGTGCCGACTCCTGGTTCACCTTGTCAGCTGAACGCACACGCTGGTTAGATGGTGACATGCTCGTCAAATGGAGCCAACATGCGGGCAGCGGTGGAGTGTGGAAAGAAAGACAAGCAAGCACGACGAAGAGCGAGCATTGTCGAGGATAGGATGAGGGTGACGGGAAGGAGGTGATAGATAATGTGCTGGTGTGTGTGTTTGTGTTTGATTGTGTGGTGGTTAGTTGTGTTGTTTTATTGTTTTGGTTGTTGTAGTATGCGGTGTGTTTGTGTATGTGAGTGGAGTCGGGCGTGGATCAAAAAGAAGCGCGAGACCGGGTTCGAACCAGTGACCCTTCGAGCTGCAATCGAAAGCTCTACCACTGAGCTACCCGCGCGTCGAAACCAGACTCCTACGCTCACTCAACAAACCCCGCTTTGACAATACACTTGGACAACTTTCACATTACACCAACAACAACACAATACACACATCATCGCCTCCACGCGAACAACTAACCAACAAACCGCCACAACCAGATACACACACGCCACCACACGCCGCACCGGCGCACACGGATCCCAACAACCCAACACAACGCTCCCCACACTACACCCCCACCGCATGCCATTGCTTTACCCTCTACGCACACATTACCCAGACCCCAGACCCCAGATCCATCTGACCATCCATCCCTACGTGGTGATACACAGCTCCTTCCGAATGCGTGTGACCCCGCACTGCTGTCAAACACCCGACCCAAATGCCATCCATCCATCCGACGCCGTCCACGACTCGATTGGCCTATACGTCTGCCTACCGATCATGCTTGTCAGCCCGTTATCTCGTCGTACTATCATTCTCTCACGCATGATGAGTGCTATCCTCACATCAACGAAACCAAAAGCCAAACTGAACTCGGAACCGCGACCGCGACCGCGACCGAAACCGAAACCGAAACCGAAACCGAAACCGAAACCGAAACGAGCATCCCGCTTGCCTTCCGGTTGATGCCACCCCACACAGGTGGGCTGATCCGTCCTTCATCCTTCGCCTCGTGTCGTCTGTGCGAGCTGAGCGAAGGTGTCTATTGTCCACACAGGATCTCGACTCAACTGCGCGTATGTGTTGGCACGACAGACTCGAACGACTACACCAACCTGAACGTGGTCGATGGACTCGTAGTTGGGACCCACCCACTCACCCACCCACGCTGGGTCCGCGGTGAGGGGCTAGAACCAACGAGTGCGAGTGGATTGAAGCCACATGCGTGGGAACAAGTGCGGGGGTTGGTGCCGACTCCTGGTTCACCTTGTCAGCTGAACGCACACGCTGGTTAGATGGTGACATGCTCGTCAAATGGAGCCAACATGCGGGCAGCGGTGGAGTGTGGAAAGAAAGACAAGCAAGCACGACGAAGAGCGAGCATTGTCGAGGATAGGATGAGGGTGACGGGAAGGAGGTGATAGATAATGTGCTGGTGTGTGTGTTTGTGTTTGATTGTGTGGTGGTTAGTTGTGTTGTTTTATTGTTTTGGTTGTTGTAGTATGCGGTGTGTTTGTGTATGTGAGTGGAGTCGGGCGTGGATCAAAAAGAAGCGCGAGACCGGGTTCGAACCAGTGACCCTTCGAGCTGCAATCGAAAGCTCTACCACTGAGCTACCCGCGCGTCGAAACCAGACTCCTACGCTCACTCAACAAACCCCGCTTTGACAATACACTTGGACAACTTTCACATTACACCAACAACAACACAATACACACATCATCGCCTCCACGCGAACAACTAACCAACAAACCGCCACAACCAGATACACACACGCCACCACACGCCGCACCGGCGCACACGGATCCCAACAACCCAACACAACGCTCCCCACACTACACCCCCACCGCATGCCATTGCTTTACCCTCTACGCACACATTACCCAGACCCCAGACCCCAGATCCATCTGACCATCCATCCCTACGTGGTGATACACAGCTCCTTCCGAATGCGTGTGACCCCGCACTGCTGTCAAACACCCGACCCAAATGCCATCCATCCATCCGACGCCGTCCACGACTCGATTGGCCTATACGTCTGCCTACCGATCATGCTTGTCAGCCCGTTATCTCGTCGTACTATCATTCTCTCACGCATGATGAGTGCTATCCTCACATCAACGAAACCAAAAGCCAAACTGAACTCGGAACCGCGACCGCGACCGCGACCGAAACCGATACCGAAACCGAAACCGAAACCGAAACCGAAACCGAAACGAGCATCCCGCTTGCCTTCCGGTTGATGCCACCCCACACAGGTGGGCTGATCCGTCCTTCATCCTTCGCCTCGTGTCGTCTGTGCGAGCTGAGCGAAGGTGTCTATTGTCCACACAGGATCTCGACTCAACTGCGCGTATGTGTTGGCACGACAGACTCGAACGACTACACCAACCTGAACGTGGTCGATGGACTCGTAGTTGGGACCCACCCACTCACCCACCCACGCTGGGTCCGCGGTGAGGGGCTAGAACCAACGAGTGCGAGTGGATTGAAGCCGCATGCGTGGGAACAAGTGCGGGGGTTGGTGCCGACTCCTGGTTCACCTTGTCAGCTGAACGCACACGCTGGTTAGATGGTGACATGCTCGTCAAATGGAGCCAACATGCGGGCAGCGGTGGAGTGTGGAAAGAAAGACAAGCAAGCACGACGAAGAGCGAGCATTGTCGAGGATAGGATGAGGGTGACGGGAAGGAGGTGATAGATAATGTGCTGGTGTGTGTGTTTGTGTTTGATTGTGTGGTGGTTAGTTGTGTTGTTTTATTGTTTTGGTTGTTGTAGTATGCGGTGTGTTTGTGTATGTGAGTGGAGTCGGGCGTGGATCAAAAAGAAGCGCGAGACCGGGTTCGAACCAGTGACCCTTCGAGCTGCAATCGAAAGCTCTACCACTGAGCTACCCGCGCGTCGAAACCAGACTCCTACGCTCACTCAACAAACCCCGCTTTGACAATACACTTGGACAACTTTCACATTACACCAACAACAACACAATACACACATCATCGCCTCCACGCGAACAACTAACCAACAAACCGCCACAACCAGATACACACACGCCACCACACGCCGCACCGGCGCACACGGATCCCAACAACCCAACACAACGCTCCCCACACTACACCCCCACCGCATGCCATTGCTTTACCCTCTACGCACACATTACCCAGACCCCAGACCCCAGATCCATCTGACCATCCATCCCTACGTGGTGATACACAGCTCCTTCCGAATGCGTGTGACCCCGCACTGCTGTCAAACACCCGACCCAAATGCCATCCATCCATCCGACGCCGTCCACGACTCGATTGGCCTATACGTCTGCCTACCGATCATGCTTGTCAGCCCGTTATCTCGTCGTACTATCATTCTCTCACGCATGATGAGTGCTATCCTCACATCAACGAAACCAAAAGCCAAACTGAACTCGGAACCGCGACCGCGACCGCGACCGAAACCGATACCGAAACCGAAACCGAAACCGAAACCGAAACGAGCATCCCGCTTGCCTTCCGGTTGATGCCACCCCACACAGGTGGGCTGATCCGTCCTTCATCCTTCGCCTCGTGTCGTCTGTGCGAGCTGAGCGAAGGTGTCTATTGTCCACACAGGATCTCGACTCAACTGCGCGTATGTGTTGGCACGACAGACTCGAACGACTACACCAACCTGAACGTGGTCGATGGACTCGTAGTTGGGACCCACCCACTCACCCACCCACGCTGGGTCCGCGGTGAGGGGCTAGAACCAACGAGTGCGAGTGGATTGAAGCCGCATGCGTGGGAACAAGTGCGGGGGTTGGTGCCGACTCCTGGTTCACCTTGTCAGCTGAACGCACACGCTGGTTAGATGGTGACATGCTCGTCAAATGGAGCCAACATGCGGGCAGCGGTGGAGTGTGGAAAGAAAGACAAGCAAGCACGACGAAGAGCGAGCATTGTCGAGGATAGGATGAGGGTGACGGGAAGGAGGTGATAGATAATGTGCTGGTGTGTGTGTTTGTGTTTGATTGTGTGGTGGTTAGTTGTGTTGTTTTATTGTTTTGGTTGTTGTAGTATGCGGTGTGTTTGTGTATGTGAGTGGAGTCGGGCGTGGATCAAAAAGAAGCGCGAGACCGGGTTCGAACCAGTGACCCTTCGAGCTGCAATCGAAAGCTCTACCACTGAGCTACCCGCGCGTCGAAACCAGACTCCTACGCTCACTCAACAAACCCCGCTTTGACAATACACTTGGACAACTTTCACATTACACCAACAACAACACAATACACACATCATCGCCTCCACGCGAACAACTAACCAACAAACCGCCACAACCAGATACACACACGCCACCACACGCCGCACCGGCGCACACGGATCCCAACAACCCAACACAACGCTCCCCACACTACACCCCCACCGCATGCCATTGCTTTACCCTCTACGCACACATTACCCAGACCCCAGACCCCAGATCCATCTGACCATCCATCCCTACGTGGTGATACACAGCTCCTTCCGAATGCGTGTGACCCCGCACTGCTGTCAAACACCCGACCCAAATGCCATCCATCCATCCGACGCCGTCCACGACTCGATTGGCCTATACGTCTGCCTACCGATCATGCTTGTCAGCCCGTTATCTCGTCGTACTATCATTCTCTCACGCATGATGAGTGCTATCCTCACATCAACGAAACCAAAAGCCAAACTGAACTCGGAACCGAGACCGCGACCGCGACCGAAACCGAAACCGATACCGAAACCGCGACCGAAACCGAAACGAGCATCCCGCTTGCCTTCCGGTTGATGCCACCCCACACAGGTGGGCTGATCCGTCCTTCATCCTTCGCCTCGTGTCGTCTGTGCGAGCTGAGCGAAGGTGTCTATTGTCCACACAGGATCTCGACTCAACTGCGCGTATGTGTTGGCACGACAGACTCGAACGACTACACCAACCTGAACGTGGTCGATGGACTCGTAGTTGGGACCCACCCACTCACCCACCCACGCTGGGTCCGCGGTGAGGGGCTAGAACCAACGAGTGCGAGTGGATTGAAGCCGCATGCGTGGGAACAAGTGCGGGGGTTGGTGCCGACTCCTGGTTCACCTTGTCAGCTGAACGCACACGCTGGTTAGATGGTGACATGCTCGTCAAATGGAGCCAACATGCGGGCAGCGGTGGAGTGTGGAAAGAAAGACAAGCAAGCACGACGAAGAGCGAGCATTGTCGAGGATAGGATGAGGGTGACGGGAAGGAGGTGATAGATAATGTGCTGGTGTGTGTGTTTGTGTTTGATTGTGTGGTGGTTAGTTGTGTTGTTTTATTGTTTTGGTTGTTGTAGTATGCGGTGTGTTTGTGTATGTGAGTGGAGTCGGGCGTGGATCAAAAAGAAGCGCGAGACCGGGTTCGAACCAGTGACCCTTCGAGCTGCAATCGAAAGCTCTACCACTGAGCTACCCGCGCGTCGAAACCAGACTCCTACGCTCACTCAACAAACCCCGCTTTGACAATACACTTGGACAACTTTCACATTACACCAACAACAACACAATACACACATCATCGCCTCCACGCGAACAACTAACCAACAAACCGCCACAACCAGATACACACACGCCACCACACGCCGCACCGGCGCACACGGATCCCAACAACCCAACACAACGCTCCCCACACTACACCCCCACCGCATGCCATTGCTTTACCCTCTACGCACACATTACCCAGACCCCAGACCCCAGACCCCAGATCCATCTGACCATCCATCCCTACGTGGTGATACACAGCTCCTTCCGAATGCGTGTGACCCCGCACTGCTGTCAAACACCCGACCCAAATGCCATCCATCCATCCGACGCCGTCCACGACTCGATTGGCCTATACGTCTGCCTACCGATCATGCTTGTCAGCCCGTTATCTCGTCGTACTATCATTCTCTCACGCATGATGAGTGCTATCCTCACATCAACGAAACCAAAAGCCAAACTGAACTCGGAACCGCGACCGCGACCGCGACCGAAACCGAAACCGATACCGAAACCGCGACCGAAACCGAAACGAGCATCCCGCTTGCCTTCCGGTTGATGCCACCCCACACAGGTGGGCTGATCCGTCCTTCATCCTTCGCCTCGTGTCGTCTGTGCGAGCTGAGCGAAGGTGTCTATTGTCCACACAGGATCTCGACTCAACTGCGCGTATGTGTTGGCACGACAGACTCGAACGACTACACCAACCTGAACGTGGTCGATGGACTCGTAGTTGGGACCCACCCACTCACCCACCCACGCTGGGTCCGCGGTGAGGGGCTAGAACCAACGAGTGCGAGTGGATTGAAGCCGCATGCGTGGGAACAAGTGCGGGGGATGGTGCCGACTCCTGGTTCACCTTGTCAGCTGAACGCACACGCTGGTTAGATGGTGACATGCTCGTCAAATGGAGCCAACATGCGGGCAGCGGTGGAGTGTGGAAAGAAAGACAAGCAAGCACGACGAAGAGCGAGCATTGTCGAGGATAGGATGAGGGTGACGGGAAGGAGGTGATAGATAATGTGCTGGTGTGTGTGTTTGTGTTTGATTGTGTGGTGGTTAGTTGTGTTGTTTTATTGTTTTGGTTGTTGTAGTATGCGGTGTGTTTGTGTATGTGAGTGGAGTCGGGCGTGGATCAAAAAGAAGCGCGAGACCGGGTTCGAACCAGTGACCCTTCGAGCTGCAATCGAAAGCTCTACCACTGAGCTACCCGCGCGTCGAAACCAGACTCCTACGCTCACTCAACAAACCCCGCTTTGACAATACACTTGGACAACTTTCACATTACACCAACAACAACACAATACACACATCATCGCCTCCACGCGAACAACTAACCAACAAACCGCCACAACCAGATACACACACGCCACCACACGCCGCACCGGCGCACACGGATCCCAACAACCCAACACAACGCTCCCCACACTACACCCCCACCGCATGCCATTGCTTTACCCTCTACGCACACATTACCCAGACCCCAGACCCCAGACCCCAGATCCATCTGACCATCCATCCCTACGTGGTGATACACAGCTCCTTCCGAATGCGTGTGACCCCGCACTGCTGTCAAACACCCGACCCAAATGCCATCCATCCATCCGACGCCGTCCACGACTCGATTGGCCTATACGTCTGCCTACCGATCATGCTTGTCAGCCCGTTATCTCGTCGTACTATCATTCTCTCACGCATGATGAGTGCTATCCTCACATCAACGAAACCAAAAGCCAAACTGAACTCGGAACCGCGACCGCGACCGCGACCGAAACCGAAACCGATACCGAAACCGCGACCGAAACCGAAACGAGCATCCCGCTTGCCTTCCGGTTGATGCCACCCCACACAGGTGGGCTGATCCGTCCTTCATCCTTCGCCTCGTGTCGTCTGTGCGAGCTGAGCGAAGGTGTCTATTGTCCACACAGGATCTCGACTCAACTGCGCGTATGTGTTGGCACGACAGACTCGAACGACTACACCAACCTGAACGTGGTCGATGGACTCGTAGTTGGGACCCACCCACTCACCCACCCACGCTGGGTCCGCGGTGAGGGGCTAGAACCAACGAGTGCGAGTGGATTGAAGCCGCATGCGTGGGAACAAGTGCGGGGGTTGGTGCCGACTCCTGGTTCACCTTGTCAGCTGAACGCACACGCTGGTTAGATGGTGACATGCTCGTCAAATGGAGCCAACATGCGGGCAGCGGTGGAGTGTGGAAAGAAAGACAAGCAAGCACGACGAAGAGCGAGCATTGTCGAGGATAGGATGAGGGTGACGGGAAGGAGGTGATAGATAATGTGCTGGTGTGTGTGTTTGTGTTTGATTGTGTGGTGGTTAGTTGTGTTGTTTTATTGTTTTGGTTGTTGTAGTATGCGGTGTGTTTGTGTATGTGAGTGGAGTCGGGCGTGGATCAAAAAGAAGCGCGAGACCGGGTTCGAACCAGTGACCCTTCGAGCTGCAATCGAAAGCTCTACCACTGAGCTACCCGCGCGTCGAAACCAGACTCCTACGCTCACTCAACAAACCCCGCTTTGACAATACACTTGGACAACTTTCACATTACACCAACAACAACACAATACACACATCATCGCCTCCACGCGAACAACTAACCAACAAACCGCCACAACCAGATACACACACGCCACCACACGCCGCACCGGCGCACACGGATCCCAACAACCCAACACAACGCTCCCCACACTACACCCCCACCGCATGCCATTGCTTTACCCTCTACGCACACATTACCCAGACCCCAGACCCCAGACCCCAGATCCATCTGACCATCCATCCCTACGTGGTGATACACAGCTCCTTCCGAATGCG
This sequence comes from Pythium myriotylum, assembly GCA_023091665.1. Lineage (NCBI taxonomy): Eukaryota > Oomycota > Peronosporomycetes > Pythiales > Pythiaceae > Pythium > Pythium myriotylum. The sequence goes on from JALJCQ010000014.1 coordinate 1,452,338, forward strand.
TGTGACCCCGCACTGCTGTCAAACACCCGACCCAAATGCCATCCATCCATCCGACGCCGTCCACGACTCGATTGGCCTATACGTCTGCCTACCGATCATGCTTGTCAGCCCGTTATCTCGTCGTACTATCATTCTCTCACGCATGATGAGTGCTATCCTCACATCAACGAAACCAAAAGCCAAACTGAACTCGGAACCGCGACCGCGACCGCGACCGAAACCGAAACCGATACCGAAACCGCGACCGAAACCGAAACGAGCATCCCGCTTGCCTTCCGGTTGATGCCACCCCACACAGGTGGGCTGATCCGTCCTTCATCCTTCGCCTCGTGTCGTCTGTGCGAGCTGAGCGAAGGTGTCTATTGTCCACACAGGATCTCGACTCAACTGCGCGTATGTGTTGGCACGACAGACTCGAACGACTACACCAACCTGAACGTGGTCGATGGACTCGTAGTTGGGACCCACCCACTCACCCACCCACGCTGGGTCCGCGGTGAGGGGCTAGAACCAACGAGTGCGAGTGGATTGAAGCCGCATGCGTGGGAACAAGTGCGGGGGATGGTGCCGACTCCTGGTTCACCTTGTCAGCTGAACGCACACGCTGGTTAGATGGTGACATGCTCGTCAAATGGAGCCAACATGCGGGCAGCGGTGGAGTGTGGAAAGAAAGACAAGCAAGCACGACGAAGAGCGAGCATTGTCGAGGATAGGATGAGGGTGACGGGAAGGAGGTGATAGATAATGTGCTGGTGTGTGTGTTTGTGTTTGATTGTGTGGTGGTTAGTTGTGTTGTTTTATTGTTTTGGTTGTTGTAGTATGCGGTGTGTTTGTGTATGTGAGTGGAGTCGGGCGTGGATCAAAAAGAAGCGCGAGACCGGGTTCGAACCAGTGACCCTTCGAGCTGCAATCGAAAGCTCTACCACTGAGCTACCCGCGCGTCGAAACCAGACTCCTACGCTCACTCAACAAACCCCGCTTTGACAATACACTTGGACAACTTTCACATTACACCAACAACAACACAATACACACATCATCGCCTCCACGCGAACAACTAACCAACAAACCGCCACAACCAGATACACACACGCCACCACACGCCGCACCGGCGCACACGGATCCCAACAACCCAACACAACGCTCCCCACACTACACCCCCACCGCATGCCATTGCTTTACCCTCTACGCACACATTACCCAGACCCCAGACCCCAGACCCCAGATCCATCTGACCATCCATCCCTACGTGGTGATACACAGCTCCTTCCGAATGCGTGTGACCCCGCACTGCTGTCAAACACCCGACCCAAATGCCATCCATCCATCCGACGCCGTCCACGACTCGATTGGCCTATACGTCTGCCTACCGATCATGCTTGTCAGCCCGTTATCTCGTCGTACTATCATTCTCTCACGCATGATGAGTGCTATCCTCACATCAACGAAACCAAAAGCCAAACTGAACTCGGAACCGCGACCGCGACCGCGACCGAAACCGAAACCGATACCGAAACCGCGACCGAAACCGAAACGAGCATCCCGCTTGCCTTCCGGTTGATGCCACCCCACACAGGTGGGCTGATCCGTCCTTCATCCTTCGCCTCGTGTCGTCTGTGCGAGCTGAGCGAAGGTGTCTATTGTCCACACAGGATCTCGACTCAACTGCGCGTATGTGTTGGCACGACAGACTCGAACGACTACACCAACCTGAACGTGGTCGATGGACTCGTAGTTGGGACCCACCCACTCACCCACCCACGCTGGGTCCGCGGTGAGGGGCTAGAACCAACGAGTGCGAGTGGATTGAAGCCACATGCGTGGGAACAAGTGCGGGGGTTGGTGCCGACTCCTGGTTCACCTTGTCAGCTGAACGCACACGCTGGTTAGATGGTGACATGCTCGTCAAATGGAGCCAACATGCGGGCAGCGGTGGAGTGTGGAAAGAAAGACAAGCAAGCACGACGAAGAGCGAGCATTGTCGAGGATAGGATGAGGGTGACGGGAAGGAGGTGATAGATAATGTGCTGGTGTGTGTGTTTGTGTTTGATTGTGTGGTGATTAGTTGTGTTGTTTTATTGTTTTGGTTGTTGTAGTATGCGGTGTGTTTGTGTATGTGAGTGGAGTCGGGCGTGGATCAAAAAGAAGCGCGAGACCGGGTTCGAACCAGTGACCCTTCGAGCTGCAATCGAAAGCTCTACCACTGAGCTACCCGCGCGTCGAAACCAGACTCCTACGCTCACTCAACAAACCCCGCTTTGACAATACACTTGGACAACTTTCACATTACACCAACAACAACACAATACACACATCATCGCCTCCACGCGAACAACTAACCAACAAACCGCCACAACCAGATACACACACGCCACCACACGCCGCACCGGCGCACACGGATCCCAACAACCCAACACAACGCTCCCCACACTACACCCCCACCGCATGCCATTGCTTTACCCTCTACGCACACATTACCCAGACCCCAGACCCCAGACCCCAGATCCATCTGACCATCCATCCCTACGTGGTGATACACAGCTCCTTCCGAATGCGTGTGACCCCGCACTGCTGTCAAACACCCGACCCAAATGCCATCCATCCATCCGACGCCGTCCACGACTCGATTGGCCTATACGTCTGCCTACCGATCATGCTTGTCAGCCCGTTATCTCGTCGTACTATCATTCTCTCACGCATGATGAGTGCTATCCTCACATCAACGAAACCAAAAGCCAAACTGAACTCGGAACCGCGACCGCGACCGCGACCGAAACCGAAACCGATACCGAAACCGCGACCGAAACCGAAACGAGCATCCCGCTTGCCTTCCGGTTGATGCCACCCCACACAGGTGGGCTGATCCGTCCTTCATCCTTCGCCTCGTGTCGTCTGTGCGAGCTGAGCGAAGGTGTCTATTGTCCACACAGGATCTCGACTCAACTGCGCGTATGTGTTGGCACGACAGACTCGAACGACTACACCAACCTGAACGTGGTCGATGGACTCGTAGTTGGGACCCACCCACTCACCCACCCACGCTGGGTCCGCGGTGAGGGGCTAGAACCAACGAGTGCGAGTGGATTGAAGCCACATGCGTGGGAACAAGTGCGGGGGTTGGTGCCGACTCCTGGTTCACCTTGTCAGCTGAACGCACACGCTGGTTAGATGGTGACATGCTCATCAAATGGAGCCAACATGCGGGCAGCGGTGGAGTGTGGAAAGAAAGACAAGCAAGCACGACGAAGAGCGAGCATTGTCGAGGATAGGATGGGGGTGACGGGAAGGAGGTGATAGATAATGTGCTGGTGTGTGTGTTTGTGTTTGATTGTGTGGTGATTAGTTGTGTTGTTTTATTGTTTTGGTTGTTGTAGTATGCGGTGTGTTTGTGTATGTGAGTGGAGTCGGGCGTGGATCAAAAAGAAGCGCGAGACCGGGTTCGAACCAGTGACCCTTCGAGCTGCAATCGAAAGCTCTACCACTGAGCTACCCGCGCGTCGAAACCAGACTCCTACGCTCACTCAACAAACCCCGCTTTGACAATACACTTGGACAACTTTCACATTACACCAACAACAACACAATACACACATCATCGCCTCCACGCGAACAACTAACCAACAAACCGCCACAACCAGATACACACACGCCACCACACGCCGCACCGGCGCACACGGATCCCAACAACCCAACACAACGCTCCCCACACTACACCCCCACCGCATGCCATTGCTTTACCCTCTACGCACACATTACCCAGACCCCAGACCCCAGACCCCAGATCCATCTGACCATCCATCCCTACGTGGTGATACACAGCTCCTTCCGAATGCGTGTGACCCCGCACTGCTGTCAAACACCCGACCCAAATGCCATCCATCCATCCGACGCCGTCCACGACTCGATTGGCCTATACGTCTGCCTACCGATCATGCTTGTCAGCCCGTTATCTCGTCGTACTATCATTCTCTCACGCATGATGAGTGCTATCCTCACATCAACGAAACCAAAAGCCAAACTGAACTCGGAACCGCGACCGCGACCGCGACCGAAACCGAAACCGATACCGAAACCGCGACCGAAACCGAAACGAGCATCCCGCTTGCCTTCCGGTTGATGCCACCCCACACAGGTGGGCTGATCCGTCCTTCATCCTTCGCCTCGTGTCGTCTGTGCGAGCTGAGCGAAGGTGTCTATTGTCCACACAGGATCTCGACTCAACTGCGCGTATGTGTTGGCACGACAGACTCGAACGACTACACCAACCTGAACGTGGTCGATGGACTCGTAGTTGGGACCCACCCACTCACCCACCCACGCTGGGTCCGCGGTGAGGGGCTAGAACCAACGAGTGCGAGTGGATTGAAGCCACATGCGTGGGAACAAGTGCGGGGGTTGGTGCCGACTCCTGGTTCACCTTGTCAGCTGAACGCACACGCTGGTTAGATGGTGACATGCTCGTCAAATGGAGCCAACATGCGGGCAGCGGTGGAGTGTGGAAAGAAAGACAAGCAAGCACGACGAAGAGCGAGCATTGTCGAGGATAGGATGAGGGTGACGGGAAGGAGGTGATAGATAATGTGCTGGTGTGTGTGTTTGTGTTTGATTGTGTGGTGGTTAGTTGTGTTGTTTTATTGTTTTGGTTGTTGTAGTATGCGGTGTGTTTGTGTATGTGAGTGGAGTCGGGCGTGGATCAAAAAGAAGCGCGAGACCGGGTTCGAACCAGTGACCCTTCGAGCTGCAATCGAAAGCTCTACCACTGAGCTACCCGCGCGTCGAAACCAGACTCCTACGCTCACTCAACAAACCCCGCTTTGACAATACACTTGGACAACTTTCACATTACACCAACAACAACACAATACACACATCATCGCCTCCACGCGAACAACTAACCAACAAACCGCCACAACCAGATACACACACGCCACCACACGCCGCACCGGCGCACACGGATCCCAACAACCCAACACAACGCTCCCCACACTACACCCCCACCGCATGCCATTGCTTTACCCTCTACGCACACATTACCCAGACCCCAGACCCCAGACCCCAGATCCATCTGACCATCCATCCCTACGTGGTGATACACAGCTCCTTCCGAATGCGTGTGACCCCGCACTGCTGTCAAACACCCGACCCAAATGCCATCCATCCATCCGACGCCGTCCACGACTCGATTGGCCTATACGTCTGCCTACCGATCATGCTTGTCAGCCCGTTATCTCGTCGTACTATCATTCTCTCACGCATGATGAGTGCTATCCTCACATCAACGAAACCAAAAGCCAAACTGAACTCGGAACCGCGACCGCGACCGCGACCGAAACCGAAACCGATACCGAAACCGCGACCGAAACCGAAACGAGCATCCCGCTTGCCTTCCGGTTGATGCCACCCCACACAGGTGGGCTGATCCGTCCTTCATCCTTCGCCTCGTGTCGTCTGTGCGAGCTGAGCGAAGGTGTCTATTGTCCACACAGGATCTCGACTCAACTGCGCGTATGTGTTGGCACGACAGACTCGAACGACTACACCAACCTGAACGTGGTCGATGGACTCGTAGTTGGGACCCACCCACTCACCCACCCACGCTGGGTCCGCGGTGAGGGGCTAGAACCAACGAGTGCGAGTGGATTGAAGCCACATGCGTGGGAACAAGTGCGGGGGTTGGTGCCGACTCCTGGTTCACCTTGTCAGCTGAACGCACACGCTGGTTAGATGGTGACATGCTCATCAAATGGAGCCAACATGCGGGCAGCGGTGGAGTGTGGAAAGAAAGACAAGCAAGCACGACGAAGAGCGAGCATTGTCGAGGATAGGATGGGGGTGACGGGAAGGAGGTGATAGATAATGTGCTGGTGTGTGTGTTTGTGTTTGATTGTGTGGTGATTAGTTGTGTTGTTTTATTGTTTTGGTTGTTGTAGTATGCGGTGTGTTTGTGTATGTGAGTGGAGTCGGGCGTGGATCAAAAAGAAGCGCGAGACCGGGTTCGAACCAGTGACCCTTCGAGCTGCAATCGAAAGCTCTACCACTGAGCTACCCGCGCGTCGAAACCAGACTCCTACGCTCACTCAACAAACCCCGCTTTGACAATACACTTGGACAACTTTCACATTACACCAACAACAACACAATACACACATCATCGCCTCCACGCGAACAACTAACCAACAAACCGCCACAACCAGATACACACACGCCACCACACGCCGCACCGGCGCACACGGATCCCAACAACCCAACACAACGCTCCCCACACTACACCCCCACCGCATGCCATTGCTTTACCCTCTACGCACACATTACCCAGACCCCAGACCCCAGACCCCAGATCCATCTGACCATCCATCCCTACGTGGTGATACACAGCTCCTTCCGAATGCGTGTGACCCCGCACTGCTGTCAAACACCCGACCCAAATGCCATCCATCCATCCGACGCCGTCCACGACTCGATTGGCCTATACGTCTGCCTACCGATCATGCTTGTCAGCCCGTTATCTCGTCGTACTATCATTCTCTCACGCATGATGAGTGCTATCCTCACATCAACGAAACCAAAAGCCAAACTGAACTCGGAACCGCGACCGCGACCGCGACCGAAACCGAAACCGATACCGAAACCGCGACCGAAACCGAAACGAGCATCCCGCTTGCCTTCCGGTTGATGCCACCCCACACAGGTGGGCTGATCCGTCCTTCATCCTTCGCCTCGTGTCGTCTGTGCGAGCTGAGCGAAGGTGTCTATTGTCCACACAGGATCTCGACTCAACTGCGCGTATGTGTTGGCACGACAGACTCGAACGACTACACCAACCTGAACGTGGTCGATGGACTCGTAGTTGGGACCCACCCACTCACCCACCCACGCTGGGTCCGCGGTGAGGGGCTAGAACCAACGAGTGCGAGTGGATTGAAGCCGCATGCGTGGGAACAAGTGCGGGGGTTGGTGCCGACTCCTGGTTCACCTTGTCAGCTGAACGCACACGCTGGTTAGATGGTGACATGCTCGTCAAATGGAGCCAACATGCGGGCAGCGGTGGAGTGTGGAAAGAAAGACAAGCAAGCACGACGAAGAGCGAGCATTGTCGAGGATAGGATGAGGGTGACGGGAAGGAGGTGATAGATAATGTGCTGGTGTGTGTGTTTGTGTTTGATTGTGTGGTGGTTAGTTGTGTTGTTTTATTGTTTTGGTTGTTGTAGTATGCGGTGTGTTTGTGTATGTGAGTGGAGTCGGGCGTGGATCAAAAAGAAGCGCGAGACCGGGTTCGAACCAGTGACCCTTCGAGCTGCAATCGAAAGCTCTACCACTGAGCTACCCGCGCGTCGAAACCAGACTCCTACGCTCACTCAACAAACCCCGCTTTGACAATACACTTGGACAACTTTCACATTACACCAACAACAACACAATACACACATCATCGCCTCCACGCGAACAACTAACCAACAAACCGCCACAACCAGATACACACACGCCACCACACGCCGCACCGGCGCACACGGATCCCAACAACCCAACACAACGCTCCCCACACTACACCCCCACCGCATGCCATTGCTTTACCCTCTACGCACACATTACCCAGACCCCAGACCCCAGACCCCAGATCCATCTGACCATCCATCCCTACGTGGTGATACACAGCTCCTTCCGAATGCGTGTGACCCCGCACTGCTGTCAAACACCCGACCCAAATGCCATCCATCCATCCGACGCCGTCCACGACTCGATTGGCCTATACGTCTGCCTACCGATCATGCTTGTCAGCCCGTTATCTCGTCGTACTATCATTCTCTCACGCATGATGAGTGCTATCCTCACATCAACGAAACCAAAAGCCAAACTGAACTCGGAACCGCGACCGCGACCGCGACCGAAACCGAAACCGATACCGAAACCGCGACCGAAACCGAAACGAGCATCCCGCTTGCCTTCCGGTTGATGCCACCCCACACAGGTGGGCTGATCCGTCCTTCATCCTTCGCCTCGTGTCGTCTGTGCGAGCTGAGCGAAGGTGTCTATTGTCCACACAGGATCTCGACTCAACTGCGCGTATGTGTTGGCACGACAGACTCGAACGACTACACCAACCTGAACGTGGTCGATGGACTCGTAGTTGGGACCCACCCACTCACCCACCCACGCTGGGTCCGCGGTGAGGGGCTAGAACCAACGAGTGCGAGTGGATTGAAGCCACATGCGTGGGAACAAGTGCGGGGGTTGGTGCCGACTCCTGGTTCACCTTGTCAGCTGAACGCACACGCTGGTTAGATGGTGACATGCTCATCAAATGGAGCCAACATGCGGGCAGCGGTGGAGTGTGGAAAGAAAGACAAGCAAGCACGACGAAGAGCGAGCATTGTCGAGGATAGGATGAGGGTGACGGGAAGGAGGTGATAGATAATGTGCTGGTGTGTGTGTTTGTGTTTGATTGTGTGGTGATTAGTTGTGTTGTTTTATTGTTTTGGTTGTTGTAGTATGCGGTGTGTTTGTGTATGTGAGTGGAGTCGGGCGTGGATCAAAAAGAAGCGCGAGACCGGGTTCGAACCAGTGACCCTTCGAGCTGCAATCGAAAGCTCTACCACTGAGCTACCCGCGCGTCGAAACCAGACTCCTACGCTCACTCAACAAACCCCGCTTTGACAATACACTTGGACAACTTTCACATTACACCAACAACAACACAATACACACATCATCGCCTCCACGCGAACAACTAACCAACAAACCGCCACAACCAGATACACACACGCCACCACACGCCGCACCGGCGCACACGGATCCCAACAACCCAACACAACGCTCCCCACACTACACCCCCACCGCATGCCATTGCTTTACCCTCTACGCACACATTACCCAGACCCCAGACCCCAGACCCCAGATCCATCTGACCATCCATCCCTACGTGGTGATACACAGCTCCTTCCGAATGCGTGTGACCCCGCACTGCTGTCAAACACCCGACCCAAATGCCATCCATCCATCCGACGCCGTCCACGACTCGATTGGCCTATACGTCTGCCTACCGATCATGCTTGTCAGCCCGTTATCTCGTCGTACTATCATTCTCTCACGCATGATGAGTGCTATCCTCACATCAACGAAACCAAAAGCCAAACTGAACTCGGAACCGCGACCGCGACCGCGACCGAAACCGAAACCGATACCGAAACCGCGACCGAAACCGAAACGAGCATCCCGCTTGCCTTCCGGTTGATGCCACCCCACACAGGTGGGCTGATCCGTCCTTCATCCTTCGCCTCGTGTCGTCTGTGCGAGCTGAGCGAAGGTGTCTATTGTCCACACAGGATCTCGACTCAACTGCGCGTATGTGTTGGCACGACAGACTCGAACGACTACACCAACCTGAACGTGGTCGATGGACTCGTAGTTGGGACCCACCCACTCACCCACCCACGCTGGGTCCGCGGTGAGGGGCTAGAACCAACGAGTGCGAGTGGATTGAAGCCACATGCGTGGGAACAAGTGCGGGGGTTGGTGCCGACTCCTGGTTCACCTTGTCAGCTGAACGCACACGCTGGTTAGATGGTGACATGCTCATCAAATGGAGCCAACATGCGGGCAGCGGTGGAGTGTGGAAAGAAAGACAAGCAAGCACGACGAAGAGCGAGCATTGTCGAGGATAGGATGAGGGTGACGGGAAGGAGGTGATAGATAATGTGCTGGTGTGTGTGTTTGTGTTTGATTGTGTGGTGATTAGTTGTGTTGTTTTATTGTTTTGGTTGTTGTAGTATGCGGTGTGTTTGTGTATGTGAGTGGAGTCGGGCGTGGATCAAAAAGAAGCGCGAGACCGGGTTCGAACCAGTGACCCTTCGAGCTGCAATCGAAAGCTCTACCACTGAGCTACCCGCGCGTCGAAACCAGACTCCTACGCTCACTCAACAAACCCCGCTTTGACAATACACTTGGACAACTTTCACATTACACCAACAACAACACAATACACACATCATCGCCTCCACGCGAACAACTAACCAACAAACCGCCACAACCAGATACACACACGCCACCACACGCCGCACCGGCGCACACGGATCCCAACAACCCAACACAACGCTCCCCACACTACACCCCCACCGCATGCCATTGCTTTACCCTCTACGCACACATTACCCAGACCCCAGACCCCAGACCCCAGATCCATCTGACCATCCATCCCTACGTGGTGATACACAGCTCCTTCCGAATGCGTGTGACCCCGCACTGCTGTCAAACACCCGACCCAAATGCCATCCATCCATCCGACGCCGTCCACGACTCGATTGGCCTATACGTCTGCCTACCGATCATGCTTGTCAGCCCGTTATCTCGTCGTACTATCATTCTCTCACGCATGATGAGTGCTATCCTCACATCAACGAAACCAAAAGCCAAACTGAACTCGGAACCGCGACCGCGACCGCGACCGAAACCGAAACCGATACCGAAACCGCGACCGAAACCGAAACGAGCATCCCGCTTGCCTTCCGGTTGATGCCACCCCACACAGGTGGGCTGATCCGTCCTTCATCCTTCGCCTCGTGTCGTCTGTGCGAGCTGAGCGAAGGTGTCTATTGTCCACACAGGATCTCGACTCAACTGCGCGTATGTGTTGGCACGACAGACTCGAACGACTACACCAACCTGAACGTGGTCGATGGACTCGTAGTTGGGACCCACCCACTCACCCACCCACGCTGGGTCCGCGGTGAGGGGCTAGAACCAACGAGTGCGAGTGGATTGAAGCCGCATGCGTGGGAACAAGTGCGGGGGTTGGTGCCGACTCCTGGTTCACCTTGTCAGCTGAACGCACACGCTGGTTAGATGGTGACATGCTCGTCAAATGGAGCCAACATGCGGGCAGCGGTGGAGTGTGGAAAGAAAGACAAGCAAGCACGACGAAGAGCGAGCATTGTCGAGGATAGGATGAGGGTGACGGGAAGGAGGTGATAGATAATGTGCTGGTGTGTGTGTTTGTGTTTGATTGTGTGGTGGTTAGTTGTGTTGTTTTATTGTTTTGGTTGTTGTAGTATGCGGTGTGTTTGTGTATGTGAGTGGAGTCGGGCGTGGATCAAAAAGAAGCGCGAGACCGGGTTCGAACCAGTGACCCTTCGAGCTGCAATCGAAAGCTCTACCACTGAGCTACCCGCGCGTCGAAACCAGACTCCTACGCTCACTCAACAAACCCCGCTTTGACAATACACTTGGACAACTTTCACATTACACCAACAACAACACAATACACACATCATCGCCTCCACGCGAACAACTAACCAACAAACCGCCACAACCAGATACACACACGCCACCACACGCCGCACCGGCGCACACGGATCCCAACAACCCAACACAACGCTCCCCACACTACACCCCCACCGCATGCCATTGCTTTACCCTCTACGCACACATTACCCAGACCCCAGACCCCAGACCCCAGATCCATCTGACCATCCATCCCTACGTGGTGATACACAGCTCCTTCCGAATGCGTGTGACCCCGCACTGCTGTCAAACACCCGACCCAAATGCCATCCATCCATCCGACGCCGTCCACGACTCGATTGGCCTATACGTCTGCCTACCGATCATGCTTGTCAGCCCGTTATCTCGTCGTACTATCATTCTCTCACGCATGATGAGTGCTATCCTCACATCAACGAAACCAAAAGCCAAACTGAACTCGGAACCGCGACCGCGACCGCGACCGAAACCGAAACCGATACCGAAACCGCGACCGAAACCGAAACGAGCATCCCGCTTGCCTTCCGGTTGATGCCACCCCACACAGGTGGGCTGATCCGTCCTTCATCCTTCGCCTCGTGTCGTCTGTGCGAGCTGAGCGAAGGTGTCTATTGTCCACACAGGATCTCGACTCAACTGCGCGTATGTGTTGGCACGACAGACTCGAACGACTACACCAACCTGAACGTGGTCGATGGACTCGTAGTTGGGACCCACCCACTCACCCACCCACGCTGGGTCCGCGGTGAGGGGCTAGAACCAACGAGTGCGAGTGGATTGAAGCCGCATGCGTGGGAACAAGTGCGGGGGTTGGTGCCGACTCCTGGTTCACCTTGTCAGCTGAACGCACACGCTGGTTAGATGGTGACATGCTCGTCAAATGGAGCCAACATGCGGGCAGCGGTGGAGTGTGGAAAGAAAGACAAGCAAGCACGACGAAGAGCGAGCATTGTCGAGGATAGGATGAGGGTGACGGGAAGGAGGTGATAGATAATGTGCTGGTGTGTGTGTTTGTGTTTGATTGTGTGGTGATTAGTTGTGTTGTTTTATTGTTTTGGTTGTTGTAGTATGCGGTGTGTTTGTGTATGTGAGTGGAGTCGGGCGTGGATCAAAAAGAAGCGCGAGACCGGGTTCGAACCAGTGACCCTTCGAGCTGCAATCGAAAGCTCTACCACTGAGCTACCCGCGCGTCGAAACCAGACTCCTACGCTCACTCAACAAACCCCGCTTTGACAATACACTTGGACAACTTTCACATTACACCAACAACAACACAATACACACATCATCGCCTCCACGCGAACAACTAACCAACAAACCGCCACAACCAGATACACACACGCCACCACACGCCGCACCGGCGCACACGGATCCCAACAACCCAACACAACGCTCCCCACACTACACCCCCACCGCATGCCATTGCTTTACCCTCTACGCACACATTACCCAGACCCCAGACCCCAGACCCCAGATCCATCTGACCATCCATCCCTACGTGGTGATACACAGCTCCTTCCGAATGCGTGTGACCCCGCACTGCTGTCAAACACCCGACCCAAATGCCATCCATCCATCCGACGCCGTCCACGACTCGATTGGCCTATACGTCTGCCTACCGATCATGCTTGTCAGCCCGTTATCTCGTCGTACTATCATTCTCTCACGCATGATGAGTGCTATCCTCACATCAACGAAACCAAAAGCCAAACTGAACTCGGAACCGCGACCGCGACCGCGACCGAAACCGAAACCGATACCGAAACCGCGACCGAAACCGAAACGAGCATCCCGCTTGCCTTCCGGTTGATGCCACCCCACACAGGTGGGCTGATCCGTCCTTCATCCTTCGCCTCGTGTCGTCTGTGCGAGCTGAGCGAAGGTGTCTATTGTCCACACAGGATCTCGACTCAACTGCGCGTATGTGTTGGCACGACAGACTCGAACGACTACACCAACCTGAACGTGGTCGATGGACTCGTAGTTGGGACCCACCCACTCACCCACCCACGCTGGGTCCGCGGTGAGGGGCTAGAACCAACGAGTGCGAGTGGATTGAAGCCACATGCGTGGGAACAAGTGCGGGGGTTGGTGCCGACTCCTGGTTCACCTTGTCAGCTGAACGCACACGCTGGTTAGATGGTGACATGCTCATCAAATGGAGCCAACATGCGGGCAGCGGTGGAGTGTGGAAAGAAAGACAAGCAAGCACGACGAAGAGCGAGCATTGTCGAGGATAGGATGAGGGTGACGGGAAGGAGGTGATAGATAATGTGCTGGTGTGTGTGTTTGTGTTTGATTGTGTGGTGATTAGTTGTGTTGTTTTATTGTTTTGGTTGTTGTAGTATGCGGTGTGTTTGTGTATGTGAGTGGAGTCGGGCGTGGATCAAAAAGAAGCGCGAGACCGGGTTCGAACCAGTGACCCTTCGAGCTGCAATCGAAAGCTCTACCACTGAGCTACCCGCGCGTCGAAACCAGACTCCTACGCTCACTCAACAAACCCCGCTTTGACAATACACTTGGACAACTTTCACATTACACCAACAACAACACAATACACACATCATCGCCTCCACGCGAACAACTAACCAACAAACCGCCACAACCAGATACACACACGCCACCACACGCCGCACCGGCGCACACGGATCCCAACAACCCAACACAACGCTCCCCACACTACACCCCCACCGCATGCCATTGCTTTACCCTCTACGCACACATTACCCAGACCCCAGACCCCAGACCCCAGATCCATCTGACCATCCATCCCTACGTGGTGATACACAGCTCCTTCCGAATGCGTGTGACCCCGCACTGCTGTCAAACACCCGACCCAAATGCCATCCATCCATCCGACGCCGTCCACGACTCGATTGGCCTATACGTCTGCCTACCGATCATGCTTGTCAGCCCGTTATCTCGTCGTACTATCATTCTCTCACGCATGATGAGTGCTATCCTCACATCAACGAAACCAAAAGCCAAACTGAACTCGGAACCGCGACCGCGACCGCGACCGAAACCGATACCGAAACCGCGACCGAAACCGAAACGAGCATCCCGCTTGCCTTCCGGTTGATGCCACCCCACACAGGTGGGCTGATCCGTCCTTCATCCTTCGCCTCGTGTCGTCTGTGCGAGCTGAGCGAAGGTGTCTATTGTCCACACAGGATCTCGACTCAACTGCGCGTATGTGTTGGCACGACAGACTCGAACGACTACACCAACCTGAACGTGGTCGATGGACTCGTAGTTGGGACCCACCCACTCACCCACCCACGCTGGGTCCGCGGTGAGGGGCTAGAACCAACGAGTGCGAGTGGATTGAAGCCGCATGCGTGGGAACAAGTGCGGGGGTTGGTGCCGACTCCTGGTTCACCTTGTCAGCTGAACGCACACGCTGGTTAGATGGTGACATGCTCATCAAATGGAGCCAACATGCGGGCAGCGGTGGAGTGTGGAAAGAAAGACAAGCAAGCACGACGAAGAGCGAGCATTGTCGAGGATAGGATGAGGGTGACGGGAAGGAGGTGATAGATAATGTGCTGGTGTGTGTGTTTGTGTTTGATTGTGTGGTGGTTAGTTGTGTTGTTTTATTGTTTTGGTTGTTGTAGTATGCGGTGTGTTTGTGTATGTGAGTGGAGTCGGGCGTGGATCAAAAAGAAGCGCGAGACCGGGTTCGAACCAGTGACCCTTCGAGCTGCAATCGAAAGCTCTACCACTGAGCTACCCGCGCGTCGAAACCAGACTCCTACGCTCACTCAACAAACCCCGCTTTGACAATACACTTGGACAACTTTCACATTACACCAACAACAACACAATACACACATCATCGCCTCCACGCGAACAACTAACCAACAAACCGCCACAACCAGATACACACACGCCACCACACGCCGCACCGGCGCACACGGATCCCAACAACCCAACACAACGCTCCCCACACTACACCCCCACCGCATGCCATTGCTTTACCCTCTACGCACACATTACCCAGACCCCAGACCCCAGACCCCAGATCCATCTGACCATCCATCCCTACGTGGTGATACACAGCTCCTTCCGAATGCGTGTGACCCCGCACTGCTGTCAAACACCCGACCCAAATGCCATCCATCCATCCGACGCCGTCCACGACTCGATTGGCCTATACGTCTGCCTACCGATCATGCTTGTCAGCCCGTTATCTCGTCGTACTATCATTCTCTCACGCATGATGAGTGCTATCCTCACATCAACGAAACCAAAAGCCAAACTGAACTCGGAACCGCGACCGCGACCGCGACCGAAACCGAAACCGATACCGAAACCGCGACCGAAACCGAAACGAGCATCCCGCTTGCCTTCCGGTTGATGCCACCCCACACAGGTGGGCTGATCCGTCCTTCATCCTTCGCCTCGTGTCGTCTGTGCGAGCTGAGCGAAGGTGTCTATTGTCCACACAGGATCTCGACTCAACTGCGCGTATGTGTTGGCACGACAGACTCGAACGACTACACCAACCTGAACGTGGTCGATGGACTCGTAGTTGGGACCCACCCACTCACCCACCCACGCTGGGTCCGCGGTGAGGGGCTAGAACCAACGAGTGCGAGTGGATTGAAGCCACATGCGTGGGAACAAGTGCGGGGGTTGGTGCCGACTCCTGGTTCACCTTGTCAGCTGAACGCACACGCTGGTTAGATGGTGACATGCTCATCAAATGGAGCCAACATGCGGGCAGCGGTGGAGTGTGGAAAGAAAGACAAGCAAGCACGACGAAGAGCGAGCATTGTCGAGGATAGGATGAGGGTGACGGGAAGGAGGTGATAGATAATGTGCTGGTGTGTGTGTTTGTGTTTGATTGTGTGGTGATTAGTTGTGTTGTTTTATTGTTTTGGTTGTTGTAGTATGCGGTGTGTTTGTGTATGTGAGTGGAGTCGGGCGTGGATCAAAAAGAAGCGCGAGACCGGGTTCGAACCAGTGACCCTTCGAGCTGCAATCGAAAGCTCTACCACTGAGCTACCCGCGCGGCACTTCTCGTTTTGCCTCGTCGAGCACAAGTCGATCCAAGCAAACAGCCGAAGTAACCAGCCAACCAGCCTCCCAGCCTTCCCGTCGAACGAAGATGAAGCCAGCGAACCAGATCGACTCGGCTCGCCCATCCCCCTCCGACCTCGACTTTGTGGGTGAGAACCCTCCCGCGCAGCTGCTCCGTCCCGTCTCTGCACAAGATTCGGGAAGTCTCACGCATTGTGAGCCACCATCTGGTCTGGATGGTGCCAGTAACACTGCCGACGACTCTGCGACGCCTGCGCCCGTATCTCACGTGACTTCGAAGTCAGTGAATGCGCAAGCCCCAGTCAGCTCCGGCACGACCACCACCTCCGCGGTCGACGACGCCGACGCTCCTTCAACCGCCGACGGACCCGCCTCTACCGCCCGCATCGTGGATGTCGGTGCCGGTATGACGGTGCTCGTGACAGGCTCCGCTCCGGTGGCGTCTGGAGTCGAGATCTCCGTTGCGCTTTCCAGTTCGACCGACTCGCCCGCGAACACTGGGACTACTGCTGTCTCCGGTGGCGACGATGACGACGACGACTTGATGATGGCGGCGACCTCGCTCCAGCTCAGTCTCGCCTCAAGCCCCGACGAATCAACTGTTGAAGACTCGACTACGACTGATTCGACCCCGGATCCGATTCCGGATGCTCAGCAACCGCCTGCCAGTGCGGCAGGTGCGACGCCTTCGCTTGGTGCTCTTCTACGCCGTCCAACCGAGATTCGCCGTGACAGAACTCCCGTCTCGGCGACCAGTCGTGTGGTGCTGCCTCGACCGTGTGCTGCGGATATCGAAGCGATTGACGCGCTGTACGAGAACGGTGGCGACTGGGCCTCGCTCTTCACGTCAGTTGAACAAGCGCGCCCGTACGAGCTCCCGCGCGCTCGTTACGTCATGACCATCGACACTGGTCGCGCGTTCGAGCGTACCGGCATCAACAAGATCATGGCGTCTTTTCTCAAGGACAACGGGAGCCCCGTGGTCACCGAGCAGATCAAGCTTCAAGAACTCGGCCAGATCTCCAAGGGTCGTGGCGGAGAAATCCGCGTCAAGGTCAAGTCACGTGCTGCGTGCGAACGCCTCGCGCGTCAGGAAGTCAAGATCCTCGGTGGCAAGTACATGTTCCAAGACTTCGACGTCCTCGCCGATCGCTTCTACATCGACATCTCGAGCGTCGACAGCAACTTCGACAACGAAGGTCTTCTGCGCGCGTTCTTCGACATCGGCAGCGAGCCGATTTACGACACGTTCCGCGACGTCAACCTCGCGTCCGGAATGACGACAGCAACGTGGCGCGTCTACTTTCGAAGTGCGACGTGCCCACGAGCGCTGTGTGTGCAAGGCTTCACGTGCGACCAAGTCATCTTCGGCAACCGCATGTACCCAGCTTTGGCGCGCGACGCCGCGTTCCCGTCCCAGCGACGTGGTTTCGGTCAGGTGTCGCCACACGCTTTGGACTTGGACAAGATCAACCAGCCTACTCCGCCAGCACCAGTGCAACCGTCCGAGCCGGCTGCTCCGACTTCGTACGCAGACGCGGTGAAGAACGGTGTCTCGCAAGCGGAGTCCAAGTCGCAAGACTCTGCAAGCGTCATCTCGGTCGGTACGCACGCGGGATCGCTGTTGACGCCTCCGGGTAGTCCGCAGCCTGGAGCCAAGTCTCTGCCGCCGCCGCCACCGCCGCTCGGTCTGTCCGCGTCCAACGCAGATCGTCCGGAAAACGGAACCAAATCGACCAAGTCCAAGGGCAAGCGCTCGCGTTACGCCGACGACTTTGCCGACATGTTACAGAAGGCGCGACCGAAGCCCGTGCAAGGCATCGCGACAAGCAACTACTTCGAAGTGTTGAACTCCATCGAGTTCGAACTCGACTGCTGCAATGCGGCGCTCAACGAGTCGAGCCTGCCGCGGTTCCAGGTCGTGCCTCGCAAGGTCAAGGGTCCCGACACGATCAAGACCAGCAAGGAGTCGAGTCACTTCTTGACCAAGCACCACACTCTGGTCATGAAGACGAAGGAACCGACGTCAATCCAAGAGATCCTCGCCGAACTCGAGACGACCGAGCCCACCGCCGACCTCCAGCTCCAGTCGAACCATATCGCTGCAGCGGACGTTCGTGCGGAATCACTTCGGAAGACTCTCCGCAACACGGCCAACCCGGACACGATCGGCCATCTTGCCGGTGGGAAGTCTCCGCTCGCGTTCAACTCTGTGCTGCTCGGCGAGATGAGTGACCTCAGCGGCAACGTCAAGGAACTCGCACAGCTCCACATGATCAATCGTGTGTTGAGCGCGACTGATCCAAACTCGTGTACGACCTTCGCGCACAAGTGGGCTGCGCACTACGGTGAGAAGCTGCCGAAGGATCGCAATGACATCTTCAAGATGACGGGACGGTGGTATCGTGATGAGCGGATGTCGGCGCTCTTGCGAGCCACGTGCGCGCTCTCGTTGTTCGAGTTGATGCTCATGTGCACGGCGCCGCAGATCTTCCAGAGCGACATGTGGATCCAGCGCCTTACCGGAGCTCCAGTCGGGTGGATTCCAGCACTCAACGGTCGTTTGCTCCACCCCAACGTGTTGTTGGCACTGCTGCGCTCCGACTTGGGCGCACAGATCTTTGCCGTGTGGGAGAAGATCCAGTGGCAAGGCGAGCTTCTCGACGACCTCGAATATCTTCGCACGTGCGGCTTGTACTTCTCCGACGACGAAGCGGTTCTCCAGCTTACGGCTGTCAACGGCGTCGCAACACTAGGTGCCGGACCGCTCTGCCTCGACTGCTAAAGCGGTCGAGGCGGACGCGGCCGAGGTCTCGTGGGAGAACATCAGTCTTTTGACGGTGAACACCAACGGGATCAAGAAGAACGGCCACCTGTTGATCGAGAACCAGCTCATCAAGAACAGTCTCTCGTGCGTCCAAGAGACCAAGCTGCGCGACTCGCATCATCGTGCAACGCTCCAATTTCACCATGACACCAGATTTCAACACCGCCTCTTCGTCAGCGACACCAACGCGCACAGTCCAGTTGCCGTTGCTGCACGATCGGGTGGCGTCATGACAGTGCTCCGCTCCGACTTTCCCGGCTTTCAGTCTGCTTGTGAGCAGTCTTCGTTGACTATTCAAGGCCGCTACTTGGTCGTCCGGGTCGTCGCGAACGGTGCTCCGATCTACATCCACAACGTGTACGCGCCAGTCGATAACTTCGAGAAGAAGGGGTTCTTCGAAGCGCTACCGTACGAAGTGTTCGAAGACAATGCGACTCACCTGGTGCTCGGTGACCTCAACACGCCACTTGACCCCCTCGTCGATGCGTCGGATCCAAGGGCGACAGGAACGACCGGCGGTAACGCGTGTGTGGCGTGGTTGGCCCAACTCGGTGTCGTGGATGCCTGGCGAATCCACCATCCCGACGAACGCGTCTACACTGGTCCACAGCCTCGACACAACCGTCTCGACTACATCCTCATGTCGGAGGACTTCTGCACCGCGCTATACGGTGACTCCTCGTACTTTGAGCCCAAGGGTGCCGGCGACCATCTCGCACATCAAGTTGTGTTGCGCGCGATGAGCCAGCCTCAAGGCCACGGGTACTGGCGTTTCCAGTCGGCGATGCTCGACTTCCCCGATATCGTTGAAGCTATCCAAGGCGAAGCGACGACTGTGCTTGCTGCGTTACGGCGCTCCTCCAACCCGGGCAAGGTGTGGCACAAGTGGAAGAAGGACATGCGTCGTCAGCTTCAAGCTCTGCAGCGCAAGCTGAAGCGTCAAGGTGAGACCGCCATCACCGAAGCTCGTCAGGCACTTGCCCACGCGGCTGCGGCATACCGGTCGGAGCGAAGCGATCGCGCGCAGACGGTGTTCCAGACCGCACTGACGGCATACCAAGACAGCATCAACTCGGCGCGGCTTTACAACCAGGACTCGGCTTTCGACTTCCAGGCTCAACACGCGGAGATGTCATCCAAGTACTTCTTTCGACCGCTGGACGGATCCTTGCGGAGAGTCAGCATCGAGGAAGTGCGGCTTCGAGATGGCTCTGCCTCCAGCAACCCCGCGGATATCGCGGCTGTCTTCGGTCAGCACTGGGGCGGTATCATGGGCGATGTTGAGCGCGGTGGTGTTGTCGTCCAAGAGCCTGAGCAGAGCCAGATTGACCGGATGCTCGACACGATCGACCGCCGACTGTCTGAAGACGAGCAAAATATCCTCAACGCTCCGATCACAGCGGCGGACCTTGCTAGTGCAATCAAGAAGATGCGGGCATCGTCTTCACCCGGGATGGATGGGCTTCCAGCTTCGTTCTACCAAGTGGCTCCTGACGTCTTCGGTGAATGCCTCGAGATCGTGTTCAACTACCAGCTTCAGCGAGGAGAGCTCCTTCGGTGTCAGCGCCAGTCTGCGATCAGTCTGCTGCACAAGAAGGGATCCCGAGCTGACCCAGGCAACTATCGCCCAATTGCTTTGATGGGTGTCGACGTGAAGGCACTGTCAAAGGTTCTCGCTTTCCGACTGCAGTTGTTCCTGACCAAGCTTGTGCACCAAGACCAGAAGGCTTTCGTGCGTGGTCGCTCTCTGCATCACCACGTTCGTTTCGTGAGTGACCTGCAAGACCTCGTCACCGCGCGCGACGAGGAAGCCTACGCCATGTTCCTCGACTTTGAGAAGGCGTACGACCGCGTCAACTGGAACTACATGTTTCAGGTGCTCGATCGGATGGGATGTGGCGGGGCGTTCTCGGGGTGGGTGAAGCTCCTGTACACTCGACCACACGCGCATCTCATGATCAACGGATTCGTGCAAGACCCGCTCTGCCCAACGCGCGGAGTCAAGCAAGGTGATCCGCTGTCGGCGCTGCTGTTCTTGCTTGTTATCGAGCCACTCGGTAACCTGCTCCGCCAGCACGAAGAACATGGGATCTGCTTGACAGCGGATGCCACCGTCGCGAGTATTTTCTTCGCCGACGACTCGACGTTACTGTCGGGCTCTATCGCTGGTGTCGAGGCGCAACTTGGGTTGGTCGAAGAATACTGTCAAGGCTCCGGCGCCAAGCTCAACGTGAACAAGTGTGTGCTGATGTCGCTGCATCGAACGCGGCGATGCCCGGGCATACCAGGTGTGCAGGTTCTCGATGAAGACTCCACGGTCAAGTTCCTCGGTCTCCTGTTCGGTCAACGACGCACAACGGAATTGATTGTTGAAGACCTCGATCGACGCTTCTTTGACGGGTTCAAGCAGTGGTTTCGGCGCGCACGGACGCTCCAAGGCAGGCTCCTCGTCGCCCAGACCATGGTGCTCTCACGTCTGTGGCACTACACTGCTCACGTTGTTGTGCCGCCAGGACGAGTGAAGAAGTGGCAAGCCGCGCTACACCGGTTCGTCTTGAGTCGGCGCTACGAACGCGACGCTCGGCATGTCCAGTTGATCTCGAACGAATTTGTCAACCTGCCGCGCGAGTCTGGGGGTCTGCAGGTACCGAGTCTCGACGGTGTGCTCAAGCGACAGTCACTGCAGCTCCTGCTTCAGTTCACGGCAGCTTCGGCATCGACGACCGGCAACTGGACGGTAGCAGGAGTCGAGCTGCTGCGGATCAGTCTTCCGCGGTGGGGCCCGCAGAGGCCACTCGACTTTCTCTACGTCAGTCCGTGGCGGCATCGAGGCTCGATCGAGTGGGACCAGCTCTCTTCGTGGTGGCGTGCGGCCTGGAAGACTTGGTACGCTATCAAGTGGCCGGTGTCGTGGCTCGACCTCCCTCCAGAAGACCGTCTTGCGTTTGCACTCGACCAACCGATCTGGTTCCATGGCGACAAGAACTTCCAGTTCCTCCCAACCAGCCGTTCCGACACAACGCCGTCCCAGCATCGTTCTCTCAGCATGATTGCAGAGCCGCAACGAAGCTTCCGTCGGCAAGTTGCCCGTGTCTTTCAGTTGCGATCTCTTCGTGACTTCGCTGGTGAAGGCGACAAGTGGCCGAGCGCGATCGAGTTTGCTGAGCGACATGTCGACTACACCCAAGTCTCCATCACCCCGTATCGACAGTACACGTGGCTGCTCAAGCTTCACGAGGAAGCCACGCAAGTTTTCGGGCGTCTCTGCACAATGTGCTCTGTCCCAGTCGATGGAGTGCTACCGACGGCGCCTGAGCACCAACATCCGCGAGTCGGTGTGAAGATCAACGACCGTGTGTGCTGGGTGCCGCGCATTCCACGATCCCAACTGCTCCGCCTGGTGTGGCAAGCTCCAGAGCCGACGAGAACGCATCCGCTGTTCTTCCACGACCCTCGAGCGCCTACAGACGTGGTCCTCCGATTCAACAAGCTACGCAAGCGGCTTCGTGTGTTGCTTCTCCCGATATACGAAGACCTCCAGTTCCGCTTGGCGTACGGCTTGTTACCGACTCGCTCACGCTTCTCGTTCATGACGGTGGCAAATCCCGGCATCGTGTACTGTGTTCGACCAGGCTGCAACTCAGTGGAGACGGCGCGTCATTTGTTCTTCGAGTGTGTGCTGCCGACTGTGATATGGCGCGACATCTTCCGTGATATGTCGGTGTTCTTCACATCTCGACCCTCCTGGACCGACATTGTCTTCGGTAAAGCCATCCGCGTTGCTCCCGTGTGGAAGGACCACACAGAAGAAATCCAAGACCTGTGGCAAGTCATCCGTGCTGTGGTGCTTCACCTGTTGTGGACTGAACGCAATGGGCGACTGTTCAACGGGCGGTCCCCGATGCCAACAATTGCAGCACTGCGTGTGGTGTATACGACTGTGGGTGCTCATGTGCGTGCGTGTCTTCGACGTGTGTACGACGATGCGCAGCGTGCTTCGCTTCAGGTTGTGTTGTCAAGTCTCCAGTCTACGCCTTCTTTCGGTGCCTTCCTGCAAAACAACATGGGGTTGTTTGCAGTTCGCTTTTTGGCATAAAAGCGATTTCCTGCCGTTTCTTCTTCTTCAGTGCGGGTGCTTGCTTTCAATACTGGCTCGAAACCAACCTCGTTTTGGAATCAGAGCGTACCCTCGCGGCCGAAGTCAAGCGAAACCACTAGCACAAGAAACCTCCCCGAGGTGGGGATCGAACCCGCGCGACCGACAACATCGGGGTCCACGCTCATAACCATTTGAGCTAACCGCAGTTATCCAACCGATGTGCTAAAACAAGTACCTAGACCAGTCAAGACCAACGGAAGTCAACCAACAACTCAACAATTGAAGCTCCCAGCCTCGTCACATACTAGTCAAGTGTATAATATTCATCGACGAGGTAGATTAGAGTAGTCATAGTCGCATTAATTTTAGTTAATACAGACGCCTTGAAACTGAGCTACCCGCGCGTCGAAACCAGACTCCTACGCTCACTCAACAAACCCCGCTTTGACAATACACTTGGACAACTTTCACATTACACCAACAACAACACAATACACACATCATCGCCTCCACGCGAACAACTAACCAACAAACCGCCACAACCAGATACACACACGCCACCACACGCCGCACCGGCGCACACGGATCCCAACAACCCAGCACAACGCTCCCCACACTACACCCCCACCGCATGCCATTGCTTTACCCTCTACGCACACATTACCCAGACCCCAGACCCCAGATCCATCTGACCATCCATCCCTACGTGGTGATACACAGCTCCTTCCGAATGCGTGTGACCCCGCACTGCTGTCAAACACCCGACCCAAATGCCATCCATCCATCCGACGCCGTCCACGACTCGATTGGCCTATACGTCTGCCTACCGATCATGCTTGTCAGCCCGTTATCTCGTCGTACTATCATTCTCTCACGCATGATGAGTGCTATCCTCACATCAACGAAACCAAAAGCCAAACTGAACTCGGAACCGCGACCGCGACCGCGACCGCGACCGAAACCGATACCGAAACCGCGACCGAAACCGAAACGAGCATCCCGCTTGCCTTCCGGTTGATGCCACCCCACACAGGTGGGCTGATCCGTCCTTCATCCTTCGCCTCGTGTCGTCTGTGCGAGCTGAGCGAAGGTGTCTATTGTCCACACAGGATCTCGACTCAACTGCGCGTATGTGTTGGCACGACAGACTCGAACGACTACACCAACCTGAACGTGGTCGATGGACTCGTAGTTGGGACCCACCCACTCACCCACCCACGCTGGGTCCGCGGTGAGGGGCTAGAACCAACGAGTGCGAGTGGATTGAAGCCACATGCGTGGGAACAAGTGCGGGGGTTGGTGCCGACTCCTGGTTCACCTTGTCAGCTGAACGCACACGCTGGTTAGATGGTGACATGCTCATCAAATGGAGCCAACATGCGGGCAGCGGTGGAGTGTGGAAAGAAAGACAAGCAAGCACGACGAAGAGCGAGCATTGTCGAGGATAGGATGAGGGTGACGGGAAGGAGGTGATAGATAATGTGCTGGTGTGTGTGTTTGTGTTTGATTGTGTGGTGATTAGTTGTGTTGTTTTATTGTTTTGGTTGTTGTAGTATGCGGTGTGTTTGTGTATGTGAGTGGAGTCGGGCGTGGATCAAAAAGAAGCGCGAGACCGGGTTCGAACCAGTGACCCTTCGAGCTGCAATCGAAAGCTCTACCACTGAGCTACCCGCGCGTCGAAACCAGACTCCTACGCTCACTCAACAAACCCCGCTTTGACAATACACTTGGACAACTTTCACATTACACCAACAACAACACAATACACACATCATCGCCTCCACGCGAACAACTAACCAACAAACCGCCACAACCAGATACACACACGCCACCACACGCCGCACCGGCGCACACGGATCCCAACAACCCAGCACAACGCTCCCCACACTACACCCCCACCGCATGCCATTGCTTTACCCTCTACGCACACATTACCCAGACCCCAGACCCCAGACCCCAGATCCATCTGACCATCCATCCCTACGTGGTGATACACAGCTCCTTCCGAATGCGTGTGACCCCGCACTGCTGTCAAACACCCGACCCAAATGCCATCCATCCATCCGACGCCGTCCACGACTCGATTGGCCTATACGTCTGCCTACCGATCATGCTTGTCAGCCCGTTATCTCGTCGTACTATCATTCTCTCACGCATGATGAGTGCTATCCTCACATCAACGAAACCAAAAGCCAAACTGAACTCGGAACCGCGACCGCGACCGCGACCGCGACCGAAACCGATACCGAAACCGCGACCGAAACCGAAACGAGCATCCCGCTTGCCTTCCGGTTGATGCCACCCCACACAGGTGGGCTGATCCGTCCTTCATCCTTCGCCTCGTGTCGTCTGTGCGAGCTGAGCGAAGGTGTCTATTGTCCACACAGGATCTCGACTCAACTGCGCGTATGTGTTGGCACGACAGACTCGAACGACTACACCAACCTGAACGTGGTCGATGGACTCGTAGTTGGGACCCACCCACTCACCCACCCACGCTGGGTCCGCGGTGAGGGGCTAGAACCAACGAGTGCGAGTGGATTGAAGCCACATGCGTGGGAACAAGTGCGGGGGTTGGTGCCGACTCCTGGTTCACCTTGTCAGCTGAACGCACACGCTGGTTAGATGGTGACATGCTCATCAAATGGAGCCAACATGCGGGCAGCGGTGGAGTGTGGAAAGAAAGACAAGCAAGCACGACGAAGAGCGAGCATTGTCGAGGATAGGATGAGGGTGACGGGAAGGAGGTGATAGATAATGTGCTGGTGTGTGTGTTTGTGTTTGATTGTGTGGTGATTAGTTGTGTTGTTTTATTGTTTTGGTTGTTGTAGTATGCGGTGTGTTTGTGTATGTGAGTGGAGTCGGGCGTGGATCAAAAAGAAGCGCGAGACCGGGTTCGAACCAGTGACCCTTCGAGCTGCAATCGAAAGCTCTACCACTGAGCTACCCGCGCGTCGAAACCAGACTCCTACGCTCACTCAACAAACCCCGCTTTGACAATACACTTGGACAACTTTCACATTACACCAACAACAACACAATACACACATCATCGCCTCCACGCGAACAACTAACCAACAAACCGCCACAACCAGATACACACACGCCACCACACGCCGCACCGGCGCACACGGATCCCAACAACCCAACACAACGCTCCCCACACTACACCCCC
This sequence comes from Pythium myriotylum, assembly GCA_023091665.1. NCBI lineage: Eukaryota > Oomycota > Peronosporomycetes > Pythiales > Pythiaceae > Pythium > Pythium myriotylum. The sequence goes on from JALJCQ010000014.1 coordinate 1,478,738, forward strand.
ACCGCATGCCATTGCTTTACCCTCTACGCACACATTACCCAGACCCCAGACCCCAGACCCCAGATCCATCTGACCATCCATCCCTACGTGGTGATACACAGCTCCTTCCGAATGCGTGTGACCCCGCACTGCTGTCAAACACCCGACCCAAATGCCATCCATCCATCCGACGCCGTCCACGACTCGATTGGCCTATACGTCTGCCTACCGATCATGCTTGTCAGCCCGTTATCTCGTCGTACTATCATTCTCTCACGCATGATGAGTGCTATCCTCACATCAACGAAACCAAAAGCCAAACTGAACTCGGAACCGCGACCGCGACCGCGACCGCGACCGAAACCGATACCGAAACCGCGACCGAAACCGAAACGAGCATCCCGCTTGCCTTCCGGTTGATGCCACCCCACACAGGTGGGCTGATCCGTCCTTCATCCTTCGCCTCGTGTCGTCTGTGCGAGCTGAGCGAAGGTGTCTATTGTCCACACAGGATCTCGACTCAACTGCGCGTATGTGTTGGCACGACAGACTCGAACGACTACACCAACCTGAACGTGGTCGATGGACTCGTAGTTGGGACCCACCCACTCACCCACCCACGCTGGGTCCGCGGTGAGGGGCTAGAACCAACGAGTGCGAGTGGATTGAAGCCACATGCGTGGGAACAAGTGCGGGGGTTGGTGCCGACTCCTGGTTCACCTTGTCAGCTGAACGCACACGCTGGTTAGATGGTGACATGCTCATCAAATGGAGCCAACATGCGGGCAGCGGTGGAGTGTGGAAAGAAAGACAAGCAAGCACGACGAAGAGCGAGCATTGTCGAGGATAGGATGAGGGTGACGGGAAGGAGGTGATAGATAATGTGCTGGTGTGTGTGTTTGTGTTTGATTGTGTGGTGATTAGTTGTGTTGTTTTATTGTTTTGGTTGTTGTAGTATGCGGTGTGTTTGTGTATGTGAGTGGAGTCGGGCGTGGATCAAAAAGAAGCGCGAGACCGGGTTCGAACCAGTGACCCTTCGAGCTGCAATCGAAAGCTCTACCACTGAGCTACCCGCGCGTCGAAACCAGACTCCTACGCTCACTCAACAAACCCCGCTTTGACAATACACTTGGACAACTTTCACATTACACCAACAACAACACAATACACACATCATCGCCTCCACGCGAACAACTAACCAACAAACCGCCACAACCAGATACACACACGCCACCACACGCCGCACCGGCGCACACGGATCCCAACAACCCAGCACAACGCTCCCCACACTACACCCCCACCGCATGCCATTGCTTTACCCTCTACGCACACATTACCCAGACCCCAGACCCCAGATCCATCTGACCATCCATCCCTACGTGGTGATACACAGCTCCTTCCGAATGCGTGTGACCCCGCACTGCTGTCAAACACCCGACCCAAATGCCATCCATCCATCCGACGCCGTCCACGACTCGATTGGCCTATACGTCTGCCTACCGATCATGCTTGTCAGCCCGTTATCTCGTCGTACTATCATTCTCTCACGCATGATGAGTGCTATCCTCACATCAACGAAACCAAAAGCCAAACTGAACTCGGAACCGCGACCGCGACCGCGACCGCGACCGAAACCGATACCGAAACCGCGACCGAAACCGAAACGAGCATCCCGCTTGCCTTCCGGTTGATGCCACCCCACACAGGTGGGCTGATCCGTCCTTCATCCTTCGCCTCGTGTCGTCTGTGCGAGCTGAGCGAAGGTGTCTATTGTCCACACAGGATCTCGACTCAACTGCGCGTATGTGTTGGCACGACAGACTCGAACGACTACACCAACCTGAACGTGGTCGATGGACTCGTAGTTGGGACCCACCCACTCACCCACCCACGCTGGGTCCGCGGTGAGGGGCTAGAACCAACGAGTGCGAGTGGATTGAAGCCACATGCGTGGGAACAAGTGCGGGGGTTGGTGCCGACTCCTGGTTCACCTTGTCAGCTGAACGCACACGCTGGTTAGATGGTGACATGCTCATCAAATGGAGCCAACATGCGGGCAGCGGTGGAGTGTGGAAAGAAAGACAAGCAAGCACGACGAAGAGCGAGCATTGTCGAGGATAGGATGAGGGTGACGGGAAGGAGGTGATAGATAATGTGCTGGTGTGTGTGTTTGTGTTTGATTGTGTGGTGATTAGTTGTGTTGTTTTATTGTTTTGGTTGTTGTAGTATGCGGTGTGTTTGTGTATGTGAGTGGAGTCGGGCGTGGATCAAAAAGAAGCGCGAGACCGGGTTCGAACCAGTGACCCTTCGAGCTGCAATCGAAAGCTCTACCACTGAGCTACCCGCGCGTCACTTCGCAATTTGCTCGCTACCCCTCAAGTGACCAAGTCCAGAAGTGTCCAGTCCAAGCACCCAGCCCAGCTGCCAGCCCATCACCCCCGACCCTCTCCACACCCAGTCGCCATGACCAAGGGTGCTGCGAGAGCCAAGACCAAGCGCAAGAAGCTTGGCATCGGGACGCTGCCGCCACCGCGCCGACCAGTCGGCATCCCATGCGTGCTTCCTTCGGCTTCATCGGGAGAGCCGACATTCACCACATGGAGAGCGCGCGCCAGAGCTCGGCCACCCGGTCGACTCTAATATCAACCCACCGCTGATCAACCCACGCCGTGACCAACACTCACGGCACCCAGCCACCAACCTTCACTCACGAGACCGTTGGGTAACCAACACTCACCGACACCAACCTCAACCCAACCAGCACTCACCGACACCAACCTCAACCCAACCAGCATTCAAGCAACCCAGCATCAACCCAACCGGCATTCAGCCAACCCAGCTTCAACCCAACCAACACTCAAGCAACCCAGCATCAACATACCAGCAAACCAGCAAATGAAGGTCAAGTTAACCCAGTACCCAGCTTCAACGACAACAGAACAATCACCTCAACAACCCAACGAACCATGACGCAAGGATTCATCCTCTCAGCACAAACCGACCAGCCAACCACGAGACTCAACCGAACCTTAGCAACATAAAACCCGCACGGGATTAGCGAGTAGTTAGAAGTCAGTCGTAAATGCTAGTGCAGCAATACAGACGCCTTGAAACTGAGCTACCCGCGCGTCGAAACCAGACTCCTACGCTCACTCAACAAACCCCGCTTTGACAATACACTTGGACAACTTTCACATTACACCAACAACAACACAATACACACATCATCGCCTCCACGCGAACAACTAACCAACAAACCGCCACAACCAGATACACACACGCCACCACACGCCGCACCGGCGCACACGGATCCCAACAACCCAACACAACGCTCCCCACACTACACCCCCACCGCATGCCATTGCTTTACCCTCTACGCACACATTACCCAGACCCCAGACCCCAGATCCATCTGACCATCCATCCCTACGTGGTGATACACAGCTCCTTCCGAATGCGTGTGACCCCGCACTGCTGTCAAACACCCGACCCAAATGCCATCCATCCATCCGACGCCGTCCACGACTCGATTGGCCTATACGTCTGCCTACCGATCATGCTTGTCAGCCCGTTATCTCGTCGTACTATCATTCTCTCACGCATGATGAGTGCTATCCTCACATCAACGAAACCAAAAGCCAAACTGAACTCGGAACCGCGACCGCGACCGCGACCGCGACCGAAACCGATACCGAAACCGCGACCGAAACCGAAACGAGCATCCCGCTTGCCTTCCGGTTGATGCCACCCCACACAGGTGGGCTGATCCGTCCTTCATCCTTCGCCTCGTGTCGTCTGTGCGAGCTGAGCGAAGGTGTCTATTGTCCACACAGGATCTCGACTCAACTGCGCGTATGTGTTGGCACGACAGACTCGAACGACTACACCAACCTGAACGTGGTCGATGGACTCGTAGTTGGGACCCACCCACTCACCCACCCACGCTGGGTCCGCGGTGAGGGGCTAGAACCAACGAGTGCGAGTGGATTGAAGCCGCATGCGTGGGAACAAGTGCGGGGGTTGGTGCCGACTCCTGGTTCACCTTGTCAGCTGAACGCACACGCTGGTTAGATGGTGACATGCTCGTCAAATGGAGCCAACATGCGGGCAGCGGTGGAGTGTGGAAAGAAAGACAAGCAAGCACGACGAAGAGCGAGCATTGTCGAGGATAGGATGAGGGTGACGGGAAGGAGGTGATAGATAATGTGCTGGTGTGTGTGTTTGTGTTTGATTGTGTGGTGATTAGTTGTGTTGTTTTATTGTTTTGGTTGTTGTAGTATGCGGTGTGTTTGTGTATGTGAGTGGAGTCGGGCGTGGATCAAAAAGAAGCGCGAGACCGGGTTCGAACCAGTGACCCTTCGAGCTGCAATCGAAAGCTCTACCACTGAGCTACCCGCGCGTCACTTCGCAATTTGCTCGCTACCCCTCAAGTGACCAAGTCCAGAAGTGTCCAGTCCAAGCACCCAGCCCAGCTGCCAGCCCATCACCCCCGACCCTCTCCACACCCAGTCGCCATGACCAAGGGTGCTGCGAGAGCCAAGACCAAGCGCAAGAAGCTTGGCATCGGGACGCTGCCGCCACCGCGCCGACCAGTCGGCATCCCATGCGTGCTTCCTTCGGCTTCATCGGGAGAGCCGACATTCACCACATGGAGAGCGCGCGCCAGAGCTCGGCCACCCGGTCGACTCTAATATCAACCCACCGCTGATCAACCCACGCCGTGACCAACACTCACGGCACCCAGCCACCAACCTTCACTCACGAGACCGTTGGGTAACCAACACTCACCGACACCAACCTCAACCCAACCAGCACTCACCGACACCAACCTCAACCCAACCAGCATTCAAGCAACCCAGCATCAACCCAACCGGCATTCAGCCAACCCAGCTTCAACCCAACCAACACTCAACTCACCCAGCATCAACATACCAGCAAACCACCAAATGAAGGTCAAGTTAACCCAGTACCCAGCTTCAACGACAACAGAACAACCACCTCAACAACCCAACGAACCATGACGCAAGGATTCATCCTCTCAGCACAAACCGACCAGCCAACCACGAGACTCAACCGAACCTTAGCAACATAGAACCCGCACGGGATTAGCGAGCAGTTAGAAGTCAGTCGTAAATGCTAGTGCAGCAATACAGACGCCTTGAAACTGAGCTACCCGCGCGTCGAAACCAGACTCCTACGCTCACTCAACAAACCCCGCTTTGACAATACACTTGGACAACTTTCACATTACACCAACAACAACACAATACACACATCATCGCCTCCACGCGAACAACTAACCAACAAACCGCCACAACCAGATACACACACGCCACCACACGCCGCACCGGCGCACACGGATCCCAACAACCCAACACAACGCTCCCCACACTACACCCCCACCGCATGCCATTGCTTTACCCTCTACGCACACATTACCCAGACCCCAGACCCCAGATCCATCTGACCATCCATCCCTACGTGGTGATACACAGCTCCTTCCGAATGCGTGTGACCCCGCACTGCTGTCAAACACCCGACCCAAATGCCATCCATCCATCCGACGCCGTCCACGACTCGATTGGCCTATACGTCTGCCTACCGATCATGCTTGTCAGCCCGTTATCTCGTCGTACTATCATTCTCTCACGCATGATGAGTGCTATCCTCACATCAACGAAACCAAAAGCCAAACTGAACTCGGAACCGCGACCGCGACCGCGACCGCGACCGAAACCGATACCGAAACCGCGACCGAAACCGAAACGAGCATCCCGCTTGCCTTCCGGTTGATGCCACCCCACACAGGTGGGCTGATCCGTCCTTCATCCTTCGCCTCGTGTCGTCTGTGCGAGCTGAGCGAAGGTGTCTATTGTCCACACAGGATCTCGACTCAACTGCGCGTATGTGTTGGCACGACAGACTCGAACGACTACACCAACCTGAACGTGGTCGATGGACTCGTAGTTGGGACCCACCCACTCACCCACCCACGCTGGGTCCGCGGTGAGGGGCTAGAACCAACGAGTGCGAGTGGATTGAAGCCGCATGCGTGGGAACAAGTGCGGGGGTTGGTGCCGACTCCTGGTTCACCTTGTCAGCTGAACGCACACGCTGGTTAGATGGTGACATGCTCGTCAAATGGAGCCAACATGCGGGCAGCGGTGGAGTGTGGAAAGAAAGACAAGCAAGCACGACGAAGAGCGAGCATTGTCGAGGATAGGATGAGGGTGACGGGAAGGAGGTGATAGATAATGTGCTGGTGTGTGTGTTTGTGTTTGATTGTGTGGTGATTAGTTGTGTTGTTTTATTGTTTTGGTTGTTGTAGTATGCGGTGTGTTTGTGTATGTGAGTGGAGTCGGGCGTGGATCAAAAAGAAGCGCGAGACCGGGTTCGAACCAGTGACCCTTCGAGCTGCAATCGAAAGCTCTACCACTGAGCTACCCGCGCGTCACTTCGCAATTTGCTCGCTACCCCTCAAGTGACCAAGTCCAGAAGTGTCCAGTCCAAGCACCCAGCCCAGCTGCCAGCCCATCACCCCCGACCCTCTCCACACCCAGTCGCCATGACCAAGGGTGCTGCGAGAGCCAAGACCAAGCGCAAGAAGCTTGGCATCGGGACGCTGCCGCCACCGCGCCGACCAGTCGGCATCCCATGCGTGCTTCCTTCGGCTTCATCGGGAGAGCCGACATTCACCACATGGAGAGCGCGCGCCAGAGCTCGGCCACCCGGTCGACTCTAATATCAACCCACCGCTGATCAACCCACGCCGTGACCAACACTCACGGCACCCAGCCACCAACCTTCACTCACGAGACCGTTGGGTAACCAACACTCACCGACACCAACCTCAACCCAACCAGCACTCACCGACACCAACCTCAACCCAACCAGCACTCACCGACACCAACCTCAACCCAACCAGCATTCAAGCAACCCAGCATCAACCCAACCGGCATTCAGCCAACCCAGCTTCAACCCAACCAACACTCAAGCAACCCAGCATCAACATACCAGCAAACCAGCAAATGAAGGTCAAGTTAACCCAGTACCCAGCTTCAACGACAACAGAACAACCACCTCAACAACCCAACGAACCATGACGCAAGGATTCATCCTCTCAGCACAAACCGACCAGCCAACCACGAGACTCAACCGAACCTTAGCAACATAGAACCCGCACGGGATTAGCGAGCAGTTAGAAGTCAGTCGTAAATGCTAGTGCAGCAATACAGACGCCTTGAAACTGAGCTACCCGCGCGTCGAAACCAGACTCCTACGCTCACTCAACAAACCCCGCTTTGACAATACACTTGGACAACTTTCACATTACACCAACAACAACACAATACACACATCATCGCCTCCACGCGAACAACTAACCAACAAACCGCCACAACCAGATACACACACGCCACCACACGCCGCACCGGCGCACACGGATCCCAACAACCCAACACAACGCTCCCCACACTACACCCCCACCGCATGCCATTGCTTTACCCTCTACGCACACATTACCCAGACCCCAGACCCCAGATCCATCTGACCATCCATCCCTACGTGGTGATACACAGCTCCTTCCGAATGCGTGTGACCCCGCACTGCTGTCAAACACCCGACCCAAATGCCATCCATCCATCCGACGCCGTCCACGACTCGATTGGCCTATACGTCTGCCTACCGATCATGCTTGTCAGCCCGTTATCTCGTCGTACTATCATTCTCTCACGCATGATGAGTGCTATCCTCACATCAACGAAACCAAAAGCCAAACTGAACTCGGAACCGCGACCGCGACCGCGACCGCGACCGAAACCGATACCGAAACCGCGACCGAAACCGAAACGAGCATCCCGCTTGCCTTCCGGTTGATGCCACCCCACACAGGTGGGCTGATCCGTCCTTCATCCTTCGCCTCGTGTCGTCTGTGCGAGCTGAGCGAAGGTGTCTATTGTCCACACAGGATCTCGACTCAACTGCGCGTATGTGTTGGCACGACAGACTCGAACGACTACACCAACCTGAACGTGGTCGATGGACTCGTAGTTGGGACCCACCCACTCACCCACCCACGCTGGGTCCGCGGTGAGGGGCTAGAACCAACGAGTGCGAGTGGATTGAAGCCGCATGCGTGGGAACAAGTGCGGGGGTTGGTGCCGACTCCTGGTTCACCTTGTCAGCTGAACGCACACGCTGGTTAGATGGTGACATGCTCGTCAAATGGAGCCAACATGCGGGCAGCGGTGGAGTGTGGAAAGAAAGACAAGCAAGCACGACGAAGAGCGAGCATTGTCGAGGATAGGATGAGGGTGACGGGAAGGAGGTGATAGATAATGTGCTGGTGTGTGTGTTTGTGTTTGATTGTGTGGTGGTTAGTTGTGTTGTTTTATTGTTTTGGTTGTTGTAGTATGCGGTGTGTTTGTGTATGTGAGTGGAGTCGGGCGTGGATCAAAAAGAAGCGCGAGACCGGGTTCGAACCAGTGACCCTTCGAGCTGCAATCGAAAGCTCTACCACTGAGCTACCCGCGCGTCGAAACCAGACTCCTACGCTCACTCAACAAACCCCGCTTTGACAATACACTTGGACAACTTTCACATTACACCAACAACAACACAATACACACATCATCGCCTCCACGCGAACAACTAACCAACAAACCGCCACAACCAGATACACACACGCCACCACACGCCGCACCGGCGCACACGGATCCCAACAACCCAACACAACGCTCCCCACACTACACCCCCACCGCATGCCATTGCTTTACCCTCTACGCACACATTACCCAGACCCCAGACCCCAGATCCATCTGACCATCCATCCCTACGTGGTGATACACAGCTCCTTCCGAATGCGTGTGACCCCGCACTGCTGTCAAACACCCGACCCAAATGCCATCCATCCATCCGACGCCGTCCACGACTCGATTGGCCTATACGTCTGCCTACCGATCATGCTTGTCAGCCCGTTATCTCGTCGTACTATCATTCTCTCACGCATGATGAGTGCTATCCTCACATCAACGAAACCAAAAGCCAAACTGAACTCGGAACCGCGACCGCGACCGCGACCGCGACCGAAACCGATACCGAAACCGCGACCGAAACCGAAACGAGCATCCCGCTTGCCTTCCGGTTGATGCCACCCCACACAGGTGGACTGATCCGTCCTTCATCCTTCGCCTCGTGTCGTCTGTGCGAGCTGAGCGAAGGTGTCTATTGTCCACACAGGATCTCGACTCAACTGCGCGTATGTGTTGGCACGACAGACTCGAACGACTACACCAACCTGAACGTGGTCGATGGACTCGTAGTTGGGACCCACCCACTCACCCACCCACGCTGGGTCCGCGGTGAGGGGCTAGAACCAACGAGTGCGAGTGGATTGAAGCCGCATGCGTGGGAACAAGTGCGGGGGTTGGTGCCGACTCCTGGTTCACCTTGTCAGCTGAACGCACACGCTGGTTAGATGGTGACATGCTCGTCAAATGGAGCCAACATGCGGGCAGCGGTGGAGTGTGGAAAGAAAGACAAGCAAGCACGACGAAGAGCGAGCATTGTCGAGGATAGGATGAGGGTGACGGGAAGGAGGTGATAGATAATGTGCTGGTGTGTGTGTTTGTGTTTGATTGTGTGGTGGTTAGTTGTGTTGTTTTATTGTTTTGGTTGTTGTAGTATGCGGTGTGTTTGTGTATGTGAGTGGAGTCGGGCGTGGATCAAAAAGAAGCGCGAGACCGGGTTCGAACCAGTGACCCTTCGAGCTGCAATCGAAAGCTCTACCACTGAGCTACCCGCGCGTCACTTCGCAATTTGCTCGCTACCCCTCAAGTGACCAAGTCCAGAAGTGTCCAGACAAGACCACCCAGCTCAGCTGCCAGCCCATCACCCCCGACCCTCTCCACACCCAGTCGCCATGACCAAGGGTGCTGCGAGAGCCAAGACCAAGCGCAAGAAGCTTGGCATCGGGACGCTGCCGCCACCGCGCCGACCAGTCGGCATCCCATGCGTGCTTCCTTCGGCTTCATCGGGAGAGCCGACATTCACCACATGGAGAGCGCGCGCCAGAGCTCGGCCACCCGGTCGACTCTAATATCAACCCACCGCTGATCAACCCACGCCGTGACCAACACTCACGGCACCCAGCCACCAACCTTCACTCACGAGACCGTTGGGTAACCAACACTCACCGACACCAACCTCAACCCAACCAGCACTCACCGACACCAACCTCAACCCAACCAGCATTCAAGCAACCCAGCATCAACCCAACCGGCATTCAGCCAACCCAGCTTCAACCCAACCAACACTCAACTCACCCAGCATCAACATACCAGCAAACCAGCAAATGAAGGTCAAGTTAACCCAGTACCCAGCTTCAACGACAACAGAACAACCACCTCAACAACCCAACGAACCATGACGCAAGGATTCATCCTCTCAGCACAAACCGACCAGCCAACCACGAGACTCAACCGAACCTTAGCAACATAGAACCCGCACGGGATTAGCGAGCAGTTAGAAGTCAGTCGTAAATGCTAGTGCAGCAATACAGACGCCTTGAAACTGAGCTACCCGCGCACACTTCGCAATTTGCTCGCTACCCCTCAAGTGACCAAGTCCAGAAGTGTCCAGTCCAAGCACCCAGCCCAGCTGCCAGCCCATCACCCCCGACCCTCTCCACACCCAGTCGCCATGACCAAGGGTGCTGCGAGAGCCAAGACCAAGCGCAAGAAGCTTGGCATCGGGACGCTGCCGCCACCGCGCCGACCAGTCGGCATCCCATGCGTGCTTCCTTCGGCTTCATCGGGAGAGCCGACATTCACCACATGGAGAGCGCGCGCCAGAGCTCGGCCACCCGGTCGACTCTAATATCAACCCACCGCTGATCAACCCACGCCGTGACCAACACTCACGGCACCCAGCCACCAACCTTCACTCACGAGACCGTTGGGTAACCAACACTCACCGACACCAACCTCAACCCAACCAGCACTCACCGACACCAACCTCAACCCAACCAGCACTCACCGACACCAACCTCAACCCAACCAGCATTCAAGCAACCCAGCATCAACCCAACCGGCATTCAGCCAACCCAGCTTCAACCCAACCAACACTCAAGCAACCCAGCATCAACATACCAGCAAACCAGCAAATGAAGGTCAAGTTAACCCAGTACCCAGCTTCAACGACAACAGAACAACCACCTCAACAACCCAACGAACCATGACGCAAGGATTCATCCTCTCAGCACAAACCGACCAGCCAACCACGAGACTCAACCGAACCTTAGCAACATAGAACCCGCACGGGATTAGCGAGCAGTTAGAAGTCAGTCGTAAATGCTAGTGCAGCAATACAGACGCCTTGAAACTGAGCTACCCGCGCGTCGAAACCAGACTCCTACGCTCACTCAACAAACCCCGCTTTGACAATACACTTGGACAACTTTCACATTACACCAACAACAACACAATACACACATCATCGCCTCCACGCGAACAACTAACCAACAAACCGCCACAACCAGATACACACACGCCACCACACGCCGCACCGGCGCACACGGATCCCAACAACCCAACACAACGCTCCCCACACTACACCCCCACCGCATGCCATTGCTTTACCCTCTACGCACACATTACCCAGACCCCAGACCCCAGATCCATCTGACCATCCATCCCTACGTGGTGATACACAGCTCCTTCCGAATGCGTGTGACCCCGCACTGCTGTCAAACACCCGACCCAAATGCCATCCATCCATCCGACGCCGTCCACGACTCGATTGGCCTATACGTCTGCCTACCGATCATGCTTGTCAGCCCGTTATCTCGTCGTACTATCATTCTCTCACGCATGATGAGTGCTATCCTCACATCAACGAAACCAAAAGCCAAACTGAACTCGGAACCGCGACCGCGACCGCGACCGCGACCGCGACCGCGACCGCGACCGAAACCGATACCGAAACCGCGACCGAAACCGAAACCGAAACCGAAACGAGCATCCCGCTTGCCTTCCGGTTGATGCCACCCCACACAGGTGGACTGATCCGTCCTTCATCCTTCGCCTCGTGTCGTCTGTGCGAGCTGAGCGAAGGTGTCTATTGTCCACACAGGATCTCGACTCAACTGCGCGTATGTGTTGGCACGACAGACTCGAACGACTACACCAACCTGAACGTGGTCGATGGACTCGTAGTTGGGACCCACCCACTCACCCACCCACGCTGGGTCCGCGGTGAGGGGCTAGAACCAACGAGTGCGAGTGGATTGAAGCCGCATGCGTGGGAACAAGTGCGGGGGTTGGTGCCGACTCCTGGTTCACCTTGTCAGCTGAACGCGCACGCTGGTTAGATGGTGACATGCTCGTCAAATGGAGCCAACATGCGGGCAGCGGTGGAGTGTGGAAAGAAAGACAAGCAAGCACGACGAAGAGCGAGCATTGTCGAGGATAGGATGAGGGTGACGGGAAGGAGGTGATAGATAATGTGCTGGTGTGTGTGTTTGTGTTTGATTGTGTGGTGATTAGTTGTGTTGTTTTATTGTTTTGGTTGTTGTAGTATGCGGTGTGTTTGTGTATGTGAGTGGAGTCGGGCGTGGATCAAAAAGAAGCGCGAGACCGGGTTCGAACCAGTGACCCTTCGAGCTGCAATCGAAAGCTCTACCACTGAGCTACCCGCGCGTCACTTCGCAATTTGCTCGCTACCCCTCAAGTGACCAAGTCCAGAAGTGTCCAGTCCAAGCACCCAGCCCAGCTGCCAGCCCATCACCCCCGACCCTCTCCACACCCAGTCGCCATGACCAAGGGTGCTGCGAGAGCCAAGACCAAGCGCAAGAAGCTTGGCATCGGGACGCTGCCGCCACCGCGCCGACCAGTCGGCATCCCATGCGTGCTTCCTTCGGCTTCATCGGGAGAGCCGACATTCACCACATGGAGAGCGCGCGCCAGAGCTCGGCCACCCGGTCGACTCTAATATCAACCCACCGCTGATCAACCCACGCCGTGACCAACACTCACGGCACCCAGCCACCAACCTTCACTCACGAGACCGTTGGGTAACCAACACTCACCGACACCAACCTCAACCCAACCAGCACTCACCGACACCAACCTCAACCCAACCAGCATTCAAGCAACCCAGCATCAACCCAACCGGCATTCAGCCAACCCAGCTTCAACCCAACCAACACTCAACTCACCCAGCATCAACATACCAGCAAACCAGCAAATGAAGGTCAAGTTAACCCAGTACCCAGCTTCAACGACAACAGAACAACCACCTCAACAACCCAACGAACCATGACGCAAGGATTCATCCTCTCAGCACAAACCGACCAGCCAACCACGAGACTCAACCGAACCTTAGCAACATAAAACCCGCACGGGATTAGCGAGCAGTTAGAAGTCAGTCGTAAATGCTAGTGCAGCAATACAGACGCCTTGAAACTGAGCTACCCGCGCGTCGAAACCAGACTCCTACGCTCACTCAACAAACCCCGCTTTGACAATACACTTGGACAACTTTCACATTACACCAACAACAACACAATACACACATCATCGCCTCCACGCGAACAACTAACCAACAAACCGCCACAACCAGATACACACACGCCACCACACGCCGCACCGGCGCACACGGATCCCAACAACCCAACACAACGCTCCCCACACTACACCCCCACCGCATGCCATTGCTTTACCCTCTACGCACACATTACCCAGACCCCAGACCCCAGATCCATCTGACCATCCATCCCTACGTGGTGATACACAGCTCCTTCCGAATGCGTGTGACCCCGCACTGCTGTCAAACACCCGACCCAAATGCCATCCATCCATCCGACGCCGTCCACGACTCGATTGGCCTATACGTCTGCCTACCGATCATGCTTGTCAGCCCGTTATCTCGTCGTACTATCATTCTCTCACGCATGATGAGTGCTATCCTCACATCAACGAAACCAAAAGCCAAACTGAACTCGGAACCGCGACCGCGACCGCGACCGCGACCGCGACCGCGACCGCGACCGAAACCGATACCGAAACCGCGACCGAAACCGAAACCGAAACCGAAACGAGCATCCCGCTTGCCTTCCGGTTGATGCCACCCCACACAGGTGGACTGATCCGTCCTTCATCCTTCGCCTCGTGTCGTCTGTGCGAGCTGAGCGAAGGTGTCTATTGTCCACACAGGATCTCGACTCAACTGCGCGTATGTGTTGGCACGACAGACTCGAACGACTACACCAACCTGAACGTGGTCGATGGACTCGTAGTTGGGACCCACCCACTCACCCACCCACGCTGGGTCCGCGGTGAGGGGCTAGAACCAACGAGTGCGAGTGGATTGAAGCCGCATGCGTGGGAACAAGTGCGGGGGTTGGTGCCGACTCCTGGTTCACCTTGTCAGCTGAACGCACACGCTGGTTAGATGGTGACATGCTCGTCAAATGGAGCCAACATGCGGGCAGCGGTGGAGTGTGGAAAGAAAGACAAGCAAGCACGACGAAGAGCGAGCATTGTCGAGGATAGGATGAGGGTGACGGGAAGGAGGTGATAGATAATGTGCTGGTGTGTGTGTTTGTGTTTGATTGTGTGGTGATTAGTTGTGTTGTTTTATTGTTTTGGTTGTTGTAGTATGCGGTGTGTTTGTGTATGTGAGTGGAGTCGGGCGTGGATCAAAAAGAAGCGCGAGACCGGGTTCGAACCAGTGACCCTTCGAGCTGCAATCGAAAGCTCTACCACTGAGCTACCCGCGCGTCGAAACCAGACTCCTACGCTCACTCAACAAACCCCGCTTTGACAATACACTTGGACAACTTTCACATTACACCAACAACAACACAATACACACATCATCGCCTCCACGCGAACAACTAACCAACAAACCGCCACAACCAGATACACACACGCCACCACACGCCGCACCGGCGCACACGGATCCCAACAACCCAACACAACGCTCCCCACACTACACCCCCACCGCATGCCATTGCTTTACCCTCTACGCACACATTACCCAGACCCCAGACCCCAGATCCATCTGACCATCCATCCCTACGTGGTGATACACAGCTCCTTCCGAATGCGTGTGACCCCGCACTGCTGTCAAACACCCGACCCAAATGCCATCCATCCATCCGACGCCGTCCACGACTCGATTGGCCTATACGTCTGCCTACCGATCATGCTTGTCAGCCCGTTATCTCGTCGTACTATCATTCTCTCACGCATGATGAGTGCTATCCTCACATCAACGAAACCAAAAGCCAAACTGAACTCGGAACCGCGACCGCGACCGCGACCGCGACCGCGACCGCGACCGCGACCGCGACCGAAACCGATACCGAAACCGCGACCGAAACCGAAACCGAAACCGAAACGAGCATCCCGCTTGCCTTCCGGTTGATGCCACCCCACACAGGTGGACTGATCCGTCCTTCATCCTTCGCCTCGTGTCGTCTGTGCGAGCTGAGCGAAGGTGTCTATTGTCCACACAGGATCTCGACTCAACTGCGCGTATGTGTTGGCACGACAGACTCGAACGACTACACCAACCTGAACGTGGTCGATGGACTCGTAGTTGGGACCCACCCACTCACCCACCCACGCTGGGTCCGCGGTGAGGGGCTAGAACCAACGAGTGCGAGTGGATTGAAGCCACATGCGTGGGAACAAGTGCGGGGGTTGGTGCCGACTCCTGGTTCACCTTGTCAGCTGAACGCACACGCTGGTTAGATGGTGACATGCTCATCAAATGGAGCCAACATGCGGGCAGCGGTGGAGTGTGGAAAGAAAGACAAGCAAGCACGACGAAGAGCGAGCATTGTCGAGGATAGGATGAGGGTGACGGGAAGGAGGTGATAGATAATGTGCTGGTGTGTGTGTTTGTGTTTGATTGTGTGGTGATTAGTTGTGTTGTTTTATTGTTTTGGTTGTTGTAGTATGCGGTGTGTTTGTGTATGTGAGTGGAGTCGGGCGTGGATCAAAAAGAAGCGCGAGACCGGGTTCGAACCAGTGACCCTTCGAGCTGCAATCGAAAGCTCTACCACTGAGCTACCCGCGCGTCGAAACCAGACTCCTACGCTCACTCAACAAACCCCGCTTTGACAATACACTTGGACAACTTTCACATTACACCAACAACAACACAATACACACATCATCGCCTCCACGCGAACAACTAACCAACAAACCGCCACAACCAGATACACACACGCCACCACACGCCGCACCGGCGCACACGGATCCCAACAACCCAACACAACGCTCCCCACACTACACCCCCACCGCATGCCATTGCTTTACCCTCTACGCACACATTACCCAGACCCCAGACCCCAGACCCCAGATCCATCTGACCATCCATCCCTACGTGGTGATACACAGCTCCTTCCGAATGCGTGTGACCCCGCACTGCTGTCAAACACCCGACCCAAATGCCATCCATCCATCCGACGCCGTCCACGACTCGATTGGCCTATACGTCTGCCTACCGATCATGCTTGTCAGCCCGTTATCTCGTCGTACTATCATTCTCTCACGCATGACGAGTGCTATCCTCACATCAACGAAACCAAAAGCCAAACTGAACTCGGAACCGCGACCGCGACCGCGACCGCGACCGCGACCGCGACCGCGACCGAAACCGATACCGAAACCGCGACCGAAACCGAAACCGAAACCGAAACGAGCATCCCGCTTGCCTTCCGGTTGATGCCACCCCACACAGGTGGACTGATCCGTCCTTCATCCTTCGCCTCGTGTCGTCTGTGCGAGCTGAGCGAAGGTGTCTATTGTCCACACAGGATCTCGACTCAACTGCGCGTATGTGTTGGCACGACAGACTCGAACGACTACACCAACCTGAACGTGGTCGATGGACTCGTAGTTGGGACCCACCCACTCACCCACCCACGCTGGGTCCGCGGTGAGGGGCTAGAACCAACGAGTGCGAGTGGATTGAAGCCGCATGCGTGGGAACAAGTGCGGGGGTTGGTGCCGACTCCTGGTTCACCTTGTCAGCTGAACGCACACGCTGGTTAGATGGTGACATGCTCGTCAAATGGAGCCAACATGCGGGCAGCGGTGGAGTGTGGAAAGAAAGACAAGCAAGCACGACGAAGAGCGAGCATTGTCGAGGATAGGATGAGGGTGACGGGAAGGAGGTGATAGATAATGTGCTGGTGTGTGTGTTTGTGTTTGATTGTGTGGTGGTTAGTTGTGTTGTTTTATTGTTTTGGTTGTTGTAGTATGCGGTGTGTTTGTGTATGTGAGTGGAGTCGGGCGTGGATCAAAAAGAAGCGCGAGACCGGGTTCGAACCAGTGACCCTTCGAGCTGCAATCGAAAGCTCTACCACTGAGCTACCCGCGCGTCGAAACCAGACTCCTACGCTCACTCAACAAACCCCGCTTTGACAATACACTTGGACAACTTTCACATTACACCAACAACAACACAATACACACATCATCGCCTCCACGCGAACAACTAACCAACAAACCGCCACAACCAGATACACACACGCCACCACACGCCGCACCGGCGCACACGGATCCCAACAACCCAACACAACGCTCCCCACACTACACCCCCACCGCATGCCATTGCTTTACCCTCTACGCACACATTACCCAGACCCCAGACCCCAGATCCATCTGACCATCCATCCCTACGTGGTGATACACAGCTCCTTCCGAATGCGTGTGACCCCGCACTGCTGTCAAACACCCGACCCAAATGCCATCCATCCATCCGACGCCGTCCACGACTCGATTGGCCTATACGTCTGCCTACCGATCATGCTTGTCAGCCCGTTATCTCGTCGTACTATCATTCTCTCACGCATGATGAGTGCTATCCTCACATCAACGAAACCAAAAGCCAAACTGAACTCGGAACCGCGACCGCGACCGCGACCGCGACCGCGACCGAAACCGATACCGAAACCGCGACCGAAACCGAAACGAGCATCCCGCTTGCCTTCCGGTTGATGCCACCCCACACAGGTGGGCTGATCCGTCCTTCATCCTTCGCCTCGTGTCGTCTGTGCGAGCTGAGCGAAGGTGTCTATTGTCCACACAGGATCTCGACTCAACTGCGCGTATGTGTTGGCACGACAGACTCGAACGACTACACCAACCTGAACGTGGTCGATGGACTCGTAGTTGGGACCCACCCACTCACCCACCCACGCTGGGTCCGCGGTGAGGGGCTAGAACCAACGAGTGCGAGTGGATTGAAGCCACATGCGTGGGAACAAGTGCGGGGGTTGGTGCCGACTCCTGGTTCACCTTGTCAGCTGAACGCACACGCTGGTTAGATGGTGACATGCTCATCAAATGGAGCCAACATGCGGGCAGCGGTGGAGTGTGGAAAGAAAGACAAGCAAGCACGACGAAGAGCGAGCATTGTCGAGGATAGGATGAGGGTGACGGGAAGGAGGTGATAGATAATGTGCTGGTGTGTGTGTTTGTGTTTGATTGTGTGGTGATTAGTTGTGTTGTTTTATTGTTTTGGTTGTTGTAGTATGCGGTGTGTTTGTGTATGTGAGTGGAGTCGGGCGTGGATCAAAAAGAAGCGCGAGACCGGGTTCGAACCAGTGACCCTTCGAGCTGCAATCGAAAGCTCTACCACTGAGCTACCCGCGCGGCACTTCTCGTTTTGCCTCGTCGAGCACAAGTCGATCCAAGCAAACAGCCGAAGTAACCAGCCAACCAGCCTCCCAGCCTTCCCGTCGAACGAAGATGAAGCCAGCGAACCAGATCGACTCGGCTCGCCCATCCCCCTCCGACCTCGACTTTGTGGGTGAGAACCCTCCCGCGCAGCTGCTCCGTCCCGTCTCTGCACAAGATTCGGGAAGTCTCACGCATTGTGAGCCACCATCTGGTCTGGATGGTGCCAGTAACACTGCCGACGACTCTGCGACGCCTGCGCCCGTATCTCACGTGACTTCGAAGTCAGTGAATGCGCAAGCCCCAGTCAGCTCCGGCACGACCACCACCTCCGCGGTCGACGACGCCGACGCTCCTTCAACCGCCGACGGACCCGCCTCTACCGCCCGCATCGTGGATGTCGGTGCCGGTATGACGGTGCTCGTGACAGGCTCCGCTCCGGTGGCGTCTGGAGTCGAGATCTCCGTTGCGCTTTCCAGTTCGACCGACTCGCCCGCGAACACTGGGACTACTGCTGTCTCCGGTGGCGACGATGACGACGACGACTTGATGATGGCGGCGACCTCGCTCCAGCTCAGTCTCGCCTCAAGCCCCGACGAATCAACTGTTGAAGACTCGACTACGACTGATTCGACCCCGGATCCGATTCCGGATGCTCAGCAACCGCCTGCCAGTGCGGCAGGTGCGACGCCTTCGCTTGGTGCTCTTCTACGCCGTCCAACCGAGATTCGCCGTGACAGAACTCCCGTCTCGGCGACCAGTCGTGTGGTGCTGCCTCGACCGTGTGCTGCGGATATCGAAGCGATTGACGCGCTGTACGAGAACGGTGGCGACTGGGCCTCGCTCTTCACGTCAGTTGAACAAGCGCGCCCGTACGAGCTCCCGCGCGCTCGTTACGTCATGACCATCGACACTGGTCGCGCGTTCGAGCGTACCGGCATCAACAAGATCATGGCGTCTTTTCTCAAGGACAACGGGAGCCCCGTGGTCACCGAGCAGATCAAGCTTCAAGAACTCGGCCAGATCTCCAAGGGTCGTGGCGGAGAAATCCGCGTCAAGGTCAAGTCACGTGCTGCGTGCGAACGCCTCGCGCGTCAGGAAGTCAAGATCCTCGGTGGCAAGTACATGTTCCAAGACTTCGACGTCCTCGCCGATCGCTTCTACATCGACATCTCGAGCGTCGACAGCAACTTCGACAACGAAGGTCTTCTGCGCGCGTTCTTCGACATCGGCAGCGAGCCGATTTACGACACGTTCCGCGACGTCAACCTCGCGTCCGGAATGACGACAGCAACGTGGCGCGTCTACTTTCGAAGTGCGACGTGCCCACGAGCGCTGTGTGTGCAAGGCTTCACGTGCGACCAAGTCATCTTCGGCAACCGCATGTACCCAGCTTTGGCGCGCGACGCCGCGTTCCCGTCCCAACGACGTGGTTTCGGTCAGGTGTCGCCACACGCTTTGGACTTGGACAAGATCAACCAGCCTACTCCGCCAGCACCAGTGCAACCGTCCGAGCCGGCTGCTCCGACTTCGTACGCAGACGCGGTGAAGAACGGTGTCTCGCAAGCGGAGTCCAAGTCGCAAGACTCTGCAAGCGTCATCTCGGTCGGTACGCACGCGGGATCGCTGTTGACGCCTCCGGGTAGTCCGCAGCCTGGAGCCAAGTCTCTGCCGCCGCCGCCACCGCCGCTCGGTCTGTCCGCGTCCAACGCAGATCGTCCGGAAAACGGAACCAAATCGACCAAGTCCAAGGGCAAGCGCTCGCGTTACGCCGACGACTTTGCCGACATGTTACAGAAGGCGCGACCGAAGCCCGTGCAAGGCATCGCGACAAGCAACTACTTCGAAGTGTTGAACTCCATCGAGTTCGAACTCGACTGCTGCAATGCGGCGCTCAACGAGTCGAGCCTGCCGCGGTTCCAGGTCGTGCCTCGCAAGGTCAAGGGTCCCGACACGATCAAGACCAGCAAGGAGTCGAGTCACTTCTTGACCAAGCACCACACTCTGGTCATGAAGACGAAGGAACCGACGTCAATCCAAGAGATCCTCGCCGAACTCGAGACGACCGAGCCCACCGCCGACCTCCAGCTCCAGTCGAACCATATCGCTGCAGCGGACGTTCGTGCGGAATCACTTCGGAAGACTCTCCGCAACACGGCCAACCCGGACACGATCGGCCATCTTGCCGGTGGGAAGTCTCCGCTCGCGTTCAACTCTGTGCTGCTCGGCGAGATGAGTGACCTCAGCGGCAACGTCAAGGAACTCGCACAGCTCCACATGATCAATCGTGTGTTGAGCGCGACTGATCCAAACTCGTGTACGACCTTCGCGCACAAGTGGGCTGCGCACTACGGTGAGAAGCTGCCGAAGGATCGCAATGACATCTTCAAGATGACGGGACGGTGGTATCGTGGTGAGCGGATGTCGGCGCTCTTGCGAGCCACGTGCGCGCTCTCGTTGTTCGAGTTGATGCTCATGTGCACGGCGCCGCAGATCTTCCAGAGCGACATGTGGATCCAGCGCCTTACCGGAGCTCCAGTCGGGTGGATTCCAGCACTCAACGGTCGTTTGCTCCACCCCAACGTGTTGTTGGCACTGCTGCGCTCCGACTTGGGCGCACAGATCTTTGCCGTGTGGGAGAAGATCCAGTGGCAAGGCGAGCTTCTCGACGACCTCGAATATCTTCGCACGTGCGGCTTGTACTTCTCCGACGACGAAGCGGTTCTCCAGCTTACGGCTGTCAACGGCGTCGCAACACTAGGTGCCGGACCGCTCTGCCTCGACTGCTAAAGCGGTCGAGGCGGACGCGGCCGAGGTCTCGTGGGAGAACATCAGTCTTTTGACGGTGAACACCAACGGGATCAAGAAGAACGGCCACCTGTTGATCGAGAACCAGCTCATCAAGAACAGTCTCTCGTGCGTCCAAGAGACCAAGCTGCGCGACTCGCATCATCGTGCAACGCTCCAATTTCACCATGACACCAGATTTCAACACCGCCTCTTCGTCAGCGACACCAACGCGCACAGTCCAGTTGCCGTTGCTGCACGATCGGGTGGCGTCATGACAGTGCTCCGCTCCGACTTTCCCGGCTTTCAGTCTGCTTGTGAGCAGTCTTCGTTGACTATTCAAGGCCGCTACTTGGTCGTCCGGGTCGTCGCGAACGGTGCTCCGATCTACATCCACAACGTGTACGCGCCAGTCGATAACTTCGAGAAGAAGGGGTTCTTCGAAGCGCTACCGTACGAAGTGTTCGAAGACAATGCGACTCACCTGGTGCTCGGTGACCTCAACACGCCACTTGACCCCCTCGTCGATGCGTCGGATCCAAGGGCGACAGGAACGACCGGCGGTAACGCGTGTGTGGCGTGGTTGGCCCAACTCGGTGTCGTGGATGCCTGGCGAATCCACCATCCCGACGAACGCGTCTACACTGGTCCACAGCCTCGACACAACCGTCTCGACTACATCCTCATGTCGGAGGACTTCTGCACCGCGCTATACGGTGACTCCTCGTACTTTGAGCCCAAGGGTGCCGGCGACCATCTCGCACATCAAGTTGTGTTGCGCGCGATGAGCCAGCCTCAAGGCCACGGGTACTGGCGTTTCCAGTCGGCGATGCTCGACTTCCCCGATATCGTTGAAGCTATCCAAGGCGAAGCGACGACTGTGCTTGCTGCGTTACGGCGCTCCTCCAACCCGGGCAAGGTGTGGCACAAGTGGAAGAAGGACATGCGTCGTCAGCTTCAAGCTCTGCAGCGCAAGCTGAAGCGTCAAGGTGAGACCGCCATCACCGAAGCTCGTCAGGCACTTGCCCACGCGGCTGCGGCATACCGGTCGGAGCGAAGCGATCGCGCGCAGACGGTGTTCCAGACCGCACTGACGGCATACCAAGACAGCATCAACTCGGCGCGGCTTTACAACCAGGACTCGGCTTTCGACTTCCAGGCTCAACACGCGGAGATGTCATCCAAGTACTTCTTTCGACCGCTGGACGGATCCTTGCGGAGAGTCAGCATCGAGGAAGTGCGGCTTCGAGATGGCTCTGCCTCCAGCAACCCCGCGGATATCGCGGCTGTCTTCGGTCAGCACTGGGGCGGTATCATGGGCGATGTTGAGCGCGGTGGTGTTGTCGTCCAAGAGCCTGAGCAGAGCCAGATTGACCGGATGCTCGACACGATCGACCGCCGACTGTCTGAAGACGAGCAAAATATCCTCAACGCTCCGATCACAGCGGCGGACCTTGCTAGTGCAATCAAGAAGATGCGGGCATCGTCTGCACCCGGGATGGATGGGCTTCCAGCTTCGTTCTACCAAGTGGCTCCTGACGTCTTCGGTGAATGCCTCGAGATCGTGTTCAACTACCAGCTTCAGCGAGGAGAGCTCCTTCGGTGTCAGCGCCAGTCTGCGATCAGTCTGCTGCACAAGAAGGGATCCCGAGCTGACCCAGGCAACTATCGCCCAATTGCTTTGATGGGTGTCGACGTGAAGGCACTGTCAAAGGTTCTCGCTTTCCGACTGCAGTTGTTCCTGACCAAGCTTGTGCACCAAGACCAGAAGGCTTTCGTGCGTGGTCGCTCTCTGCATCACCACGTTCGTTTCGTGAGTGACCTGCAAGACCTCGTCACCGCGCGCGACGAGGAAGCCTACGCCATGTTCCTCGACTTTGAGAAGGCGTACGACCGCGTCAACTGGAACTACATGTTTCAGGTGCTCGATCGGATGGGATGTGGCGGGGCGTTCTCGGGGTGGGTGAAGCTCCTGTACACTCGACCACACGCGCATCTCATGATCAACGGATTCGTGCAAGACCCGCTCTGCCCAACGCGCGGAGTCAAGCAAGGTGATCCGCTGTCGGCGCTGCTGTTCTTGCTTGTTATCGAGCCACTCGGTAACCTGCTCCGCCAGCACGAAGAACATGGGATCTGCTTGACAGCGGATGCCACCGTCGCGAGTATTTTCTTCGCCGACGACTCGACGTTACTGTCGGGCTCTATCGCTGGTGTCGAGGCGCAACTTGGGTTGGTCGAAGAATACTGTCAAGGCTCCGGCGCCAAGCTCAACGTGAACAAGTGTGTGCTGATGTCGCTGCATCGAACGCGGCGATGCCCGGGCATACCAGGTGTGCAGGTTCTCGATGAAGACTCCACGGTCAAGTTCCTCGGTCTCCTGTTCGGTCAACGACGCACAACGGAATTGATTGTTGAAGACCTCGATCGACGCTTCTTTGACGGGTTCAAGCAGTGGTTTCGGCGCGCACGGACGCTCCAAGGCAGGCTCCTCGTCGCCCAGACCATGGTGCTCTCACGTCTGTGGCACTACACTGCTCACGTTGTTGTGCCGCCAGGACGAGTGAAGAAGTGGCAAGCCGCGCTACACCGGTTCGTCTTGAGTCGGCGCTACGAACGCGACGCTCGGCATGTCCAGTTGATCTCGAACGAATTTGTCAACCTGCCGCGCGAGTCTGGGGGTCTGCAGGTACCGAGTCTCGACGGTGTGCTCAAGCGACAGTCACTGCAGCTCCTGCTTCAGTTCACGGCAGCTTCGGCATCGACGACCGGCAACTGGACGGTAGCAGGAGTCGAGCTGCTGCGGATCAGTCTTCCGCGGTGGGGCCCGCAGAGGCCACTCGACTTTCTCTACGTCAGTCCGTGGCGGCATCGAGGCTCGATCGAGTGGGACCAGCTCTCTTCGTGGTGGCGTGCGGCCTGGAAGACTTGGTACGCTATCAAGTGGCCGGTGTCGTGGCTCGACCTCCCTCCAGAAGACCGTCTTGCGTTTGCACTCGACCAACCGATCTGGTTCCATGGCGACAAGAACTTCCAGTTCCTCCCAACCAGCCGTTCCGACACAACGCCGTCCCAGCATCGTTCTCTCAGCATGATTGCAGAGCCGCAACGAAGCTTCCGTCGGCAAGTTGCCCGTGTCTTTCAGTTGCGATCTCTTCGTGACTTCGCTGGTGAAGGCGACAAGTGGCCGAGCGCGATCGAGTTTGCTGAGCGACATGTCGACTACACCCAAGTCTCCATCACCCCGTATCGACAGTACACGTGGCTGCTCAAGCTTCACGAGGAAGCCACGCAAGTTTTCGGGCGTCTCTGCACAATGTGCTCTGTCCCAGTCGATGGAGTGCTACCGACGGCGCCTGAGCACCAACATCCGCGAGTCGGTGTGAAGATCAACGACCGTGTGTGCTGGGTGCCGCGCATTCCACGATCCCAACTGCTCCGCCTGGTGTGGCAAGCTCCAGAGCCGACGAGAACGCATCCGCTGTTCTTCCACGACCCTCGAGCGCCTACAGACGTGGTCCTCCGATTCAACAAGCTACGCAAGCGGCTTCGTGTGTTGCTTCTCCCGATATACGAAGACCTCCAGTTCCGCTTGGCGTACGGCTTGTTACCGACTCGCTCACGCTTCTCGTTCATGACGGTGGCATATCCCGGCATCGTGTACTGTGTTCGACCAGGCTGCAACTCAGTGGAGACGGCGCGTCATTTGTTCTTCGAGTGTGTGCTGCCGACTGTGATATGGCGCGACATCTTCCGTGATATGTCGGTGTTCTTCACATCTCGACCCTCCTGGACCGACATTGTCTTCGGTAAAGCCATCCGCGTTGCTCCCGTGTGGAAGGACCACACAGAAGAAATCCAAGACCTGTGGCAAGTCATCCGTGCTGTGGTGCTTCACCTGTTGTGGACTGAACGCAATGGGCGACTGTTCAACGGGCGGTCCCCGATGCCAACAATTGCAGCACTGCGTGTGGTGTATACGACTGTGGGTGCTCATGTGCGTGCGTGTCTTCGACGTGTGTACGACGATGCGCAGCGTGCTTCGCTTCAGGTTGTGTTGTCAAGTCTCCAGTCTACGCCTTCTTTCGGTGCCTTCCTGCAAAACAACATGGGGTTGTTTGCAGTTCGCTTTTTGGCATAAAAGCGATTTCCTGCCGTTTCTTCTTCTTCAGTGCGGGTGCTTGCTTTCAATACTGGCTCGAAACCAACCTCGTTTTGGAATCAGAGCGTACCCTCGCGGCCGAAGTCAAGCGAAACCACTAGCACAAGAAACCTCCCCGAGGTGGGGATCGAACCCGCGCGACCGACAACATCGGGGTCCACGCTCATAACCATTTGAGCTAACCGCAGTTATCCAACCGATGTGCTAAAACAAGTACCTAGACCAGTCAAGACCAACGGAAGTCAACCAACAACTCAACAATTGAAGCTCCCAGCCTCGTCACATACTAGTCAAGTGTATAATATTCATCGACGAGGTAGATTAGAGTAGTCATAGTCGCATTAATTTTAGTTAATACAGACGCCTTGAAACTGAGCTACCCGCGCGTCGAAACCAGACTCCTACGCTCACTCAACAAACCCCGCTTTGACAATACACTTGGACAACTTTCACATTACACCAACAACAACACAATACACACATCATCGCCTCCACGCGAACAACTAACCAACAAACCGCCACAACCAGATACACACACGCCACCACACGCCGCACCGGCGCACACGGATCCCAACAACCCAACACAACGCTCCCCACACTACACCCCCACCGCATGCCATTGCTTTACCCTCTACGCACACATTACCCAGACCCCAGACCCCAGATCCATCTGACCATCCATCCCTACGTGGTGATACACAGCTCCTTCCGAATGCGTGTGACCCCGCACTGCTGTCAAACACCCGACCCAAATGCCATCCATCCATCCGACGCCGTCCACGACTCGATTGGCCTATACGTCTGCCTACCGATCATGCTTGTCAGCCCGTTATCTCGTCGTACTATCATTCTCTCACGCATGATGAGTGCTATCCTCACATCAACGAAACCAAAAGCCAAACTGAACTCGGAACCGCGACCGCGACCGCGACCGCGACCGCGACCGAAACCGATACCGAAACCGCGACCGAAACCGAAACGAGCATCCCGCTTGCCTTCCGGTTGATGCCACCCCACACAGGTGGGCTGATCCGTCCTTCATCCTTCGCCTCGTGTCGTCTGTGCGAGCTGAGCGAAGGTGTCTATTGTCCACACAGGATCTCGACTCAACTGCGCGTATGTGTTGGCACGACAGACTCGAACGACTACACCAACCTGAACGTGGTCGATGGACTCGTAGTTGGGACCCACCCACTCACCCACCCACGCTGGGTCCGCGGTGAGGGGCTAGAACCAACGAGTGCGAGTGGATTGAAGCCACATGCGTGGGAACAAGTGCGGGGGTTGGTGCCGACTCCTGGTTCACCTTGTCAGCTGAACGCACACGCTGGTTAGATGGTGACATGCTCATCAAATGGAGCCAACATGCGGGCAGCGGTGGAGTGTGGAAAGAAAGACAAGCAAGCACGACGAAGAGCGAGCATTGTCGAGGATAGGATGAGGGTGACGGGAAGGAGGTGATAGATAATGTGCTGGTGTGTGTGTTTGTGTTTGATTGTGTGGTGATTAGTTGTGTTGTTTTATTGTTTTGGTTGTTGTAGTATGCGGTGTGTTTGTGTATGTGAGTGGAGTCGGGCGTGGATCAAAAAGAAGCGCGAGACCGGGTTCGAACCAGTGACCCTTCGAGCTGCAATCGAAAGCTCTACCACTGAGCTACCCGCGCGTCGAAACCAGACTCCTACGCTCACTCAACAAACCCCGCTTTGACAATACACTTGGACAACTTTCACATTACACCAACAACAACACAATACACACATCATCGCCTCCACGCGAACAACTAACCAACAAACCGCCACAACCAGATACACACACGCCACCACACGCCGCACCGGCGCACACGGATCCCAACAACCCAACACAACGCTCCCCACACTACACCCCCACCGCATGCCATTGCTTTACCCTCTACGCACACATTACCCAGACCCCAGACCCCAGACCCCAGATCCATCTGACCATCCATCCCTACGTGGTGATACACAGCTCCTTCCGAATGCGTGTGACCCCGCACTGCTGTCAAACACCCGACCCAAATGCCATCCATCCATCCGACGCCGTCCACGACTCGATTGGCCTATACGTCTGCCTACCGATCATGCTTGTCAGCCCGTTATCTCGTCGTACTATCATTCTCTCACGCATGATGAGTGCTATCCTCACATCAACGAAACCAAAAGCCAAACTGAACTCGGAACCGCGACCGCGACCGCGACCGCGACCGCGACCGAAACCGATACCGAAACCGCGACCGAAACCGAAACGAGCATCCCGCTTGCCTTCCGGTTGATGCCACCCCACACAGGTGGGCTGATCCGTCCTTCATCCTTCGCCTCGTGTCGTCTGTGCGAGCTGAGCGAAGGTGTCTATTGTCCACACAGGATCTCGACTCAACTGCGCGTATGTGTTGGCACGACAGACTCGAACGACTACACCAACCTGAACGTGGTCGATGGACTCGTAGTTGGGACCCACCCACTCACCCACCCACGCTGGGTCCGCGGTGAGGGGCTAGAACCAACGAGTGCGAGTGGATTGAAGCCACATGCGTGGGAACAAGTGCGGGGGTTGGTGCCGACTCCTGGTTCACCTTGTCAGCTGAACGCACACGCTGGTTAGATGGTGACATGCTCATCAAATGGAGCCAACATGCGGGCAGCGGTGGAGTGTGGAAAGAAAGACAAGCAAGCACGACGAAGAGCGAGCATTGTCGAGGATAGGATGAGGGTGACGGGAAGGAGGTGATAGATAATGTGCTGGTGTGTGTGTTTGTGTTTGATTGTGTGGTGATTAGTTGTGTTGTTTTATTGTTTTGGTTGTTGTAGTATGCGGTGTGTTTGTGTATGTGAGTGGAGTCGGGCGTGGATCAAAAAGAAGCGCGAGACCGGGTTCGAACCAGTGACCCTTCGAGCTGCAATCGAAAGCTCTACCACTGAGCTACCCGCGCGTCGAAACCAGACTCCTACGCTCACTCAACAAACCCCGCTTTGACAATACACTTGGACAACTTTCACATTACACCAACAACAACACAATACACACATCATCGCCTCCACGCGAACAACTAACCAACAAACCGCCACAACCAGATACACACACGCCACCACACGCCGCACCGGCGCACACGGATCCCAACAACCCAACACAACGCTCCCCACACTACACCCCCACCGCATGCCATTGCTTTACCCTCTACGCACACATTACCCAGACCCCAGACCCCAGATCCATCTGACCATCCATCCCTACGTGGTGATACACAGCTCCTTCCGAATGCGTGTGACCCCGCACTGCTGTCAAACACCCGACCCAAATGCCATCCATCCATCCGACGCCGTCCACGACTCGATTGGCCTATACGTCTGCCTACCGATCATGCTTGTCAGCCCGTTATCTCGTCGTACTATCATTCTCTCACGCATGATGAGTGCTATCCTCACATCAACGAAACCAAAAGCCAAACTGAACTCGGAACCGCGACCGCGACCGCGACCGCGACCGCGACCGAAACCGATACCGAAACCGCGACCGAAACCGAAACGAGCATCCCGCTTGCCTTCCGGTTGATGCCACCCCACACAGGTGGGCTGATCCGTCCTTCATCCTTCGCCTCGTGTCGTCTGTGCGAGCTGAGCGAAGGTGTCTATTGTCCACACAGGATCTCGACTCAACTGCGCGTATGTGTTGGCACGACAGACTCGAACGACTACACCAACCTGAACGTGGTCGATGGACTCGTAGTTGGGACCCACCCACTCACCCACCCACGCTGGGTCCGCGGTGAGGGGCTAGAACCAACGAGTGCGAGTGGATTGAAGCCACATGCGTGGGAACAAGTGCGGGGGTTGGTGCCGACTCCTGGTTCACCTTGTCAGCTGAACGCACACGCTGGTTAGATGGTGACATGCTCATCAAATGGAGCCAACATGCGGGCAGCGGTGGAGTGTGGAAAGAAAGACAAGCAAGCACGACGAAGAGCGAGCATTGTCGAGGATAGGATGAGGGTGACGGGAAGGAGGTGATAGATAATGTGCTGGTGTGTGTGTTTGTGTTTGATTGTGTGGTGATTAGTTGTGTTGTTTTATTGTTTTGGTTGTTGTAGTATGCGGTGTGTTTGTGTATGTGAGTGGAGTCGGGCGTGGATCAAAAAGAAGCGCGAGACCGGGTTCGAACCAGTGACCCTTCGAGCTGCAATCGAAAGCTCTACCACTGAGCTACCCGCGCGTCGAAACCAGACTCCTACGCTCACTCAACAAACCCCGCTTTGACAATACACTTGGACAACTTTCACATTACACCAACAACAACACAATACACACATCATCGCCTCCACGCGAACAACTAACCAACAAACCGCCACAACCAGATACACACACGCCACCACACGCCGCACCGGCGCACACGGATCCCAACAACCCAACACAACGCTCCCCACACTACACCCCCACCGCATGCCATTGCTTTACCCTCTACGCACACATTACCCAGACCCCAGACCCCAGATCCATCTGACCATCCATCCCTACGTGGTGATACACAGCTCCTTCCGAATGCGTGTGACCCCGCACTGCTGTCAAACACCCGACCCAAATGCCATCCATCCATCCGACGCCGTCCACGACTCGATTGGCCTATACGTCTGCCTACCGATCATGCTTGTCAGCCCGTTATCTCGTCGTACTATCATTCTCTCACGCATGATGAGTGCTATCCTCACATCAACGAAACCAAAAGCCAAACTGAACTCGGAACCGCGACCGCGACCGCGACCGCGACCGAAACCGATACCGAAACCGCGACCGAAACCGAAACGAGCATCCCGCTTGCCTTCCGGTTGATGCCACCCCACACAGGTGGGCTGATCCGTCCTTCATCCTTCGCCTCGTGTCGTCTGTGCGAGCTGAGCGAAGGTGTCTATTGTCCACACAGGATCTCGACTCAACTGCGCGTATGTGTTGGCACGACAGACTCGAACGACTACACCAACCTGAACGTGGTCGATGGACTCGTAGTTGGGACCCACCCACTCACCCACCCACGCTGGGTCCGCGGTGAGGGGCTAGAACCAACGAGTGCGAGTGGATTGAAGCCACATGCGTGGGAACAAGTGCGGGGGTTGGTGCCGACTCCTGGTTCACCTTGTCAGCTGAACGCACACGCTGGTTAGATGGTGACATGCTCATCAAATGGAGCCAACATGCGGGCAGCGGTGGAGTGTGGAAAGAAAGACAAGCAAGCACGACGAAGAGCGAGCATTGTCGAGGATAGGATGAGGGTGACGGGAAGGAGGTGATAGATAATGTGCTGGTGTGTGTGTTTGTGTTTGATTGTGTGGTGATTAGTTGTGTTGTTTTATTGTTTTGGTTGTTGTAGTATGCGGTGTGTTTGTGTATGTGAGTGGAGTCGGGCGTGGATCAAAAAGAAGCGCGAGACCGGGTTCGAACCAGTGACCCTTCGAGCTGCAATCGAAAGCTCTACCACTGAGCTACCCGCGCGTCGAAACCAGACTCCTACGCTCACTCAACAAACCCCGCTTTGACAATACACTTGGACAACTTTCACATTACACCAACAACAACACAATACACACATCATCGCCTCCACGCGAACAACTAACCAACAAACCGCCACAACCAGATACACACACGCCACCACACGCCGCACCGGCGCACACGGATCCCAACAACCCAGCACAACGCTCCCCACACTACACCCCCACCGCATGCCATTGCTTTACCCTCTACGCACACATTACCCAGACCCCAGACCCCAGATCCATCTGACCATCCATCCCTACGTGGTGATACACAGCTCCTTCCGAATGCGTGTGACCCCGCACTGCTGTCAAACACCCGACCCAAATGCCATCCATCCATCCGACGCCGTCCACGACTCGATTGGCCTATACGTCTGCCTACCGATCATGCTTGTCAGCCCGTTATCTCGTCGTACTATCATTCTCTCACGCATGATGAGTGCTATCCTCACATCAACGAAACCAAAAGCCAAACTGAACTCGGAACCGCGACCGCGACCGCGACCGCGACCGAAACCGATACCGAAACCGCGACCGAAACCGAAACGAGCATCCCGCTTGCCTTCCGGTTGATGCCACCCCACACAGGTGGGCTGATCCGTCCTTCATCCTTCGCCTCGTGTCGTCTGTGCGAGCTGAGCGAAGGTGTCTATTGTCCACACAGGATCTCGACTCAACTGCGCGTATGTGTTGGCACGACAGACTCGAACGACTACACCAACCTGAACGTGGTCGATGGACTCGTAGTTGGGACCCACCCACTCACCCACCCACGCTGGGTCCGCGGTGAGGGGCTAGAACCAACGAGTGCGAGTGGATTGAAGCCACATGCGTGGGAACAAGTGCGGGGGTTGGTGCCGACTCCTGGTTCACCTTGTCAGCTGAACGCACACGCTGGTTAGATGGTGACATGCTCATCAAATGGAGCCAACATGCGGGCAGCGGTGGAGTGTGGAAAGAAAGACAAGCAAGCACGACGAAGAGCGAGCATTGTCGAGGATAGGATGAGGGTGACGGGAAGGAGGTGATAGATAATGTGCTGGTGTGTGTGTTTGTGTTTGATTGTGTGGTGATTAGTTGTGTTGTTTTATTGTTTTGGTTGTTGTAGTATGCGGTGTGTTTGTGTATGTGAGTGGAGTCGGGCGTGGATCAAAAAGAAGCGCGAGACCGGGTTCGAACCAGTGACCCTTCGAGCTGCAATCGAAAGCTCTACCACTGAGCTACCCGCGCGTAACTTCGCAATTTGCTCGCTACCCCTCAAGTGACCAAGTCCAGAAGTGTCCAGTCCAAGCACCCAGCCCAGCTGCCAGCCCATCACCCCCGACCCTCTCCACACCCAGTCGCCATGACCAAGGGTGCTGCGAGAGCCAAGACCAAGCGCAAGAAGCTTGGCATCGGGACGCTGCCGCCACCGCGCCGACCAGTCGGCATCCCATGCGTGCTTCCTTCGGCTTCATCGGGAGAGCCGACATTCACCACATGGAGAGCGCGCGCCAGAGCTCGGCCACCCGGTCGACTCTAATATCAACCCACCGCTGATCAACCCACGCTGTGACCAACACTCACGGCACCCAGCCACCAACCTTCACTCACGAGACCGTTGGGTAACCAACACTCACCGACACCAACCTCAACCCAACCAGCACTCACCGACACCAACCTCAACCCAACCAGCACTCACCGACACCAACCTCAACCCAACCAGCATTCAAGCAACCCAGCATCAACCCAACCGGCATTCAGCCAACCCAGCTTCAACCCAACCAACACTCAACTCACCCAGCATCAACATACCAGCAAACCAGCAAATGAAGGTCAAGTTAACCCAGTACCCAGCTTCAACGACAACAGAACAACAACCTCAACAACCCAACGAACCATGACGCAAGGATTCATCCTCTCAGCACAAACCGACCAGCCAACCACGAGACTCAACCGAACCTTAGCAACATAGAACCCGCACGGGATTAGCGAGCAGTTAGAAGTCAGTCGTAAATGCTAGTGCAGCAATACAGACGCCTTGAAACTGAGCTACCCGCGCGTCGAAACCAGACTCCTACGCTCACTCAACAAACCCCGCTTTGACAATACACTTGGACAACTTTCACATTACACCAACAACAACACAATACACACATCATCGCCTCCACGCGAACAACTAACCAACAAACCGCCACAACCAGATACACACACGCCACCACACGCCGCACCGGCGCACACGGATCCCAACAACCCAGCACAACGCTCCCCACACTACACCCCCACCGCATGCCATTGCTTTACCCTCTACGCACACATTACCCAGACCCCAGACCCCAGATCCATCTGACCATCCATCCCTACGTGGTGATACACAGCTCCTTCCGAATGCGTGTGACCCCGCACTGCTGTCAAACACCCGACCCAAATGCCATCCATCCATCCGACGCCGTCCACGACTCGATTGGCCTATACGTCTGCCTACCGATCATGCTTGTCAGCCCGTTATCTCGTCGTACTATCATTCTCTCACGCATGATGAGTGCTATCCTCACATCAACGAAACCAAAAGCCAAACTGAACTCGGAACCGCGACCGCGACCGCGACCGCGACCGAAACCGATACCGAAACCGCGACCGAAACCGAAACGAGCATCCCGCTTGCCTTCCGGTTGATGCCACCCCACACAGGTGGGCTGATCCGTCCTTCATCCTTCGCCTCGTGTCGTCTGTGCGAGCTGAGCGAAGGTGTCTATTGTCCACACAGGATCTCGACTCAACTGCGCGTATGTGTTGGCACGACAGACTCGAACGACTACACCAACCTGAACGTGGTCGATGGACTCGTAGTTGGGACCCACCCACTCACCCACCCACGCTGGGTCCGCGGTGAGGGGCTAGAACCAACGAGTGCGAGTGGATTGAAGCCACATGCGTGGGAACAAGTGCGGGGGTTGGTGCCGACTCCTGGTTCACCTTGTCAGCTGAACGCACACGCTGGTTAGATGGTGACATGCTCATCAAATGGAGCCAACATGCGGGCAGCGGTGGAGTGTGGAAAGAAAGACAAGCAAGCACGACGAAGAGCGAGCATTGTCGAGGATAGGATGAGGGTGACGGGAAGGAGGTGATAGATAATGTGCTGGTGTGTGTGTTTGTGTTTGATTGTGTGGTGATTAGTTGTGTTGTTTTATTGTTTTGGTTGTTGTAGTATGCGGTGTGTTTGTGTATGTGAGTGGAGTCGGGCGTGGATCAAAAAGAAGCGCGAGACCGGGTTCGAACCAGTGACCCTTCGAGCTGCAATCGAAAGCTCTACCACTGAGCTACCCGCGCGTCGAAACCAGACTCCTACGCTCACTCAACAAACCCCGCTTTGACAATACACTTGGACAACTTTCACATTACACCAACAACAACACAATACACACATCATCGCCTCCACGCGAACAACTAACCAACAAACCGCCACAACCAGATACACACACGCCACCACACGCCGCACCGGCGCACACGGATCCCAACAACCCAACACAACGCTCCCCACACTACACCCCCACCGCATGCCATTGCTTTACCCTCTACGCACACATTACCCAGACCCCAGACCCCAGATCCATCTGACCATCCATCCCTACGTGGTGATACACAGCTCCTTCCGAATGCGTGTGACCCCGCACTGCTGTCAAACACCCGACCCAAATGCCATCCATCCATCCGACGCCGTCCACGACTCGATTGGCCTATACGTCTGCCTACCGATCATGCTTGTCAGCCCGTTATCTCGTCGTACTATCATTCTCTCACGCATGATGAGTGCTATCCTCACATCAACGAAACCAAAAGCCAAACTGAACTCGGAACCGCGACCGCGACCGCGACCGCGACCGAAACCGATACCGAAACCGCGACCGAAACCGAAACGAGCATCCCGCTTGCCTTCCGGTTGATGCCACCCCACACAGGTGGGCTGATCCGTCCTTCATCCTTCGCCTCGTGTCGTCTGTGCGAGCTGAGCGAAGGTGTCTATTGTCCACACAGGATCTCGACTCAACTGCGCGTATGTGTTGGCACGACAGACTCGAACGACTACACCAACCTGAACGTGGTCGATGGACTCGTAGTTGGGACCCACCCACTCACCCACCCACGCTGGGTCCGCGGTGAGGGGCTAGAACCAACGAGTGCGAGTGGATTGAAGCCACATGCGTGGGAACAAGTGCGGGGGTTGGTGCCGACTCCTGGTTCACCTTGTCAGCTGAACGCACACGCTGGTTAGATGGTGACATGCTCATCAAATGGAGCCAACATGCGGGCAGCGGTGGAGTGTGGAAAGAAAGACAAGCAAGCACGACGAAGAGCGAGCATTGTCGAGGATAGGATGAGGGTGACGGGAAGGAGGTGATAGATAATGTGCTGGTGTGTGTGTTTGTGTTTGATTGTGTGGTGATTAGTTGTGTTGTTTTATTGTTTTGGTTGTTGTAGTATGCGGTGTGTTTGTGTATGTGAGTGGAGTCGGGCGTGGATCAAAAAGAAGCGCGAGACCGGGTTCGAACCAGTGACCCTTCGAGCTGCAATCGAAAGCTCTACCACTGAGCTACCCGCGCGTCGAAACCAGACTCCTACGCTCACTCAACAAACCCCGCTTTGACAATACACTTGGACAACTTTCACATTACACCAACAACAACACAATACACACATCATCGCCTCCACGCGAACAACTAACCAACAAACCGCCACAACCAGATACACACACGCCACCACACGCCGCACCGGCGCACACGGATCCCAACAACCCAACACAACGCTCCCCACACTACACCCCCACCGCATGCCATTGCTTTACCCTCTACGCACACATTACCCAGACCCCAGACCCCAGATCCATCTGACCATCCATCCCTACGTGGTGATACACAGCTCCTTCCGAATGCGTGTGACCCCGCACTGCTGTCAAACACCCGACCCAAATGCCATCCATCCATCCGACGCCGTCCACGACTCGATTGGCCTATACGTCTGCCTACCGATCATGCTTGTCAGCCCGTTATCTCGTCGTACTATCATTCTCTCACGCATGATGAGTGCTATCCTCACATCAACGAAACCAAAAGCCAAACTGAACTCGGAACCGCGACCGCGACCGCGACCGCGACCGAAACCGATACCGAAACCGCGACCGAAACCGAAACGAGCATCCCGCTTGCCTTCCGGTTGATGCCACCCCACACAGGTGGGCTGATCCGTCCTTCATCCTTCGCCTCGTGTCGTCTGTGCGAGCTGAGCGAAGGTGTCTATTGTCCACACAGGATCTCGACTCAACTGCGCGTATGTGTTGGCACGACAGACTCGAACGACTACACCAACCTGAACGTGGTCGATGGACTCGTAGTTGGGACCCACCCACTCACCCACCCACGCTGGGTCCGCGGTGAGGGGCTAGAACCAACGAGTGCGAGTGGATTGAAGCCACATGCGTGGGAACAAGTGCGGGGGTTGGTGCCGACTCCTGGTTCACCTTGTCAGCTGAACGCACACGCTGGTTAGATGGTGACATGCTCATCAAATGGAGCCAACATGCGGGCAGCGGTGGAGTGTGGAAAGAAAGACAAGCAAGCACGACGAAGAGCGAGCATTGTCGAGGATAGGATGAGGGTGACGGGAAGGAGGTGATAGATAATGTGCTGGTGTGTGTGTTTGTGTTTGATTGTGTGGTGATTAGTTGTGTTGTTTTATTGTTTTGGTTGTTGTAGTATGCGGTGTGTTTGTGTATGTGAGTGGAGTCGGGCGTGGATCAAAAAGAAGCGCGAGACCGGGTTCGAACCAGTGACCCTTCGAGCTGCAATCGAAAGCTCTACCACTGAGCTACCCGCGCGTCGAAACCAGACTCCTACGCTC
This sequence comes from Pythium myriotylum, assembly GCA_023091665.1. Lineage (NCBI taxonomy): Eukaryota > Oomycota > Peronosporomycetes > Pythiales > Pythiaceae > Pythium > Pythium myriotylum. The sequence goes on from JALJCQ010000014.1 coordinate 1,515,771, forward strand.
ACTCAACAAACCCCGCTTTGACAATACACTTGGACAACTTTCACATTACACCAACAACAACACAATACACACATCATCGCCTCCACGCGAACAACTAACCAACAAACCGCCACAACCAGATACACACACGCCACCACACGCCGCACCGGCGCACACGGATCCCAACAACCCAACACAACGCTCCCCACACTACACCCCCACCGCATGCCATTGCTTTACCCTCTACGCACACATTACCCAGACCCCAGACCCCAGATCCATCTGACCATCCATCCCTACGTGGTGATACACAGCTCCTTCCGAATGCGTGTGACCCCGCACTGCTGTCAAACACCCGACCCAAATGCCATCCATCCATCCGACGCCGTCCACGACTCGATTGGCCTATACGTCTGCCTACCGATCATGCTTGTCAGCCCGTTATCTCGTCGTACTATCATTCTCTCACGCATGATGAGTGCTATCCTCACATCAACGAAACCAAAAGCCAAACTGAACTCGGAACCGCGACCGCGACCGCGACCGCGACCGAAACCGATACCGAAACCGCGACCGAAACCGAAACGAGCATCCCGCTTGCCTTCCGGTTGATGCCACCCCACACAGGTGGGCTGATCCGTCCTTCATCCTTCGCCTCGTGTCGTCTGTGCGAGCTGAGCGAAGGTGTCTATTGTCCACACAGGATCTCGACTCAACTGCGCGTATGTGTTGGCACGACAGACTCGAACGACTACACCAACCTGAACGTGGTCGATGGACTCGTAGTTGGGACCCACCCACTCACCCACCCACGCTGGGTCCGCGGTGAGGGGCTAGAACCAACGAGTGCGAGTGGATTGAAGCCACATGCGTGGGAACAAGTGCGGGGGTTGGTGCCGACTCCTGGTTCACCTTGTCAGCTGAACGCACACGCTGGTTAGATGGTGACATGCTCATCAAATGGAGCCAACATGCGGGCAGCGGTGGAGTGTGGAAAGAAAGACAAGCAAGCACGACGAAGAGCGAGCATTGTCGAGGATAGGATGAGGGTGACGGGAAGGAGGTGATAGATAATGTGCTGGTGTGTGTGTTTGTGTTTGATTGTGTGGTGATTAGTTGTGTTGTTTTATTGTTTTGGTTGTTGTAGTATGCGGTGTGTTTGTGTATGTGAGTGGAGTCGGGCGTGGATCAAAAAGAAGCGCGAGACCGGGTTCGAACCAGTGACCCTTCGAGCTGCAATCGAAAGCTCTACCACTGAGCTACCCGCGCGTCGAAACCAGACTCCTACGCTCACTCAACAAACCCCGCTTTGACAATACACTTGGACAACTTTCACATTACACCAACAACAACACAATACACACATCATCGCCTCCACGCGAACAACTAACCAACAAACCGCCACAACCAGATACACACACGCCACCACACGCCGCACCGGCGCACACGGATCCCAACAACCCAACACAACGCTCCCCACACTACACCCCCACCGCATGCCATTGCTTTACCCTCTACGCACACATTACCCAGACCCCAGACCCCAGATCCATCTGACCATCCATCCCTACGTGGTGATACACAGCTCCTTCCGAATGCGTGTGACCCCGCACTGCTGTCAAACACCCGACCCAAATGCCATCCATCCATCCGACGCCGTCCACGACTCGATTGGCCTATACGTCTGCCTACCGATCATGCTTGTCAGCCCGTTATCTCGTCGTACTATCATTCTCTCACGCATGATGAGTGCTATCCTCACATCAACGAAACCAAAAGCCAAACTGAACTCGGAACCGCGACCGCGACCGCGACCGCGACCGAAACCGATACCGAAACCGCGACCGAAACCGAAACGAGCATCCCGCTTGCCTTCCGGTTGATGCCACCCCACACAGGTGGGCTGATCCGTCCTTCATCCTTCGCCTCGTGTCGTCTGTGCGAGCTGAGCGAAGGTGTCTATTGTCCACACAGGATCTCGACTCAACTGCGCGTATGTGTTGGCACGACAGACTCGAACGACTACACCAACCTGAACGTGGTCGATGGACTCGTAGTTGGGACCCACCCACTCACCCACCCACGCTGGGTCCGCGGTGAGGGGCTAGAACCAACGAGTGCGAGTGGATTGAAGCCACATGCGTGGGAACAAGTGCGGGGGTTGGTGCCGACTCCTGGTTCACCTTGTCAGCTGAACGCACACGCTGGTTAGATGGTGACATGCTCATCAAATGGAGCCAACATGCGGGCAGCGGTGGAGTGTGGAAAGAAAGACAAGCAAGCACGACGAAGAGCGAGCATTGTCGAGGATAGGATGAGGGTGACGGGAAGGAGGTGATAGATAATGTGCTGGTGTGTGTGTTTGTGTTTGATTGTGTGGTGATTAGTTGTGTTGTTTTATTGTTTTGGTTGTTGTAGTATGCGGTGTGTTTGTGTATGTGAGTGGAGTCGGGCGTGGATCAAAAAGAAGCGCGAGACCGGGTTCGAACCAGTGACCCTTCGAGCTGCAATCGAAAGCTCTACCACTGAGCTACCCGCGCGTCGAAACCAGACTCCTACGCTCACTCAACAAACCCCGCTTTGACAATACACTTGGACAACTTTCACATTACACCAACAACAACACAATACACACATCATCGCCTCCACGCGAACAACTAACCAACAAACCGCCACAACCAGATACACACACGCCACCACACGCCGCACCGGCGCACACGGATCCCAACAACCCAACACAACGCTCCCCACACTACACCCCCACCGCATGCCATTGCTTTACCCTCTACGCACACATTACCCAGACCCCAGACCCCAGATCCATCTGACCATCCATCCCTACGTGGTGATACACAGCTCCTTCCGAATGCGTGTGACCCCGCACTGCTGTCAAACACCCGACCCAAATGCCATCCATCCATCCGACGCCGTCCACGACTCGATTGGCCTATACGTCTGCCTACCGATCATGCTTGTCAGCCCGTTATCTCGTCGTACTATCATTCTCTCACGCATGATGAGTGCTATCCTCACATCAACGAAACCAAAAGCCAAACTGAACTCGGAACCGCGACCGCGACCGCGACCGCGACCGAAACCGATACCGAAACCGCGACCGAAACCGAAACGAGCATCCCGCTTGCCTTCCGGTTGATGCCACCCCACACAGGTGGGCTGATCCGTCCTTCATCCTTCGCCTCGTGTCGTCTGTGCGAGCTGAGCGAAGGTGTCTATTGTCCACACAGGATCTCGACTCAACTGCGCGTATGTGTTGGCACGACAGACTCGAACGACTACACCAACCTGAACGTGGTCGATGGACTCGTAGTTGGGACCCACCCACTCACCCACCCACGCTGGGTCCGCGGTGAGGGGCTAGAACCAACGAGTGCGAGTGGATTGAAGCCACATGCGTGGGAACAAGTGCGGGGGTTGGTGCCGACTCCTGGTTCACCTTGTCAGCTGAACGCACACGCTGGTTAGATGGTGACATGCTCATCAAATGGAGCCAACATGCGGGCAGCGGTGGAGTGTGGAAAGAAAGACAAGCAAGCACGACGAAGAGCGAGCATTGTCGAGGATAGGATGAGGGTGACGGGAAGGAGGTGATAGATAATGTGCTGGTGTGTGTGTTTGTGTTTGATTGTGTGGTGATTAGTTGTGTTGTTTTATTGTTTTGGTTGTTGTAGTATGCGGTGTGTTTGTGTATGTGAGTGGAGTCGGGCGTGGATCAAAAAGAAGCGCGAGACCGGGTTCGAACCAGTGACCCTTCGAGCTGCAATCGAAAGCTCTACCACTGAGCTACCCGCGCGTCGAAACCAGACTCCTACGCTCACTCAACAAACCCCGCTTTGACAATACACTTGGACAACTTTCACATTACACCAACAACAACACAATACACACATCATCGCCTCCACGCGAACAACTAACCAACAAACCGCCACAACCAGATACACACACGCCACCACACGCCGCACCGGCGCACACGGATCCCAACAACCCAACACAACGCTCCCCACACTACACCCCCACCGCATGCCATTGCTTTACCCTCTACGCACACATTACCCAGACCCCAGACCCCAGACCCCAGATCCATCTGACCATCCATCCCTACGTGGTGATACACAGCTCCTTCCGAATGCGTGTGACCCCGCACTGCTGTCAAACACCCGACCCAAATGCCATCCATCCATCCGACGCCGTCCACGACTCGATTGGCCTATACGTCTGCCTACCGATCATGCTTGTCAGCCCGTTATCTCGTCGTACTATCATTCTCTCACGCATGATGAGTGCTATCCTCACATCAACGAAACCAAAAGCCAAACTGAACTCGGAACCGCGACCGCGACCGCGACCGCGACCGAAACCGATACCGAAACCGCGACCGAAACCGAAACGAGCATCCCGCTTGCCTTCCGGTTGATGCCACCCCACACAGGTGGGCTGATCCGTCCTTCATCCTTCGCCTCGTGTCGTCTGTGCGAGCTGAGCGAAGGTGTCTATTGTCCACACAGGATCTCGACTCAACTGCGCGTATGTGTTGGCACGACAGACTCGAACGACTACACCAACCTGAACGTGGTCGATGGACTCGTAGTTGGGACCCACCCACTCACCCACCCACGCTGGGTCCGCGGTGAGGGGCTAGAACCAACGAGTGCGAGTGGATTGAAGCCACATGCGTGGGAACAAGTGCGGGGGTTGGTGCCGACTCCTGGTTCACCTTGTCAGCTGAACGCACACGCTGGTTAGATGGTGACATGCTCATCAAATGGAGCCAACATGCGGGCAGCGGTGGAGTGTGGAAAGAAAGACAAGCAAGCACGACGAAGAGCGAGCATTGTCGAGGATAGGATGAGGGTGACGGGAAGGAGGTGATAGATAATGTGCTGGTGTGTGTGTTTGTGTTTGATTGTGTGGTGATTAGTTGTGTTGTTTTATTGTTTTGGTTGTTGTAGTATGCGGTGTGTTTGTGTATGTGAGTGGAGTCGGGCGTGGATCAAAAAGAAGCGCGAGACCGGGTTCGAACCAGTGACCCTTCGAGCTGCAATCGAAAGCTCTACCACTGAGCTACCCGCGCGTCGAAACCAGACTCCTACGCTCACTCAACAAACCCCGCTTTGACAATACACTTGGACAACTTTCACATTACACCAACAACAACACAATACACACATCATCGCCTCCACGCGAACAACTAACCAACAAACCGCCACAACCAGATACACACACGCCACCACACGCCGCACCGGCGCACACGGATCCCAACAACCCAGCACAACGCTCCCCACACTACACCCCCACCGCATGCCATTGCTTTACCCTCTACGCACACATTACCCAGACCCCAGACCCCAGATCCATCTGACCATCCATCCCTACGTGGTGATACACAGCTCCTTCCGAATGCGTGTGACCCCGCACTGCTGTCAAACACCCGACCCAAATGCCATCCATCCATCCGACGCCGTCCACGACTCGATTGGCCTATACGTCTGCCTACCGATCATGCTTGTCAGCCCGTTATCTCGTCGTACTATCATTCTCTCACGCATGATGAGTGCTATCCTCACATCAACGAAACCAAAAGCCAAACTGAACTCGGAACCGCGACCGCGACCGCGACCGCGACCGAAACCGATACCGAAACCGCGACCGAAACCGAAACGAGCATCCCGCTTGCCTTCCGGTTGATGCCACCCCACACAGGTGGGCTGATCCGTCCTTCATCCTTCGCCTCGTGTCGTCTGTGCGAGCTGAGCGAAGGTGTCTATTGTCCACACAGGATCTCGACTCAACTGCGCGTATGTGTTGGCACGACAGACTCGAACGACTACACCAACCTGAACGTGGTCGATGGACTCGTAGTTGGGACCCACCCACTCACCCACCCACGCTGGGTCCGCGGTGAGGGGCTAGAACCAACGAGTGCGAGTGGATTGAAGCCACATGCGTGGGAACAAGTGCGGGGGTTGGTGCCGACTCCTGGTTCACCTTGTCAGCTGAACGCACACGCTGGTTAGATGGTGACATGCTCATCAAATGGAGCCAACATGCGGGCAGCGGTGGAGTGTGGAAAGAAAGACAAGCAAGCACGACGAAGAGCGAGCATTGTCGAGGATAGGATGAGGGTGACGGGAAGGAGGTGATAGATAATGTGCTGGTGTGTGTGTTTGTGTTTGATTGTGTGGTGATTAGTTGTGTTGTTTTATTGTTTTGGTTGTTGTAGTATGCGGTGTGTTTGTGTATGTGAGTGGAGTCGGGCGTGGATCAAAAAGAAGCGCGAGACCGGGTTCGAACCAGTGACCCTTCGAGCTGCAATCGAAAGCTCTACCACTGAGCTACCCGCGCGTCGAAACCAGACTCCTACGCTCACTCAACAAACCCCGCTTTGACAATACACTTGGACAACTTTCACATTACACCAACAACAACACAATACACACATCATCGCCTCCACGCGAACAACTAACCAACAAACCGCCACAACCAGATACACACACGCCACCACACGCCGCACCGGCGCACACGGATCCCAACAACCCAACACAACGCTCCCCACACTACACCCCCACCGCATGCCATTGCTTTACCCTCTACGCACACATTACCCAGACCCCAGACCCCAGATCCATCTGACCATCCATCCCTACGTGGTGATACACAGCTCCTTCCGAATGCGTGTGACCCCGCACTGCTGTCAAACACCCGACCCAAATGCCATCCATCCATCCGACGCCGTCCACGACTCGATTGGCCTATACGTCTGCCTACCGATCATGCTTGTCAGCCCGTTATCTCGTCGTACTATCATTCTCTCACGCATGATGAGTGCTATCCTCACATCAACGAAACCAAAAGCCAAACTGAACTCGGAACCGCGACCGCGACCGCGACCGCGACCGATACCGATACCGAAACCGCGACCGAAACCGAAACGAGCATCCCGCTTGCCTTCCGGTTGATGCCACCCCACACAGGTGGGCTGATCCGTCCTTCATCCTTCGCCTCGTGTCGTCTGTGCGAGCTGAGCGAAGGTGTCTATTGTCCACACAGGATCTCGACTCAACTGCGCGTATGTGTTGGCACGACAGACTCGAACGACTACACCAACCTGAACGTGGTCGATGGACTCGTAGTTGGGACCCACCCACTCACCCACCCACGCTGGGTCCGCGGTGAGGGGCTAGAACCAACGAGTGCGAGTGGATTGAAGCCACATGCGTGGGAACAAGTGCGGGGGTTGGTGCCGACTCCTGGTTCACCTTGTCAGCTGAACGCACACGCTGGTTAGATGGTGACATGCTCATCAAATGGAGCCAACATGCGGGCAGCGGTGGAGTGTGGAAAGAAAGACAAGCAAGCACGACGAAGAGCGAGCATTGTCGAGGATAGGATGAGGGTGACGGGAAGGAGGTGATAGATAATGTGCTGGTGTGTGTGTTTGTGTTTGATTGTGTGGTGATTAGTTGTGTTGTTTTATTGTTTTGGTTGTTGTAGTATGCGGTGTGTTTGTGTATGTGAGTGGAGTCGGGCGTGGATCAAAAAGAAGCGCGAGACCGGGTTCGAACCAGTGACCCTTCGAGCTGCAATCGAAAGCTCTACCACTGAGCTACCCGCGCGTCGAAACCAGACTCCTACGCTCACTCAACAAACCCCGCTTTGACAATACACTTGGACAACTTTCACATTACACCAACAACAACACAATACACACATCATCGCCTCCACGCGAACAACTAACCAACAAACCGCCACAACCAGATACACACACGCCACCACACGCCGCACCGGCGCACACGGATCCCAACAACCCAACACAACGCTCCCCACACTACACCCCCACCGCATGCCATTGCTTTACCCTCTACGCACACATTACCCAGACCCCAGACCCCAGATCCATCTGACCATCCATCCCTACGTGGTGATACACAGCTCCTTCCGAATGCGTGTGACCCCGCACTGCTGTCAAACACCCGACCCAAATGCCATCCATCCATCCGACGCCGTCCACGACTCGATTGGCCTATACGTCTGCCTACCGATCATGCTTGTCAGCCCGTTATCTCGTCGTACTATCATTCTCTCACGCATGATGAGTGCTATCCTCACATCAACGAAACCAAAAGCCAAACTGAACTCGGAACCGCGACCGCGACCGCGACCGCGACCGAAACCGATACCGAAACCGCGACCGAAACCGAAACGAGCATCCCGCTTGCCTTCCGGTTGATGCCACCCCACACAGGTGGGCTGATCCGTCCTTCATCCTTCGCCTCGTGTCGTCTGTGCGAGCTGAGCGAAGGTGTCTATTGTCCACACAGGATCTCGACTCAACTGCGCGTATGTGTTGGCACGACAGACTCGAACGACTACACCAACCTGAACGTGGTCGATGGACTCGTAGTTGGGACCCACCCACTCACCCACCCACGCTGGGTCCGCGGTGAGGGGCTAGAACCAACGAGTGCGAGTGGATTGAAGCCACATGCGTGGGAACAAGTGCGGGGGTTGGTGCCGACTCCTGGTTCACCTTGTCAGCTGAACGCACACGCTGGTTAGATGGTGACATGCTCATCAAATGGAGCCAACATGCGGGCAGCGGTGGAGTGTGGAAAGAAAGACAAGCAAGCACGACGAAGAGCGAGCATTGTCGAGGATAGGATGAGGGTGACGGGAAGGAGGTGATAGATAATGTGCTGGTGTGTGTGTTTGTGTTTGATTGTGTGGTGATTAGTTGTGTTGTTTTATTGTTTTGGTTGTTGTAGTATGCGGTGTGTTTGTGTATGTGAGTGGAGTCGGGCGTGGATCAAAAAGAAGCGCGAGACCGGGTTCGAACCAGTGACCCTTCGAGCTGCAATCGAAAGCTCTACCACTGAGCTACCCGCGCGTCGAAACCAGACTCCTACGCTCACTCAACAAACCCCGCTTTGACAATACACTTGGACAACTTTCACATTACACCAACAACAACACAATACACACATCATCGCCTCCACGCGAACAACTAACCAACAAACCGCCACAACCAGATACACACACGCCACCACACGCCGCACCGGCGCACACGGATCCCAACAACCCAACACAACGCTCCCCACACTACACCCCCACCGCATGCCATTGCTTTACCCTCTACGCACACATTACCCAGACCCCAGACCCCAGATCCATCTGACCATCCATCCCTACGTGGTGATACACAGCTCCTTCCGAATGCGTGTGACCCCGCACTGCTGTCAAACACCCGACCCAAATGCCATCCATCCATCCGACGCCGTCCACGACTCGATTGGCCTATACGTCTGCCTACCGATCATGCTTGTCAGCCCGTTATCTCGTCGTACTATCATTCTCTCACGCATGATGAGTGCTATCCTCACATCAACGAAACCAAAAGCCAAACTGAACTCGGAACCGCGACCGCGACCGCGACCGCGACCGATACCGATACCGAAACCGCGACCGAAACCGAAACGAGCATCCCGCTTGCCTTCCGGTTGATGCCACCCCACACAGGTGGGCTGATCCGTCCTTCATCCTTCGCCTCGTGTCGTCTGTGCGAGCTGAGCGAAGGTGTCTATTGTCCACACAGGATCTCGACTCAACTGCGCGTATGTGTTGGCACGACAGACTCGAACGACTACACCAACCTGAACGTGGTCGATGGACTCGTAGTTGGGACCCACCCACTCACCCACCCACGCTGGGTCCGCGGTGAGGGGCTAGAACCAACGAGTGCGAGTGGATTGAAGCCACATGCGTGGGAACAAGTGCGGGGGTTGGTGCCGACTCCTGGTTCACCTTGTCAGCTGAACGCACACGCTGGTTAGATGGTGACATGCTCATCAAATGGAGCCAACATGCGGGCAGCGGTGGAGTGTGGAAAGAAAGACAAGCAAGCACGACGAAGAGCGAGCATTGTCGAGGATAGGATGAGGGTGACGGGAAGGAGGTGATAGATAATGTGCTGGTGTGTGTGTTTGTGTTTGATTGTGTGGTGATTAGTTGTGTTGTTTTATTGTTTTGGTTGTTGTAGTATGCGGTGTGTTTGTGTATGTGAGTGGAGTCGGGCGTGGATCAAAAAGAAGCGCGAGACCGGGTTCGAACCAGTGACCCTTCGAGCTGCAATCGAAAGCTCTACCACTGAGCTACCCGCGCGTCGAAACCAGACTCCTACGCTCACTCAACAAACCCCGCTTTGACAATACACTTGGACAACTTTCACATTACACCAACAACAACACAATACACACATCATCGCCTCCACGCGAACAACTAACCAACAAACCGCCACAACCAGATACACACACGCCACCACACGCCGCACCGGCGCACACGGATCCCAACAACCCAACACAACGCTCCCCACACTACACCCCCACCGCATGCCATTGCTTTACCCTCTACGCACACATTACCCAGACCCCAGACCCCAGATCCATCTGACCATCCATCCCTACGTGGTGATACACAGCTCCTTCCGAATGCGTGTGACCCCGCACTGCTGTCAAACACCCGACCCAAATGCCATCCATCCATCCGACGCCGTCCACGACTCGATTGGCCTATACGTCTGCCTACCGATCATGCTTGTCAGCCCGTTATCTCGTCGTACTATCATTCTCTCACGCATGATGAGTGCTATCCTCACATCAACGAAACCAAAAGCCAAACTGAACTCGGAACCGCGACCGCGACCGCGACCGCGACCGATACCGATACCGAAACCGCGACCGAAACCGAAACGAGCATCCCGCTTGCCTTCCGGTTGATGCCACCCCACACAGGTGGGCTGATCCGTCCTTCATCCTTCGCCTCGTGTCGTCTGTGCGAGCTGAGCGAAGGTGTCTATTGTCCACACAGGATCTCGACTCAACTGCGCGTATGTGTTGGCACGACAGACTCGAACGACTACACCAACCTGAACGTGGTCGATGGACTCGTAGTTGGGACCCACCCACTCACCCACCCACGCTGGGTCCGCGGTGAGGGGCTAGAACCAACGAGTGCGAGTGGATTGAAGCCACATGCGTGGGAACAAGTGCGGGGGTTGGTGCCGACTCCTGGTTCACCTTGTCAGCTGAACGCACACGCTGGTTAGATGGTGACATGCTCATCAAATGGAGCCAACATGCGGGCAGCGGTGGAGTGTGGAAAGAAAGACAAGCAAGCACGACGAAGAGCGAGCATTGTCGAGGATAGGATGAGGGTGACGGGAAGGAGGTGATAGATAATGTGCTGGTGTGTGTGTTTGTGTTTGATTGTGTGGTGATTAGTTGTGTTGTTTTATTGTTTTGGTTGTTGTAGTATGCGGTGTGTTTGTGTATGTGAGTGGAGTCGGGCGTGGATCAAAAAGAAGCGCGAGACCGGGTTCGAACCAGTGACCCTTCGAGCTGCAATCGAAAGCTCTACCACTGAGCTACCCGCGCGTCGAAACCAGACTCCTACGCTCACTCAACAAACCCCGCTTTGACAATACACTTGGACAACTTTCACATTACACCAACAACAACACAATACACACATCATCGCCTCCACGCGAACAACTAACCAACAAACCGCCACAACCAGATACACACACGCCACCACACGCCGCACCGGCGCACACGGATCCCAACAACCCAACACAACGCTCCCCACACTACACCCCCACCGCATGCCATTGCTTTACCCTCTACGCACACATTACCCAGACCCCAGACCCCAGATCCATCTGACCATCCATCCCTACGTGGTGATACACAGCTCCTTCCGAATGCGTGTGACCCCGCACTGCTGTCAAACACCCGACCCAAATGCCATCCATCCATCCGACGCCGTCCACGACTCGATTGGCCTATACGTCTGCCTACCGATCATGCTTGTCAGCCCGTTATCTCGTCGTACTATCATTCTCTCACGCATGATGAGTGCTATCCTCACATCAACGAAACCAAAAGCCAAACTGAACTCGGAACCGCGACCGCGACCGCGACCGCGACCGAAACCGATACCGAAACCGCGACCGAAACCGAAACGAGCATCCCGCTTGCCTTCCGGTTGATGCCACCCCACACAGGTGGGCTGATCCGTCCTTCATCCTTCGCCTCGTGTCGTCTGTGCGAGCTGAGCGAAGGTGTCTATTGTCCACACAGGATCTCGACTCAACTGCGCGTATGTGTTGGCACGACAGACTCGAACGACTACACCAACCTGAACGTGGTCGATGGACTCGTAGTTGGGACCCACCCACTCACCCACCCACGCTGGGTCCGCGGTGAGGGGCTAGAACCAACGAGTGCGAGTGGATTGAAGCCACATGCGTGGGAACAAGTGCGGGGGTTGGTGCCGACTCCTGGTTCACCTTGTCAGCTGAACGCACACGCTGGTTAGATGGTGACATGCTCATCAAATGGAGCCAACATGCGGGCAGCGGTGGAGTGTGGAAAGAAAGACAAGCAAGCACGACGAAGAGCGAGCATTGTCGAGGATAGGATGAGGGTGACGGGAAGGAGGTGATAGATAATGTGCTGGTGTGTGTGTTTGTGTTTGATTGTGTGGTGATTAGTTGTGTTGTTTTATTGTTTTGGTTGTTGTAGTATGCGGTGTGTTTGTGTATGTGAGTGGAGTCGGGCGTGGATCAAAAAGAAGCGCGAGACCGGGTTCGAACCAGTGACCCTTCGAGCTGCAATCGAAAGCTCTACCACTGAGCTACCCGCGCGTCGAAACCAGACTCCTACGCTCACTCAACAAACCCCGCTTTGACAATACACTTGGACAACTTTCACATTACACCAACAACAACACAATACACACATCATCGCCTCCACGCGAACAACTAACCAACAAACCGCCACAACCAGATACACACACGCCACCACACGCCGCACCGGCGCACACGGATCCCAACAACCCAACACAACGCTCCCCACACTACACCCCCACCGCATGCCATTGCTTTACCCTCTACGCACACATTACCCAGACCCCAGACCCCAGATCCATCTGACCATCCATCCCTACGTGGTGATACACAGCTCCTTCCGAATGCGTGTGACCCCGCACTGCTGTCAAACACCCGACCCAAATGCCATCCATCCATCCGACGCCGTCCACGACTCGATTGGCCTATACGTCTGCCTACCGATCATGCTTGTCAGCCCGTTATCTCGTCGTACTATCATTCTCTCACGCATGATGAGTGCTATCCTCACATCAACGAAACCAAAAGCCAAACTGAACTCGGAACCGCGACCGCGACCGCGACCGCGACCGCGACCGAAACCGATACCGAAACCGCGACCGAAACCGAAACGAGCATCCCGCTTGCCTTCCGGTTGATGCCACCCCACACAGGTGGGCTGATCCGTCCTTCATCCTTCGCCTCGTGTCGTCTGTGCGAGCTGAGCGAAGGTGTCTATTGTCCACACAGGATCTCGACTCAACTGCGCGTATGTGTTGGCACGACAGACTCGAACGACTACACCAACCTGAACGTGGTCGATGGACTCGTAGTTGGGACCCACCCACTCACCCACCCACGCTGGGTCCGCGGTGAGGGGCTAGAACCAACGAGTGCGAGTGGATTGAAGCCACATGCGTGGGAACAAGTGCGGGGGTTGGTGCCGACTCCTGGTTCACCTTGTCAGCTGAACGCACACGCTGGTTAGATGGTGACATGCTCATCAAATGGAGCCAACATGCGGGCAGCGGTGGAGTGTGGAAAGAAAGACAAGCAAGCACGACGAAGAGCGAGCATTGTCGAGGATAGGATGAGGGTGACGGGAAGGAGGTGATAGATAATGTGCTGGTGTGTGTGTTTGTGTTTGATTGTGTGGTGATTAGTTGTGTTGTTTTATTGTTTTGGTTGTTGTAGTATGCGGTGTGTTTGTGTATGTGAGTGGAGTCGGGCGTGGATCAAAAAGAAGCGCGAGACCGGGTTCGAACCAGTGACCCTTCGAGCTGCAATCGAAAGCTCTACCACTGAGCTACCCGCGCGTAACTTCGCAATTTGCTCGCTACCCCTCAAGTGACCAAGTCCAGAAGTGTCCAGTCCAAGCACCCAGCCCAGCTGCCAGCCCATCACCCCCGACCCTCTCCACACCCAGTCGCCATGACCAAGGGTGCTGCGAGAGCCAAGACCAAGCGCAAGAAGCTTGGCATCGGGACGCTGCCGCCACCGCGCCGACCAGTCGGCATCCCATGCGTGCTTCCTTCGGCTTCATCGGGAGAGCCGACATTCACCACATGGAGAGCGCGCGCCAGAGCTCGGCCACCCGGTCGACTCTAATATCAACCCACCGCTGATCAACCCACGCCGTGACCAACACTCACGGCACCCAGCCACCAACCTTCACTCACGAGACCGTTGGGTAACCAACACTCACCGACACCAACCTCAACCCAACCAGCATTCAAGCAACCCAGCATCAACCCAACCGGCATTCAGCCAACCCAGCTTCAACCCAACCAACACTCAACTCACCCAGCATCAACATACCAGCAAACCAGCAAATGAAGGTCAAGTTAACCCAGTACCCAGCTTCAACGACAACAGAACAACAACCTCAACAACCCAACGAACCATGACGCAAGGATTCATCCTCTCAGCACAAACCGACCAGCCAACCACGAGACTCAACCGAACCTTAGCAACATAGAACCCGCACGGGATTAGCGAGCAGTTAGAAGTCAGTCGTAAATGCTAGTGCAGCAATACAGACGCCTTGAAACTGAGCTACCCGCGCGTCGAAACCAGACTCCTACGCTCACTCAACAAACCCCGCTTTGACAATACACTTGGACAACTTTCACATTACACCAACAACAACACAATACACACATCATCGCCTCCACGCGAACAACTAACCAACAAACCGCCACAACCAGATACACACACGCCACCACACGCCGCACCGGCGCACACGGATCCCAACAACCCAGCACAACGCTCCCCACACTACACCCCCACCGCATGCCATTGCTTTACCCTCTACGCACACATTACCCAGACCCCAGACCCCAGACCCCAGATCCATCTGACCATCCATCCCTACGTGGTGATACACAGCTCCTTCCGAATGCGTGTGACCCCGCACTGCTGTCAAACACCCGACCCAAATGCCATCCATCCATCCGACGCCGTCCACGACTCGATTGGCCTATACGTCTGCCTACCGATCATGCTTGTCAGCCCGTTATCTCGTCGTACTATCATTCTCTCACGCATGATGAGTGCTATCCTCACATCAACGAAACCAAAAGCCAAACTGAACTCGGAACCGCGACCGCGACCGCGACCGCGACCGAAACCGATACCGAAACCGCGACCGAAACCGAAACGAGCATCCCGCTTGCCTTCCGGTTGATGCCACCCCACACAGGTGGGCTGATCCGTCCTTCATCCTTCGCCTCGTGTCGTCTGTGCGAGCTGAGCGAAGGTGTCTATTGTCCACACAGGATCTCGACTCAACTGCGCGTATGTGTTGGCACGACAGACTCGAACGACTACACCAACCTGAACGTGGTCGATGGACTCGTAGTTGGGACCCACCCACTCACC
The DNA here is from genome assembly GCA_023091665.1 of Pythium myriotylum. Taxonomy (NCBI): domain Eukaryota; phylum Oomycota; class Peronosporomycetes; order Pythiales; family Pythiaceae; genus Pythium; species Pythium myriotylum. The sequence continues at coordinate 1,531,306 of JALJCQ010000014.1, forward strand.
CACCCACGCTGGGTCCGCGGTGAGGGGCTAGAACCAACGAGTGCGAGTGGATTGAAGCCACATGCGTGGGAACAAGTGCGGGGGTTGGTGCCGACTCCTGGTTCACCTTGTCAGCTGAACGCACACGCTGGTTAGATGGTGACATGCTCATCAAATGGAGCCAACATGCGGGCAGCGGTGGAGTGTGGAAAGAAAGACAAGCAAGCACGACGAAGAGCGAGCATTGTCGAGGATAGGATGAGGGTGACGGGAAGGAGGTGATAGATAATGTGCTGGTGTGTGTGTTTGTGTTTGATTGTGTGGTGATTAGTTGTGTTGTTTTATTGTTTTGGTTGTTGTAGTATGCGGTGTGTTTGTGTATGTGAGTGGAGTCGGGCGTGGATCAAAAAGAAGCGCGAGACCGGGTTCGAACCAGTGACCCTTCGAGCTGCAATCGAAAGCTCTACCACTGAGCTACCCGCGCGTAACTTCGCAATTTGCTCGCTACCCCTCAAGTGACCAAGTCCAGAAGTGTCCAGTCCAAGCACCCAGCCCAGCTGCCAGCCCATCACCCCCGACCCTCTCCACACCCAGTCGCCATGACCAAGGGTGCTGCGAGAGCCAAGACCAAGCGCAAGAAGCTTGGCATCGGGACGCTGCCGCCACCGCGCCGACCAGTCGGCATCCCATGCGTGCTTCCTTCGGCTTCATCGGGAGAGCCGACATTCACCACATGGAGAGCGCGCGCCAGAGCTCGGCCACCCGGTCGACTCTAATATCAACCCACCGCTGATCAACCCACGCCGTGACCAACACTCACGGCACCCAGCCACCAACCTTCACTCACGAGACCGTTGGGTAACCAACACTCACCGACACCAACCTCAACCCAACCAGCACTCACCGACACCAACCTCAACCCAACCAGCATTCAAGCAACCCAGCATCAACCCAACCGGCATTCAGCCAACCCAGCTTCAACCCAACCAACACTCAACTCACCCAGCATCAACATACCAGCAAACCAGCAAATGAAGGTCAAGTTAACCCAGTACCCAGCTTCAACGACAACAGAACAACAACCTCAACAACCCAACGAACCATGACGCAAGGATTCATCCTCTCAGCACAAACCGACCAGCCAACCACGAGACTCAACCGAACCTTAGCAACATAGAACCCGCACGGGATTAGCGAGCAGTTAGAAGTCAGTCGTAAATGCTAGTGCAGCAATACAGACGCCTTGAAACTGAGCTACCCGCGCGTCGAAACCAGACTCCTACGCTCACTCAACAAACCCCGCTTTGACAATACACTTGGACAACTTTCACATTACACCAACAACAACACAATACACACATCATCGCCTCCACGCGAACAACTAACCAACAAACCGCCACAACCAGATACACACACGCCACCACACGCCGCACCGGCGCACACGGATCCCAACAACCCAGCACAACGCTCCCCACACTACACCCCCACCGCATGCCATTGCTTTACCCTCTACGCACACATTACCCAGACCCCAGACCCCAGACCCCAGATCCATCTGACCATCCATCCCTACGTGGTGATACACAGCTCCTTCCGAATGCGTGTGACCCCGCACTGCTGTCAAACACCCGACCCAAATGCCATCCATCCATCCGACGCCGTCCACGACTCGATTGGCCTATACGTCTGCCTACCGATCATGCTTGTCAGCCCGTTATCTCGTCGTACTATCATTCTCTCACGCATGATGAGTGCTATCCTCACATCAACGAAACCAAAAGCCAAACTGAACTCGGAACCGCGACCGCGACCGCGACCGCGACCGCGACCGCGACCGCGACCGCGACCGAAACCGATACCGAAACCGCGACCGAAACCGAAACGAGCATCCCGCTTGCCTTCCGGTTGATGCCACCCCACACAGGTGGGCTGATCCGTCCTTCATCCTTCGCCTCGTGTCGTCTGTGCGAGCTGAGCGAAGGTGTCTATTGTCCACACAGGATCTCGACTCAACTGCGCGTATGTGTTGGCACGACAGACTCGAACGACTACACCAACCTGAACGTGGTCGATGGACTCGTAGTTGGGACCCACCCACTCACCCACCCACGCTGGGTCCGCGGTGAGGGGCTAGAACCAACGAGTGCGAGTGGATTGAAGCCACATGCGTGGGAACAAGTGCGGGGGTTGGTGCCGACTCCTGGTTCACCTTGTCAGCTGAACGCACACGCTGGTTAGATGGTGACATGCTCATCAAATGGAGCCAACATGCGGGCAGCGGTGGAGTGTGGAAAGAAAGACAAGCAAGCACGACGAAGAGCGAGCATTGTCGAGGATAGGATGAGGGTGACGGGAAGGAGGTGATAGATAATGTGCTGGTGTGTGTGTTTGTGTTTGATTGTGTGGTGATTAGTTGTGTTGTTTTATTGTTTTGGTTGTTGTAGTATGCGGTGTGTTTGTGTATGTGAGTGGAGTCGGGCGTGGATCAAAAAGAAGCGCGAGACCGGGTTCGAACCAGTGACCCTTCGAGCTGCAATCGAAAGCTCTACCACTGAGCTACCCGCGCGTTCACTTCGCAATTTGCTCGCTACCCCTCAAGTGACCAAGTCCAGAAGTGTCCAGTCCAAGCACCCAGCCCAGCTGCCAGCCCATCACCCCCGACCCTCTCCACACCCAGTCGCCATGACCAAGGGTGCTGCGAGAGCCAAGACCAAGCGCAAGAAGCTTGGCATCGGGACGCTGCCGCCACCGCGCCGACCAGTCGGCATCCCATGCGTGCTTCCTTCGGCTTCATCGGGAGAGCCGACATTCACCACATGGAGAGCGCGCGCCAGAGCTCGGCCACCCGGTCGACTCTAATATCAACCCACCGCTGATCAACCCACGCCGTGACCAACACTCACGGCACCCAGCCACCAACCTTCACTCACGAGACCGTTGGGTAACCAACACTCACCGACACCAACCTCAACCCAACCAGCACTCACCGACACCAACCTCAACCCAACCAGCATTCAAGCAACCCAGCATCAACCCAACCGGCATTCAGCCAACCCAGCTTCAACCCAACCAACACTCAAGCAACCCAGCATCAACATACCAGCAAACCAGCAAATGAAGGTCAAGTTAACCCAGTACCCAGCTTCAACGACAACAGAACAACAACCTCAACAACCCAACGAACCATGACGCAAGGATTCATCCTCTCAGCACAAACCGACCAGCCAACCACGAGACTCAACCGAACCTTAGCAACATAAAACCCGCACGGGATTAGCGAGCAGTTAGAAGTCAGTCGTAAATGCTAGTGCAGCAATACAGACGCCTTGAAACTGAGCTACCCGCGCGTCGAAACCAGACTCCTACGCTCACTCAACAAACCCCGCTTTGACAATACACTTGGACAACTTTCACATTACACCAACAACAACACAATACACACATCATCGCCTCCACGCGAACAACTAACCAACAAACCGCCACAACCAGATACACACACGCCACCACACGCCGCACCGGCGCACACGGATCCCAACAACCCAGCACAACGCTCCCCACACTACACCCCCACCGCATGCCATTGCTTTACCCTCTACGCACACATTACCCAGACCCCAGACCCCAGACCCCAGATCCATCTGACCATCCATCCCTACGTGGTGATACACAGCTCCTTCCGAATGCGTGTGACCCCGCACTGCTGTCAAACACCCGACCCAAATGCCATCCATCCATCCGACGCCGTCCACGACTCGATTGGCCTATACGTCTGCCTACCGATCATGCTTGTCAGCCCGTTATCTCGTCGTACTATCATTCTCTCACGCATGATGAGTGCTATCCTCACATCAACGAAACCAAAAGCCAAACTGAACTCGGAACCGCGACCGCGACCGCGACCGCGACCGAAACCGATACCGAAACCGCGACCGAAACCGAAACGAGCATCCCGCTTGCCTTCCGGTTGATGCCACCCCACACAGGTGGGCTGATCCGTCCTTCATCCTTCGCCTCGTGTCGTCTGTGCGAGCTGAGCGAAGGTGTCTATTGTCCACACAGGATCTCGACTCAACTGCGCGTATGTGTTGGCACGACAGACTCGAACGACTACACCAACCTGAACGTGGTCGATGGACTCGTAGTTGGGACCCACCCACTCACCCACCCACGCTGGGTCCGCGGTGAGGGGCTAGAACCAACGAGTGCGAGTGGATTGAAGCCACATGCGTGGGAACAAGTGCGGGGGTTGGTGCCGACTCCTGGTTCACCTTGTCAGCTGAACGCACACGCTGGTTAGATGGTGACATGCTCATCAAATGGAGCCAACATGCGGGCAGCGGTGGAGTGTGGAAAGAAAGACAAGCAAGCACGACGAAGAGCGAGCATTGTCGAGGATAGGATGAGGGTGACGGGAAGGAGGTGATAGATAATGTGCTGGTGTGTGTGTTTGTGTTTGATTGTGTGGTGATTAGTTGTGTTGTTTTATTGTTTTGGTTGTTGTAGTATGCGGTGTGTTTGTGTATGTGAGTGGAGTCGGGCGTGGATCAAAAAGAAGCGCGAGACCGGGTTCGAACCAGTGACCCTTCGAGCTGCAATCGAAAGCTCTACCACTGAGCTACCCGCGCGTCGAAACCAGACTCCTACGCTCACTCAACAAACCCCGCTTTGACAATACACTTGGACAACTTTCACATTACACCAACAACAACACAATACACACATCATCGCCTCCACGCGAACAACTAACCAACAAACCGCCACAACCAGATACACACACGCCACCACACGCCGCACCGGCGCACACGGATCCCAACAACCCAACACAACGCTCCCCACACTACACCCCCACCGCATGCCATTGCTTTACCCTCTACGCACACATTACCCAGACCCCAGACCCCAGATCCATCTGACCATCCATCCCTACGTGGTGATACACAGCTCCTTCCGAATGCGTGTGACCCCGCACTGCTGTCAAACACCCGACCCAAATGCCATCCATCCATCCGACGCCGTCCACGACTCGATTGGCCTATACGTCTGCCTACCGATCATGCTTGTCAGCCCGTTATCTCGTCGTACTATCATTCTCTCACGCATGATGAGTGCTATCCTCACATCAACGAAACCAAAAGCCAAACTGAACTCGGAACCGCGACCGCGACCGCGACCGCGACCGCGACCGAAACCGATACCGAAACCGCGACCGAAACCGAAACGAGCATCCCGCTTGCCTTCCGGTTGATGCCACCCCACACAGGTGGGCTGATCCGTCCTTCATCCTTCGCCTCGTGTCGTCTGTGCGAGCTGAGCGAAGGTGTCTATTGTCCACACAGGATCTCGACTCAACTGCGCGTATGTGTTGGCACGACAGACTCGAACGACTACACCAACCTGAACGTGGTCGATGGACTCGTAGTTGGGACCCACCCACTCACCCACCCACGCTGGGTCCGCGGTGAGGGGCTAGAACCAACGAGTGCGAGTGGATTGAAGCCACATGCGTGGGAACAAGTGCGGGGGTTGGTGCCGACTCCTGGTTCACCTTGTCAGCTGAACGCACACGCTGGTTAGATGGTGACATGCTCATCAAATGGAGCCAACATGCGGGCAGCGGTGGAGTGTGGAAAGAAAGACAAGCAAGCACGACGAAGAGCGAGCATTGTCGAGGATAGGATGAGGGTGACGGGAAGGAGGTGATAGATAATGTGCTGGTGTGTGTGTTTGTGTTTGATTGTGTGGTGATTAGTTGTGTTGTTTTATTGTTTTGGTTGTTGTAGTATGCGGTGTGTTTGTGTATGTGAGTGGAGTCGGGCGTGGATCAAAAAGAAGCGCGAGACCGGGTTCGAACCAGTGACCCTTCGAGCTGCAATCGAAAGCTCTACCACTGAGCTACCCGCGCGTCGAAACCAGACTCCTACGCTCACTCAACAAACCCCGCTTTGACAATACACTTGGACAACTTTCACATTACACCAACAACAACACAATACACACATCATCGCCTCCACGCGAACAACTAACCAACAAACCGCCACAACCAGATACACACACGCCACCACACGCCGCACCGGCGCACACGGATCCCAACAACCCAACACAACGCTCCCCACACTACACCCCCACCGCATGCCATTGCTTTACCCTCTACGCACACATTACCCAGACCCCAGACCCCAGATCCATCTGACCATCCATCCCTACGTGGTGATACACAGCTCCTTCCGAATGCGTGTGACCCCGCACTGCTGTCAAACACCCGACCCAAATGCCATCCATCCATCCGACGCCGTCCACGACTCGATTGGCCTATACGTCTGCCTACCGATCATGCTTGTCAGCCCGTTATCTCGTCGTACTATCATTCTCTCACGCATGATGAGTGCTATCCTCACATCAACGAAACCAAAAGCCAAACTGAACTCGGAACCGCGACCGCGACCGCGACCGCGACCGAAACCGATACCGAAACCGCGACCGAAACCGAAACGAGCATCCCGCTTGCCTTCCGGTTGATGCCACCCCACACAGGTGGGCTGATCCGTCCTTCATCCTTCGCCTCGTGTCGTCTGTGCGAGCTGAGCGAAGGTGTCTATTGTCCACACAGGATCTCGACTCAACTGCGCGTATGTGTTGGCACGACAGACTCGAACGACTACACCAACCTGAACGTGGTCGATGGACTCGTAGTTGGGACCCACCCACTCACCCACCCACGCTGGGTCCGCGGTGAGGGGCTAGAACCAACGAGTGCGAGTGGATTGAAGCCACATGCGTGGGAACAAGTGCGGGGGTTGGTGCCGACTCCTGGTTCACCTTGTCAGCTGAACGCACACGCTGGTTAGATGGTGACATGCTCATCAAATGGAGCCAACATGCGGGCAGCGGTGGAGTGTGGAAAGAAAGACAAGCAAGCACGACGAAGAGCGAGCATTGTCGAGGATAGGATGAGGGTGACGGGAAGGAGGTGATAGATAATGTGCTGGTGTGTGTGTTTGTGTTTGATTGTGTGGTGATTAGTTGTGTTGTTTTATTGTTTTGGTTGTTGTAGTATGCGGTGTGTTTGTGTATGTGAGTGGAGTCGGGCGTGGATCAAAAAGAAGCGCGAGACCGGGTTCGAACCAGTGACCCTTCGAGCTGCAATCGAAAGCTCTACCACTGAGCTACCCGCGCGTCGAAACCAGACTCCTACGCTCACTCAACAAACCCCGCTTTGACAATACACTTGGACAACTTTCACATTACACCAACAACAACACAATACACACATCATCGCCTCCACGCGAACAACTAACCAACAAACCGCCACAACCAGATACACACACGCCACCACACGCCGCACCGGCGCACACGGATCCCAACAACCCAACACAACGCTCCCCACACTACACCCCCACCGCATGCCATTGCTTTACCCTCTACGCACACATTACCCAGACCCCAGACCCCAGATCCATCTGACCATCCATCCCTACGTGGTGATACACAGCTCCTTCCGAATGCGTGTGACCCCGCACTGCTGTCAAACACCCGACCCAAATGCCATCCATCCATCCGACGCCGTCCACGACTCGATTGGCCTATACGTCTGCCTACCGATCATGCTTGTCAGCCCGTTATCTCGTCGTACTATCATTCTCTCACGCATGATGAGTGCTATCCTCACATCAACGAAACCAAAAGCCAAACTGAACTCGGAACCGCGACCGCGACCGCGACCGCGACCGCGACCGAAACCGATACCGAAACCGCGACCGAAACCGAAACGAGCATCCCGCTTGCCTTCCGGTTGATGCCACCCCACACAGGTGGGCTGATCCGTCCTTCATCCTTCGCCTCGTGTCGTCTGTGCGAGCTGAGCGAAGGTGTCTATTGTCCACACAGGATCTCGACTCAACTGCGCGTATGTGTTGGCACGACAGACTCGAACGACTACACCAACCTGAACGTGGTCGATGGACTCGTAGTTGGGACCCACCCACTCACCCACCCACGCTGGGTCCGCGGTGAGGGGCTAGAACCAACGAGTGCGAGTGGATTGAAGCCACATGCGTGGGAACAAGTGCGGGGGTTGGTGCCGACTCCTGGTTCACCTTGTCAGCTGAACGCACACGCTGGTTAGATGGTGACATGCTCATCAAATGGAGCCAACATGCGGGCAGCGGTGGAGTGTGGAAAGAAAGACAAGCAAGCACGACGAAGAGCGAGCATTGTCGAGGATAGGATGAGGGTGACGGGAAGGAGGTGATAGATAATGTGCTGGTGTGTGTGTTTGTGTTTGATTGTGTGGTGATTAGTTGTGTTGTTTTATTGTTTTGGTTGTTGTAGTATGCGGTGTGTTTGTGTATGTGAGTGGAGTCGGGCGTGGATCAAAAAGAAGCGCGAGACCGGGTTCGAACCAGTGACCCTTCGAGCTGCAATCGAAAGCTCTACCACTGAGCTACCCGCGCGTCGAAACCAGACTCCTACGCTCACTCAACAAACCCCGCTTTGACAATACACTTGGACAACTTTCACATTACACCAACAACAACACAATACACACATCATCGCCTCCACGCGAACAACTAACCAACAAACCGCCACAACCAGATACACACACGCCACCACACGCCGCACCGGCGCACACGGATCCCAACAACCCAACACAACGCTCCCCACACTACACCCCCACCGCATGCCATTGCTTTACCCTCTACGCACACATTACCCAGACCCCAGACCCCAGATCCATCTGACCATCCATCCCTACGTGGTGATACACAGCTCCTTCCGAATGCGTGTGACCCCGCACTGCTGTCAAACACCCGACCCAAATGCCATCCATCCATCCGACGCCGTCCACGACTCGATTGGCCTATACGTCTGCCTACCGATCATGCTTGTCAGCCCGTTATCTCGTCGTACTATCATTCTCTCACGCATGATGAGTGCTATCCTCACATCAACGAAACCAAAAGCCAAACTGAACTCGGAACCGCGACCGCGACCGCGACCGCGACCGAAACCGATACCGAAACCGCGACCGAAACCGAAACGAGCATCCCGCTTGCCTTCCGGTTGATGCCACCCCACACAGGTGGGCTGATCCGTCCTTCATCCTTCGCCTCGTGTCGTCTGTGCGAGCTGAGCGAAGGTGTCTATTGTCCACACAGGATCTCGACTCAACTGCGCGTATGTGTTGGCACGACAGACTCGAACGACTACACCAACCTGAACGTGGTCGATGGACTCGTAGTTGGGACCCACCCACTCACCCACCCACGCTGGGTCCGCGGTGAGGGGCTAGAACCAACGAGTGCGAGTGGATTGAAGCCACATGCGTGGGAACAAGTGCGGGGGTTGGTGCCGACTCCTGGTTCACCTTGTCAGCTGAACGCACACGCTGGTTAGATGGTGACATGCTCATCAAATGGAGCCAACATGCGGGCAGCGGTGGAGTGTGGAAAGAAAGACAAGCAAGCACGACGAAGAGCGAGCATTGTCGAGGATAGGATGAGGGTGACGGGAAGGAGGTGATAGATAATGTGCTGGTGTGTGTGTTTGTGTTTGATTGTGTGGTGATTAGTTGTGTTGTTTTATTGTTTTGGTTGTTGTAGTATGCGGTGTGTTTGTGTATGTGAGTGGAGTCGGGCGTGGATCAAAAAGAAGCGCGAGACCGGGTTCGAACCAGTGACCCTTCGAGCTGCAATCGAAAGCTCTACCACTGAGCTACCCGCGCGTCGAAACCAGACTCCTACGCTCACTCAACAAACCCCGCTTTGACAATACACTTGGACAACTTTCACATTACACCAACAACAACACAATACACACATCATCGCCTCCACGCGAACAACTAACCAACAAACCGCCACAACCAGATACACACACGCCACCACACGCCGCACCGGCGCACACGGATCCCAACAACCCAACACAACGCTCCCCACACTACACCCCCACCGCATGCCATTGCTTTACCCTCTACGCACACATTACCCAGACCCCAGACCCCAGACCCCAGATCCATCTGACCATCCATCCCTACGTGGTGATACACAGCTCCTTCCGAATGCGTGTGACCCCGCACTGCTGTCAAACACCCGACCCAAATGCCATCCATCCATCCGACGCCGTCCACGACTCGATTGGCCTATACGTCTGCCTACCGATCATGCTTGTCAGCCCGTTATCTCGTCGTACTATCATTCTCTCACGCATGATGAGTGCTATCCTCACATCAACGAAACCAAAAGCCAAACTGAACTCGGAACCGCGACCGCGACCGCGACCGCGACCGAAACCGATACCGAAACCGCGACCGAAACCGAAACGAGCATCCCGCTTGCCTTCCGGTTGATGCCACCCCACACAGGTGGGCTGATCCGTCCTTCATCCTTCGCCTCGTGTCGTCTGTGCGAGCTGAGCGAAGGTGTCTATTGTCCACACAGGATCTCGACTCAACTGCGCGTATGTGTTGGCACGACAGACTCGAACGACTACACCAACCTGAACGTGGTCGATGGACTCGTAGTTGGGACCCACCCACTCACCCACCCACGCTGGGTCCGCGGTGAGGGGCTAGAACCAACGAGTGCGAGTGGATTGAAGCCACATGCGTGGGAACAAGTGCGGGGGTTGGTGCCGACTCCTGGTTCACCTTGTCAGCTGAACGCACACGCTGGTTAGATGGTGACATGCTCATCAAATGGAGCCAACATGCGGGCAGCGGTGGAGTGTGGAAAGAAAGACAAGCAAGCACGACGAAGAGCGAGCATTGTCGAGGATAGGATGAGGGTGACGGGAAGGAGGTGATAGATAATGTGCTGGTGTGTGTGTTTGTGTTTGATTGTGTGGTGATTAGTTGTGTTGTTTTATTGTTTTGGTTGTTGTAGTATGCGGTGTGTTTGTGTATGTGAGTGGAGTCGGGCGTGGATCAAAAAGAAGCGCGAGACCGGGTTCGAACCAGTGACCCTTCGAGCTGCAATCGAAAGCTCTACCACTGAGCTTCACTTCGCAATTTGCTCGCTACCCCTCAAGTGACCAAGTCCAGAAGTGTCCAGTCCAAGCACCCAGCCCAGCTGCCAGCCCATCACCCCCGACCCTCTCCACACCCAGTCGCCATGACCAAGGGTGCTGCGAGAGCCAAGACCAAGCGCAAGAAGCTTGGCATCGGGACGCTGCCGCCACCGCGCCGACCAGTCGGCATCCCATGCGTGCTTCCTTCGGCTTCATCGGGAGAGCCGACATTCACCACATGGAGAGCGCGCGCCAGAGCTCGGCCACCTGGTCGACTCTAATATCAACCCACCGCTGATCAACCCACGCCGTGACCAACACTCACGGCACCCAGCCACCAACCTTCACTCACGAGACCGTTGGGTAACCAACACTCACCGACACCAACCTCAACCCAACCAGCACTCACCGACACCAACCTCAACCCAACCAGCACTCACCGACACCAACCTCAACCCAACCAGCATTCAAGCAACCCAGCATCAACCCAACCGGCATTCAGCCAACCCAGCTTCAACCCAACCAACACTCAACTCACCCAGCATCAACATACCAGCAAACCAGCAAATGAAGGTCAAGTTAACCCAGTACCCAGCTTCAACGACAACAGAACAACAACCTCAACAACCCAACGAACCATGACGCAAGGATTCATCCTCTCAGCACAAACCGACCAGCCAACCACGAGACTCAACCGAACCTTAGCAACATAAAACCCGCACGGGATTAGCGAGCAGTTAGAAGTCAGTCGTAAATGCTAGTGCAGCAATACAGACGCCTTGAAACTGAGCTACCCGCGCGTCGAAACCAGACTCCTACGCTCACTCAACAAACCCCGCTTTGACAATACACTTGGACAACTTTCACATTACACCAACAACAACACAATACACACATCATCGCCTCCACGCGAACAACTAACCAACAAACCGCCACAACCAGATACACACACGCCACCACACGCCGCACCGGCGCACACGGATCCCAACAACCCAGCACAACGCTCCCCACACTACACCCCCACCGCATGCCATTGCTTTACCCTCTACGCACACATTACCCAGACCCCAGACCCCAGACCCCAGATCCATCTGACCATCCATCCCTACGTGGTGATACACAGCTCCTTCCGAATGCGTGTGACCCCGCACTGCTGTCAAACACCCGACCCAAATGCCATCCATCCATCCGACGCCGTCCACGACTCGATTGGCCTATACGTCTGCCTACCGATCATGCTTGTCAGCCCGTTATCTCGTCGTACTATCATTCTCTCACGCATGATGAGTGCTATCCTCACATCAACGAAACCAAAAGCCAAACTGAACTCGGAACCGCGACCGCGACCGCGACCGCGACCGAAACCGATACCGAAACCGCGACCGAAACCGAAACGAGCATCCCGCTTGCCTTCCGGTTGATGCCACCCCACACAGGTGGGCTGATCCGTCCTTCATCCTTCGCCTCGTGTCGTCTGTGCGAGCTGAGCGAAGGTGTCTATTGTCCACACAGGATCTCGACTCAACTGCGCGTATGTGTTGGCACGACAGACTCGAACGACTACACCAACCTGAACGTGGTCGATGGACTCGTAGTTGGGACCCACCCACTCACCCACCCACGCTGGGTCCGCGGTGAGGGGCTAGAACCAACGAGTGCGAGTGGATTGAAGCCACATGCGTGGGAACAAGTGCGGGGGTTGGTGCCGACTCCTGGTTCACCTTGTCAGCTGAACGCACACGCTGGTTAGATGGTGACATGCTCATCAAATGGAGCCAACATGCGGGCAGCGGTGGAGTGTGGAAAGAAAGACAAGCAAGCACGACGAAGAGCGAGCATTGTCGAGGATAGGATGAGGGTGACGGGAAGGAGGTGATAGATAATGTGCTGGTGTGTGTGTTTGTGTTTGATTGTGTGGTGATTAGTTGTGTTGTTTTATTGTTTTGGTTGTTGTAGTATGCGGTGTGTTTGTGTATGTGAGTGGAGTCGGGCGTGGATCAAAAAGAAGCGCGAGACCGGGTTCGAACCAGTGACCCTTCGAGCTGCAATACAGACGCCTTGAAACTGAGCTACCCGCGCGTCGAAACCAGACTCCTACGCTCACTCAACAAACCCCGCTTTGACAATACACTTGGACAACTTTCACATTACACCAACAACAACACAATACACACATCATCGCCTCCACGCGAACAACTAACCAACAAACCGCCACAACCAGATACACACACGCCACCACACGCCGCACCGGCGCACACGGATCCCAACAACCCAACACAACGCTCCCCACACTACACCCCCACCGCATGCCATTGCTTTACCCTCTACGCACACATTACCCAGACCCCAGACCCCAGATCCATCTGACCATCCATCCCTACGTGGTGATACACAGCTCCTTCCGAATGCGTGTGACCCCGCACTGCTGTCAAACACCCGACCCAAATGCCATCCATCCATCCGACGCCGTCCACGACTCGATTGGCCTATACGTCTGCCTACCGATCATGCTTGTCAGCCCGTTATCTCGTCGTACTATCATTCTCTCACGCATGATGAGTGCTATCCTCACATCAACGAAACCAAAAGCCAAACTGAACTCGGAACCGCGACCGCGACCGCGACCGCGACCGAAACCGATACCGAAACCGCGACCGAAACCGAAACGAGCATCCCGCTTGCCTTCCGGTTGATGCCACCCCACACAGGTGGGCTGATCCGTCCTTCATCCTTCGCCTCGTGTCGTCTGTGCGAGCTGAGCGAAGGTGTCTATTGTCCACACAGGATCTCGACTCAACTGCGCGTATGTGTTGGCACGACAGACTCGAACGACTACACCAACCTGAACGTGGTCGATGGACTCGTAGTTGGGACCCACCCACTCACCCACCCACGCTGGGTCCGCGGTGAGGGGCTAGAACCAACGAGTGCGAGTGGATTGAAGCCACATGCGTGGGAACAAGTGCGGGGGTTGGTGCCGACTCCTGGTTCACCTTGTCAGCTGAACGCACACGCTGGTTAGATGGTGACATGCTCATCAAATGGAGCCAACATGCGGGCAGCGGTGGAGTGTGGAAAGAAAGACAAGCAAGCACGACGAAGAGCGAGCATTGTCGAGGATAGGATGAGGGTGACGGGAAGGAGGTGATAGATAATGTGCTGGTGTGTGTGTTTGTGTTTGATTGTGTGGTGATTAGTTGTGTTGTTTTATTGTTTTGGTTGTTGTAGTATGCGGTGTGTTTGTGTATGTGAGTGGAGTCGGGCGTGGATCAAAAAGAAGCGCGAGACCGGGTTCGAACCAGTGACCCTTCGAGCTGCAATACAGACGCCTTGAAACTGAGCTACCCGCGCGTCGAAACCAGACTCCTACGCTCACTCAACAAACCCCGCTTTGACAATACACTTGGACAACTTTCACATTACACCAACAACAACACAATACACACATCATCGCCTCCACGCGAACAACTAACCAACAAACCGCCACAACCAGATACACACACGCCACCACACGCCGCACCGGCGCACACGGATCCCAACAACCCAACACAACGCTCCCCACACTACACCCCCACCGCATGCCATTGCTTTACCCTCTACGCACACATTACCCAGACCCCAGACCCCAGACCCCAGATCCATCTGACCATCCATCCCTACGTGGTGATACACAGCTCCTTCCGAATGCGTGTGACCCCGCACTGCTGTCAAACACCCGACCCAAATGCCATCCATCCATCCGACGCCGTCCACGACTCGATTGGCCTATACGTCTGCCTACCGATCATGCTTGTCAGCCCGTTATCTCGTCGTACTATCATTCTCTCACGCATGATGAGTGCTATCCTCACATCAACGAAACCAAAAGCCAAACTGAACTCGGAACCGCGACCGCGACCGCGACCGCGACCGAAACCGATACCGAAACCGCGACCGAAACCGAAACGAGCATCCCGCTTGCCTTCCGGTTGATGCCACCCCACACAGGTGGGCTGATCCGTCCTTCATCCTTCGCCTCGTGTCGTCTGTGCGAGCTGAGCGAAGGTGTCTATTGTCCACACAGGATCTCGACTCAACTGCGCGTATGTGTTGGCACGACAGACTCGAACGACTACACCAACCTGAACGTGGTCGATGGACTCGTAGTTGGGACCCACCCACTCACCCACCCACGCTGGGTCCGCGGTGAGGGGCTAGAACCAACGAGTGCGAGTGGATTGAAGCCACATGCGTGGGAACAAGTGCGGGGGTTGGTGCCGACTCCTGGTTCACCTTGTCAGCTGAACGCACACGCTGGTTAGATGGTGACATGCTCATCAAATGGAGCCAACATGCGGGCAGCGGTGGAGTGTGGAAAGAAAGACAAGCAAGCACGACGAAGAGCGAGCATTGTCGAGGATAGGATGAGGGTGACGGGAAGGAGGTGATAGATAATGTGCTGGTGTGTGTGTTTGTGTTTGATTGTGTGGTGATTAGTTGTGTTGTTTTATTGTTTTGGTTGTTGTAGTATGCGGTGTGTTTGTGTATGTGAGTGGAGTCGGGCGTGGATCAAAAAGAAGCGCGAGACCGGGTTCGAACCAGTGACCCTTCGAGCTGCAATCGAAAGCTCTACCACTGAGCTTCACTTCGCAATTTGCTCGCTACCCCTCAAGTGACCAAGTCCAGAAGTGTCCAGTCCAAGCACCCAGCCCAGCTGCCAGCCCATCACCCCCGACCCTCTCCACACCCAGTCGCCATGACCAAGGGTGCTGCGAGAGCCAAGACCAAGCGCAAGAAGCTTGGCATCGGGACGCTGCCGCCACCGCGCCGACCAGTCGGCATCCCATGCGTGCTTCCTTCGGCTTCATCGGGAGAGCCGACATTCACCACATGGAGAGCGCGCGCCAGAGCTCGGCCACCTGGTCGACTCTAATATCAACCCACCGCTGATCAACCCACGCCGTGACCAACACTCACGGCACCCAGCCACCAACCTTCACTCACGAGACCGTTGGGTAACCAACACTCACCGACACCAACCTCAACCCAACCAGCACTCACCGACACCAACCTCAACCCAACCAGCACTCACCGACACCAACCTCAACCCAACCAGCATTCAAGCAACCCAGCATCAACCCAACCGGCATTCAGCCAACCCAGCTTCAACCCAACCAACACTCAAGCAACCCAGCATCAACATACCAGCAAACCAGCAAATGAAGGTCAAGTTAACCCAGTACCCAGCTTCAACGACAACAGAACAACAACCTCAACAACCCAACGAACCATGACGCAAGGATTCATCCTCTCAGCACAAACCGACCAGCCAACCACGAGACTCAACCGAACCTTAGCAACATAGAACCCGCACGGGATTAGCGAGCAGTTAGAAGTCAGTCGTAAATGCTAGTGCAGCAATACAGACGCCTTGAAACTGAGCTACCCGCGCGTCGAAACCAGACTCCTACGCTCACTCAACAAACCCCGCTTTGACAATACACTTGGACAACTTTCACATTACACCAACAACAACACAATACACACATCATCGCCTCCACGCGAACAACTAACCAACAAACCGCCACAACCAGATACACACACGCCACCACACGCCGCACCGGCGCACACGGATCCCAACAACCCAGCACAACGCTCCCCACACTACACCCCCACCGCATGCCATTGCTTTACCCTCTACGCACACATTACCCAGACCCCAGACCCCAGACCCCAGATCCATCTGACCATCCATCCCTACGTGGTGATACACAGCTCCTTCCGAATGCGTGTGACCCCGCACTGCTGTCAAACACCCGACCCAAATGCCATCCATCCATCCGACGCCGTCCACGACTCGATTGGCCTATACGTCTGCCTACCGATCATGCTTGTCAGCCCGTTATCTCGTCGTACTATCATTCTCTCACGCATGATGAGTGCTATCCTCACATCAACGAAACCAAAAGCCAAACTGAACTCGGAACCGCGACCGCGACCGCGACCGCGACCGAAACCGATACCGAAACCGCGACCGAAACCGAAACGAGCATCCCGCTTGCCTTCCGGTTGATGCCACCCCACACAGGTGGGCTGATCCGTCCTTCATCCTTCGCCTCGTGTCGTCTGTGCGAGCTGAGCGAAGGTGTCCATTGTCCACACAGGATCTCGACTCAACTGCGCGTATGTGTTGGCACGACAGACTCGAACGACTACACCAACCTGAACGTGGTCGATGGACTCGTAGTTGGGACCCACCCACTCACCCACCCACGCTGGGTCCGCGGTGAGGGGCTAGAACCAACGAGTGCGAGTGGATTGAAGCCACATGCGTGGGAACAAGTGCGGGGGTTGGTGCCGACTCCTGGTTCACCTTGTCAGCTGAACGCACACGCTGGTTAGATGGTGACATGCTCATCAAATGGAGCCAACATGCGGGCAGCGGTGGAGTGTGGAAAGAAAGACAAGCAAGCACGACGAAGAGCGAGCATTGTCGAGGATAGGATGAGGGTGACGGGAAGGAGGTGATAGATAATGTGCTGGTGTGTGTGTTTGTGTTTGATTGTGTGGTGATTAGTTGTGTTGTTTTATTGTTTTGGTTGTTGTAGTATGCGGTGTGTTTGTGTATGTGAGTGGAGTCGGGCGTGGATCAAAAAGAAGCGCGAGACCGGGTTCGAACCAGTGACCCTTCGAGCTGCAATCGAAAGCTCTACCACTGAGCTACCCGCGCTCACTTCGCAATTTGCTCGCTACCCCTCAAGTGACCAAGTCCAGAAGTGTCCAGTCCAAGCACCCAGCCCAGCTGCCAGCCCATCACCCCCGACCCTCTCCACACCCAGTCGCCATGACCAAGGGTGCTGCGAGAGCCAAGACCAAGCGCAAGAAGCTTGGCATCGGGACGCTGCCGCCACCGCGCCGACCAGTCGGCATCCCATGCGTGCTTCCTTCGGCTTCATCGGGAGAGCCGACATTCACCACATGGAGAGCGCGCGCCAGAGCTCGGCCACCCGGTCGACTCTAATATCAACCCACCGCTGATCAACCCACCGCTGATCAACCCACGCTGTGACCAACACTCACGGCACCCAGCCACCAACCTTCACTCACGAGACCGTTGGGTAACCAACACTCACCGACACCAACCTCAACCCAACCAGCACTCACCGACACCAACCTCAACCCAACCAGCATTCAAGCAACCCAGCATCAACCCAACCGGCATTCAGCCAACCCAGCTTCAACCCAACCAACACTCAACTCACCCAGCATCAACATACCAGCAAACCAGCAAATGAAGGTCAAGTTAACCCAGTACCCAGCTTCAACGACAACAGAACAACAACCTCAACAACCCAACGAACCATGACGCAAGGATTCATCCTCTCAGCACAAACCGACCAGCCAACCACGAGACTCAACCGAACCTTAGCAACATAGAACCCGCACGGGATTAGCGAGCAGTTAGAAGTCAGTCGTAAATGCTAGTGCAGCAATACAGACGCCTTGAAACTGAGCTACCCGCGCGTCGAAACCAGACTCCTACGCTCACTCAACAAACCCCGCTTTGACAATACACTTGGACAACTTTCACATTACACCAACAACAACACAATACACACATCATCGCCTCCACGCGAACAACTAACCAACAAACCGCCACAACCAGATACACACACGCCACCACACGCCGCACCGGCGCACACGGATCCCAACAACCCAACACAACGCTCCCCACACTACACCCCCACCGCATGCCATTGCTTTACCCTCTACGCACACATTACCCAGACCCCAGACCCCAGACCCCAGATCCATCTGACCATCCATCCCTACGTGGTGATACACAGCTCCTTCCGAATGCGTGTGACCCCGCACTGCTGTCAAACACCCGACCCAAATGCCATCCATCCATCCGACGCCGTCCACGACTCGATTGGCCTATACGTCTGCCTACCGATCATGCTTGTCAGCCCGTTATCTCGTCGTACTATCATTCTCTCACGCATGATGAGTGCTATCCTCACATCAACGAAACCAAAAGCCAAACTGAACTCGGAACCGCGACCGCGACCGCGACCGCGACCGAAACCGATACCGAAACCGCGACCGAAACCGAAACGAGCATCCCGCTTGCCTTCCGGTTGATGCCACCCCACACAGGTGGGCTGATCCGTCCTTCATCCTTCGCCTCGTGTCGTCTGTGCGAGCTGAGCGAAGGTGTCTATTGTCCACACAGGATCTCGACTCAACTGCGCGTATGTGTTGGCACGACAGACTCGAACGACTACACCAACCTGAACGTGGTCGATGGACTCGTAGTTGGGACCCACCCACTCACCCACCCACGCTGGGTCCGCGGTGAGGGGCTAGAACCAACGAGTGCGAGTGGATTGAAGCCACATGCGTGGGAACAAGTGCGGGGGTTGGTGCCGACTCCTGGTTCACCTTGTCAGCTGAACGCACACGCTGGTTAGATGGTGACATGCTCATCAAATGGAGCCAACATGCGGGCAGCGGTGGAGTGTGGAAAGAAAGACAAGCAAGCACGACGAAGAGCGAGCATTGTCGAGGATAGGATGAGGGTGACGGGAAGGAGGTGATAGATAATGTGCTGGTGTGTGTGTTTGTGTTTGATTGTGTGGTGATTAGTTGTGTTGTTTTATTGTTTTGGTTGTTGTAGTATGCGGTGTGTTTGTGTATGTGAGTGGAGTCGGGCGTGGATCAAAAAGAAGCGCGAGACCGGGTTCGAACCAGTGACCCTTCGAGCTGCAATCGAAAGCTCTACCACTGAGCTTCACTTCGCAATTTGCTCGCTACCCCTCAAGTGACCAAGTCCAGAAGTGTCCAGTCCAAGCACCCAGCCCAGCTGCCAGCCCATCACCCCCGACCCTCTCCACACCCAGTCGCCATGACCAAGGGTGCTGCGAGAGCCAAGACCAAGCGCAAGAAGCTTGGCATCGGGACGCTGCCGCCACCGCGCCGACCAGTCGGCATCCCATGCGTGCTTCCTTCGGCTTCATCGGGAGAGCCGACATTCACCACATGGAGAGCGCGCGCCAGAGCTCGGCCACCTGGTCGACTCTAATATCAACCCACCGCTGATCAACCCACGCCGTGACCAACACTCACGGCACCCAGCCACCAACCTTCACTCACGAGACCGTTGGGTAACCAACACTCACCGACACCAACCTCAACCCAACCAGCACTCACCGACACCAACCTCAACCCAACCAGCACTCACCGACACCAACCTCAACCCAACCAGCATTCAAGCAACCCAGCATCAACCCAACCGGCATTCAGCCAACCCAGCTTCAACCCAACCAACACTCAAGCAACCCAGCATCAACATACCAGCAAACCAGCAAATGAAGGTCAAGTTAACCCAGTACCCAGCTTCAACGACAACAGAACAACAACCTCAACAACCCAACGAACCATGACGCAAGGATTCATCCTCTCAGCACAAACCGACCAGCCAACCACGAGACTCAACCGAACCTTAGCAACATAGAACCCGCACGGGATTAGCGAGCAGTTAGAAGTCAGTCGTAAATGCTAGTGCAGCAATACAGACGCCTTGAAACTGAGCTACCCGCGCGTCGAAACCAGACTCCTACGCTCACTCAACAAACCCCGCTTTGACAATACACTTGGACAACTTTCACATTACACCAACAACAACACAATACACACATCATCGCCTCCACGCGAACAACTAACCAACAAACCGCCACAACCAGATACACACACGCCACCACACGCCGCACCGGCGCACACGGATCCCAACAACCCAACACAACGCTCCCCACACTACACCCCCACCGCATGCCATTGCTTTACCCTCTACGCACACATTACCCAGACCCCAGACCCCAGACCCCAGATCCATCTGACCATCCATCCCTACGTGGTGATACACAGCTCCTTCCGAATGCGTGTGACCCCGCACTGCTGTCAAACACCCGACCCAAATGCCATCCATCCATCCGACGCCGTCCACGACTCGATTGGCCTATACGTCTGCCTACCGATCATGCTTGTCAGCCCGTTATCTCGTCGTACTATCATTCTCTCACGCATGATGAGTGCTATCCTCACATCAACGAAACCAAAAGCCAAACTGAACTCGGAACCGCGACCGCGACCGCGACCGCGACCGCGACCGAAACCGATACCGAAACCGCGACCGAAACCGAAACGAGCATCCCGCTTGCCTTCCGGTTGATGCCACCCCACACAGGTGGGCTGATCCGTCCTTCATCCTTCGCCTCGTGTCGTCTGTGCGAGCTGAGCGAAGGTGTCCATTGTCCACACAGGATCTCGACTCAACTGCGCGTATGTGTTGGCACGACAGACTCGAACGACTACACCAACCTGAACGTGGTCGATGGACTCGTAGTTGGGACCCACCCACTCACCCACCCACGCTGGGTCCGCGGTGAGGGGCTAGAACCAACGAGTGCGAGTGGATTGAAGCCACATGCGTGGGAACAAGTGCGGGGGTTGGTGCCGACTCCTGGTTCACCTTGTCAGCTGAACGCACACGCTGGTTAGATGGTGACATGCTCATCAAATGGAGCCAACATGCGGGCAGCGGTGGAGTGTGGAAAGAAAGACAAGCAAGCACGACGAAGAGCGAGCATTGTCGAGGATAGGATGAGGGTGACGGGAAGGAGGTGATAGATAATGTGCTGGTGTGTGTGTTTGTGTTTGATTGTGTGGTGATTAGTTGTGTTGTTTTATTGTTTTGGTTGTTGTAGTATGCGGTGTGTTTGTGTATGTGAGTGGAGTCGGGCGTGGATCAAAAAGAAGCGCGAGACCGGGTTCGAACCAGTGACCCTTCGAGCTGCAATCGAAAGCTCTACCACTGAGCTACCCGCGCTCACTTCGCAATTTGCTCGCTACCCCTCAAGTGACCAAGTCCAGAAGTGTCCAGTCCAAGCACCCAGCCCAGCTGCCAGCCCATCACCCCCGACCCTCTCCACACCCAGTCGCCATGACCAAGGGTGCTGCGAGAGCCAAGACCAAGCGCAAGAAGCTTGGCATCGGGACGCTGCCGCCACCGCGCCGACCAGTCGGCATCCCATGCGTGCTTCCTTCGGCTTCATCGGGAGAGCCGACATTCACCACATGGAGAGCGCGCGCCAGAGCTCGGCCACCCGGTCGACTCTAATATCAACCCACCGCTGATCAACCCACGCTGTGACCAACACTCACGGCACCCAGCCACCAACCTTCACTCACGAGACCGTTGGGTAACCAACACTCACCGACACCAACCTCAACCCAACCAGCACTCACCGACACCAACCTCAACCCAACCAGCATTCAAGCAACCCAGCATCAACCCAACCGGCATTCAGCCAACCCAGCTTCAACCCAACCAACACTCAACTCACCCAGCATCAACATACCAGCAAACCAGCAAATGAAGGTCAAGTTAACCCAGTACCCAGCTTCAACGACAACAGAACAACAACCTCAACAACCCAACGAACCATGACGCAAGGATTCATCCTCTCAGCACAAACCGACCAGCCAACCACGAGACTCAACCGAACCTTAGCAACATAGAACCCGCACGGGATTAGCGAGCAGTTAGAAGTCAGTCGTAAATGCTAGTGCAGCAATACAGACGCCTTGAAACTGAGCTACCCGCGCGTCGAAACCAGACTCCTACGCTCACTCAACAAACCCCGCTTTGACAATACACTTGGACAACTTTCACATTACACCAACAACAACACAATACACACATCATCGCCTCCACGCGAACAACTAACCAACAAACCGCCACAACCAGATACACACACGCCACCACACGCCGCACCGGCGCACACGGATCCCAACAACCCAACACAACGCTCCCCACACTACACCCCTACCGCATGCCATTGCTTTACCCTCTACGCACACATTACCCAGACCCCAGACCCCAGACCCCAGATCCATCTGACCATCCATCCCTACGTGGTGATACACAGCTCCTTCCGAATGCGTGTGACCCCGCACTGCTGTCAAACACCCGACCCAAATGCCATCCATCCATCCGACGCCGTCCACGACTCGATTGGCCTATACGTCTGCCTACCGATCATGCTTGTCAGCCCGTTATCTCGTCGTACTATCATTCTCTCACGCATGATGAGTGCTATCCTCACATCAACGAAACCAAAAGCCAAACTGAACTCGGAACCGCGACCGCGACCGCGACCGCGACCGAAACCGATACCGAAACCGCGACCGAAACCGAAACGAGCATCCCGCTTGCCTTCCGGTTGATGCCACCCCACACAGGTGGGCTGATCCGTCCTTCATCCTTCGCCTCGTGTCGTCTGTGCGAGCTGAGCGAAGGTGTCTATTGTCCACACAGGATCTCGACTCAACTGCGCGTATGTGTTGGCACGACAGACTCGAACGACTACACCAACCTGAACGTGGTCGATGGACTCGTAGTTGGGACCCACCCACTCACCCACCCACGCTGGGTCCGCGGTGAGGGGCTAGAACCAACGAGTGCGAGTGGATTGAAGCCACATGCGTGGGAACAAGTGCGGGGGTTGGTGCCGACTCCTGGTTCACCTTGTCAGCTGAACGCACACGCTGGTTAGATGGTGACATGCTCATCAAATGGAGCCAACATGCGGGCAGCGGTGGAGTGTGGAAAGAAAGACAAGCAAGCACGACGAAGAGCGAGCATTGTCGAGGATAGGATGAGGGTGACGGGAAGGAGGTGATAGATAATGTGCTGGTGTGTGTGTTTGTGTTTGATTGTGTGGTGATTAGTTGTGTTGTTTTATTGTTTTGGTTGTTGTAGTATGCGGTGTGTTTGTGTATGTGAGTGGAGTCGGGCGTGGATCAAAAAGAAGCGCGAGACCGGGTTCGAACCAGTGACCCTTCGAGCTGCAATCGAAAGCTCTACCACTGAGCTACCCGCGCTCACTTCGCAATTTGCTCGCTACCCCTCAAGTGACCAAGTCCAGAAGTGTCCAGTCCAAGCACCCAGCCCAGCTGCCAGCCCATCACCCCCGACCCTCTCCACACCCAGTCGCCATGACCAAGGGTGCTGCGAGAGCCAAGACCAAGCGCAAGAAGCTTGGCATCGGGACGCTGCCGCCACCGCGCCGACCAGTCGGCATCCCATGCGTGCTTCCTTCGGCTTCATCGGGAGAGCCGACATTCACCACATGGAGAGCGCGCGCCAGAGCTCGGCCACCCGGTCGACTCTAATATCAACCCACCGCTGATCAACCCACGCTGTGACCAACACTCACGGCACCCAGCCACCAACCTTCACTCACGAGACCGTTGGGTAACCAACACTCACCGACACCAACCTCAACCCAACCAGCACTCACCGACACCAACCTCAACCCAACCAGCATTCAAGCAACCCAGCATCAACCCAACCGGCATTCAGCCAACCCAGCTTCAACCCAACCAACACTCAACTCACCCAGCATCAACATACCAGCAAACCAGCAAATGAAGGTCAAGTTAACCCAGTACCCAGCTTCAACGACAACAGAACAACAACCTCAACAACCCAACGAACCATGACGCAAGGATTCATCCTCTCAGCACAAACCGACCAGCCAACCACGAGACTCAACCGAACCTTAGCAACATAGAACCCGCACGGGATTAGCGAGCAGTTAGAAGTCAGTCGTAAATGCTAGTGCAGCAATACAGACGCCTTGAAACTGAGCTACCCGCGCGTCGAAACCAGACTCCTACGCTCACTCAACAAACCCCGCTTTGACAATACACTTGGACAACTTTCACATTACACCAACAACAACACAATACACACATCATCGCCTCCACGCGAACAACTAACCAACAAACCGCCACAACCAGATACACACACGCCACCACACGCCGCACCGGCGCACACGGATCCCAACAACCCAACACAACGCTCCCCACACTACACCCCCACCGCATGCCATTGCTTTACCCTCTACGCACACATTACCCAGACCCCAGACCCCAGACCCCAGATCCATCTGACCATCCATCCCTACGTGGTGATACACAGCTCCTTCCGAATGCGTGTGACCCCGCACTGCTGTCAAACACCCGACCCAAATGCCATCCATCCATCCGACGCCGTCCACGACTCGATTGGCCTATACGTCTGCCTACCGATCATGCTTGTCAGCCCGTTATCTCGTCGTACTATCATTCTCTCACGCATGATGAGTGCTATCCTCACATCAACGAAACCAAAAGCCAAACTGAACTCGGAACCGCGACCGCGACCGCGACCGCGACCGCGACCGAAACCGATACCGAAACCGCGACCGAAACCGAAACGAGCATCCCGCTTGCCTTCCGGTTGATGCCACCCCACACAGGTGGGCTGATCCGTCCTTCATCCTTCGCCTCGTGTCGTCTGTGCGAGCTGAGCGAAGGTGTCCATTGTCCACACAGGATCTCGACTCAACTGCGCGTATGTGTTGGCACGACAGACTCGAACGACTACACCAACCTGAACGTGGTCGATGGACTCGTAGTTGGGACCCACCCACTCACCCACCCACGCTGGGTCCGCGGTGAGGGGCTAGAACCAACGAGTGCGAGTGGATTGAAGCCACATGCGTGGGAACAAGTGCGGGGGTTGGTGCCGACTCCTGGTTCACCTTGTCAGCTGAACGCACACGCTGGTTAGATGGTGACATGCTCATCAAATGGAGCCAACATGCGGGCAGCGGTGGAGTGTGGAAAGAAAGACAAGCAAGCACGACGAAGAGCGAGCATTGTCGAGGATAGGATGAGGGTGACGGGAAGGAGGTGATAGATAATGTGCTGGTGTGTGTGTTTGTGTTTGATTGTGTGGTGATTAGTTGTGTTGTTTTATTGTTTTGGTTGTTGTAGTATGCGGTGTGTTTGTGTATGTGAGTGGAGTCGGGCGTGGATCAAAAAGAAGCGCGAGACCGGGTTCGAACCAGTGACCCTTCGAGCTGCAATCGAAAGCTCTACCACTGAGCTACCCGCGCTCACTTCGCAATTTGCTCGCTACCCCTCAAGTGACCAAGTCCAGAAGTGTCCAGTCCAAGCACCCAGCCCAGCTGCCAGCCCATCACCCCCGACCCTCTCCACACCCAGTCGCCATGACCAAGGGTGCTGCGAGAGCCAAGACCAAGCGCAAGAAGCTTGGCATCGGGACGCTGCCGCCACCGCGCCGACCAGTCGGCATCCCATGCGTGCTTCCTTCGGCTTCATCGGGAGAGCCGACATTCACCACATGGAGAGCGCGCGCCAGAGCTCGGCCACCCGGTCGACTCTAATATCAACCCACCGCTGATCAACCCACCGCTGATCAACCCACGCTGTGACCAACACTCACGGCACCCAGCCACCAACCTTCACTCACGAGACCGTTGGGTAACCAACACTCACCGACACCAACCTCAACCCAACCAGCACTCACCGACACCAACCTCAACCCAACCAGCATTCAAGCAACCCAGCATCAACCCAACCGGCATTCAGCCAACCCAGCTTCAACCCAACCAACACTCAACTCACCCAGCATCAACATACCAGCAAACCAGCAAATGAAGGTCAAGTTAACCCAGTACCCAGCTTCAACGACAACAGAACAACAACCTCAACAACCCAACGAACCATGACGCAAGGATTCATCCTCTCAGCACAAACCGACCAGCCAACCACGAGACTCAACCGAACCTTAGCAACATAGAACCCGCACGGGATTAGCGAGCAGTTAGAAGTCAGTCGTAAATGCTAGTGCAGCAATACAGACGCCTTGAAACTGAGCTACCCGCGCGTCGAAACCAGACTCCTACGCTCACTCAACAAACCCCGCTTTGACAATACACTTGGACAACTTTCACATTACACCAACAACAACACAATACACACATCATCGCCTCCACGCGAACAACTAACCAACAAACCGCCACAACCAGATACACACACGCCACCACACGCCGCACCGGCGCACACGGATCCCAACAACCCAACACAACGCTCCCCACACTACACCCCTACCGCATGCCATTGCTTTACCCTCTACGCACACATTACCCAGACCCCAGACCCCAGACCCCAGATCCATCTGACCATCCATCCCTACGTGGTGATACACAGCTCCTTCCGAATGCGTGTGACCCCGCACTGCTGTCAAACACCCGACCCAAATGCCATCCATCCATCCGACGCCGTCCACGACTCGATTGGCCTATACGTCTGCCTACCGATCATGCTTGTCAGCCCGTTATCTCGTCGTACTATCATTCTCTCACGCATGATGAGTGCTATCCTCACATCAACGAAACCAAAAGCCAAACTGAACTCGGAACCGCGACCGCGACCGCGACCGCGACCGAAACCGATACCGAAACCGCGACCGAAACCGAAACGAGCATCCCGCTTGCCTTCCGGTTGATGCCACCCCACACAGGTGGGCTGATCCGTCCTTCATCCTTCGCCTCGTGTCGTCTGTGCGAGCTGAGCGAAGGTGTCTATTGTCCACACAGGATCTCGACTCAACTGCGCGTATGTGTTGGCACGACAGACTCGAACGACTACACCAACCTGAACGTGGTCGATGGACTCGTAGTTGGGACCCACCCACTCACCCACCCACGCTGGGTCCGCGGTGAGGGGCTAGAACCAACGAGTGCGAGTGGATTGAAGCCACATGCGTGGGAACAAGTGCGGGGGTTGGTGCCGACTCCTGGTTCACCTTGTCAGCTGAACGCACACGCTGGTTAGATGGTGACATGCTCATCAAATGGAGCCAACATGCGGGCAGCGGTGGAGTGTGGAAAGAAAGACAAGCAAGCACGACGAAGAGCGAGCATTGTCGAGGATAGGATGAGGGTGACGGGAAGGAGGTGATAGATAATGTGCTGGTGTGTGTGTTTGTGTTTGATTGTGTGGTGATTAGTTGTGTTGTTTTATTGTTTTGGTTGTTGTAGTATGCGGTGTGTTTGTGTATGTGAGTGGAGTCGGGCGTGGATCAAAAAGAAGCGCGAGACCGGGTTCGAACCAGTGACCCTTCGAGCTGCAATCGAAAGCTCTACCACTGAGCTACCCGCGCTCACTTCGCAATTTGCTCGCTACCCCTCAAGTGACCAAGTCCAGAAGTGTCCAGTCCAAGCACCCAGCCCAGCTGCCAGCCCATCACCCCCGACCCTCTCCACACCCAGTCGCCATGACCAAGGGTGCTGCGAGAGCCAAGACCAAGCGCAAGAAGCTTGGCATCGGGACGCTGCCGCCACCGCGCCGACCAGTCGGCATCCCATGCGTGCTTCCTTCGGCTTCATCGGGAGAGCCGACATTCACCACATGGAGAGCGCGCGCCAGAGCTCGGCCACCCGGTCGACTCTAATATCAACCCACCGCTGATCAACCCACCGCTGATCAACCCACGCTGTGACCAACACTCACGGCACCCAGCCACCAACCTTCACTCACGAGACCGTTGGGTAACCAACACTCACCGACACCAACCTCAACCCAACCAGCACTCACCGACACCAACCTCAACCCAACCAGCATTCAAGCAACCCAGCATCAACCCAACCGGCATTCAGCCAACCCAGCTTCAACCCAACCAACACTCAACTCACCCAGCATCAACATACCAGCAAACCAGCAAATGAAGGTCAAGTTAACCCAGTACCCAGCTTCAACGACAACAGAACAACAACCTCAACAACCCAACGAACCATGACGCAAGGATTCATCCTCTCAGCACAAACCGACCAGCCAACCACGAGACTCAACCGAACCTTAGCAACATAGAACCCGCACGGGATTAGCGAGCAGTTAGAAGTCAGTCGTAAATGCTAGTGCAGCAATACAGACGCCTTGAAACTGAGCTACCCGCGCGTCGAAACCAGACTCCTACGCTCACTCAACAAACCCCGCTTTGACAATACACTTGGACAACTTTCACATTACACCAACAACAACACAATACACACATCATCGCCTCCACGCGAACAACTAACCAACAAACCGCCACAACCAGATACACACACGCCACCACACGCCGCACCGGCGCACACGGATCCCAACAACCCAACACAACGCTCCCCACACTACACCCCCACCGCATGCCATTGCTTTACCCTCTACGCACACATTACCCAGACCCCAGACCCCAGACCCCAGATCCATCTGACCATCCATCCCTACGTGGTGATACACAGCTCCTTCCGAATGCGTGTGACCCCGCACTGCTGTCAAACACCCGACCCAAATGCCATCCATCCATCCGACGCCGTCCACGACTCGATTGGCCTATACGTCTGCCTACCGATCATGCTTGTCAGCCCGTTATCTCGTCGTACTATCATTCTCTCACGCATGATGAGTGCTATCCTCACATCAACGAAACCAAAAGCCAAACTGAACTCGGAACCGCGACCGCGACCGCGACCGCGACCGCGACCGCGACCGCGACCGAAACCGATACCGAAACCGCGACCGAAACCGAAACGAGCATCCCGCTTGCCTTCCGGTTGATGCCACCCCACACAGGTGGGCTGATCCGTCCTTCATCCTTCGCCTCGTGTCGTCTGTGCGAGCTGAGCGAAGGTGTCTATTGTCCACACAGGATCTCGACTCAACTGCGCGTATGTGTTGGCACGACAGACTCGAACGACTACACCAACCTGAACGTGGTCGATGGACTCGTAGTTGGGACCCACCCACTCACCCACCCACGCTGGGTCCGCGGTGAGGGGCTAGAACCAACGAGTGCGAGTGGATTGAAGCCACATGCGTGGGAACAAGTGCGGGGGTTGGTGCCGACTCCTGGTTCACCTTGTCAGCTGAACGCACACGCTGGTTAGATGGTGACATGCTCATCAAATGGAGCCAACATGCGGGCAGCGGTGGAGTGTGGAAAGAAAGACAAGCAAGCACGACGAAGAGCGAGCATTGTCGAGGATAGGATGAGGGTGACGGGAAGGAGGTGATAGATAATGTGCTGGTGTGTGTGTTTGTGTTTGATTGTGTGGTGATTAGTTGTGTTGTTTTATTGTTTTGGTTGTTGTAGTATGCGGTGTGTTTGTGTATGTGAGTGGAGTCGGGCGTGGATCAAAAAGAAGCGCGAGACCGGGTTCGAACCAGTGACCCTTCGAGCTGCAATCGAAAGCTCTACCACTGAGCTACCCGCGCGTCGAAACCAGACTCCTACGCTCACTCAACAAACCCCGCTTTGACAATACACTTGGACAACTTTCACATTACACCAACAACAACACAATACACACATCATCGCCTCCACGCGAACAACTAACCAACAAACCGCCACAACCAGATACACACACGCCACCACACGCCGCACCGGCGCACACGGATCCCAACAACCCAACACAACGCTCCCCACACTACACCCCCACCGCATGCCATTGCTTTACCCTCTACGCACACATTACCCAGACCCCAGACCCCAGACCCCAGATCCATCTGACCATCCATCCCTACGTGGTGATACACAGCTCCTTCCGAATGCGTGTGACCCCGCACTGCTGTCAAACACCCGACCCAAATGCCATCCATCCATCCGACGCCGTCCACGACTCGATTGGCCTATACGTCTGCCTACCGATCATGCTTGTCAGCCCGTTATCTCGTCGTACTATCATTCTCTCACGCATGATGAGTGCTATCCTCACATCAACGAAACCAAAAGCCAAACTGAACTCGGAACCGCGACCGCGACCGCGACCGCGACCGCGACCGCGACCGCGACCGAAACCGATACCGAAACCGCGACCGAAACCGAAACGAGCATCCCGCTTGCCTTCCGGTTGATGCCACCCCACACAGGTGGGCTGATCCGTCCTTCATCCTTCGCCTCGTGTCGTCTGTGCGAGCTGAGCGAAGGTGTCTATTGTCCACACAGGATCTCGACTCAACTGCGCGTATGTGTTGGCACGACAGACTCGAACGACTACACCAACCTGAACGTGGTCGATGGACTCGTAGTTGGGACCCACCCACTCACCCACCCACGCTGGGTCCGCGGTGAGGGGCTAGAACCAACGAGTGCGAGTGGATTGAAGCCACATGCGTGGGAACAAGTGCGGGGGTTGGTGCCGACTCCTGGTTCACCTTGTCAGCTGAACGCACACGCTGGTTAGATGGTGACATGCTCATCAAATGGAGCCAACATGCGGGCAGCGGTGGAGTGTGGAAAGAAAGACAAGCAAGCACGACGAAGAGCGAGCATTGTCGAGGATAGGATGAGGGTGACGGGAAGGAGGTGATAGATAATGTGCTGGTGTGTGTGTTTGTGTTTGATTGTGTGGTGATTAGTTGTGTTGTTTTATTGTTTTGGTTGTTGTAGTATGCGGTGTGTTTGTGTATGTGAGTGGAGTCGGGCGTGGATCAAAAAGAAGCGCGAGACCGGGTTCGAACCAGTGACCCTTCGAGCTGCAATCGAAAGCTCTACCACTGAGCTACCCGCGCGTCGAAACCAGACTCCTACGCTCACTCAACAAACCCCGCTTTGACAATACACTTGGACAACTTTCACATTACACCAACAACAACACAATACACACATCATCGCCTCCACGCGAACAACTAACCAACAAACCGCCACAACCAGATACACACACGCCACCACACGCCGCACCGGCGCACACGGATCCCAACAACCCAACACAACGCTCCCCACACTACACCCCCACCGCATGCCATTGCTTTACCCTCTACGCACACATTACCCAGACCCCAGACCCCAGACCCCAGATCCATCTGACCATCCATCCCTACGTGGTGATACACAGCTCCTTCCGAATGCGTGTGACCCCGCACTGCTGTCAAACACCCGACCCAAATGCCATCCATCCATCCGACGCCGTCCACGACTCGATTGGCCTATACGTCTGCCTACCGATCATGCTTGTCAGCCCGTTATCTCGTCGTACTATCATTCTCTCACGCATGATGAGTGCTATCCTCACATCAACGAAACCAAAAGCCAAACTGAACTCGGAACCGCGACCGCGACCGCGACCGCGACCGCGACCGAAACCGATACCGAAACCGCGACCGAAACCGAAACGAGCATCCCGCTTGCCTTCCGGTTGATGCCACCCCACACAGGTGGGCTGATCCGTCCTTCATCCTTCGCCTCGTGTCGTCTGTGCGAGCTGAGCGAAGGTGTCTATTGTCCACACAGGATCTCGACTCAACTGCGCGTATGTGTTGGCACGACAGACTCGAACGACTACACCAACCTGAACGTGGTCGATGGACTCGTAGTTGGGACCCACCCACTCACCCACCCACGCTGGGTCCGCGGTGAGGGGCTAGAACCAACGAGTGCGAGTGGATTGAAGCCACATGCGTGGGAACAAGTGCGGGGGTTGGTGCCGACTCCTGGTTCACCTTGTCAGCTGAACGCACACGCTGGTT
Organism: Pythium myriotylum; assembly: GCA_023091665.1. Classification (NCBI taxonomy): domain Eukaryota; phylum Oomycota; class Peronosporomycetes; order Pythiales; family Pythiaceae; genus Pythium; species Pythium myriotylum. The sequence continues at coordinate 1,563,685 of JALJCQ010000014.1, forward strand.
AGATGGTGACATGCTCATCAAATGGAGCCAACATGCGGGCAGCGGTGGAGTGTGGAAAGAAAGACAAGCAAGCACGACGAAGAGCGAGCATTGTCGAGGATAGGATGAGGGTGACGGGAAGGAGGTGATAGATAATGTGCTGGTGTGTGTGTTTGTGTTTGATTGTGTGGTGATTAGTTGTGTTGTTTTATTGTTTTGGTTGTTGTAGTATGCGGTGTGTTTGTGTATGTGAGTGGAGTCGGGCGTGGATCAAAAAGAAGCGCGAGACCGGGTTCGAACCAGTGACCCTTCGAGCTGCAATCGAAAGCTCTACCACTGAGCTACCCGCGCGTCGAAACCAGACTCCTACGCTCACTCAACAAACCCCGCTTTGACAATACACTTGGACAACTTTCACATTACACCAACAACAACACAATACACACATCATCGCCTCCACGCGAACAACTAACCAACAAACCGCCACAACCAGATACACACACGCCACCACACGCCGCACCGGCGCACACGGATCCCAACAACCCAACACAACGCTCCCCACACTACACCCCCACCGCATGCCATTGCTTTACCCTCTACGCACACATTACCCAGACCCCAGACCCCAGATCCATCTGACCATCCATCCCTACGTGGTGATACACAGCTCCTTCCGAATGCGTGTGACCCCGCACTGCTGTCAAACACCCGACCCAAATGCCATCCATCCATCCGACGCCGTCCACGACTCGATTGGCCTATACGTCTGCCTACCGATCATGCTTGTCAGCCCGTTATCTCGTCGTACTATCATTCTCTCACGCATGATGAGTGCTATCCTCACATCAACGAAACCAAAAGCCAAACTGAACTCGGAACCGCGACCGCGACCGCGACCGCGACCGCGACCGCGACCGCGACCGAAACCGATACCGAAACCGCGACCGAAACCGAAACGAGCATCCCGCTTGCCTTCCGGTTGATGCCACCCCACACAGGTGGGCTGATCCGTCCTTCATCCTTCGCCTCGTGTCGTCTGTGCGAGCTGAGCGAAGGTGTCTATTGTCCACACAGGATCTCGACTCAACTGCGCGTATGTGTTGGCACGACAGACTCGAACGACTACACCAACCTGAACGTGGTCGATGGACTCGTAGTTGGGACCCACCCACTCACCCACCCACGCTGGGTCCGCGGTGAGGGGCTAGAACCAACGAGTGCGAGTGGATTGAAGCCACATGCGTGGGAACAAGTGCGGGGGTTGGTGCCGACTCCTGGTTCACCTTGTCAGCTGAACGCACACGCTGGTTAGATGGTGACATGCTCATCAAATGGAGCCAACATGCGGGCAGCGGTGGAGTGTGGAAAGAAAGACAAGCAAGCACGACGAAGAGCGAGCATTGTCGAGGATAGGATGAGGGTGACGGGAAGGAGGTGATAGATAATGTGCTGGTGTGTGTGTTTGTGTTTGATTGTGTGGTGATTAGTTGTGTTGTTTTATTGTTTTGGTTGTTGTAGTATGCGGTGTGTTTGTGTATGTGAGTGGAGTCGGGCGTGGATCAAAAAGAAGCGCGAGACCGGGTTCGAACCAGTGACCCTTCGAGCTGCAATCGAAAGCTCTACCACTGAGCTACCCGCGCGTCGAAACCAGACTCCTACGCTCACTCAACAAACCCCGCTTTGACAATACACTTGGACAACTTTCACATTACACCAACAACAACACAATACACACATCATCGCCTCCACGCGAACAACTAACCAACAAACCGCCACAACCAGATACACACACGCCACCACACGCCGCACCGGCGCACACGGATCCCAACAACCCAACACAACGCTCCCCACACTACACCCCCACCGCATGCCATTGCTTTACCCTCTACGCACACATTACCCAGACCCCAGACCCCAGACCCCAGATCCATCTGACCATCCATCCCTACGTGGTGATACACAGCTCCTTCCGAATGCGTGTGACCCCGCACTGCTGTCAAACACCCGACCCAAATGCCATCCATCCATCCGACGCCGTCCACGACTCGATTGGCCTATACGTCTGCCTACCGATCATGCTTGTCAGCCCGTTATCTCGTCGTACTATCATTCTCTCACGCATGATGAGTGCTATCCTCACATCAACGAAACCAAAAGCCAAACTGAACTCGGAACCGCGACCGCGACCGCGACCGCGACCGCGACCGCGACCGCGACCGAAACCGATACCGAAACCGCGACCGAAACCGAAACGAGCATCCCGCTTGCCTTCCGGTTGATGCCACCCCACACAGGTGGGCTGATCCGTCCTTCATCCTTCGCCTCGTGTCGTCTGTGCGAGCTGAGCGAAGGTGTCTATTGTCCACACAGGATCTCGACTCAACTGCGCGTATGTGTTGGCACGACAGACTCGAACGACTACACCAACCTGAACGTGGTCGATGGACTCGTAGTTGGGACCCACCCACTCACCCACCCACGCTGGGTCCGCGGTGAGGGGCTAGAACCAACGAGTGCGAGTGGATTGAAGCCACATGCGTGGGAACAAGTGCGGGGGTTGGTGCCGACTCCTGGTTCACCTTGTCAGCTGAACGCACACGCTGGTTAGATGGTGACATGCTCATCAAATGGAGCCAACATGCGGGCAGCGGTGGAGTGTGGAAAGAAAGACAAGCAAGCACGACGAAGAGCGAGCATTGTCGAGGATAGGATGAGGGTGACGGGAAGGAGGTGATAGATAATGTGCTGGTGTGTGTGTTTGTGTTTGATTGTGTGGTGATTAGTTGTGTTGTTTTATTGTTTTGGTTGTTGTAGTATGCGGTGTGTTTGTGTATGTGAGTGGAGTCGGGCGTGGATCAAAAAGAAGCGCGAGACCGGGTTCGAACCAGTGACCCTTCGAGCTGCAATCGAAAGCTCTACCACTGAGCTACCCGCGCGTCGAAACCAGACTCCTACGCTCACTCAACAAACCCCGCTTTGACAATACACTTGGACAACTTTCACATTACACCAACAACAACACAATACACACATCATCGCCTCCACGCGAACAACTAACCAACAAACCGCCACAACCAGATACACACACGCCACCACACGCCGCACCGGCGCACACGGATCCCAACAACCCAGCACAACGCTCCCCACACTACACCCCCACCGCATGCCATTGCTTTACCCTCTACGCACACATTACCCAGACCCCAGACCCCAGACCCCAGATCCATCTGACCATCCATCCCTACGTGGTGATACACAGCTCCTTCCGAATGCGTGTGACCCCGCACTGCTGTCAAACACCCGACCCAAATGCCATCCATCCATCCGACGCCGTCCACGACTCGATTGGCCTATACGTCTGCCTACCGATCATGCTTGTCAGCCCGTTATCTCGTCGTACTATCATTCTCTCACGCATGATGAGTGCTATCCTCACATCAACGAAACCAAAAGCCAAACTGAACTCGGAACCGCGACCGCGACCGCGACCGCGACCGCGACCGAAACCGATACCGAAACCGCGACCGAAACCGAAACGAGCATCCCGCTTGCCTTCCGGTTGATGCCACCCCACACAGGTGGGCTGATCCGTCCTTCATCCTTCGCCTCGTGTCGTCTGTGCGAGCTGAGCGAAGGTGTCTATTGTCCACACAGGATCTCGACTCAACTGCGCGTATGTGTTGGCACGACAGACTCGAACGACTACACCAACCTGAACGTGGTCGATGGACTCGTAGTTGGGACCCACCCACTCACCCACCCACGCTGGGTCCGCGGTGAGGGGCTAGAACCAACGAGTGCGAGTGGATTGAAGCCACATGCGTGGGAACAAGTGCGGGGGTTGGTGCCGACTCCTGGTTCACCTTGTCAGCTGAACGCACACGCTGGTTAGATGGTGACATGCTCATCAAATGGAGCCAACATGCGGGCAGCGGTGGAGTGTGGAAAGAAAGACAAGCAAGCACGACGAAGAGCGAGCATTGTCGAGGATAGGATGAGGGTGACGGGAAGGAGGTGATAGATAATGTGCTGGTGTGTGTGTTTGTGTTTGATTGTGTGGTGATTAGTTGTGTTGTTTTATTGTTTTGGTTGTTGTAGTATGCGGTGTGTTTGTGTATGTGAGTGGAGTCGGGCGTGGATCAAAAAGAAGCGCGAGACCGGGTTCGAACCAGTGACCCTTCGAGCTGCAATCGAAAGCTCTACCACTGAGCTACCCGCGCGTCGAAACCAGACTCCTACGCTCACTCAACAAACCCCGCTTTGACAATACACTTGGACAACTTTCACATTACACCAACAACAACACAATACACACATCATCGCCTCCACGCGAACAACTAACCAACAAACCGCCACAACCAGATACACACACGCCACCACACGCCGCACCGGCGCACACGGATCCCAACAACCCAACACAACGCTCCCCACACTACACCCCCACCGCATGCCATTGCTTTACCCTCTACGCACACATTACCCAGACCCCAGACCCCAGATCCATCTGACCATCCATCCCTACGTGGTGATACACAGCTCCTTCCGAATGCGTGTGACCCCGCACTGCTGTCAAACACCCGACCCAAATGCCATCCATCCATCCGACGCCGTCCACGACTCGATTGGCCTATACGTCTGCCTACCGATCATGCTTGTCAGCCCGTTATCTCGTCGTACTATCATTCTCTCACGCATGATGAGTGCTATCCTCACATCAACGAAACCAAAAGCCAAACTGAACTCGGAACCGCGACCGCGACCGCGACCGCGACCGCGACCGAAACCGATACCGAAACCGCGACCGAAACCGAAACGAGCATCCCGCTTGCCTTCCGGTTGATGCCACCCCACACAGGTGGGCTGATCCGTCCTTCATCCTTCGCCTCGTGTCGTCTGTGCGAGCTGAGCGAAGGTGTCTATTGTCCACACAGGATCTCGACTCAACTGCGCGTATGTGTTGGCACGACAGACTCGAACGACTACACCAACCTGAACGTGGTCGATGGACTCGTAGTTGGGACCCACCCACTCACCCACCCACGCTGGGTCCGCGGTGAGGGGCTAGAACCAACGAGTGCGAGTGGATTGAAGCCACATGCGTGGGAACAAGTGCGGGGGTTGGTGCCGACTCCTGGTTCACCTTGTCAGCTGAACGCACACGCTGGTTAGATGGTGACATGCTCATCAAATGGAGCCAACATGCGGGCAGCGGTGGAGTGTGGAAAGAAAGACAAGCAAGCACGACGAAGAGCGAGCATTGTCGAGGATAGGATGAGGGTGACGGGAAGGAGGTGATAGATAATGTGCTGGTGTGTGTGTTTGTGTTTGATTGTGTGGTGATTAGTTGTGTTGTTTTATTGTTTTGGTTGTTGTAGTATGCGGTGTGTTTGTGTATGTGAGTGGAGTCGGGCGTGGATCAAAAAGAAGCGCGAGACCGGGTTCGAACCAGTGACCCTTCGAGCTGCAATCGAAAGCTCTACCACTGAGCTACCCGCGCGTCGAAACCAGACTCCTACGCTCACTCAACAAACCCCGCTTTGACAATACACTTGGACAACTTTCACATTACACCAACAACAACACAATACACACATCATCGCCTCCACGCGAACAACTAACCAACAAACCGCCACAACCAGATACACACACGCCACCACACGCCGCACCGGCGCACACGGATCCCAACAACCCAACACAACGCTCCCCACCGCATGCCATTGCTTTACCCTCTACGCACACATTACCCAGACCCCAGACCCCAGACCCCAGATCCATCTGACCATCCATCCCTACGTGGTGATACACAGCTCCTTCCGAATGCGTGTGACCCCGCACTGCTGTCAAACACCCGACCCAAATGCCATCCATCCATCCGACGCCGTCCACGACTCGATTGGCCTATACGTCTGCCTACCGATCATGCTTGTCAGCCCGTTATCTCGTCGTACTATCATTCTCTCACGCATGATGAGTGCTATCCTCACATCAACGAAACCAAAAGCCAAACTGAACTCGGAACCGCGACCGCGACCGCGACCGCGACCGCGACCGCGACCGCGACCGCGACCGAAACCGATACCGAAACCGCGACCGAAACCGAAACGAGCATCCCGCTTGCCTTCCGGTTGATGCCACCCCACACAGGTGGGCTGATCCGTCCTTCATCCTTCGCCTCGTGTCGTCTGTGCGAGCTGAGCGAAGGTGTCTATTGTCCACACAGGATCTCGACTCAACTGCGCGTATGTGTTGGCACGACAGACTCGAACGACTACACCAACCTGAACGTGGTCGATGGACTCGTAGTTGGGACCCACCCACTCACCCACCCACGCTGGGTCCGCGGTGAGGGGCTAGAACCAACGAGTGCGAGTGGATTGAAGCCACATGCGTGGGAACAAGTGCGGGGGTTGGTGCCGACTCCTGGTTCACCTTGTCAGCTGAACGCACACGCTGGTTAGATGGTGACATGCTCATCAAATGGAGCCAACATGCGGGCAGCGGTGGAGTGTGGAAAGAAAGACAAGCAAGCACGACGAAGAGCGAGCATTGTCGAGGATAGGATGAGGGTGACGGGAAGGAGGTGATAGATAATGTGCTGGTGTGTGTGTTTGTGTTTGATTGTGTGGTGATTAGTTGTGTTGTTTTATTGTTTTGGTTGTTGTAGTATGCGGTGTGTTTGTGTATGTGAGTGGAGTCGGGCGTGGATCAAAAAGAAGCGCGAGACCGGGTTCGAACCAGTGACCCTTCGAGCTGCAATCGAAAGCTCTACCACTGAGCTACCCGCGCGTCGAAACCAGACTCCTACGCTCACTCAACAAACCCCGCTTTGACAATACACTTGGACAACTTTCACATTACACCAACAACAACACAATACACACATCATCGCCTCCACGCGAACAACTAACCAACAAACCGCCACAACCAGATACACACACGCCACCACACGCCGCACCGGCGCACACGGATCCCAACAACCCAGCACAACGCTCCCCACACTACACCCCCACCGCATGCCATTGCTTTACCCTCTACGCACACATTACCCAGACCCCAGACCCCAGACCCCAGATCCATCTGACCATCCATCCCTACGTGGTGATACACAGCTCCTTCCGAATGCGTGTGACCCCGCACTGCTGTCAAACACCCGACCCAAATGCCATCCATCCATCCGACGCCGTCCACGACTCGATTGGCCTATACGTCTGCCTACCGATCATGCTTGTCAGCCCGTTATCTCGTCGTACTATCATTCTCTCACGCATGATGAGTGCTATCCTCACATCAACGAAACCAAAAGCCAAACTGAACTCGGAACCGCGACCGCGACCGCGACCGCGACCGCGACCGAAACCGATACCGAAACCGCGACCGAAACCGAAACGAGCATCCCGCTTGCCTTCCGGTTGATGCCACCCCACACAGGTGGGCTGATCCGTCCTTCATCCTTCGCCTCGTGTCGTCTGTGCGAGCTGAGCGAAGGTGTCCATTGTCCACACAGGATCTCGACTCAACTGCGCGTATGTGTTGGCACGACAGACTCGAACGACTACACCAACCTGAACGTGGTCGATGGACTCGTAGTTGGGACCCACCCACTCACCCACCCACGCTGGGTCCGCGGTGAGGGGCTAGAACCAACGAGTGCGAGTGGATTGAAGCCACATGCGTGGGAACAAGTGCGGGGGTTGGTGCCGACTCCTGGTTCACCTTGTCAGCTGAACGCACACGCTGGTTAGATGGTGACATGCTCATCAAATGGAGCCAACATGCGGGCAGCGGTGGAGTGTGGAAAGAAAGACAAGCAAGCACGACGAAGAGCGAGCATTGTCGAGGATAGGATGAGGGTGACGGGAAGGAGGTGATAGATAATGTGCTGGTGTGTGTGTTTGTGTTTGATTGTGTGGTGATTAGTTGTGTTGTTTTATTGTTTTGGTTGTTGTAGTATGCGGTGTGTTTGTGTATGTGAGTGGAGTCGGGCGTGGATCAAAAAGAAGCGCGAGACCGGGTTCGAACCAGTGACCCTTCGAGCTGCAATCGAAAGCTCTACCACTGAGCTACCCGCGCGTCGAAACCAGACTCCTACGCTCACTCAACAAACCCCGCTTTGACAATACACTTGGACAACTTTCACATTACACCAACAACAACACAATACACACATCATCGCCTCCACGCGAACAACTAACCAACAAACCGCCACAACCAGATACACACACGCCACCACACGCCGCACCGGCGCACACGGATCCCAACAACCCAGCACAACGCTCCCCACACTACACCCCCACCGCATGCCATTGCTTTACCCTCTACGCACACATTACCCAGACCCCAGACCCCAGACCCCAGATCCATCTGACCATCCATCCCTACGTGGTGATACACAGCTCCTTCCGAATGCGTGTGACCCCGCACTGCTGTCAAACACCCGACCCAAATGCCATCCATCCATCCGACGCCGTCCACGACTCGATTGGCCTATACGTCTGCCTACCGATCATGCTTGTCAGCCCGTTATCTCGTCGTACTATCATTCTCTCACGCATGATGAGTGCTATCCTCACATCAACGAAACCAAAAGCCAAACTGAACTCGGAACCGCGACCGCGACCGCGACCGCGACCGCGACCGCGACCGCGACCGAAACCGATACCGAAACCGCGACCGAAACCGAAACGAGCATCCCGCTTGCCTTCCGGTTGATGCCACCCCACACAGGTGGGCTGATCCGTCCTTCATCCTTCGCCTCGTGTCGTCTGTGCGAGCTGAGCGAAGGTGTCTATTGTCCACACAGGATCTCGACTCAACTGCGCGTATGTGTTGGCACGACAGACTCGAACGACTACACCAACCTGAACGTGGTCGATGGACTCGTAGTTGGGACCCACCCACTCACCCACCCACGCTGGGTCCGCGGTGAGGGGCTAGAACCAACGAGTGCGAGTGGATTGAAGCCACATGCGTGGGAACAAGTGCGGGGGTTGGTGCCGACTCCTGGTTCACCTTGTCAGCTGAACGCACACGCTGGTTAGATGGTGACATGCTCATCAAATGGAGCCAACATGCGGGCAGCGGTGGAGTGTGGAAAGAAAGACAAGCAAGCACGACGAAGAGCGAGCATTGTCGAGGATAGGATGAGGGTGACGGGAAGGAGGTGATAGATAATGTGCTGGTGTGTGTGTTTGTGTTTGATTGTGTGGTGATTAGTTGTGTTGTTTTATTGTTTTGGTTGTTGTAGTATGCGGTGTGTTTGTGTATGTGAGTGGAGTCGGGCGTGGATCAAAAAGAAGCGCGAGACCGGGTTCGAACCAGTGACCCTTCGAGCTGCAATCGAAAGCTCTACCACTGAGCTTCACTTCGCAATTTGCTCGCTACCCCTCAAGTGACCAAGTCCAGAAGTGTCCAGTCCAAGCACCCAGCCCAGCTGCCAGCCCATCACCCCCGACCCTCTCCACACCCAGTCGCCATGACCAAGGGTGCTGCGAGAGCCAAGACCAAGCGCAAGAAGCTTGGCATCGGGACGCTGCCGCCACCGCGCCGACCAGTCGGCATCCCATGCGTGCTTCCTTCGGCTTCATCGGGAGAGCCGACATTCACCACATGGAGAGCGCGCGCCAGAGCTCGGCCACCTGGTCGACTCTAATATCAACCCACCGCTGATCAACCCACGCCGTGACCAACACTCACGGCACCCAGCCACCAACCTTCACTCACGAGACCGTTGGGTAACCAACACTCACCGACACCAACCTCAACCCAACCAGCACTCACCGACACCAACCTCAACCCAACCAGCATTCAAGCAACCCAGCATCAACCCAACCGGCATTCAGCCAACCCAGCTTCAACCCAACCAACACTCAACTCACCCAGCATCAACATACCAGCAAACCAGCAAATGAAGGTCAAGTTAACCCAGTACCCAGCTTCAACGACAACAGAACAACAACCTCAACAACCCAACGAACCATGACGCAAGGATTCATCCTCTCAGCACAAACCGACCAGCCAACCACGAGACTCAACCGAACCTTAGCAACATAGAACCCGCACGGGATTAGCGAGCAGTTAGAAGTCAGTCGTAAATGCTAGTGCAGCAATACAGACGCCTTGAAACTGAGCTACCCGCGCGTCGAAACCAGACTCCTACGCTCACTCAACAAACCCCGCTTTGACAATACACTTGGACAACTTTCACATTACACCAACAACAACACAATACACACATCATCGCCTCCACGCGAACAACTAACCAACAAACCGCCACAACCAGATACACACACGCCACCACACGCCGCACCGGCGCACACGGATCCCAACAACCCAGCACAACGCTCCCCACACTACACCCCCACCGCATGCCATTGCTTTACCCTCTACGCACACATTACCCAGACCCCAGACCCCAGACCCCAGATCCATCTGACCATCCATCCCTACGTGGTGATACACAGCTCCTTCCGAATGCGTGTGACCCCGCACTGCTGTCAAACACCCGACCCAAATGCCATCCATCCATCCGACGCCGTCCACGACTCGATTGGCCTATACGTCTGCCTACCGATCATGCTTGTCAGCCCGTTATCTCGTCGTACTATCATTCTCTCACGCATGATGAGTGCTATCCTCACATCAACGAAACCAAAAGCCAAACTGAACTCGGAACCGCGACCGCGACCGCGACCGCGACCGCGACCGAAACCGATACCGAAACCGCGACCGAAACCGAAACGAGCATCCCGCTTGCCTTCCGGTTGATGCCACCCCACACAGGTGGGCTGATCCGTCCTTCATCCTTCGCCTCGTGTCGTCTGTGCGAGCTGAGCGAAGGTGTCCATTGTCCACACAGGATCTCGACTCAACTGCGCGTATGTGTTGGCACGACAGACTCGAACGACTACACCAACCTGAACGTGGTCGATGGACTCGTAGTTGGGACCCACCCACTCACCCACCCACGCTGGGTCCGCGGTGAGGGGCTAGAACCAACGAGTGCGAGTGGATTGAAGCCACATGCGTGGGAACAAGTGCGGGGGTTGGTGCCGACTCCTGGTTCACCTTGTCAGCTGAACGCACACGCTGGTTAGATGGTGACATGCTCATCAAATGGAGCCAACATGCGGGCAGCGGTGGAGTGTGGAAAGAAAGACAAGCAAGCACGACGAAGAGCGAGCATTGTCGAGGATAGGATGAGGGTGACGGGAAGGAGGTGATAGATAATGTGCTGGTGTGTGTGTTTGTGTTTGATTGTGTGGTGATTAGTTGTGTTGTTTTATTGTTTTGGTTGTTGTAGTATGCGGTGTGTTTGTGTATGTGAGTGGAGTCGGGCGTGGATCAAAAAGAAGCGCGAGACCGGGTTCGAACCAGTGACCCTTCGAGCTGCAATCGAAAGCTCTACCACTGAGCTACCCGCGCTCACTTCGCAATTTGCTCGCTACCCCTCAAGTGACCAAGTCCAGAAGTGTCCAGTCCAAGCACCCAGCCCAGCTGCCAGCCCATCACCCCCGACCCTCTCCACACCCAGTCGCCATGACCAAGGGTGCTGCGAGAGCCAAGACCAAGCGCAAGAAGCTTGGCATCGGGACGCTGCCGCCACCGCGCCGACCAGTCGGCATCCCATGCGTGCTTCCTTCGGCTTCATCGGGAGAGCCGACATTCACCACATGGAGAGCGCGCGCCAGAGCTCGGCCACCCGGTCGACTCTAATATCAACCCACCGCTGATCAACCCACGCTGTGACCAACACTCACGGCACCCAGCCACCAACCTTCACTCACGAGACCGTTGGGTAACCAACACTCACCGACACCAACCTCAACCCAACCAGCACTCACCGACACCAACCTCAACCCAACCAGCATTCAAGCAACCCAGCATCAACCCAACCGGCATTCAGCCAACCCAGCTTCAACCCAACCAACACTCAACTCACCCAGCATCAACATACCAGCAAACCAGCAAATGAAGGTCAAGTTAACCCAGTACCCAGCTTCAACGACAACAGAACAACAACCTCAACAACCCAACGAACCATGACGCAAGGATTCATCCTCTCAGCACAAACCGACCAGCCAACCACGAGACTCAACCGAACCTTAGCAACATAGAACCCGCACGGGATTAGCGAGCAGTTAGAAGTCAGTCGTAAATGCTAGTGCAGCAATACAGACGCCTTGAAACTGAGCTACCCGCGCGTCGAAACCAGACTCCTACGCTCACTCAACAAACCCCGCTTTGACAATACACTTGGACAACTTTCACATTACACCAACAACAACACAATACACACATCATCGCCTCCACGCGAACAACTAACCAACAAACCGCCACAACCAGATACACACACGCCACCACACGCCGCACCGGCGCACACGGATCCCAACAACCCAACACAACGCTCCCCACACTACACCCCTACCGCATGCCATTGCTTTACCCTCTACGCACACATTACCCAGACCCCAGACCCCAGACCCCAGATCCATCTGACCATCCATCCCTACGTGGTGATACACAGCTCCTTCCGAATGCGTGTGACCCCGCACTGCTGTCAAACACCCGACCCAAATGCCATCCATCCATCCGACGCCGTCCACGACTCGATTGGCCTATACGTCTGCCTACCGATCATGCTTGTCAGCCCGTTATCTCGTCGTACTATCATTCTCTCACGCATGATGAGTGCTATCCTCACATCAACGAAACCAAAAGCCAAACTGAACTCGGAACCGCGACCGCGACCGCGACCGCGACCGAAACCGATACCGAAACCGCGACCGAAACCGAAACGAGCATCCCGCTTGCCTTCCGGTTGATGCCACCCCACACAGGTGGGCTGATCCGTCCTTCATCCTTCGCCTCGTGTCGTCTGTGCGAGCTGAGCGAAGGTGTCTATTGTCCACACAGGATCTCGACTCAACTGCGCGTATGTGTTGGCACGACAGACTCGAACGACTACACCAACCTGAACGTGGTCGATGGACTCGTAGTTGGGACCCACCCACTCACCCACCCACGCTGGGTCCGCGGTGAGGGGCTAGAACCAACGAGTGCGAGTGGATTGAAGCCACATGCGTGGGAACAAGTGCGGGGGTTGGTGCCGACTCCTGGTTCACCTTGTCAGCTGAACGCACACGCTGGTTAGATGGTGACATGCTCATCAAATGGAGCCAACATGCGGGCAGCGGTGGAGTGTGGAAAGAAAGACAAGCAAGCACGACGAAGAGCGAGCATTGTCGAGGATAGGATGAGGGTGACGGGAAGGAGGTGATAGATAATGTGCTGGTGTGTGTGTTTGTGTTTGATTGTGTGGTGATTAGTTGTGTTGTTTTATTGTTTTGGTTGTTGTAGTATGCGGTGTGTTTGTGTATGTGAGTGGAGTCGGGCGTGGATCAAAAAGAAGCGCGAGACCGGGTTCGAACCAGTGACCCTTCGAGCTGCAATCGAAAGCTCTACCACTGAGCTACCCGCGCTCACTTCGCAATTTGCTCGCTACCCCTCAAGTGACCAAGTCCAGAAGTGTCCAGTCCAAGCACCCAGCCCAGCTGCCAGCCCATCACCCCCGACCCTCTCCACACCCAGTCGCCATGACCAAGGGTGCTGCGAGAGCCAAGACCAAGCGCAAGAAGCTTGGCATCGGGACGCTGCCGCCACCGCGCCGACCAGTCGGCATCCCATGCGTGCTTCCTTCGGCTTCATCGGGAGAGCCGACATTCACCACATGGAGAGCGCGCGCCAGAGCTCGGCCACCCGGTCGACTCTAATATCAACCCACCGCTGATCAACCCACGCTGTGACCAACACTCACGGCACCCAGCCACCAACCTTCACTCACGAGACCGTTGGGTAACCAACACTCACCGACACCAACCTCAACCCAACCAGCACTCACCGACACCAACCTCAACCCAACCAGCATTCAAGCAACCCAGCATCAACCCAACCGGCATTCAGCCAACCCAGCTTCAACCCAACCAACACTCAACTCACCCAGCATCAACATACCAGCAAACCAGCAAATGAAGGTCAAGTTAACCCAGTACCCAGCTTCAACGACAACAGAACAACAACCTCAACAACCCAACGAACCATGACGCAAGGATTCATCCTCTCAGCACAAACCGACCAGCCAACCACGAGACTCAACCGAACCTTAGCAACATAGAACCCGCACGGGATTAGCGAGCAGTTAGAAGTCAGTCGTAAATGCTAGTGCAGCAATACAGACGCCTTGAAACTGAGCTACCCGCGCGTCGAAACCAGACTCCTACGCTCACTCAACAAACCCCGCTTTGACAATACACTTGGACAACTTTCACATTACACCAACAACAACACAATACACACATCATCGCCTCCACGCGAACAACTAACCAACAAACCGCCACAACCAGATACACACACGCCACCACACGCCGCACCGGCGCACACGGATCCCAACAACCCAACACAACGCTCCCCACACTACACCCCCACCGCATGCCATTGCTTTACCCTCTACGCACACATTACCCAGACCCCAGACCCCAGACCCCAGATCCATCTGACCATCCATCCCTACGTGGTGATACACAGCTCCTTCCGAATGCGTGTGACCCCGCACTGCTGTCAAACACCCGACCCAAATGCCATCCATCCATCCGACGCCGTCCACGACTCGATTGGCCTATACGTCTGCCTACCGATCATGCTTGTCAGCCCGTTATCTCGTCGTACTATCATTCTCTCACGCATGATGAGTGCTATCCTCACATCAACGAAACCAAAAGCCAAACTGAACTCGGAACCGCGACCGCGACCGCGACCGCGACCGAAACCGATACCGAAACCGCGACCGAAACCGAAACGAGCATCCCGCTTGCCTTCCGGTTGATGCCACCCCACACAGGTGGGCTGATCCGTCCTTCATCCTTCGCCTCGTGTCGTCTGTGCGAGCTGAGCGAAGGTGTCTATTGTCCACACAGGATCTCGACTCAACTGCGCGTATGTGTTGGCACGACAGACTCGAACGACTACACCAACCTGAACGTGGTCGATGGACTCGTAGTTGGGACCCACCCACTCACCCACCCACGCTGGGTCCGCGGTGAGGGGCTAGAACCAACGAGTGCGAGTGGATTGAAGCCACATGCGTGGGAACAAGTGCGGGGGTTGGTGCCGACTCCTGGTTCACCTTGTCAGCTGAACGCACACGCTGGTTAGATGGTGACATGCTCATCAAATGGAGCCAACATGCGGGCAGCGGTGGAGTGTGGAAAGAAAGACAAGCAAGCACGACGAAGAGCGAGCATTGTCGAGGATAGGATGAGGGTGACGGGAAGGAGGTGATAGATAATGTGCTGGTGTGTGTGTTTGTGTTTGATTGTGTGGTGATTAGTTGTGTTGTTTTATTGTTTTGGTTGTTGTAGTATGCGGTGTGTTTGTGTATGTGAGTGGAGTCGGGCGTGGATCAAAAAGAAGCGCGAGACCGGGTTCGAACCAGTGACCCTTCGAGCTGCAATCGAAAGCTCTACCACTGAGCTACCCGCGCGTCGAAACCAGACTCCTACGCTCACTCAACAAACCCCGCTTTGACAATACACTTGGACAACTTTCACATTACACCAACAACAACACAATACACACATCATCGCCTCCACGCGAACAACTAACCAACAAACCGCCACAACCAGATACACACACGCCACCACACGCCGCACCGGCGCACACGGATCCCAACAACCCAACACAACGCTCCCCACACTACACCCCCACCGCATGCCATTGCTTTACCCTCTACGCACACATTACCCAGACCCCAGACCCCAGACCCCAGATCCATCTGACCATCCATCCCTACGTGGTGATACACAGCTCCTTCCGAATGCGTGTGACCCCGCACTGCTGTCAAACACCCGACCCAAATGCCATCCATCCATCCGACGCCGTCCACGACTCGATTGGCCTATACGTCTGCCTACCGATCATGCTTGTCAGCCCGTTATCTCGTCGTACTATCATTCTCTCACGCATGATGAGTGCTATCCTCACATCAACGAAACCAAAAGCCAAACTGAACTCGGAACCGCGACCGCGACCGCGACCGCGACCGCGACCGCGACCGCGACCGAAACCGATACCGAAACCGCGACCGAAACCGAAACGAGCATCCCGCTTGCCTTCCGGTTGATGCCACCCCACACAGGTGGGCTGATCCGTCCTTCATCCTTCGCCTCGTGTCGTCTGTGCGAGCTGAGCGAAGGTGTCTATTGTCCACACAGGATCTCGACTCAACTGCGCGTATGTGTTGGCACGACAGACTCGAACGACTACACCAACCTGAACGTGGTCGATGGACTCGTAGTTGGGACCCACCCACTCACCCACCCACGCTGGGTCCGCGGTGAGGGGCTAGAACCAACGAGTGCGAGTGGATTGAAGCCACATGCGTGGGAACAAGTGCGGGGGTTGGTGCCGACTCCTGGTTCACCTTGTCAGCTGAACGCACACGCTGGTTAGATGGTGACATGCTCATCAAATGGAGCCAACATGCGGGCAGCGGTGGAGTGTGGAAAGAAAGACAAGCAAGCACGACGAAGAGCGAGCATTGTCGAGGATAGGATGAGGGTGACGGGAAGGAGGTGATAGATAATGTGCTGGTGTGTGTGTTTGTGTTTGATTGTGTGGTGATTAGTTGTGTTGTTTTATTGTTTTGGTTGTTGTAGTATGCGGTGTGTTTGTGTATGTGAGTGGAGTCGGGCGTGGATCAAAAAGAAGCGCGAGACCGGGTTCGAACCAGTGACCCTTCGAGCTGCAATCGAAAGCTCTACCACTGAGCTACCCGCGCGTCGAAACCAGACTCCTACGCTCACTCAACAAACCCCGCTTTGACAATACACTTGGACAACTTTCACATTACACCAACAACAACACAATACACACATCATCGCCTCCACGCGAACAACTAACCAACAAACCGCCACAACCAGATACACACACGCCACCACACGCCGCACCGGCGCACACGGATCCCAACAACCCAACACAACGCTCCCCACACTACACCCCCACCGCATGCCATTGCTTTACCCTCTACGCACACATTACCCAGACCCCAGACCCCAGACCCCAGATCCATCTGACCATCCATCCCTACGTGGTGATACACAGCTCCTTCCGAATGCGTGTGACCCCGCACTGCTGTCAAACACCCGACCCAAATGCCATCCATCCATCCGACGCCGTCCACGACTCGATTGGCCTATACGTCTGCCTACCGATCATGCTTGTCAGCCCGTTATCTCGTCGTACTATCATTCTCTCACGCATGATGAGTGCTATCCTCACATCAACGAAACCAAAAGCCAAACTGAACTCGGAACCGCGACCGCGACCGCGACCGCGACCGCGACCGCGACCGCGACCGCGACCGCGACCGAAACCGATACCGAAACCGCGACCGAAACCGAAACGAGCATCCCGCTTGCCTTCCGGTTGATGCCACCCCACACAGGTGGGCTGATCCGTCCTTCATCCTTCGCCTCGTGTCGTCTGTGCGAGCTGAGCGAAGGTGTCTATTGTCCACACAGGATCTCGACTCAACTGCGCGTATGTGTTGGCACGACAGACTCGAACGACTACACCAACCTGAACGTGGTCGATGGACTCGTAGTTGGGACCCACCCACTCACCCACCCACGCTGGGTCCGCGGTGAGGGGCTAGAACCAACGAGTGCGAGTGGATTGAAGCCACATGCGTGGGAACAAGTGCGGGGGTTGGTGCCGACTCCTGGTTCACCTTGTCAGCTGAACGCACACGCTGGTTAGATGGTGACATGCTCATCAAATGGAGCCAACATGCGGGCAGCGGTGGAGTGTGGAAAGAAAGACAAGCAAGCACGACGAAGAGCGAGCATTGTCGAGGATAGGATGAGGGTGACGGGAAGGAGGTGATAGATAATGTGCTGGTGTGTGTGTTTGTGTTTGATTGTGTGGTGATTAGTTGTGTTGTTTTATTGTTTTGGTTGTTGTAGTATGCGGTGTGTTTGTGTATGTGAGTGGAGTCGGGCGTGGATCAAAAAGAAGCGCGAGACCGGGTTCGAACCAGTGACCCTTCGAGCTGCAATCGAAAGCTCTACCACTGAGCTACCCGCGCGTCGAAACCAGACTCCTACGCTCACTCAACAAACCCCGCTTTGACAATACACTTGGACAACTTTCACATTACACCAACAACAACACAATACACACATCATCGCCTCCACGCGAACAACTAACCAACAAACCGCCACAACCAGATACACACACGCCACCACACGCCGCACCGGCGCACACGGATCCCAACAACCCAACACAACGCTCCCCACACTACACCCCCACCGCATGCCATTGCTTTACCCTCTACGCACACATTACCCAGACCCCAGACCCCAGACCCCAGATCCATCTGACCATCCATCCCTACGTGGTGATACACAGCTCCTTCCGAATGCGTGTGACCCCGCACTGCTGTCAAACACCCGACCCAAATGCCATCCATCCATCCGACGCCGTCCACGACTCGATTGGCCTATACGTCTGCCTACCGATCATGCTTGTCAGCCCGTTATCTCGTCGTACTATCATTCTCTCACGCATGATGAGTGCTATCCTCACATCAACGAAACCAAAAGCCAAACTGAACTCGGAACCGCGACCGCGACCGCGACCGCGACCGCGACCGCGACCGCGACCGAAACCGATACCGAAACCGCGACCGAAACCGAAACGAGCATCCCGCTTGCCTTCCGGTTGATGCCACCCCACACAGGTGGGCTGATCCGTCCTTCATCCTTCGCCTCGTGTCGTCTGTGCGAGCTGAGCGAAGGTGTCTATTGTCCACACAGGATCTCGACTCAACTGCGCGTATGTGTTGGCACGACAGACTCGAACGACTACACCAACCTGAACGTGGTCGATGGACTCGTAGTTGGGACCCACCCACTCACCCACCCACGCTGGGTCCGCGGTGAGGGGCTAGAACCAACGAGTGCGAGTGGATTGAAGCCACATGCGTGGGAACAAGTGCGGGGGTTGGTGCCGACTCCTGGTTCACCTTGTCAGCTGAACGCACACGCTGGTTAGATGGTGACATGCTCATCAAATGGAGCCAACATGCGGGCAGCGGTGGAGTGTGGAAAGAAAGACAAGCAAGCACGACGAAGAGCGAGCATTGTCGAGGATAGGATGAGGGTGACGGGAAGGAGGTGATAGATAATGTGCTGGTGTGTGTGTTTGTGTTTGATTGTGTGGTGATTAGTTGTGTTGTTTTATTGTTTTGGTTGTTGTAGTATGCGGTGTGTTTGTGTATGTGAGTGGAGTCGGGCGTGGATCAAAAAGAAGCGCGAGACCGGGTTCGAACCAGTGACCCTTCGAGCTGCAATCGAAAGCTCTACCACTGAGCTACCCGCGCGTCGAAACCAGACTCCTACGCTCACTCAACAAACCCCGCTTTGACAATACACTTGGACAACTTTCACATTACACCAACAACAACACAATACACACATCATCGCCTCCACGCGAACAACTAACCAACAAACCGCCACAACCAGATACACACACGCCACCACACGCCGCACCGGCGCACACGGATCCCAACAACCCAACACAACGCTCCCCACACTACACCCCCACCGCATGCCATTGCTTTACCCTCTACGCACACATTACCCAGACCCCAGACCCCAGACCCCAGATCCATCTGACCATCCATCCCTACGTGGTGATACACAGCTCCTTCCGAATGCGTGTGACCCCGCACTGCTGTCAAACACCCGACCCAAATGCCATCCATCCATCCGACGCCGTCCACGACTCGATTGGCCTATACGTCTGCCTACCGATCATGCTTGTCAGCCCGTTATCTCGTCGTACTATCATTCTCTCACGCATGATGAGTGCTATCCTCACATCAACGAAACCAAAAGCCAAACTGAACTCGGAACCGCGACCGCGACCGCGACCGCGACCGCGACCGAAACCGATACCGAAACCGCGACCGAAACCGAAACGAGCATCCCGCTTGCCTTCCGGTTGATGCCACCCCACACAGGTGGGCTGATCCGTCCTTCATCCTTCGCCTCGTGTCGTCTGTGCGAGCTGAGCGAAGGTGTCTATTGTCCACACAGGATCTCGACTCAACTGCGCGTATGTGTTGGCACGACAGACTCGAACGACTACACCAACCTGAACGTGGTCGATGGACTCGTAGTTGGGACCCACCCACTCACCCACCCACGCTGGGTCCGCGGTGAGGGGCTAGAACCAACGAGTGCGAGTGGATTGAAGCCACATGCGTGGGAACAAGTGCGGGGGTTGGTGCCGACTCCTGGTTCACCTTGTCAGCTGAACGCACACGCTGGTTAGATGGTGACATGCTCATCAAATGGAGCCAACATGCGGGCAGCGGTGGAGTGTGGAAAGAAAGACAAGCAAGCACGACGAAGAGCGAGCATTGTCGAGGATAGGATGAGGGTGACGGGAAGGAGGTGATAGATAATGTGCTGGTGTGTGTGTTTGTGTTTGATTGTGTGGTGATTAGTTGTGTTGTTTTATTGTTTTGGTTGTTGTAGTATGCGGTGTGTTTGTGTATGTGAGTGGAGTCGGGCGTGGATCAAAAAGAAGCGCGAGACCGGGTTCGAACCAGTGACCCTTCGAGCTGCAATCGAAAGCTCTACCACTGAGCTACCCGCGCGTCGAAACCAGACTCCTACGCTCACTCAACAAACCCCGCTTTGACAATACACTTGGACAACTTTCACATTACACCAACAACAACACAATACACACATCATCGCCTCCACGCGAACAACTAACCAACAAACCGCCACAACCAGATACACACACGCCACCACACGCCGCACCGGCGCACACGGATCCCAACAACCCAGCACAACGCTCCCCACACTACACCCCCACCGCATGCCATTGCTTTACCCTCTACGCACACATTACCCAGACCCCAGACCCCAGACCCCAGATCCATCTGACCATCCATCCCTACGTGGTGATACACAGCTCCTTCCGAATGCGTGTGACCCCGCACTGCTGTCAAACACCCGACCCAAATGCCATCCATCCATCCGACGCCGTCCACGACTCGATTGGCCTATACGTCTGCCTACCGATCATGCTTGTCAGCCCGTTATCTCGTCGTACTATCATTCTCTCACGCATGATGAGTGCTATCCTCACATCAACGAAACCAAAAGCCAAACTGAACTCGGAACCGCGACCGCGACCGCGACCGCGACCGCGACCGCGACCGCGACCGCGACCGCGACCGATA
Source organism: Pythium myriotylum (assembly GCA_023091665.1). NCBI lineage: Eukaryota > Oomycota > Peronosporomycetes > Pythiales > Pythiaceae > Pythium > Pythium myriotylum. The sequence continues at coordinate 1,584,977 of JALJCQ010000014.1, forward strand.
CCGAAACCGCGACCGAAACCGAAACGAGCATCCCGCTTGCCTTCCGGTTGATGCCACCCCACACAGGTGGGCTGATCCGTCCTTCATCCTTCGCCTCGTGTCGTCTGTGCGAGCTGAGCGAAGGTGTCTATTGTCCACACAGGATCTCGACTCAACTGCGCGTATGTGTTGGCACGACAGACTCGAACGACTACACCAACCTGAACGTGGTCGATGGACTCGTAGTTGGGACCCACCCACTCACCCACCCACGCTGGGTCCGCGGTGAGGGGCTAGAACCAACGAGTGCGAGTGGATTGAAGCCACATGCGTGGGAACAAGTGCGGGGGTTGGTGCCGACTCCTGGTTCACCTTGTCAGCTGAACGCACACGCTGGTTAGATGGTGACATGCTCATCAAATGGAGCCAACATGCGGGCAGCGGTGGAGTGTGGAAAGAAAGACAAGCAAGCACGACGAAGAGCGAGCATTGTCGAGGATAGGATGAGGGTGACGGGAAGGAGGTGATAGATAATGTGCTGGTGTGTGTGTTTGTGTTTGATTGTGTGGTGATTAGTTGTGTTGTTTTATTGTTTTGGTTGTTGTAGTATGCGGTGTGTTTGTGTATGTGAGTGGAGTCGGGCGTGGATCAAAAAGAAGCGCGAGACCGGGTTCGAACCAGTGACCCTTCGAGCTGCAATCGAAAGCTCTACCACTGAGCTACCCGCGCGTCGAAACCAGACTCCTACGCTCACTCAACAAACCCCGCTTTGACAATACACTTGGACAACTTTCACATTACACCAACAACAACACAATACACACATCATCGCCTCCACGCGAACAACTAACCAACAAACCGCCACAACCAGATACACACACGCCACCACACGCCGCACCGGCGCACACGGATCCCAACAACCCAGCACAACGCTCCCCACACTACACCCCCACCGCATGCCATTGCTTTACCCTCTACGCACACATTACCCAGACCCCAGACCCCAGACCCCAGATCCATCTGACCATCCATCCCTACGTGGTGATACACAGCTCCTTCCGAATGCGTGTGACCCCGCACTGCTGTCAAACACCCGACCCAAATGCCATCCATCCATCCGACGCCGTCCACGACTCGATTGGCCTATACGTCTGCCTACCGATCATGCTTGTCAGCCCGTTATCTCGTCGTACTATCATTCTCTCACGCATGATGAGTGCTATCCTCACATCAACGAAACCAAAAGCCAAACTGAACTCGGAACCGCGACCGCGACCGCGACCGCGACCGCGACCGCGACCGCGACCGAAACCGATACCGAAACCGCGACCGAAACCGAAACGAGCATCCCGCTTGCCTTCCGGTTGATGCCACCCCACACAGGTGGGCTGATCCGTCCTTCATCCTTCGCCTCGTGTCGTCTGTGCGAGCTGAGCGAAGGTGTCTATTGTCCACACAGGATCTCGACTCAACTGCGCGTATGTGTTGGCACGACAGACTCGAACGACTACACCAACCTGAACGTGGTCGATGGACTCGTAGTTGGGACCCACCCACTCACCCACCCACGCTGGGTCCGCGGTGAGGGGCTAGAACCAACGAGTGCGAGTGGATTGAAGCCACATGCGTGGGAACAAGTGCGGGGGTTGGTGCCGACTCCTGGTTCACCTTGTCAGCTGAACGCACACGCTGGTTAGATGGTGACATGCTCATCAAATGGAGCCAACATGCGGGCAGCGGTGGAGTGTGGAAAGAAAGACAAGCAAGCACGACGAAGAGCGAGCATTGTCGAGGATAGGATGAGGGTGACGGGAAGGAGGTGATAGATAATGTGCTGGTGTGTGTGTTTGTGTTTGATTGTGTGGTGATTAGTTGTGTTGTTTTATTGTTTTGGTTGTTGTAGTATGCGGTGTGTTTGTGTATGTGAGTGGAGTCGGGCGTGGATCAAAAAGAAGCGCGAGACCGGGTTCGAACCAGTGACCCTTCGAGCTGCAATCGAAAGCTCTACCACTGAGCTACCCGCGCGTCGAAACCAGACTCCTACGCTCACTCAACAAACCCCGCTTTGACAATACACTTGGACAACTTTCACATTACACCAACAACAACACAATACACACATCATCGCCTCCACGCGAACAACTAACCAACAAACCGCCACAACCAGATACACACACGCCACCACACGCCGCACCGGCGCACACGGATCCCAACAACCCAGCACAACGCTCCCCACACTACACCCCCACCGCATGCCATTGCTTTACCCTCTACGCACACATTACCCAGACCCCAGACCCCAGACCCCAGATCCATCTGACCATCCATCCCTACGTGGTGATACACAGCTCCTTCCGAATGCGTGTGACCCCGCACTGCTGTCAAACACCCGACCCAAATGCCATCCATCCATCCGACGCCGTCCACGACTCGATTGGCCTATACGTCTGCCTACCGATCATGCTTGTCAGCCCGTTATCTCGTCGTACTATCATTCTCTCACGCATGATGAGTGCTATCCTCACATCAACGAAACCAAAAGCCAAACTGAACTCGGAACCGCGACCGCGACCGCGACCGCGACCGCGACCGATACCGAAACCGCGACCGAAACCGAAACGAGCATCCCGCTTGCCTTCCGGTTGATGCCACCCCACACAGGTGGGCTGATCCGTCCTTCATCCTTCGCCTCGTGTCGTCTGTGCGAGCTGAGCGAAGGTGTCTATTGTCCACACAGGATCTCGACTCAACTGCGCGTATGTGTTGGCACGACAGACTCGAACGACTACACCAACCTGAACGTGGTCGATGGACTCGTAGTTGGGACCCACCCACTCACCCACCCACGCTGGGTCCGCGGTGAGGGGCTAGAACCAACGAGTGCGAGTGGATTGAAGCCACATGCGTGGGAACAAGTGCGGGGGTTGGTGCCGACTCCTGGTTCACCTTGTCAGCTGAACGCACACGCTGGTTAGATGGTGACATGCTCATCAAATGGAGCCAACATGCGGGCAGCGGTGGAGTGTGGAAAGAAAGACAAGCAAGCACGACGAAGAGCGAGCATTGTCGAGGATAGGATGAGGGTGACGGGAAGGAGGTGATAGATAATGTGCTGGTGTGTGTGTTTGTGTTTGATTGTGTGGTGATTAGTTGTGTTGTTTTATTGTTTTGGTTGTTGTAGTATGCGGTGTGTTTGTGTATGTGAGTGGAGTCGGGCGTGGATCAAAAAGAAGCGCGAGACCGGGTTCGAACCAGTGACCCTTCGAGCTGCAATCGAAAGCTCTACCACTGAGCTACCCGCGCGTCGAAACCAGACTCCTACGCTCACTCAACAAACCCCGCTTTGACAATACACTTGGACAACTTTCACATTACACCAACAACAACACAATACACACATCATCGCCTCCACGCGAACAACTAACCAACAAACCGCCACAACCAGATACACACACGCCACCACACGCCGCACCGGCGCACACGGATCCCAACAACCCAACACAACGCTCCCCACACTACACCCCCACCGCATGCCATTGCTTTACCCTCTACGCACACATTACCCAGACCCCAGACCCCAGACCCCAGATCCATCTGACCATCCATCCCTACGTGGTGATACACAGCTCCTTCCGAATGCGTGTGACCCCGCACTGCTGTCAAACACCCGACCCAAATGCCATCCATCCATCCGACGCCGTCCACGACTCGATTGGCCTATACGTCTGCCTACCGATCATGCTTGTCAGCCCGTTATCTCGTCGTACTATCATTCTCTCACGCATGATGAGTGCTATCCTCACATCAACGAAACCAAAAGCCAAACTGAACTCGGAACCGCGACCGCGACCGCGACCGCGACCGCGACCGCGACCGCGACCGCGACCGATACCGAAACCGCGACCGAAACCGAAACGAGCATCCCGCTTGCCTTCCGGTTGATGCCACCCCACACAGGTGGGCTGATCCGTCCTTCATCCTTCGCCTCGTGTCGTCTGTGCGAGCTGAGCGAAGGTGTCTATTGTCCACACAGGATCTCGACTCAACTGCGCGTATGTGTTGGCACGACAGACTCGAACGACTACACCAACCTGAACGTGGTCGATGGACTCGTAGTTGGGACCCACCCACTCACCCACCCACGCTGGGTCCGCGGTGAGGGGCTAGAACCAACGAGTGCGAGTGGATTGAAGCCACATGCGTGGGAACAAGTGCGGGGGTTGGTGCCGACTCCTGGTTCACCTTGTCAGCTGAACGCACACGCTGGTTAGATGGTGACATGCTCATCAAATGGAGCCAACATGCGGGCAGCGGTGGAGTGTGGAAAGAAAGACAAGCAAGCACGACGAAGAGCGAGCATTGTCGAGGATAGGATGAGGGTGACGGGAAGGAGGTGATAGATAATGTGCTGGTGTGTGTGTTTGTGTTTGATTGTGTGGTGATTAGTTGTGTTGTTTTATTGTTTTGGTTGTTGTAGTATGCGGTGTGTTTGTGTATGTGAGTGGAGTCGGGCGTGGATCAAAAAGAAGCGCGAGACCGGGTTCGAACCAGTGACCCTTCGAGCTGCAATCGAAAGCTCTACCACTGAGCTACCCGCGCGTCGAAACCAGACTCCTACGCTCACTCAACAAACCCCGCTTTGACAATACACTTGGACAACTTTCACATTACACCAACAACAACACAATACACACATCATCGCCTCCACGCGAACAACTAACCAACAAACCGCCACAACCAGATACACACACGCCACCACACGCCGCACCGGCGCACACGGATCCCAACAACCCAACACAACGCTCCCCACACTACACCCCCACCGCATGCCATTGCTTTACCCTCTACGCACACATTACCCAGACCCCAGACCCCAGATCCATCTGACCATCCATCCCTACGTGGTGATACACAGCTCCTTCCGAATGCGTGTGACCCCGCACTGCTGTCAAACACCCGACCCAAATGCCATCCATCCATCCGACGCCGTCCACGACTCGATTGGCCTATACGTCTGCCTACCGATCATGCTTGTCAGCCCGTTATCTCGTCGTACTATCATTCTCTCACGCATGATGAGTGCTATCCTCACATCAACGAAACCAAAAGCCAAACTGAACTCGGAACCGCGACCGCGACCGCGACCGCGACCGCGACCGATACCGAAACCGCGACCGAAACCGAAACGAGCATCCCGCTTGCCTTCCGGTTGATGCCACCCCACACAGGTGGGCTGATCCGTCCTTCATCCTTCGCCTCGTGTCGTCTGTGCGAGCTGAGCGAAGGTGTCTATTGTCCACACAGGATCTCGACTCAACTGCGCGTATGTGTTGGCACGACAGACTCGAACGACTACACCAACCTGAACGTGGTCGATGGACTCGTAGTTGGGACCCACCCACTCACCCACCCACGCTGGGTCCGCGGTGAGGGGCTAGAACCAACGAGTGCGAGTGGATTGAAGCCACATGCGTGGGAACAAGTGCGGGGGTTGGTGCCGACTCCTGGTTCACCTTGTCAGCTGAACGCACACGCTGGTTAGATGGTGACATGCTCATCAAATGGAGCCAACATGCGGGCAGCGGTGGAGTGTGGAAAGAAAGACAAGCAAGCACGACGAAGAGCGAGCATTGTCGAGGATAGGATGAGGGTGACGGGAAGGAGGTGATAGATAATGTGCTGGTGTGTGTGTTTGTGTTTGATTGTGTGGTGATTAGTTGTGTTGTTTTATTGTTTTGGTTGTTGTAGTATGCGGTGTGTTTGTGTATGTGAGTGGAGTCGGGCGTGGATCAAAAAGAAGCGCGAGACCGGGTTCGAACCAGTGACCCTTCGAGCTGCAATCGAAAGCTCTACCACTGAGCTACCCGCGCGTCGAAACCAGACTCCTACGCTCACTCAACAAACCCCGCTTTGACAATACACTTGGACAACTTTCACATTACACCAACAACAACACAATACACACATCATCGCCTCCACGCGAACAACTAACCAACAAACCGCCACAACCAGATACACACACGCCACCACACGCCGCACCGGCGCACACGGATCCCAACAACCCAACACAACGCTCCCCACACTACACCCCCACCGCATGCCATTGCTTTACCCTCTACGCACACATTACCCAGACCCCAGACCCCAGATCCATCTGACCATCCATCCCTACGTGGTGATACACAGCTCCTTCCGAATGCGTGTGACCCCGCACTGCTGTCAAACACCCGACCCAAATGCCATCCATCCATCCGACGCCGTCCACGACTCGATTGGCCTATACGTCTGCCTACCGATCATGCTTGTCAGCCCGTTATCTCGTCGTACTATCATTCTCTCACGCATGATGAGTGCTATCCTCACATCAACGAAACCAAAAGCCAAACTGAACTCGGAACCGCGACCGCGACCGCGACCGCGACCGCGACCGATACCGAAACCGCGACCGAAACCGAAACGAGCATCCCGCTTGCCTTCCGGTTGATGCCACCCCACACAGGTGGGCTGATCCGTCCTTCATCCTTCGCCTCGTGTCGTCTGTGCGAGCTGAGCGAAGGTGTCTATTGTCCACACAGGATCTCGACTCAACTGCGCGTATGTGTTGGCACGACAGACTCGAACGACTACACCAACCTGAACGTGGTCGATGGACTCGTAGTTGGGACCCACCCACTCACCCACCCACGCTGGGTCCGCGGTGAGGGGCTAGAACCAACGAGTGCGAGTGGATTGAAGCCACATGCGTGGGAACAAGTGCGGGGGTTGGTGCCGACTCCTGGTTCACCTTGTCAGCTGAACGCACACGCTGGTTAGATGGTGACATGCTCATCAAATGGAGCCAACATGCGGGCAGCGGTGGAGTGTGGAAAGAAAGACAAGCAAGCACGACGAAGAGCGAGCATTGTCGAGGATAGGATGAGGGTGACGGGAAGGAGGTGATAGATAATGTGCTGGTGTGTGTGTTTGTGTTTGATTGTGTGGTGATTAGTTGTGTTGTTTTATTGTTTTGGTTGTTGTAGTATGCGGTGTGTTTGTGTATGTGAGTGGAGTCGGGCGTGGATCAAAAAGAAGCGCGAGACCGGGTTCGAACCAGTGACCCTTCGAGCTGCAATCGAAAGCTCTACCACTGAGCTACCCGCGCGTCGAAACCAGACTCCTACGCTCACTCAACAAACCCCGCTTTGACAATACACTTGGACAACTTTCACATTACACCAACAACAACACAATACACACATCATCGCCTCCACGCGAACAACTAACCAACAAACCGCCACAACCAGATACACACACGCCACCACACGCCGCACCGGCGCACACGGATCCCAACAACCCAACACAACGCTCCCCACACTACACCCCCACCGCATGCCATTGCTTTACCCTCTACGCACACATTACCCAGACCCCAGACCCCAGATCCATCTGACCATCCATCCCTACGTGGTGATACACAGCTCCTTCCGAATGCGTGTGACCCCGCACTGCTGTCAAACACCCGACCCAAATGCCATCCATCCATCCGACGCCGTCCACGACTCGATTGGCCTATACGTCTGCCTACCGATCATGCTTGTCAGCCCGTTATCTCGTCGTACTATCATTCTCTCACGCATGATGAGTGCTATCCTCACATCAACGAAACCAAAAGCCAAACTGAACTCGGAACCGCGACCGCGACCGCGACCGCGACCGCGACCGCGACCGCGACCGCGACCGCGACCGATACCGAAACCGCGACCGAAACCGAAACGAGCATCCCGCTTGCCTTCCGGTTGATGCCACCCCACACAGGTGGGCTGATCCGTCCTTCATCCTTCGCCTCGTGTCGTCTGTGCGAGCTGAGCGAAGGTGTCTATTGTCCACACAGGATCTCGACTCAACTGCGCGTATGTGTTGGCACGACAGACTCGAACGACTACACCAACCTGAACGTGGTCGATGGACTCGTAGTTGGGACTCACCCACTCACCCACCCACGCTGGGTCCGCGGTGAGGGGCTAGAACCAACGAGTGCGAGTGGATTGAAGCCACATGCGTGGGAACAAGTGCGGGGGTTGGTGCCGACTCCTGGTTCACCTTGTCAGCTGAACGCACACGCTGGTTAGATGGTGACATGCTCGTCAAATGGAGCCAACATGCGGGCAGCGGTGGAGTGTGGAAAGAAAGACAAGCAAGCACGACGAAGAGCGAGCATTGTCGAGGATAGGATGAGGGTGACGGGAAGGAGGTGATAGATAATGTGCTGGTGTGTGTGTTTGTGTTTGATTGTGTGGTGATTAGTTGTGTTGTTTTATTGTTTTGGTTGTTGTAGTATGCGGTGTGTTTGTGTATGTGAGTGGAGTCGGGCGTGGATCAAAAAGAAGCGCGAGACCGGGTTCGAACCAGTGACCCTTCGAGCTGCAATCGAAAGCTCTACCACTGAGCTACCGGCGCGTCGAAACCAGACTCCTACGCTCACTCAACAAACCCCGCTTTGACAATACACTTGGACAACTTTCACATTACACCAACAACAACACAATACACACATCATCGCCTCCACGCGAACAACTAACCAACAAACCGCCACAACCAGATACACACACGCCACCACACGCCGCACCGGCGCACACGGATCCCAACAACCCAACACAACGCTCCCCACACTACACCCCCACCGCATGCCATTGCTTTACCCTCTACGCACACATTACCCAGACCCCAGACCCCAGATCCATCTGACCATCCATCCCTACGTGGTGATACACAGCTCCTTCCGAATGCGTGTGACCCCGCACTGCTGTCAAACACCCGACCCAAATGCCATCCATCCATCCGACGCCGTCCACGACTCGATTGGCCTATACGTCTGCCTACCGATCATGCTTGTCAGCCCGTTATCTCGTCGTACTATCATTCTCTCACGCATGATGAGTGCTATCCTCACATCAACGAAACCAAAAGCCAAACTGAACTCGGAACCGCGACCGCGACCGCGACCGCGACCGCGACCGCGACCGATACCGAAACCGCGACCGAAACCGAAACGAGCATCCCGCTTGCCTTCCGGTTGATGCCACCCCACACAGGTGGGCTGATCCGTCCTTCATCCTTCGCCTCGTGTCGTCTGTGCGAGCTGAGCGAAGGTGTCTATTGTCCACACAGGATCTCGACTCAACTGCGCGTATGTGTTGGCACGACAGACTCGAACGACTACACCAACCTGAACGTGGTCGATGGACTCGTAGTTGGGACCCACCCACTCACCCACCCACGCTGGGTCCGCGGTGAGGGGCTAGAACCAACGAGTGCGAGTGGATTGAAGCCGCATGCGTGGGAACAAGTGCGGGGGTTGGTGCCGACTCCTGGTTCACCTTGTCAGCTGAACGCACACGCTGGTTAGATGGTGACATGCTCGTCAAATGGAGCCAACATGCGGGCAGCGGTGGAGTGTGGAAAGAAAGACAAGCAAGCACGACGAAGAGCGAGCATTGTCGAGGATAGGATGAGGGTGACGGGAAGGAGGTGATAGATAATGTGCTGGTGTGTGTGTTTGTGTTTGATTGTGTGGTGATTAGTTGTGTTGTTTTATTGTTTTGGTTGTTGTAGTATGCGGTGTGTTTGTGTATGTGAGTGGAGTCGGGCGTGGATCAAAAAGAAGCGCGAGACCGGGTTCGAACCAGTGACCCTTCGAGCTGCAATCGAAAGCTCTACCACTGAGCTACCCGCGCGTAGCAGAAACGCAGCCAGAAAGTTTGCTGCCCCTGAGTATTCGGAGGATATGCGAGCCGGACGGAGGCGTTGACGTTTGAAATTGTTGGTTCAATTTCTAGTACTTTTTAAAGATATCACTTCGCAATTTGCTCGCTACCCCTCAAGTGACCAAGTCCAGAAGTGTCCAGTCCAAGCACCCAGCCCAGCTGCCAGCCCATCACCCCCGACCCTCTCCACACCCAGTCGCCATGACCAAGGGTGCTGCGAGAGCCAAGACCAAGCGCAAGAAGCTTGGCATCGGGACGCTGCCGCCACCGCGCCGACCAGTCGGCATCCCATGCGTGCTTCCTTCGGCTTCATCGGGAGAGCCGACATTCACCACATGGAGAGCGCGCGCCAGAGCTCGGCCACCTGGTCGACTCTAATATCAACCCACCGCTGATCAACCCACGCCGTGACCAACACTCACGGCACCCAGCCACCAACCTTCACTCACGAGACCGTTGGGTAACCAACACTCACCGACACCAACCTCAACCCAACCAGCACTCACCGACACCAACCTCAACCCAACCAGCATTCAAGCAACCCAGCATCAACCCAACCGGCATTCAGCCAACCCAGCTTCAACCCAACCAACACTCAACTCACCCAGCATCAACATACCAGCAAACCAGCAAATGAAGGTCAAGTTAACCCAGTACCCAGCTTCAACGACAACAGAACAACCACCTCAACAACCCAACGAACCATGACGCAAGGATTCATCCTCTCAGCACAAACCGACCAGCCAACCACGAGACTCAACCGAACCTTAGCAACATAGAACCCGCACGGGATTAGCGAGCAGTTAGAAGTCAGTCGTAAATGCTAGTGCAGCAATACAGACGCCTTGAAACTGAGCTACCCGCGCGTCGAAACCAGACTCCTACGCTCACTCAACAAACCCCGCTTTGACAATACACTTGGACAACTTTCACATTACACCAACAACAACACAATACACACATCATCGCCTCCACGCGAACAACTAACCAACAAACCGCCACAACCAGATACACACACGCCACCACACGCCGCACCGGCGCACACGGATCCCAACAACCCAACACAACGCTCCCCACACTACACCCCCACCGCATGCCATTGCTTTACCCTCTACGCACACATTACCCAGACCCCAGACCCCAGATCCATCTGACCATCCATCCCTACGTGGTGATACACAGCTCCTTCCGAATGCGTGTGACCCCGCACTGCTGTCAAACACCCGACCCAAATGCCATCCATCCATCCGACGCCGTCCACGACTCGATTGGCCTATACGTCTGCCTACCGATCATGCTTGTCAGCCCGTTATCTCGTCGTACTATCATTCTCTCACGCATGATGAGTGCTATCCTCACATCAACGAAACCAAAAGCCAAACTGAACTCGGAACCGCGACCGCGACCGCGACCGATACCGAAACCGCGACCGAAACCGAAACGAGCATCCCGCTTGCCTTCCGGTTGATGCCACCCCACACAGGTGGGCTGATCCGTCCTTCATCCTTCGCCTCGTGTCGTCTGTGCGAGCTGAGCGAAGGTGTCTATTGTCCACACAGGATCTCGACTCAACTGCGCGTATGTGTTGGCACGACAGACTCGAACGACTACACCAACCTGAACGTGGTCGATGGACTCGTAGTTGGGACTCACCCACTCACCCACCCACGCTGGGTCCGCGGTGAGGGGCTAGAACCAACGAGTGCGAGTGGATTGAAGCCGCATGCGTGGGAACAAGTGCGGGGGTTGGTGCCGACTCCTGGTTCACCTTGTCAGCTGAACGCACACGCTGGTTAGATGGTGACATGCTCGTCAAATGGAGCCAACATGCGGGCAGCGGTGGAGTGTGGAAAGAAAGACAAGCAAGCACGACGAAGAGCGAGCATTGTCGAGGATAGGATGAGGGTGACGGGAAGGAGGTGATAGATAATGTGCTGGTGTGTGTGTTTGTGTTTGATTGTGTGGTGATTAGTTGTGTTGTTTTATTGTTTTGGTTGTTGTAGTATGCGGTGTGTTTGTGTATGTGAGTGGAGTCGGGCGTGGATCAAAAAGAAGCGCGAGACCGGGTTCGAACCAGTGACCCTTCGAGCTGCAATCGAAAGCTCTACCACTGAGCTACCCGCGCGTCGAAACCAGACTCCTACGCTCACTCAACAAACCCCGCTTTGACAATACACTTGGACAACTTTCACATTACACCAACAACAACACAATACACACATCATCGCCTCCACGCGAACAACTAACCAACAAACCGCCACAACCAGATACACACACGCCACCACACGCCGCACCGGCGCACACGGATCCCAACAACCCAACACAACGCTCCCCACACTACACCCCCACCGCATGCCATTGCTTTACCCTCTACGCACACATTACCCAGACCCCAGACCCCAGACCCCAGATCCATCTGACCATCCATCCCTACGTGGTGATACACAGCTCCTTCCGAATGCGTGTGACCCCGCACTGCTGTCAAACACCCGACCCAAATGCCATCCATCCATCCGACGCCGTCCACGACTCGATTGGCCTATACGTCTGCCTACCGATCATGCTTGTCAGCCCGTTATCTCGTCGTACTATCATTCTCTCACGCATGATGAGTGCTATCCTCACATCAACGAAACCAAAAGCCAAACTGAACTCGGAACCGCGACCGCGACCGCGACCGCGACCGCGACCGCGACCGCGACCGCGACCGATACCGAAACCGCGACCGAAACCGAAACGAGCATCCCGCTTGCCTTCCGGTTGATGCCACCCCACACAGGTGGGCTGATCCGTCCTTCATCCTTCGCCTCGTGTCGTCTGTGCGAGCTGAGCGAAGGTGTCTATTGTCCACACAGGATCTCGACTCAACTGCGCGTATGTGTTGGCACGACAGACTCGAACGACTACACCAACCTGAACGTGGTCGATGGACTCGTAGTTGGGACTCACCCACTCACCCACCCACGCTGGGTCCGCGGTGAGGGGCTAGAACCAACGAGTGCGAGTGGATTGAAGCCACATGCGTGGGAACAAGTGCGGGGGTTGGTGCCGACTCCTGGTTCACCTTGTCAGCTGAACGCACACGCTGGTTAGATGGTGACATGCTCGTCAAATGGAGCCAACATGCGGGCAGCGGTGGAGTGTGGAAAGAAAGACAAGCAAGCACGACGAAGAGCGAGCATTGTCGAGGATAGGATGAGGGTGACGGGAAGGAGGTGATAGATAATGTGCTGGTGTGTGTGTTTGTGTTTGATTGTGTGGTGATTAGTTGTGTTGTTTTATTGTTTTGGTTGTTGTAGTATGCGGTGTGTTTGTGTATGTGAGTGGAGTCGGGCGTGGATCAAAAAGAAGCGCGAGACCGGGTTCGAACCAGTGACCCTTCGAGCTGCAATCGAAAGCTCTACCACTGAGCTACCCGCGCGTCGAAACCAGACTCCTACGCTCACTCAACAAACCCCGCTTTGACAATACACTTGGACAACTTTCACATTACACCAACAACAACACAATACACACATCATCGCCTCCACGCGAACAACTAACCAACAAACCGCCACAACCAGATACACACACGCCACCACACGCCGCACCGGCGCACACGGATCCCAACAACCCAACACAACGCTCCCCACACTACACCCCCACCGCATGCCATTGCTTTACCCTCTACGCACACATTACCCAGACCCCAGACCCCAGATCCATCTGACCATCCATCCCTACGTGGTGATACACAGCTCCTTCCGAATGCGTGTGACCCCGCACTGCTGTCAAACACCCGACCCAAATGCCATCCATCCATCCGACGCCGTCCACGACTCGATTGGCCTATACGTCTGCCTACCGATCATGCTTGTCAGCCCGTTATCTCGTCGTACTATCATTCTCTCACGCATGATGAGTGCTATCCTCACATCAACGAAACCAAAAGCCAAACTGAACTCGGAACCGCGACCGCGACCGCGACCGCGACCGCGACCGCGACCGCGACCGATACCGAAACCGCGACCGAAACCGAAACGAGCATCCCGCTTGCCTTCCGGTTGATGCCACCCCACACAGGTGGGCTGATCCGTCCTTCATCCTTCGCCTCGTGTCGTCTGTGCGAGCTGAGCGAAGGTGTCTATTGTCCACACAGGATCTCGACTCAACTGCGCGTATGTGTTGGCACGACAGACTCGAACGACTACACCAACCTGAACGTGGTCGATGGACTCGTAGTTGGGACCCACCCACTCACCCACCCACGCTGGGTCCGCGGTGAGGGGCTAGAACCAACGAGTGCGAGTGGATTGAAGCCGCATGCGTGGGAACAAGTGCGGGGGTTGGTGCCGACTCCTGGTTCACCTTGTCAGCTGAACGCACACGCTGGTTAGATGGTGACATGCTCGTCAAATGGAGCCAACATGCGGGCAGCGGTGGAGTGTGGAAAGAAAGACAAGCAAGCACGACGAAGAGCGAGCATTGTCGAGGATAGGATGAGGGTGACGGGAAGGAGGTGATAGATAATGTGCTGGTGTGTGTGTTTGTGTTTGATTGTGTGGTGATTAGTTGTGTTGTTTTATTGTTTTGGTTGTTGTAGTATGCGGTGTGTTTGTGTATGTGAGTGGAGTCGGGCGTGGATCAAAAAGAAGCGCGAGACCGGGTTCGAACCAGTGACCCTTCGAGCTGCAATCGAAAGCTCTACCACTGAGCTACCCGCGCGTCGAAACCAGACTCCTACGCTCACTCAACAAACCCCGCTTTGACAATACACTTGGACAACTTTCACATTACACCAACAACAACACAATACACACATCATCGCCTCCACGCGAACAACTAACCAACAAACCGCCACAACCAGATACACACACGCCACCACACGCCGCACCGGCGCACACGGATCCCAACAACCCAACACAACGCTCCCCACACTACACCCCCACCGCATGCCATTGCTTTACCCTCTACGCACACATTACCCAGACCCCAGACCCCAGATCCATCTGACCATCCATCCCTACGTGGTGATACACAGCTCCTTCCGAATGCGTGTGACCCCGCACTGCTGTCAAACACCCGACCCAAATGCCATCCATCCATCCGACGCCGTCCACGACTCGATTGGCCTATACGTCTGCCTACCGATCATGCTTGTCAGCCCGTTATCTCGTCGTACTGTCATTCTCTCACGCATGATGAGTGCTATCCTCACATCAACGAAACCAAAAGCCAAACTGAACTCGGAACCGCGACCGCGACCGCGACCGCGACCGCGACCGCGACCGCGACCGATACCGAAACCGCGACCGAAACCGAAACGAGCATCCCGCTTGCCTTCCGGTTGATGCCACCCCACACAGGTGGGCTGATCCGTCCTTCATCCTTCGCCTCGTGTCGTCTGTGCGAGCTGAGCGAAGGTGTCTATTGTCCACACAGGATCTCGACTCAACTGCGCGTATGTGTTGGCACGACAGACTCGAACGACTACACCAACCTGAACGTGGTCGATGGACTCGTAGTTGGGACCCACCCACTCACCCACCCACGCTGGGTCCGCGGTGAGGGGCTAGAACCAACGAGTGCGAGTGGATTGAAGCCGCATGCGTGGGAACAAGTGCGGGGGTTGGTGCCGACTCCTGGTTCACCTTGTCAGCTGAACGCACACGCTGGTTAGATGGTGACATGCTCGTCAAATGGAGCCAACATGCGGGCAGCGGTGGAGTGTGGAAAGAAAGACAAGCAAGCACGACGAAGAGCGAGCATTGTCGAGGATAGGATGAGGGTGACGGGAAGGAGGTGATAGATAATGTGCTGGTGTGTGTGTTTGTGTTTGATTGTGTGGTGGTTAGTTGTGTTGTTTTATTGTTTTGGTTGTTGTAGTATGCGGTGTGTTTGTGTATGTGAGTGGAGTCGGGCGTGGATCAAAAAGAAGCGCGAGACCGGGTTCGAACCAGTGACCCTTCGAGCTGCAATCGAAAGCTCTACCACTGAGCTACCCGCGCGTCGAAACCAGACTCCTACGCTCACTCAACAAACCCCGCTTTGACAATACACTTGGACAACTTTCACATTACACCAACAACAACACAATACACACATCATCGCCTCCACGCGAACAACTAACCAACAAACCGCCACAACCAGATACACACACGCCACCACACGCCGCACCGGCGCACACGGATCCCAACAACCCAACACAACGCTCCCCACACTACACCCCCACCGCATGCCATTGCTTTACCCTCTACGCACACATTACCCAGACCCCAGACCCCAGATCCATCTGACCATCCATCCCTACGTGGTGATACACAGCTCCTTCCGAATGCGTGTGACCCCGCACTGCTGTCAAACACCCGACCCAAATGCCATCCATCCATCCGACGCCGTCCACGACTCGATTGGCCTATACGTCTGCCTACCGATCATGCTTGTCAGCCCGTTATCTCGTCGTACTATCATTCTCTCACGCATGATGAGTGCTATCCTCACATCAACGAAACCAAAAGCCAAACTGAACTCGGAACCGCGACCGCGACCGCGACCGCGACCGCGACCGCGACCGAAACCGATACCGAAACCGCGACCGAAACCGAAACGAGCATCCCGCTTGCCTTCCGGTTGATGCCACCCCACACAGGTGGGCTGATCCGTCCTTCATCCTTCGCCTCGTGTCGTCTGTGCGAGCTGAGCGAAGGTGTCTATTGTCCACACAGGATCTCGACTCAACTGCGCGTATGTGTTGGCACGACAGACTCGAACGACTACACCAACCTGAACGTGGTCGATGGACTCGTAGTTGGGACCCACCCACTCACCCACCCACGCTGGGTCCGCGGTGAGGGGCTAGAACCAACGAGTGCGAGGGGATTGAAGCCGCATGCGTGGGAACAAGTGCGGGGGTTGGTGCCGACTCCTGGTTCACCTTGTCAGCTGAACGCACACGCTGGTTAGATGGTGACATGCTCGTCAAATGGAGCCAACATGCGGGCAGCGGTGGAGTGTGGAAAGAAAGACAAGCAAGCACGACGAAGAGCGAGCATTGTCGAGGATAGGATGAGGGTGACGGGAAGGAGGTGATAGATAATGTGCTGGTGTGTGTGTTTGTGTTTGATTGTGTGGTGGTTAGTTGTGTTGTTTTATTGTTTTGGTTGTTGTAGTATGCGGTGTGTTTGTGTATGTGAGTGGAGTCGGGCGTGGATCAAAAAGAAGCGCGAGACCGGGTTCGAACCAGTGACCCTTCGAGCTGCAATCGAAAGCTCTACCACTGAGCTACCCGCGCGTCGAAACCAGACTCCTACGCTCACTCAACAAACCCCGCTTTGACAATACACTTGGACAACTTTCACATTACACCAACAACAACACAATACACACATCATCGCCTCCACGCGAACAACTAACCAACAAACCGCCACAACCAGATACACACACGCCACCACACGCCGCACCGGCGCACACGGATCCCAACAACCCAACACAACGCTCCCCACACTACACCCCCACCGCATGCCATTGCTTTACCCTCTACGCACACATTACCCAGACCCCAGACCCCAGATCCATCTGACCATCCATCCCTACGTGGTGATACACAGCTCCTTCCGAATGCGTGTGACCCCGCACTGCTGTCAAACACCCGACCCAAATGCCATCCATCCATCCGACGCCGTCCACGACTCGATTGGCCTATACGTCTGCCTACCGATCATGCTTGTCAGCCCGTTATCTCGTCGTACTATCATTCTCTCACGCATGATGAGTGCTATCCTCACATCAACGAAACCAAAAGCCAAACTGAACTCGGAACCGCGACCGAAACCGATACCGAAACCGCGACCGAAACCGAAACGAGCATCCCGCTTGCCTTCCGGTTGATGCCACCCCACACAGGTGGGCTGATCCGTCCTTCATCCTTCGCCTCGTGTCGTCTGTGCGAGCTGAGCGAAGGTGTCTATTGTCCACACAGGATCTCGACTCAACTGCGCGTATGTGTTGGCACGACAGACTCGAACGACTACACCAACCTGAACGTGGTCGATGGACTCGTAGTTGGGACCCACCCACTCACCCACCCACGCTGGGTCCGCGGTGAGGGGCTAGAACCAACGAGTGCGAGGGGATTGAAGCCGCATGCGTGGGAACAAGTGCGGGGGTTGGTGCCGACTCCTGGTTCACCTTGTCAGCTGAACGCACACGCTGGTTAGATGGTGACATGCTCGTCAAATGGAGCCAACATGCGGGCAGCGGTGGAGTGTGGAAAGAAAGACAAGCAAGCACGACGAAGAGCGAGCATTGTCGAGGATAGGATGAGGGTGACGGGAAGGAGGTGATAGATAATGTGCTGGTGTGTGTGTTTGTGTTTGATTGTGTGGTGGTTAGTTGTGTTGTTTTATTGTTTTGGTTGTTGTAGTATGCGGTGTGTTTGTGTATGTGAGTGGAGTCGGGCGTGGATCAAAAAGAAGCGCGAGACCGGGTTCGAACCAGTGACCCTTCGAGCTGCAATCGAAAGCTCTACCACTGAGCTACCCGCGCGTCGAAACCAGACTCCTACGCTCACTCAACAAACCCCGCTTTGACAATACACTTGGACAACTTTCACATTACACCAACAACAACACAATACACACATCATCGCCTCCACGCGAACAACTAACCAACAAACCGCCACAACCAGATACACACACGCCACCACACGCCGCACCGGCGCACACGGATCCCAACAACCCAACACAACGCTCCCCACACTACACCCCCACCGCATGCCATTGCTTTACCCTCTACGCACACATTACCCAGACCCCAGACCCCAGATCCATCTGACCATCCATCCCTACGTGGTGATACACAGCTCCTTCCGAATGCGTGTGACCCCGCACTGCTGTCAAACACCCGACCCAAATGCCATCCATCCATCCGACGCCGTCCACGACTCGATTGGCCTATACGTCTGCCTACCGATCATGCTTGTCAGCCCGTTATCTCGTCGTACTATCATTCTCTCACGCATGATGAGTGCTATCCTCACATCAACGAAACCAAAAGCCAAACTGAACTCGGAACCGCGACCGAAACCGATACCGAAACCGCGACCGAAACCGAAACGAGCATCCCGCTTGCCTTCCGGTTGATGCCACCCCACACAGGTGGGCTGATCCGTCCTTCATCCTTCGCCTCGTGTCGTCTGTGCGAGCTGAGCGAAGGTGTCTATTGTCCACACAGGATCTCGACTCAACTGCGCGTATGTGTTGGCACGACAGACTCGAACGACTACACCAACCTGAACGTGGTCGATGGACTCGTAGTTGGGACCCACCCACTCACCCACCCACGCTGGGTCCGCGGTGAGGGGCTAGAACCAACGAGTGCGAGGGGATTGAAGCCGCATGCGTGGGAACAAGTGCGGGGGTTGGTGCCGACTCCTGGTTCACCTTGTCAGCTGAACGCACACGCTGGTTAGATGGTGACATGCTCGTCAAATGGAGCCAACATGCGGGCAGCGGTGGAGTGTGGAAAGAAAGACAAGCAAGCACGACGAAGAGCGAGCATTGTCGAGGATAGGATGAGGGTGACGGGAAGGAGGTGATAGATAATGTGCTGGTGTGTGTGTTTGTGTTTGATTGTGTGGTGGTTAGTTGTGTTGTTTTATTGTTTTGGTTGTTGTAGTATGCGGTGTGTTTGTGTATGTGAGTGGAGTCGGGCGTGGATCAAAAAGAAGCGCGAGACCGGGTTCGAACCAGTGACCCTTCGAGCTGCAATCGAAAGCTCTACCACTGAGCTACCCGCGCTCACTTCGCAATTTGCTCGCTACCCCTCAAGTGACCAAGTCCAGAAGTGTCCAGTCCAAGCACCCAGCCCAGCTGCCAGCCCATCACCCCCGACCCTCTCCACACCCAGTCGCCATGACCAAGGGTTCTGCGAGAGCCAAGACCAAGCGCAAGAAGCTTGGCATCGGGACGCTGCCGCCACCGCGCCGACCAGTCGGCATCCCATGCGTGCTTCCTTCGGCTTCATCGGGAGAGCCGACATTCACCACATGGAGAGCGCGCGCCAGAGCTCGGCCACCCGGTCGACTCTAATATCAACCCACCGCTGATCAACCCACGCCGTGACCAACACTCACGGCACCCAGCCACCAACCTTCACTCACGAGACCGTTGGGTAACCAACACTCACCGACACCAACCTCAACCCAACCAGCACTCACCGACACCAACCTCAACCCAACCAGCACTCACCGACACCAACCTCAACCCAACCAGCATTCAAGCAACCCAGCATCAACCCAACCGGCATTCAGCCAACCCAGCTTCAACCCAACCAACACTCAACTCACCCAGCATCAACATACCAGCAAACCAGCAAATGAAGGTCAAGTTAACCCAGTACCCAGCTTCAACGACAACAGAACAACCACCTCAACAACCCAACGAACCATGACGCAAGGATTCATCCTCTCAGCACAAACCGACCAGCCAACCACGAGACTCAACCGAACCTTAGCAACATAAAACCCGCACGGGATTAGCGAGCAGTTAGAAGTCAGTCGTAAATGCTAGTGCAGCAATACAGACGCCTTGAAACTGAGCTACCCGCGCGTCGAAACCAGACTCCTACGCTCACTCAACAAACCCCGCTTTGACAATACACTTGGACAACTTTCACATTACACCAACAACAACACAATACACACATCATCGCCTCCACGCGAACAACTAACCAACAAACCGCCACAACCAGATACACACACGCCACCACACGCCGCACCGGCGCACACGGATCCCAACAACCCAACACAACGCTCCCCACACTACACCCCCACCGCATGCCATTGCTTTACCCTCTACGCACACATTACCCAGACCCCAGACCCCAGATCCATCTGACCATCCATCCCTACGTGGTGATACACAGCTCCTTCCGAATGCGTGTGACCCCGCACTGCTGTCAAACACCCGACCCAAATGCCATCCATCCATCCGACGCCGTCCACGACTCGATTGGCCTATACGTCTGCCTACCGATCATGCTTGTCAGCCCGTTATCTCGTCGTACTATCATTCTCTCACGCATGATGAGTGCTATCCTCACATCAACGAAACCAAAAGCCAAACTGAACTCGGAACCGCGACCGCGACCGCGACCGCGACCGCGACCGCGACCGCGACCGATACCGAAACCGCGACCGAAACCGAAACGAGCATCCCGCTTGCCTTCCGGTTGATGCCACCCCACACAGGTGGGCTGATCCGTCCTTCATCCTTCGCCTCGTGTCGTCTGTGCGAGCTGAGCGAAGGTGTCTATTGTCCACACAGGATCTCGACTCAACTGCGCGTATGTGTTGGCACGACAGACTCGAACGACTACACCAACCTGAACGTGGTCGATGGACTCGTAGTTGGGACTCACCCACTCACCCACCCACGCTGGGTCCGCGGTGAGGGGCTAGAACCAACGAGTGCGAGTGGATTGAAGCCGCATGCGTGGGAACAAGTGCGGGGGTTGGTGCCGACTCCTGGTTCACCTTGTCAGCTGAACGCACACGCTGGTTAGATGGTGACATGCTCGTCAAATGGAGCCAACATGCGGGCAGCGGTGGAGTGTGGAAAGAAAGACAAGCAAGCACGACGAAGAGCGAGCATTGTCGAGGATAGGATGAGGGTGACGGGAAGGAGGTGATAGATAATGTGCTGGTGTGTGTGTTTGTGTTTGATTGTGTGGTGATTAGTTGTGTTGTTTTATTGTTTTGGTTGTTGTAGTATGCGGTGTGTTTGTGTATGTGAGTGGAGTCGGGCGTGGATCAAAAAGAAGCGCGAGACCGGGTTCGAACCAGTGACCCTTCGAGCTGCAATCGAAAGCTCTACCACTGAGCTACCCGCGCGTCGAAACCAGACTCCTACGCTCACTCAACAAACCCCGCTTTGACAATACACTTGGACAACTTTCACATTACACCAACAACAACACAATACACACATCATCGCCTCCACGCGAACAACTAACCAACAAACCGCCACAACCAGATACACACACGCCACCACACGCCGCACCGGCGCACACGGATCCCAACAACCCAACACAACGCTCCCCACACTACACCCCCACCGCATGCCATTGCTTTACCCTCTACGCACACATTACCCAGACCCCAGACCCCAGATCCATCTGACCATCCATCCCTACGTGGTGATACACAGCTCCTTCCGAATGCGTGTGACCCCGCACTGCTGTCAAACACCCGACCCAAATGCCATCCATCCATCCGACGCCGTCCACGACTCGATTGGCCTATACGTCTGCCTACCGATCATGCTTGTCAGCCCGTTATCTCGTCGTACTATCATTCTCTCACGCATGATGAGTGCTATCCTCACATCAACGAAACCAAAAGCCAAACTGAACTCGGAACCGCGACCGCGACCGCGACCGCGACCGCGACCGCGACCGAAACCGATACCGAAACCGCGACCGAAACCGAAACGAGCATCCCGCTTGCCTTCCGGTTGATGCCACCCCACACAGGTGGGCTGATCCGTCCTTCATCCTTCGCCTCGTGTCGTCTGTGCGAGCTGAGCGAAGGTGTCTATTGTCCACACAGGATCTCGACTCAACTGCGCGTATGTGTTGGCACGACAGACTCGAACGACTACACCAACCTGAACGTGGTCGATGGACTCGTAGTTGGGACCCACCCACTCACCCACCCACGCTGGGTCCGCGGTGAGGGGCTAGAACCAACGAGTGCGAGGGGATTGAAGCCGCATGCGTGGGAACAAGTGCGGGGGTTGGTGCCGACTCCTGGTTCACCTTGTCAGCTGAACGCACACGCTGGTTAGATGGTGACATGCTCGTCAAATGGAGCCAACATGCGGGCAGCGGTGGAGTGTGGAAAGAAAGACAAGCAAGCACGACGAAGAGCGAGCATTGTCGAGGATAGGATGAGGGTGACGGGAAGGAGGTGATAGATAATGTGCTGGTGTGTGTGTTTGTGTTTGATTGTGTGGTGGTTAGTTGTGTTGTTTTATTGTTTTGGTTGTTGTAGTATGCGGTGTGTTTGTGTATGTGAGTGGAGTCGGGCGTGGATCAAAAAGAAGCGCGAGACCGGGTTCGAACCAGTGACCCTTCGAGCTGCAATCGAAAGCTCTACCACTGAGCTACCCGCGCGTCGAAACCAGACTCCTACGCTCACTCAACAAACCCCGCTTTGACAATACACTTGGACAACTTTCACATTACACCAACAACAACACAATACACACATCATCGCCTCCACGCGAACAACTAACCAACAAACCGCCACAACCAGATACACACACGCCACCACACGCCGCACCGGCGCACACGGATCCCAACAACCCAACACAACGCTCCCCACACTACACCCCCACCGCATGCCATTGCTTTACCCTCTACGCACACATTACCCAGACCCCAGACCCCAGATCCATCTGACCATCCATCCCTACGTGGTGATACACAGCTCCTTCCGAATGCGTGTGACCCCGCACTGCTGTCAAACACCCGACCCAAATGCCATCCATCCATCCGACGCCGTCCACGACTCGATTGGCCTATACGTCTGCCTACCGATCATGCTTGTCAGCCCGTTATCTCGTCGTACTATCATTCTCTCACGCATGATGAGTGCTATCCTCACATCAACGAAACCAAAAGCCAAACTGAACTCGGAACCGCGACCGCGACCGCGACCGCGACCGCGACCGCGACCGCGACCGAAACCGATACCGAAACCGCGACCGAAACCGAAACGAGCATCCCGCTTGCCTTCCGGTTGATGCCACCCCACACAGGTGGGCTGATCCGTCCTTCATCCTTCGCCTCGTGTCGTCTGTGCGAGCTGAGCGAAGGTGTCTATTGTCCACACAGGATCTCGACTCAACTGCGCGTATGTGTTGGCACGACAGACTCGAACGACTACACCAACCTGAACGTGGTCGATGGACTCGTAGTTGGGACCCACCCACTCACCCACCCACGCTGGGTCCGCGGTGAGGGGCTAGAACCAACGAGTGCGAGGGGATTGAAGCCGCATGCGTGGGAACAAGTGCGGGGGTTGGTGCCGACTCCTGGTTCACCTTGTCAGCTGAACGCACACGCTGGTTAGATGGTGACATGCTCGTCAAATGGAGCCAACATGCGGGCAGCGGTGGAGTGTGGAAAGAAAGACAAGCAAGCACGACGAAGAGCGAGCATTGTCGAGGATAGGATGAGGGTGACGGGAAGGAGGTGATAGATAATGTGCTGGTGTGTGTGTTTGTGTTTGATTGTGTGGTGGTTAGTTGTGTTGTTTTATTGTTTTGGTTGTTGTAGTATGCGGTGTGTTTGTGTATGTGAGTGGAGTCGGGCGTGGATCAAAAAGAAGCGCGAGACCGGGTTCGAACCAGTGACCCTTCGAGCTGCAATCGAAAGCTCTACCACTGAGCTACCCGCGCGTCGAAACCAGACTCCTACGCTCACTCAACAAACCCCGCTTTGACAATACACTTGGACAACTTTCACATTACACCAACAACAACACAATACACACATCATCGCCTCCACGCGAACAACTAACCAACAAACCGCCACAACCAGATACACACACGCCACCACACGCCGCACCGGCGCACACGGATCCCAACAACCCAACACAACGCTCCCCACACTACACCCCCACCGCATGCCATTGCTTTACCCTCTACGCACACATTACCCAGACCCCAGACCCCAGATCCATCTGACCATCCATCCCTACGTGGTGATACACAGCTCCTTCCGAATGCGTGTGACCCCGCACTGCTGTCAAACACCCGACCCAAATGCCATCCATCCATCCGACGCCGTCCACGACTCGATTGGCCTATACGTCTGCCTACCGATCATGCTTGTCAGCCCGTTATCTCGTCGTACTATCATTCTCTCACGCATGATGAGTGCTATCCTCACATCAACGAAACCAAAAGCCAAACTGAACTCGGAACCGCGACCGCGACCGCGACCGCGACCGAAACCGATACCGAAACCGCGACCGAAACCGAAACGAGCATCCCGCTTGCCTTCCGGTTGATGCCACCCCACACAGGTGGGCTGATCCGTCCTTCATCCTTCGCCTCGTGTCGTCTGTGCGAGCTGAGCGAAGGTGTCTATTGTCCACACAGGATCTCGACTCAACTGCGCGTATGTGTTGGCACGACAGACTCGAACGACTACACCAACCTGAACGTGGTCGATGGACTCGTAGTTGGGACCCACCCACTCACCCACCCACGCTGGGTCCGCGGTGAGGGGCTAGAACCAACGAGTGCGAGGGGATTGAAGCCGCATGCGTGGGAACAAGTGCGGGGGTTGGTGCCGACTCCTGGTTCACCTTGTCAGCTGAACGCACACGCTGGTTAGATGGTGACATGCTCGTCAAATGGAGCCAACATGCGGGCAGCGGTGGAGTGTGGAAAGAAAGACAAGCAAGCACGACGAAGAGCGAGCATTGTCGAGGATAGGATGAGGGTGACGGGAAGGAGGTGATAGATAATGTGCTGGTGTGTGTGTTTGTGTTTGATTGTGTGGTGATTAGTTGTGTTGTTTTATTGTTTTGGTTGTTGTAGTATGCGGTGTGTTTGTGTATGTGAGTGGAGTCGGGCGTGGATCAAAAAGAAGCGCGAGACCGGGTTCGAACCAGTGACCCTTCGAGCTGCAATCGAAAGCTCTACCACTGAGCTACCCGCGCGTCGAAACCAGACTCCTACGCTCACTCAACAAACCCCGCTTTGACAATACACTTGGACAACTTTCACATTACACCAACAACAACACAATACACACATCATCGCCTCCACGCGAACAACTAACCAACAAACCGCCACAACCAGATACACACACGCCACCACACGCCGCACCGGCGCACACGGATCCCAACAACCCAACACAACGCTCCCCACACTACACCCCCACCGCATGCCATTGCTTTACCCTCTACGCACACATTACCCAGACCCCAGACCCCAGATCCATCTGACCATCCATCCCTACGTGGTGATACACAGCTCCTTCCGAATGCGTGTGACCCCGCACTGCTGTCAAACACCCGACCCAAATGCCATCCATCCATCCGACGCCGTCCACGACTCGATTGGCCTATACGTCTGCCTACCGATCATGCTTGTCAGCCCGTTATCTCGTCGTACTATCATTCTCTCACGCATGATGAGTGCTATCCTCACATCAACGAAACCAAAAGCCAAACTGAACTCGGAACCGCGACCGCGACCGCGACCGCGACCGCGACCGCGACCGAAACCGATACCGAAACCGCGACCGAAACCGAAACGAGCATCCCGCTTGCCTTCCGGTTGATGCCACCCCACACAGGTGGGCTGATCCGTCCTTCATCCTTCGCCTCGTGTCGTCTGTGCGAGCTGAGCGAAGGTGTCTATTGTCCACACAGGATCTCGACTCAACTGCGCGTATGTGTTGGCACGACAGACTCGAACGACTACACCAACCTGAACGTGGTCGATGGACTCGTAGTTGGGACCCACCCACTCACCCACCCACGCTGGGTCCGCGGTGAGGGGCTAGAACCAACGAGTGCGAGGGGATTGAAGCCGCATGCGTGGGAACAAGTGCGGGGGTTGGTGCCGACTCCTGGTTCACCTTGTCAGCTGAACGCACACGCTGGTTAGATGGTGACATGCTCGTCAAATGGAGCCAACATGCGGGCAGCGGTGGAGTGTGGAAAGAAAGACAAGCAAGCACGACGAAGAGCGAGCATTGTCGAGGATAGGATGAGGGTGACGGGAAGGAGGTGATAGATAATGTGCTGGTGTGTGTGTTTGTGTTTGATTGTGTGGTGATTAGTTGTGTTGTTTTATTGTTTTGGTTGTTGTAGTATGCGGTGTGTTTGTGTATGTGAGTGGAGTCGGGCGTGGATCAAAAAGAAGCGCGAGACCGGGTTCGAACCAGTGACCCTTCGAGCTGCAATCGAAAGCTCTACCACTGAGCTACCCGCGCGTCGAAACCAGACTCCTACGCTCACTCAACAAACCCCGCTTTGACAATACACTTGGACAACTTTCACATTACACCAACAACAACACAATACACACATCATCGCCTCCACGCGAACAACTAACCAACAAACCGCCACAACCAGATACACACACGCCACCACACGCCGCACCGGCGCACACGGATCCCAACAACCCAACACAACGCTCCCCACACTACACCCCCACCGCATGCCATTGCTTTACCCTCTACGCACACATTACCCAGACCCCAGACCCCAGATCCATCTGACCATCCATCCCTACGTGGTGATACACAGCTCCTTCCGAATGCGTGTGACCCCGCACTGCTGTCAAACACCCGACCCAAATGCCATCCATCCATCCGACGCCGTCCACGACTCGATTGGCCTATACGTCTGCCTACCGATCATGCTTGTCAGCCCGTTATCTCGTCGTACTATCATTCTCTCACGCATGATGAGTGCTATCCTCACATCAACGAAACCAAAAGCCAAACTGAACTCGGAACCGCGACCGCGACCGCGACCGCGACCGCGACCGCGACCGAAACCGATACCGAAACCGCGACCGAAACCGAAACGAGCATCCCGCTTGCCTTCCGGTTGATGCCACCCCACACAGGTGGGCTGATCCGTCCTTCATCCTTCGCCTCGTGTCGTCTGTGCGAGCTGAGCGAAGGTGTCTATTGTCCACACAGGATCTCGACTCAACTGCGCGTATGTGTTGGCACGACAGACTCGAACGACTACACCAACCTGAACGTGGTCGATGGACTCGTAGTTGGGACCCACCCACTCACCCACCCACGCTGGGTCCGCGGTGAGGGGCTAGAACCAACGAGTGCGAGGGGATTGAAGCCGCATGCGTGGGAACAAGTGCGGGGGTTGGTGCCGACTCCTGGTTCACCTTGTCAGCTGAACGCACACGCTGGTTAGATGGTGACATGCTCGTCAAATGGAGCCAACATGCGGGCAGCGGTGGAGTGTGGAAAGAAAGACAAGCAAGCACGACGAAGAGCGAGCATTGTCGAGGATAGGATGAGGGTGACGGGAAGGAGGTGATAGATAATGTGCTGGTGTGTGTGTTTGTGTTTGATTGTGTGGTGATTAGTTGTGTTGTTTTATTGTTTTGGTTGTTGTAGTATGCGGTGTGTTTGTGTATGTGAGTGGAGTCGGGCGTGGATCAAAAAGAAGCGCGAGACCGGGTTCGAACCAGTGACCCTTCGAGCTGCAATCGAAAGCTCTACCACTGAGCTACCCGCGCGTCGAAACCAGACTCCTACGCTCACTCAACAAACCCCGCTTTGACAATACACTTGGACAACTTTCACATTACACCAACAACAACACAATACACACATCATCGCCTCCACGCGAACAACTAACCAACAAACCGCCACAACCAGATACACACACGCCACCACACGCCGCACCGGCGCACACGGATCCCAACAACCCAACACAACGCTCCCCACACTACACCCCCACCGCATGCCATTGCTTTACCCTCTACGCACACATTACCCAGACCCCAGACCCCAGATCCATCTGACCATCCATCCCTACGTGGTGATACACAGCTCCTTCCGAATGCGTGTGACCCCGCACTGCTGTCAAACACCCGACCCAAATGCCATCCATCCATCCGACGCCGTCCACGACTCGATTGGCCTATACGTCTGCCTACCGATCATGCTTGTCAGCCCGTTATCTCGTCGTACTATCATTCTCTCACGCATGATGAGTGCTATCCTCACATCAACGAAACCAAAAGCCAAACTGAACTCGGAACCGCGACCGCGACCGCGACCGCGACCGCGACCGCGACCGAAACCGATACCGAAACCGCGACCGAAACCGAAACGAGCATCCCGCTTGCCTTCCGGTTGATGCCACCCCACACAGGTGGGCTGATCCGTCCTTCATCCTTCGCCTCGTGTCGTCTGTGCGAGCTGAGCGAAGGTGTCTATTGTCCACACAGGATCTCGACTCAACTGCGCGTATGTGTTGGCACGACAGACTCGAACGACTACACCAACCTGAACGTGGTCGATGGACTCGTAGTTGGGACCCACCCACTCACCCACCCACGCTGGGTCCGCGGTGAGGGGCTAGAACCAACGAGTGCGAGGGGATTGAAGCCGCATGCGTGGGAACAAGTGCGGGGGTTGGTGCCGACTCCTGGTTCACCTTGTCAGCTGAACGCACACGCTGGTTAGATGGTGACATGCTCGTCAAATGGAGCCAACATGCGGGCAGCGGTGGAGTGTGGAAAGAAAGACAAGCAAGCACGACGAAGAGCGAGCATTGTCGAGGATAGGATGAGGGTGACGGGAAGGAGGTGATAGATAATGTGCTGGTGTGTGTGTTTGTGTTTGATTGTGTGGTGGTTAGTTGTGTTGTTTTATTGTTTTGGTTGTTGTAGTATGCGGTGTGTTTGTGTATGTGAGTGGAGTCGGGCGTGGATCAAAAAGAAGCGCGAGACCGGGTTCGAACCAGTGACCCTTCGAGCTGCAATCGAAAGCTCTACCACTGAGCTACCCGCGCGTCGAAACCAGACTCCTACGCTCACTCAACAAACCCCGCTTTGACAATACACTTGGACAACTTTCACATTACACCAACAACAACACAATACACACATCATCGCCTCCACGCGAACAACTAACCAACAAACCGCCACAACCAGATACACACACGCCACCACACGCCGCACCGGCGCACATGGATCCCAACAACCCAACACAACGCTCCCCACACTACACCCCCACCGCATGCCATTGCTTTACCCTCTACGCACACATTACCCAGACCCCAGACCCCAGACCCCAGATCCATCTGACCATCCATCCCTACGTGGTGATACACAGCTCCTTCCGAATGCGTGTGACCCCGCACTGCTGTCAAACACCCGACCCAAATGCCATCCATCCATCCGACGCCGTCCACGACTCGATTGGCCTATACGTCTGCCTACCGATCATGCTTGTCAGCCCGTTATCTCGTCGTACTATCATTCTCTCACGCATGATGAGTGCTATCCTCACATCAACGAAACCAAAAGCCAAACTGAACTCGGAACCGCGACCGCGACCGCGACCGCGACCGCGACCGCGACCGAAACCGATACCGAAACCGCGACCGAAACCGAAACGAGCATCCCGCTTGCCTTCCGGTTGATGCCACCCCACACAGGTGGGCTGATCCGTCCTTCATCCTTCGCCTCGTGTCGTCTGTGCGAGCTGAGCGAAGGTGTCTATTGTCCACACAGGATCTCGACTCAACTGCGCGTATGTGTTGGCACGACAGACTCGAACGACTACACCAACCTGAACGTGGTCGATGGACTCGTAGTTGGGACCCACCCACTCACCCACCCACGCTGGGTCCGCGGTGAGGGGCTAGAACCAACGAGTGCGAGGGGATTGAAGCCGCATGCGTGGGAACAAGTGCGGGGGTTGGTGCCGACTCCTGGTTCACCTTGTCAGCTGAACGCACACGCTGGTTAGATGGTGACATGCTCGTCAAATGGAGCCAACATGCGGGCAGCGGTGGAGTGTGGAAAGAAAGACAAGCAAGCACGACGAAGAGCGAGCATTGTCGAGGATAGGATGAGGGTGACGGGAAGGAGGTGATAGATAATGTGCTGGTGTGTGTGTTTGTGTTTGATTGTGTGGTGGTTAGTTGTGTTGTTTTATTGTTTTGGTTGTTGTAGTATGCGGTGTGTTTGTGTATGTGAGTGGAGTCGGGCGTGGATCAAAAAGAAGCGCGAGACCGGGTTCGAACCAGTGACCCTTCGAGCTGCAATCGAAAGCTCTACCACTGAGCTACCCGCGCGTCGAAACCAGACTCCTACGCTCACTCAACAAACCCCGCTTTGACAATACACTTGGACAACTTTCACATTACACCAACAACAACACAATACACACATCATCGCCTCCACGCGAACAACTAACCAACAAACCGCCACAACCAGATACACACACGCCACCACACGCCGCACCGGCGCACACGGATCCCAACAACCCAACACAACGCTCCCCACACTACACCCCCACCGCATGCCATTGCTTTACCCTCTACGCACACATTACCCAGACCCCAGACCCCAGACCCCAGATCCATCTGACCATCCATCCCTACGTGGTGATACACAGCTCCTTCCGAATGCGTGTGACCCCGCACTGCTGTCAAACACCCGACCCAAATGCCATCCATCCATCCGACGCCGTCCACGACTCGATTGGCCTATACGTCTGCCTACCGATCATGCTTGTCAGCCCGTTATCTCGTCGTACTATCATTCTCTCACGCATGATGAGTGCTATCCTCACATCAACGAAACCAAAAGCCAAACTGAACTCGGAACCGCGACCGCGACCGCGACCGCGACCGCGACCGCGACCGAAACCGATACCGAAACCGCGACCGAAACCGAAACGAGCATCCCGCTTGCCTTCCGGTTGATGCCACCCCACACAGGTGGGCTGATCCGTCCTTCATCCTTCGCCTCGTGTCGTCTGTGCGAGCTGAGCGAAGGTGTCTATTGTCCACACAGGATCTCGACTCAACTGCGCGTATGTGTTGGCACGACAGACTCGAACGACTACACCAACCTGAACGTGGTCGATGGACTCGTAGTTGGGACCCACCCACTCACCCACCCACGCTGGGTCCGCGGTGAGGGGCTAGAACCAACGAGTGCGAGGGGATTGAAGCCGCATGCGTGGGAACAAGTGCGGGGGTTGGTGCCGACTCCTGGTTCACCTTGTCAGCTGAACGCACACGCTGGTTAGATGGTGACATGCTCGTCAAATGGAGCCAACATGCGGGCAGCGGTGGAGTGTGGAAAGAAAGACAAGCAAGCACGACGAAGAGCGAGCATTGTCGAGGATAGGATGAGGGTGACGGGAAGGAGGTGATAGATAATGTGCTGGTGTGTGTGTTTGTGTTTGATTGTGTGGTGATTAGTTGTGTTGTTTTATTGTTTTGGTTGTTGTAGTATGCGGTGTGTTTGTGTATGTGAGTGGAGTCGGGCGTGGATCAAAAAGAAGCGCGAGACCGGGTTCGAACCAGTGACCCTTCGAGCTGCAATCGAAAGCTCTACCACTGAGCTACCCGCGCGTCGAAACCAGACTCCTACGCTCACTCAACAAACCCCGCTTTGACAATACACTTGGACAACTTTCACATTACACCAACAACAACACAATACACACATCATCGCCTCCACGCGAACAACTAACCAACAAACCGCCACAACCAGATACACACACGCCACCACACGCCGCACCGGCGCACATGGATCCCAACAACCCAACACAACGCTCCCCACACTACACCCCCACCGCATGCCATTGCTTTACCCTCTACGCACACATTACCCAGACCCCAGACCCCAGACCCCAGATCCATCTGACCATCCATCCCTACGTGGTGATACACAGCTCCTTCCGAATGCGTGTGACCCCGCACTGCTGTCAAACACCCGACCCAAATGCCATCCATCCATCCGACGCCGTCCACGACTCGATTGGCCTATACGTCTGCCTACCGATCATGCTTGTCAGCCCGTTATCTCGTCGTACTATCATTCTCTCACGCATGATGAGTGCTATCCTCACATCAACGAAACCAAAAGCCAAACTGAACTCGGAACCGCGACCGCGACCGCGACCGCGACCGCGACCGCGACCGAAACCGATACCGAAACCGCGACCGAAACCGAAACGAGCATCCCGCTTGCCTTCCGGTTGATGCCACCCCACACAGGTGGGCTGATCCGTCCTTCATCCTTCGCCTCGTGTCGTCTGTGCGAGCTGAGCGAAGGTGTCTATTGTCCACACAGGATCTCGACTCAACTGCGCGTATGTGTTGGCACGACAGACTCGAACGACTACACCAACCTGAACGTGGTCGATGGACTCGTAGTTGGGACCCACCCACTCACCCACCCACGCTGGGTCCGCGGTGAGGGGCTAGAACCAACGAGTGCGAGGGGATTGAAGCCGCATGCGTGGGAACAAGTGCGGGGGTTGGTGCCGACTCCTGGTTCACCTTGTCAGCTGAACGCACACGCTGGTTAGATGGTGACATGCTCGTCAAATGGAGCCAACATGCGGGCAGCGGTGGAGTGTGGAAAGAAAGACAAGCAAGCACGACGAAGAGCGAGCATTGTCGAGGATAGGATGAGGGTGACGGGAAGGAGGTGATAGATAATGTGCTGGTGTGTGTGTTTGTGTTTGATTGTGTGGTGATTAGTTGTGTTGTTTTATTGTTTTGGTTGTTGTAGTATGCGGTGTGTTTGTGTATGTGAGTGGAGTCGGGCGTGGATCAAAAAGAAGCGCGAGACCGGGTTCGAACCAGTGACCCTTCGAGCTGCAATCGAAAGCTCTACCACTGAGCTACCCGCGCGTCGAAACCAGACTCCTACGCTCACTCAACAAACCCCGCTTTGACAATACACTTGGACAACTTTCACATTACACCAACAACAACACAATACACACATCATCGCCTCCACGCGAACAACTAACCAACAAACCGCCACAACCAGATACACACACGCCACCACACGCCGCACCGGCGCACATGGATCCCAACAACCCAACACAACGCTCCCCACACTACACCCCCACCGCATGCCATTGCTTTACCCTCTACGCACACATTACCCAGACCCCAGACCCCAGACCCCAGATCCATCTGACCATCCATCCCTACGTGGTGATACACAGCTCCTTCCGAATGCGTGTGACCCCGCACTGCTGTCAAACACCCGACCCAAATGCCATCCATCCATCCGACGCCGTCCACGACTCGATTGGCCTATACGTCTGCCTACCGATCATGCTTGTCAGCCCGTTATCTCGTCGTACTATCATTCTCTCACGCATGATGAGTGCTATCCTCACATCAACGAAACCAAAAGCCAAACTGAACTCGGAACCGCGACCGCGACCGCGACCGCGACCGCGACCGCGACCGAAACCGATACCGAAACCGCGACCGAAACCGAAACGAGCATCCCGCTTGCCTTCCGGTTGATGCCACCCCACACAGGTGGGCTGATCCGTCCTTCATCCTTCGCCTCGTGTCGTCTGTGCGAGCTGAGCGAAGGTGTCTATTGTCCACACAGGATCTCGACTCAACTGCGCGTATGTGTTGGCACGACAGACTCGAACGACTACACCAACCTGAACGTGGTCGATGGACTCGTAGTTGGGACCCACCCACTCACCCACCCACGCTGGGTCCGCGGTGAGGGGCTAGAACCAACGAGTGCGAGGGGATTGAAGCCGCATGCGTGGGAACAAGTGCGGGGGTTGGTGCCGACTCCTGGTTCACCTTGTCAGCTGAACGCACACGCTGGTTAGATGGTGACATGCTCGTCAAATGGAGCCAACATGCGGGCAGCGGTGGAGTGTGGAAAGAAAGACAAGCAAGCACGACGAAGAGCGAGCATTGTCGAGGATAGGATGAGGGTGACGGGAAGGAGGTGATAGATAATGTGCTGGTGTGTGTGTTTGTGTTTGATTGTGTGGTGATTAGTTGTGTTGTTTTATTGTTTTGGTTGTTGTAGTATGCGGTGTGTTTGTGTATGTGAGTGGAGTCGGGCGTGGATCAAAAAGAAGCGCGAGACCGGGTTCGAACCAGTGACCCTTCGAGCTGCAATCGAAAGCTCTACCACTGAGCTACCCGCGCGTCGAAACCAGACTCCTACGCTCACTCAACAAACCCCGCTTTGACAATACACTTGGACAACTTTCACATTACACCAACAACAACACAATACACACATCATCGCCTCCACGCGAACAACTAACCAACAAACCGCCACAACCAGATACACACACGCCACCACACGCCGCACCGGCGCACACGGATCCCAACAACCCAACACAACGCTCCCCACACTACACCCCCACCGCATGCCATTGCTTTACCCTCTACGCACACATTACCCAGACCCCAGACCCCAGACCCCAGATCCATCTGACCATCCATCCCTACGTGGTGATACACAGCTCCTTCCGAATGCGTGTGACCCCGCACTGCTGTCAAACACCCGACCCAAATGCCATCCATCCATCCGACGCCGTCCACGACTCGATTGGCCTATACGTCTGCCTACCGATCATGCTTGTCAGCCCGTTATCTCGTCGTACTATCATTCTCTCACGCATGATGAGTGCTATCCTCACATCAACGAAACCAAAAGCCAAACTGAACTCGGAACCGCGACCGCGACCGCGACCGCGACCGCGACCGCGACCGAAACCGATACCGAAACCGCGACCGAAACCGAAACGAGCATCCCGCTTGCCTTCCGGTTGATGCCACCCCACACAGGTGGGCTGATCCGTCCTTCATCCTTCGCCTCGTGTCGTCTGTGCGAGCTGAGCGAAGGTGTCTATTGTCCACACAGGATCTCGACTCAACTGCGCGTATGTGTTGGCACGACAGACTCGAACGACTACACCAACCTGAACGTGGTCGATGGACTCGTAGTTGGGACCCACCCACTCACCCACCCACGCTGGGTCCGCGGTGAGGGGCTAGAACCAACGAGTGCGAGGGGATTGAAGCCGCATGCGTGGGAACAAGTGCGGGGGTTGGTGCCGACTCCTGGTTCACCTTGTCAGCTGAACGCACACGCTGGTTAGATGGTGACATGCTCGTCAAATGGAGCCAACATGCGGGCAGCGGTGGAGTGTGGAAAGAAAGACAAGCAAGCACGACGAAGAGCGAGCATTGTCGAGGATAGGATGAGGGTGACGGGAAGGAGGTGATAGATAATGTGCTGGTGTGTGTGTTTGTGTTTGATTGTGTGGTGATTAGTTGTGTTGTTTTATTGTTTTGGTTGTTGTAGTATGCGGTGTGTTTGTGTATGTGAGTGGAGTCGGGCGTGGATCAAAAAGAAGCGCGAGACCGGGTTCGAACCAGTGACCCTTCGAGCTGCAATCGAAAGCTCTACCACTGAGCTACCCGCGCGTCGAAACCAGACTCCTACGCTCACTCAACAAACCCCGCTTTGACAATACACTTGGACAACTTTCACATTACACCAACAACAACACAATACACACATCATCGCCTCCACGCGAACAACTAACCAACAAACCGCCACAACCAGATACACACACGCCACCACACGCCGCACCGGCGCACACGGATCCCAACAACCCAACACAACGCTCCCCACACTACACCCCCACCGCATGCCATTGCTTTACCCTCTACGCACACATTACCCAGACCCCAGACCCCAGACCCCAGATCCATCTGACCATCCATCCCTACGTGGTGATACACAGCTCCTTCCGAATGCGTGTGACCCCGCACTGCTGTCAAACACCCGACCCAAATGCCATCCATCCATCCGACGCCGTCCACGACTCGATTGGCCTATACGTCTGCCTACCGATCATGCTTGTCAGCCCGTTATCTCGTCGTACTATCATTCTCTCACGCATGATGAGTGCTATCCTCACATCAACGAAACCAAAAGCCAAACTGAACTCGGAACCGCGACCGCGACCGCGACCGCGACCGCGACCGATACCGAAACCGCGACCGAAACCGAAACGAGCATCCCGCTTGCCTTCCGGTTGATGCCACCCCACACAGGTGGGCTGATCCGTCCTTCATCCTTCGCCTCGTGTCGTCTGTGCGAGCTGAGCGAAGGTGTCTATTGTCCACACAGGATCTCGACTCAACTGCGCGTATGTGTTGGCACGACAGACTCGAACGACTACACCAACCTGAACGTGGTCGATGGACTCGTAGTTGGGACCCACCCACTCACCCACCCACGCTGGGTCCGCGGTGAGGGGCTAGAACCAACGAGTGCGAGGGGATTGAAGCCGCATGCGTGGGAACAAGTGCGGGGGTTGGTGCCGACTCCTGGTTCACCTTGTCAGCTGAACGCACACGCTGGTTAGATGGTGACATGCTCGTCAAATGGAGCCAACATGCGGGCAGCGGTGGAGTGTGGAAAGAAAGACAAGCAAGCACGACGAAGAGCGAGCATTGTCGAGGATAGGATGAGGGTGACGGGAAGGAGGTGATAGATAATGTGCTGGTGTGTGTGTTTGTGTTTGATTGTGTGGTGGTTAGTTGTGTTGTTTTATTGTTTTGGTTGTTGTAGTATGCGGTGTGTTTGTGTATGTGAGTGGAGTCGGGCGTGGATCAAAAAGAAGCGCGAGACCGGGTTCGAACCAGTGACCCTTCGAGCTGCAATCGAAAGCTCTACCACTGAGCTACCCGCGCGTCGAAACCAGACTCCTACGCTCACTCAACAAACCCCGCTTTGACAATACACTTGGACAACTTTCACATTACACCAACAACAACACAATACACACATCATCGCCTCCACGCGAACAACTAACCAACAAACCGCCACAACCAGATACACACACGCCACCACACGCCGCACCGGCGCACATGGATCCCAACAACCCAACACAACGCTCCCCACACTACACCCCCACCGCATGCCATTGCTTTACCCTCTACGCACACATTACCCAGACCCCAGACCCCAGATCCATCTGACCATCCATCCCTACGTGGTGATACACAGCTCCTTCCGAATGCGTGTGACCCCGCACTGCTGTCAAACACCCGACCCAAATGCCATCCATCCATCCGACGCCGTCCACGACTCGATTGGCCTATACGTCTGCCTACCGATCATGCTTGTCAGCCCGTTATCTCGTCGTACTATCATTCTCTCACGCATGATGAGTGCTATCCTCACATCAACGAAACCAAAAGCCAAACTGAACTCGGAACCGCGACCGCGACCGCGACCGCGACCGAAACCGATACCGAAACCGCGACCGAAACCGAAACGAGCATCCCGCTTGCCTTCCGGTTGATGCCACCCCACACAGGTGGGCTGATCCGTCCTTCATCCTTCGCCTCGTGTCGTCTGTGCGAGCTGAGCGAAGGTGTCTATTGTCCACACAGGATCTCGACTCAACTGCGCGTATGTGTTGGCACGACAGACTCGAACGACTACACCAACCTGAACGTGGTCGATGGACTCGTAGTTGGGACCCACCCACTCACCCACCCACGCTGGGTCCGCGGTGAGGGGCTAGAACCAACGAGTGCGAGGGGATTGAAGCCGCATGCGTGGGAACAAGTGCGGGGGTTGGTGCCGACTCCTGGTTCACCTTGTCAGCTGAACGCACACGCTGGTTAGATGGTGACATGCTCGTCAAATGGAGCCAACATGCGGGCAGCGGTGGAGTGTGGAAAGAAAGACAAGCAAGCACGACGAAGAGCGAGCATTGTCGAGGATAGGATGAGGGTGACGGGAAGGAGGTGATAGATAATGTGCTGGTGTGTGTGTTTGTGTTTGATTGTGTGGTGGTTAGTTGTGTTGTTTTATTGTTTTGGTTGTTGTAGTATGCGGTGTGTTTGTGTATGTGAGTGGAGTCGGGCGTGGATCAAAAAGAAGCGCGAGACCGGGTTCGAACCAGTGACCCTTCGAGCTGCAATCGAAAGCTCTACCACTGAGCTACCCGCGCGTCGAAACCAGACTCCTACGCTCACTCAACAAACCCCGCTTTGACAATACACTTGGACAACTTTCACATTACACCAACAACAACACAATACACACATCATCGCCTCCACGCGAACAACTAACCAACAAACCGCCACAACCAGATACACACACGCCACCACACGCCGCACCGGCGCACACGGATCCCAACAACCCAACACAACGCTCCCCACACTACACCCCCACCGCATGCCATTGCTTTACCTCTACGCACACATTACCCAGACCCCAGACCCCAGATCCATCTGACCATCCATCCCTACGTGGTGATACACAGCTCCTTCCGAATGCGTGTGACCCCGCACTGCTGTCAAACACCCGACCCAAATGCCATCCATCCATCCGACGCCGTCCACGACTCGATTGGCCTATACGTCTGCCTACCGATCATGCTTGTCAGCCCGTTATCTCGTCGTACTATCATTCTCTCACGCATGATGAGTGCTATCCTCACATCAACGAAACCAAAAGCCAAACTGAACTCGGAACCGCGACCGCGACCGCGACCGCGACCGAAACCGATACCGAAACCGCGACCGAAACCGAAACGAGCATCCCGCTTGCCTTCCGGTTGATGCCACCCCACACAGGTGGGCTGATCCGTCCTTCATCCTTCGCCTCGTGTCGTCTGTGCGAGCTGAGCGAAGGTGTCTATTGTCCACACAGGATCTCGACTCAACTGCGCGTATGTGTTGGCACGACAGACTCGAACGACTACACCAACCTGAACGTGGTCGATGGACTCGTAGTTGGGACCCACCCACTCACCCACCCACGCTGGGTCCGCGGTGAGGGGCTAGAACCAACGAGTGCGAGGGGATTGAAGCCGCATGCGTGGGAACAAGTGCGGGGGTTGGTGCCGACTCCTGGTTCACCTTGTCAGCTGAACGCACACGCTGGTTAGATGGTGACATGCTCGTCAAATGGAGCCAACATGCGGGCAGCGGTGGAGTGTGGAAAGAAAGACAAGCAAGCACGACGAAGAGCGAGCATTGTCGAGGATAGGATGAGGGTGACGGGAAGGAGGTGATAGATAATGTGCTGGTGTGTGTGTTTGTGTTTGATTGTGTGGTGATTAGTTGTGTTGTTTTATTGTTTTGGTTGTTGTAGTATGCGGTGTGTTTGTGTATGTGAGTGGAGTCGGGCGTGGATCAAAAAGAAGCGCGAGACCGGGTTCGAACCAGTGACCCTTCGAGCTGCAATCGAAAGCTCTACCACTGAGCTACCCGCGCCACTTCTCGTTTTGCCTCGTCGAGCACAAGTCGATCCAAGCAAACAGCCGAAGTAACCAGCCAACCAGCCTCCCAGCCTTCCCGTCGAACGAAGATGAAGCCAGCGAACCAGATCGACTCGGCTCGCCCATCCCCCTCCGACCTCGACTTTGTGGGTGAGAACCCTCCCGCGCAGCTGCTCCGTCCCGTCTCTGCACAAGATTCGGGAAGTCTCACGCATTGTGAGCCACCATCTGGTCTGGATGGTGCCAGTAACACTGCCGACGACTCTGCGACGCCTGCGCCCGTATCTCACGTGACTTCGAAGTCAGTGAATGCGCAAGCCCCAGTCAGCTCCGGCACGACCACCACCTCCGCGGTCGACGACGCCGACGCTCCTTCAACCGCCGACGGACCCGCCTCTACCGCCCGCATCGTGGATGTCGGTGCCGGTATGACGGTGCTCGTGACAGGCTCCGCTCCGGTGGCGTCTGGAGTCGAGATCTCCGTTGCGCTTTCCAGTTCGACCGACTCGCCCGCGAACACTGGGACTACTGCTGTCTCCGGTGGCGACGATGACGACGACGACTTGATGATGGCGGCGACCTCGCTCCAGCTCAGTCTCGCCTCAAGCCCCGACGAATCAACTGTTGAAGACTCGACTACGACTGATTCGACCCCGGATCCGATTCCGGATGCTCAGCAACCGCCTGCCAGTGCGGCAGGTGCGACGCCTTCGCTTGGTGCTCTTCTACGCCGTCCAACCGAGATTCGCCGTGACAGAACTCCCGTCTCGGCGACCAGTCGTGTGGTGCTGCCTCGACCGTGTGCTGCGGATATCGAAGCGATTGACGCGCTGTACGAGAACGGTGGCGACTGGGCCTCGCTCTTCACGTCAGTTGAACAAGCGCGCCCGTACGAGCTCCCGCGCGCTCGTTACGTCATGACCATCGACACTGGTCGCGCGTTCGAGCGTACCGGCATCAACAAGATCATGGCGTCTTTTCTCAAGGACAACGGGAGCCCCGTGGTCACCGAGCAGATCAAGCTTCAAGAACTCGGCCAGATCTCCAAGGGTCGTGGCGGAGAAATCCGCGTCAAGGTCAAGTCACGTGCTGCGTGCGAACGCCTCGCGCGTCAGGAAGTCAAGATCCTCGGTGGCAAGTACATGTTCCAAGACTTCGACGTCCTCGCCGATCGCTTCTACATCGACATCTCGAGCGTCGACAGCAACTTCGACAACGAAGGTCTTCTGCGCGCGTTCTTCGACATCGGCAGCGAGCCGATTTACGACACGTTCCGCGACGTCAACCTCGCGTCCGGAATGACGACAGCAACGTGGCGCGTCTACTTTCGAAGTGCGACGTGCCCACGAGCGCTGTGTGTGCAAGGCTTCACGTGCGACCAAGTCATCTTCGGCAACCGCATGTACCCAGCTTTGGCGCGCGACGCCGCGTTCCCGTCCCAGCGACGTGGTTTCGGTCAGGTGTCGCCACACGCTTTGGACTTGGACAAGATCAACCAGCCTACTCCGCCAGCACCAGTGCAACCGTCCGAGCCGGCTGCTCCGACTTCGTACGCAGACGCGGTGAAGAACGGTGTCTCGCAAGCGGAGTCCAAGTCGCAAGACTCTGCAAGCGTCATCTCGGTCGGTACGCACGCGGGATCGCTGTTGACGCCTCCGGGTAGTCCGCAGCCTGGAGCCAAGTCTCTGCCGCCGCCGCCACCGCCGCTCGGTCTGTCCGCGTCCAACGCAGATCGTCCGGAAAACGGAACCAAATCGACCAAGTCCAAGGGCAAGCGCTCGCGTTACGCCGACGACTTTGCCGACATGTTACAGAAGGCGCGACCGAAGCCCGTGCAAGGCATCGCGACAAGCAACTACTTCGAAGTGTTGAACTCCATCGAGTTCGAACTCGACTGCTGCAATGCGGCGCTCAACGAGTCGAGCCTGCCGCGGTTCCAGGTCGTGCCTCGCAAGGTCAAGGGTCCCGACACGATCAAGACCAGCAAGGAGTCGAGTCACTTCTTGACCAAGCACCACACTCTGGTCATGAAGACGAAGGAACCGACGTCAATCCAAGAGATCCTCGCCGAACTCGAGACGACCGAGCCCACCGCCGACCTCCAGCTCCAGTCGAACCATATCGCTGCAGCGGACGTTCGTGCGGAATCACTTCGGAAGACTCTCCGCAACACGGCCAACCCGGACACGATCGGCCATCTTGCCGGTGGGAAGTCTCCGCTCGCGTTCAACTCTGTGCTGCTCGGCGAGATGAGTGACCTCAGCGGCAACGTCAAGGAACTCGCACAGCTCCACATGATCAATCGTGTGTTGAGCGCGACTGATCCAAACTCGTGTACGACCTTCGCGCACAAGTGGGCTGCGCACTACGGTGAGAAGCTGCCGAAGGATCGCAATGACATCTTCAAGATGACGGGACGGTGGTATCGTGATGAGCGGATGTCGGCGCTCTTGCGAGCCACGTGCGCGCTCTCGTTGTTCGAGTTGATGCTCATGTGCACGGCGCCGCAGATCTTCCAGAGCGACATGTGGATCCAGCGCCTTACCGGAGCTCCAGTCGGGTGGATTCCAGCACTCAACGGTCGTTTGCTCCACCCCAACGTGTTGTTGGCACTGCTGCGCTCCGACTTGGGCGCACAGATCTTTGCCGTGTGGGAGAAGATCCAGTGGCAAGGCGAGCTTCTCGACGACCTCGAATATCTTCGCACGTGCGGCTTGTACTTCTCCGACGACGAAGCGGTTCTCCAGCTTACGGCTGTCAACGGCGTCGCAACACTAGGTGCCGGACCGCTCTGCCTCGACTGCTAAAGCGGTCGAGGCGGACGCGGCCGAGGTCTCGTGGGAGAACATCAGTCTTTTGACGGTGAACACCAACGGGATCAAGAAGAACGGCCACCTGTTGATCGAGAACCAGCTCATCAAGAACAGTCTCTCGTGCGTCCAAGAGACCAAGCTGCGCGACTCGCATCATCGTGCAACGCTCCAATTCCACCATGACTCAAGATTTCAACACCGCCTCTTCGTCAGCGACACCAACGCGCACAGTCCAGTTGCCGTTGCTGCACGATCGGGTGGCGTCATGACAGTGCTCCGCTCCGACTTTCCCGGCTTTCAGTCTGCTTGTGAGCAGTCTTCGTTGACTATTCAAGGCCGCTACTTGGTCGTCCGGGTCGTCGCGAACGGTGCTCCGATCTACATCCACAACGTGTACGCGCCAGTCGATAACTTCGAGAAGAAGGGGTTCTTCGAAGCGCTACCGTACGAAGTGTTCGAAGACAATGCGACTCACCTGGTGCTCGGTGACCTCAACACGCCACTTGACCCCCTCGTCGATGCGTCGGATCCAAGGGCGACAGGAACGACCGGCGGTAACGCGTGTGTGGCGTGGTTGGCCCAACTCGGTGTCGTGGATGCCTGGCGAATCCACCATCCCGACGAACGCGTCTACACTGGTCCACAGCCTCGACACAACCGTCTCGACTACATCCTCATGTCGGAGGACTTCTGCACCGCGCTATACGGTGACTCCTCGTACTTTGAGCCCAAGGGTGCCGGCGACCATCTCGCACATCAAGTTGTGTTGCGCGCGATGAGCCAGCCTCAAGGCCACGGGTACTGGCGTTTCCAGTCGGCGATGCTCGACTTCCCCGATATCGTTGAAGCTATCCAAGGCGAAGCGACGACTGTGCTTGCTGCGTTACGGCGCTCCTCCAACCCGGGCAAGGTGTGGCACAAGTGGAAGAAGGACATGCGTCGTCAGCTTCAAGCTCTGCAGCGCAAGCTGAAGCGTCAAGGTGAGACCGCCATCACCGAAGCTCGTCAGGCACTTGCCCACGCGGCTGCGGCATACCGGTCGGAGCGAAGCGATCGCGCGCAGACGGTGTTCCAGACCGCACTGACGGCATACCAAGACAGCATCAACTCGGCGCGGCTTTACAACCAGGACTCGGCTTTCGACTTCCAGGCTCAACACGCGGAGATGTCATCCAAGTACTTCTTTCGACCGCTGGACGGATCCTTGCGGAGAGTCAGCATCGAGGAAGTGCGGCTTCGAGATGGCTCTGCCTCCAGCAACCCCGCGGATATCGCGGCTGTCTTCGGTCAGCACTGGGGCGGTATCATGGGCGATGTTGAGCGCGGTGGTGTTGTCGTCCAAGAGCCTGAGCAGAGCCAGATTGACCGGATGCTCGACACGATCGACCGCCGACTGTCTGAAGACGAGCAAAATATCCTCAACGCTCCGATCACAGCGGCGGACCTTGCTAGTGCAATCAAGAAGATGCGGGCATCGTCTGCACCCGGGATGGATGGGCTTCCAGCTTCGTTCTACCAAGTGGCTCCTGACGTCTTCGGTGAATGCCTCGAGATCGTGTTCAACTACCAGCTTCAGCGAGGAGAGCTCCTTCGGTGTCAGCGCCAGTCTGCGATCAGTCTGCTGCACAAGAAGGGATCCCGAGCTGACCCAGGCAACTATCGCCCAATTGCTTTGATGGGTGTCGACGTGAAGGCACTGTCAAAGGTTCTCGCTTTCCGACTGCAGTTG
This sequence comes from Pythium myriotylum, assembly GCA_023091665.1. Lineage (NCBI taxonomy): Eukaryota > Oomycota > Peronosporomycetes > Pythiales > Pythiaceae > Pythium > Pythium myriotylum. Next base: position 1,629,076 of record JALJCQ010000014.1, read on the forward strand.
TTCCTGACCAAGCTTGTGCACCAAGACCAGAAGGCTTTCGTGCGTGGTCGCTCTCTGCATCACCACGTTCGTTTCGTGAGTGACCTGCAAGACCTCGTCACCGCGCGCGACGAGGAAGCCTACGCCATGTTCCTCGACTTTGAGAAGGCGTACGACCGCGTCAACTGGAACTACATGTTTCAGGTGCTCGATCGGATGGGATGTGGCGGGGCGTTCTCGGGGTGGGTGAAGCTCCTGTACACTCGACCACACGCGCATCTCATGATCAACGGATTCGTGCAAGACCCGCTCTGCCCAACGCGCGGAGTCAAGCAAGGTGATCCGCTGTCGGCGCTGCTGTTCTTGCTTGTTATCGAGCCACTCGGTAACCTGCTCCGCCAGCACGAAGAACATGGGATCTGCTTGACAGCGGATGCCACCGTCGCGAGTATTTTCTTCGCCGACGACTCGACGTTACTGTCGGGCTCTATCGCTGGTGTCGAGGCGCAACTTGGGTTGGTCGAAGAATACTGTCAAGGCTCCGGCGCCAAGCTCAACGTGAACAAGTGTGTGCTGATGTCGCTGCATCGAACGCGGCGATGCCCGGGCATACCAGGTGTGCAGGTTCTCGATGAAGACTCCACGGTCAAGTTCCTCGGTCTCCTGTTCGGTCAACGACGCACAACGGAATTGATTGTTGAAGACCTCGATCGACGCTTCTTTGACGGGTTCAAGCAGTGGTTTCGGCGCGCACGGACGCTCCAAGGCAGGCTCCTCGTCGCCCAGACCATGGTGCTCTCACGTCTGTGGCACTACACTGCTCACGTTGTTGTGCCGCCAGGACGAGTGAAGAAGTGGCAAGCCGCGCTACACCGGTTCGTCTTGAGTCGGCGCTACGAACGCGACGCTCGGCATGTCCAGTTGATCTCGAACGAATTTGTCAACCTGCCGCGCGAGTCTGGGGGTCTGCAGGTACCGAGTCTCGACGGTGTGCTCAAGCGACAGTCACTGCAGCTCCTGCTTCAGTTCACGGCAGCTTCGGCATCGACGACCGGCAACTGGACGGTAGCAGGAGTCGAGCTGCTGCGGATCAGTCTTCCGCGGTGGGGCCCGCAGAGGCCACTCGACTTTCTCTACGTCAGTCCGTGGCGGCATCGAGGCTCGATCGAGTGGGACCAGCTCTCTTCGTGGTGGCGTGCGGCCTGGAAGACTTGGTACGCTATCAAGTGGCCGGTGTCGTGGCTCGACCTCCCTCCAGAAGACCGTCTTGCGTTTGCACTCGACCAACCGATCTGGTTCCATGGCGACAAGAACTTCCAGTTCCTCCCAACCAGCCGTTCCGACACAACGCCGTCCCAGCATCGTTCTCTCAGCATGATTGCAGAGCCGCAACGAAGCTTCCGTCGGCAAGTTGCCCGTGTCTTTCAGTTGCGATCTCTTCGTGACTTCGCTGGTGAAGGCGACAAGTGGCCGAGCGCGATCGAGTTTGCTGAGCGACATGTCGACTACACCCAAGTCTCCATCACCCCGTATCGACAGTACACGTGGCTGCTCAAGCTTCACGAGGAAGCCACGCAAGTTTTCGGGCGTCTCTGCACAATGTGCTCTGTCCCAGTCGATGGAGTGCTACCGACGGCGCCTGAGCACCAACATCCGCGAGTCGGTGTGAAGATCAACGACCGTGTGTGCTGGGTGCCGCGCATTCCACGATCCCAACTGCTCCGCCTGGTGTGGCAAGCTCCAGAGCCGACGAGAACGCATCCGCTGTTCTTCCACGACCCTCGAGCGCCTACAGACGTGGTCCTCCGATTCAACAAGCTACGCAAGCGGCTTCGTGTGTTGCTTCTCCCGATATACGAAGACCTCCAGTTCCGCTTGGCGTACGGCTTGTTACCGACTCGCTCACGCTTCTCGTTCATGACGGTGGCAAATCCCGGCATCGTGTACTGTGTTCGACCAGGCTGCAACTCAGTGGAGACGGCGCGTCATTTGTTCTTCGAGTGTGTGCTGCCGACTGTGATATGGCGCGACATCTTCCGTGATATGTCGGTGTTCTTCACATCTCGACCCTCCTGGACCGACATTGTCTTCGGTAAAGCCATCCGCGTTGCTCCCGTGTGGAAGGACCACACAGAAGAAATCCAAGACCTGTGGCAAGTCATCCGTGCTGTGGTGCTTCACCTGTTGTGGACTGAACGCAATGGGCGACTGTTCAACGGGCGGTCCCCGATGCCAACAATTGCAGCACTGCGTGTGGTGTATACGACTGTGGGTGCTCATGTGCGTGCGTGTCTTCGACGTGTGTACGACGATGCGCAGCGTGCTTCGCTTCAGGTTGTGTTGTCAAGTCTCCAGTCTACGCCTTCGCTTGGTGCCTTCATGCAAAACAACATGGGGTTGTTTGCAGTTCGCTTTTTGGCATAAAAGCGATTTCCTGCCGTTTCTTCTTCTTCAGTGCGGGTGCTTGCTTTCAATACTGGCTCGAAACCAACCTCGTTTTGGAATCAGAGCGTACCCTCGCGGCCGAAGTCAAGCGAAACCACTAGCACAAGAAACCTCCCCGAGGTGGGGATCGAACCCGCGCGACCGACAACATCGGGGTCCACGCTCATAACCATTTGAGCTAACCGCAGTTATCCAACCGATGTGCTAAAACAAGTACCTAGACCAGTCAAGACCAACGGAAGTCAACCAACAACTCAACAATTGAAGCTCCCAGCCTCGTCACATACTAGTCAAGTGTATAATATTCATCGACGAGGTAGATTAGAGTAGTCATAGTCGCATTAATTTTAGTTAATACAGACGCCTTGAAACTGAGCTACCCGCGCGTCGAAACCAGACTCCTACGCTCACTCAACAAACCCCGCTTTGACAATACACTTGGACAACTTTCACATTACACCAACAACAACACAATACACACATCATCGCCTCCACGCGAACAACTAACCAACAAACCGCCACAACCAGATACACACACGCCACCACACGCCGCACCGGCGCACACGGATCCCAACAACCCAACACAACGCTCCCCACACTACACCCCCACCGCATGCCATTGCTTTACCCTCTACGCACACATTACCCAGACCCCAGACCCCAGACCCCAGATCCATCTGACCATCCATCCCTACGTGGTGATACACAGCTCCTTCCGAATGCGTGTGACCCCGCACTGCTGTCAAACACCCGACCCAAATGCCATCCATCCATCCGACGCCGTCCACGACTCGATTGGCCTATACGTCTGCCTACCGATCATGCTTGTCAGCCCGTTATCTCGTCGTACTATCATTCTCTCACGCATGATGAGTGCTATCCTCACATCAACGAAACCAAAAGCCAAACTGAACTCGGAACCGCGACCGCGACCGCGACCGCGACCGCGACCGCGACCGCGACCGCGACCGATACCGAAACCGCGACCGAAACCGAAACGAGCATCCCGCTTGCCTTCCGGTTGATGCCACCCCACACAGGTGGGCTGATCCGTCCTTCATCCTTCGCCTCGTGTCGTCTGTGCGAGCTGAGCGAAGGTGTCTATTGTCCACACAGGATCTCGACTCAACTGCGCGTATGTGTTGGCACGACAGACTCGAACGACTACACCAACCTGAACGTGGTCGATGGACTCGTAGTTGGGACCCACCCACTCACCCACCCACGCTGGGTCCGCGGTGAGGGGCTAGAACCAACGAGTGCGAGGGGATTGAAGCCGCATGCGTGGGAACAAGTGCGGGGGTTGGTGCCGACTCCTGGTTCACCTTGTCAGCTGAACGCACACGCTGGTTAGATGGTGACATGCTCGTCAAATGGAGCCAACATGCGGGCAGCGGTGGAGTGTGGAAAGAAAGACAAGCAAGCACGACGAAGAGCGAGCATTGTCGAGGATAGGATGAGGGTGACGGGAAGGAGGTGATAGATAATGTGCTGGTGTGTGTGTTTGTGTTTGATTGTGTGGTGGTTAGTTGTGTTGTTTTATTGTTTTGGTTGTTGTAGTATGCGGTGTGTTTGTGTATGTGAGTGGAGTCGGGCGTGGATCAAAAAGAAGCGCGAGACCGGGTTCGAACCAGTGACCCTTCGAGCTGCAATCGAAAGCTCTACCACTGAGCTACCCGCGCGTCGAAACCAGACTCCTACGCTCACTCAACAAACCCCGCTTTGACAATACACTTGGACAACTTTCACATTACACCAACAACAACACAATACACACATCATCGCCTCCACGCGAACAACTAACCAACAAACCGCCACAACCAGATACACACACGCCACCACACGCCGCACCGGCGCACACGGATCCCAACAACCCAACACAACGCTCCCCACACTACACCCCCACCGCATGCCATTGCTTTACCCTCTACGCACACATTACCCAGACCCCAGACCCCAGACCCCAGATCCATCTGACCATCCATCCCTACGTGGTGATACACAGCTCCTTCCGAATGCGTGTGACCCCGCACTGCTGTCAAACACCCGACCCAAATGCCATCCATCCATCCGACGCCGTCCACGACTCGATTGGCCTATACGTCTGCCTACCGATCATGCTTGTCAGCCCGTTATCTCGTCGTACTATCATTCTCTCACGCATGATGAGTGCTATCCTCACATCAACGAAACCAAAAGCCAAACTGAACTCGGAACCGCGACCGCGACCGCGACCGCGACCGCGACCGATACCGAAACCGCGACCGAAACCGAAACGAGCATCCCGCTTGCCTTCCGGTTGATGCCACCCCACACAGGTGGGCTGATCCGTCCTTCATCCTTCGCCTCGTGTCGTCTGTGCGAGCTGAGCGAAGGTGTCTATTGTCCACACAGGATCTCGACTCAACTGCGCGTATGTGTTGGCACGACAGACTCGAACGACTACACCAACCTGAACGTGGTCGATGGACTCGTAGTTGGGACCCACCCACTCACCCACCCACGCTGGGTCCGCGGTGAGGGGCTAGAACCAACGAGTGCGAGGGGATTGAAGCCGCATGCGTGGGAACAAGTGCGGGGGTTGGTGCCGACTCCTGGTTCACCTTGTCAGCTGAACGCACACGCTGGTTAGATGGTGACATGCTCATCAAATGGAGCCAACATGCGGGCAGCGGTGGAGTGTGGAAAGAAAGACAAGCAAGCACGACGAAGAGCGAGCATTGTCGAGGATAGGATGAGGGTGACGGGAAGGAGGTGATAGATAATGTGCTGGTGTGTGTGTTTGTGTTTGATTGTGTGGTGGTTAGTTGTGTTGTTTTATTGTTTTGGTTGTTGTAGTATGCGGTGTGTTTGTGTATGTGAGTGGAGTCGGGCGTGGATCAAAAAGAAGCGCGAGACCGGGTTCGAACCAGTGACCCTTCGAGCTGCAATCGAAAGCTCTACCACTGAGCTACCCGCGCGTCGAAACCAGACTCCTACGCTCACTCAACAAACCCCGCTTTGACAATACACTTGGACAACTTTCACATTACACCAACAACAACACAATACACACATCATCGCCTCCACGCGAACAACTAACCAACAAACCGCCACAACCAGATACACACACGCCACCACACGCCGCACCGGCGCACACGGATCCCAACAACCCAACACAACGCTCCCCACACTACACCCCCACCGCATGCCATTGCTTTACCCTCTACGCACACATTACCCAGACCCCAGACCCCAGACCCCAGATCCATCTGACCATCCATCCCTACGTGGTGATACACAGCTCCTTCCGAATGCGTGTGACCCCGCACTGCTGTCAAACACCCGACCCAAATGCCATCCATCCATCCGACGCCGTCCACGACTCGATTGGCCTATACGTCTGCCTACCGATCATGCTTGTCAGCCCGTTATCTCGTCGTACTATCATTCTCTCACGCATGATGAGTGCTATCCTCACATCAACGAAACCAAAAGCCAAACTGAACTCGGAACCGCGACCGCGACCGCGACCGCGACCGCGACCGCGACCGAAACCGATACCGAAACCGCGACCGAAACCGAAACGAGCATCCCGCTTGCCTTCCGGTTGATGCCACCCCACACAGGTGGGCTGATCCGTCCTTCATCCTTCGCCTCGTGTCGTCTGTGCGAGCTGAGCGAAGGTGTCTATTGTCCACACAGGATCTCGACTCAACTGCGCGTATGTGTTGGCACGACAGACTCGAACGACTACACCAACCTGAACGTGGTCGATGGACTCGTAGTTGGGACCCACCCACTCACCCACCCACGCTGGGTCCGCGGTGAGGGGCTAGAACCAACGAGTGCGAGTGGATTGAAGCCACATGCGTGGGAACAAGTGCGGGGGTTGGTGCCGACTCCTGGTTCACCTTGTCAGCTGAACGCACACGCTGGTTAGATGGTGACATGCTCATCAAATGGAGCCAACATGCGGGCAGCGGTGGAGTGTGGAAAGAAAGACAAGCAAGCACGACGAAGAGCGAGCATTGTCGAGGATAGGATGAGGGTGACGGGAAGGAGGTGATAGATAATGTGCTGGTGTGTGTGTTTGTGTTTGATTGTGTGGTGGTTAGTTGTGTTGTTTTATTGTTTTGGTTGTTGTAGTATGCGGTGTGTTTGTGTATGTGAGTGGAGTCGGGCGTGGATCAAAAAGAAGCGCGAGACCGGGTTCGAACCAGTGACCCTTCGAGCTGCAATCGAAAGCTCTACCACTGAGCTACCCGCGCGTCGAAACCAGACTCCTACGCTCACTCAACAAACCCCGCTTTGACAATACACTTGGACAACTTTCACATTACACCAACAACAACACAATACACACATCATCGCCTCCACGCGAACAACTAACCAACAAACCGCCACAACCAGATACACACACGCCACCACACGCCGCACCGGCGCACACGGATCCCAACAACCCAACACAACGCTCCCCACACTACACCCCCACCGCATGCCATTGCTTTACCCTCTACGCACACATTACCCAGACCCCAGACCCCAGACCCCAGATCCATCTGACCATCCATCCCTACGTGGTGATACACAGCTCCTTCCGAATGCGTGTGACCCCGCACTGCTGTCAAACACCCGACCCAAATGCCATCCATCCATCCGACGCCGTCCACGACTCGATTGGCCTATACGTCTGCCTACCGATCATGCTTGTCAGCCCGTTATCTCGTCGTACTATCATTCTCTCACGCATGATGAGTGCTATCCTCACATCAACGAAACCAAAAGCCAAACTGAACTCGGAACCGCGACCGCGACCGCGACCGCGACCGCGACCGCGACCGAAACCGATACCGAAACCGCGACCGAAACCGAAACGAGCATCCCGCTTGCCTTCCGGTTGATGCCACCCCACACAGGTGGGCTGATCCGTCCTTCATCCTTCGCCTCGTGTCGTCTGTGCGAGCTGAGCGAAGGTGTCTATTGTCCACACAGGATCTCGACTCAACTGCGCGTATGTGTTGGCACGACAGACTCGAACGACTACACCAACCTGAACGTGGTCGATGGACTCGTAGTTGGGACCCACCCACTCACCCACCCACGCTGGGTCCGCGGTGAGGGGCTAGAACCAACGAGTGCGAGGGGATTGAAGCCGCATGCGTGGGAACAAGTGCGGGGGTTGGTGCCGACTCCTGGTTCACCTTGTCAGCTGAACGCACACGCTGGTTAGATGGTGACATGCTCATCAAATGGAGCCAACATGCGGGCAGCGGTGGAGTGTGGAAAGAAAGACAAGCAAGCACGACGAAGAGCGAGCATTGTCGAGGATAGGATGAGGGTGACGGGAAGGAGGTGATAGATAATGTGCTGGTGTGTGTGTTTGTGTTTGATTGTGTGGTGATTAGTTGTGTTGTTTTATTGTTTTGGTTGTTGTAGTATGCGGTGTGTTTGTGTATGTGAGTGGAGTCGGGCGTGGATCAAAAAGAAGCGCGAGACCGGGTTCGAACCAGTGACCCTTCGAGCTGCAATCGAAAGCTCTACCACTGAGCTACCCGCGCGTCGAAACCAGACTCCTACGCTCACTCAACAAACCCCGCTTTGACAATACACTTGGACAACTTTCACATTACACCAACAACAACACAATACACACATCATCGCCTCCACGCGAACAACTAACCAACAAACCGCCACAACCAGATACACACACGCCACCACACGCCGCACCGGCGCACATGGATCCCAACAACCCAACACAACGCTCCCCACACTACACCCCCACCGCATGCCATTGCTTTACCCTCTACGCACACATTACCCAGACCCCAGACCCCAGACCCCAGATCCATCTGACCATCCATCCCTACGTGGTGATACACAGCTCCTTCCGAATGCGTGTGACCCCGCACTGCTGTCAAACACCCGACCCAAATGCCATCCATCCATCCGACGCCGTCCACGACTCGATTGGCCTATACGTCTGCCTACCGATCATGCTTGTCAGCCCGTTATCTCGTCGTACTATCATTCTCTCACGCATGATGAGTGCTATCCTCACATCAACGAAACCAAAAGCCAAACTGAACTCGGAACCGCGACCGCGACCGCGACCGCGACCGCGACCGCGACCGCGACCGAAACCGATACCGAAACCGCGACCGAAACCGAAACGAGCATCCCGCTTGCCTTCCGGTTGATGCCACCCCACACAGGTGGGCTGATCCGTCCTTCATCCTTCGCCTCGTGTCGTCTGTGCGAGCTGAGCGAAGGTGTCTATTGTCCACACAGGATCTCGACTCAACTGCGCGTATGTGTTGGCACGACAGACTCGAACGACTACACCAACCTGAACGTGGTCGATGGACTCGTAGTTGGGACCCACCCACTCACCCACCCACGCTGGGTCCGCGGTGAGGGGCTAGAACCAACGAGTGCGAGGGGATTGAAGCCGCATGCGTGGGAACAAGTGCGGGGGTTGGTGCCGACTCCTGGTTCACCTTGTCAGCTGAACGCACACGCTGGTTAGATGGTGACATGCTCGTCAAATGGAGCCAACATGCGGGCAGCGGTGGAGTGTGGAAAGAAAGACAAGCAAGCACGACGAAGAGCGAGCATTGTCGAGGATAGGATGAGGGTGACGGGAAGGAGGTGATAGATAATGTGCTGGTGTGTGTGTTTGTGTTTGATTGTGTGGTGGTTAGTTGTGTTGTTTTATTGTTTTGGTTGTTGCAGTATGCGGTGTGTTTGTGTATGTGAGTGGAGTCGGGCGTGGATCAAAAAGAAGCGCGAGACCGGGTTCGAACCAGTGACCCTTCGAGCTGCAATACAGACGCCTTGAAACTGAGCTACCCGCGCGTCGAAACCAGACTCCTACGCTCACTCAACAAACCCCGCTTTGACAATACACTTGGACAACTTTCACATTACACCAACAACAACACAATACACACATCATCGCCTCCACGCGAACAACTAACCAACAAACCGCCACAACCAGATACACACACGCCACCACACGCCGCACCGGCGCACACGGATCCCAACAACCCAACACAACGCTCCCCACACTACACCCCCACCGCATGCCATTGCTTTACCCTCTACGCACACATTACCCAGACCCCAGACCCCAGACCCCAGACCCCAGATCCATCTGACCATCCATCCCTACGTGGTGATACACAGCTCCTTCCGAATGCGTGTGACCCCGCACTGCTGTCAAACACCCGACCCAAATGCCATCCATCCATCCGACGCCGTCCACGACTCGATTGGCCTATACGTCTGCCTACCGATCATGCTTGTCAGCCCGTTATCTCGTCGTACTATCATTCTCTCACGCATGATGAGTGCTATCCTCACATCAACGAAACCAAAAGCCAAACTGAACTCGGAACCGCGACCGCGACCGCGACCGCGACCGCGACCGCGACCGAAACCGATACCGAAACCGCGACCGAAACCGAAACGAGCATCCCGCTTGCCTTCCGGTTGATGCCACCCCACACAGGTGGGCTGATCCGTCCTTCATCCTTCGCCTCGTGTCGTCTGTGCGAGCTGAGCGAAGGTGTCTATTGTCCACACAGGATCTCGACTCAACTGCGCGTATGTGTTGGCACGACAGACTCGAACGACTACACCAACCTGAACGTGGTCGATGGACTCGTAGTTGGGACCCACCCACTCACCCACCCACGCTGGGTCCGCGGTGAGGGGCTAGAACCAACGAGTGCGAGGGGATTGAAGCCGCATGCGTGGGAACAAGTGCGGGGGTTGGTGCCGACTCCTGGTTCACCTTGTCAGCTGAACGCACACGCTGGTTAGATGGTGACATGCTCGTCAAATGGAGCCAACATGCGGGCAGCGGTGGAGTGTGGAAAGAAAGACAAGCAAGCACGACGAAGAGCGAGCATTGTCGAGGATAGGATGAGGGTGACGGGAAGGAGGTGATAGATAATGTGCTGGTGTGTGTGTTTGTGTTTGATTGTGTGGTGGTTAGTTGTGTTGTTTTATTGTTTTGGTTGTTGTAGTATGCGGTGTGTTTGTGTATGTGAGTGGAGTCGGGCGTGGATCAAAAAGAAGCGCGAGACCGGGTTCGAACCAGTGACCCTTCGAGCTGCAATCGAAAGCTCTACTGAGCTACCCGCGCGTCGAAACCAGACTCCTACGCTCACTCAACAAACCCCGCTTTGACAATACACTTGGACAACTTTCACATTACACCAACAACAACACAATACACACATCATCGCCTCCACGCGAACAACTAACCAACAAACCGCCACAACCAGATACACACACGCCACCACACGCCGCACCGGCGCACACGGATCCCAACAACCCAACACAACGCTCCCCACACTACACCCCCACCGCATGCCATTGCTTTACCCTCTACGCACACATTACCCAGACCCCAGACCCCAGACCCCAGATCCATCTGACCATCCATCCCTACGTGGTGATACACAGCTCCTTCCGAATGCGTGTGACCCCGCACTGCTGTCAAACACCCGACCCAAATGCCATCCATCCATCCGACGCCGTCCACGACTCGATTGGCCTATACGTCTGCCTACCGATCATGCTTGTCAGCCCGTTATCTCGTCGTACTATCATTCTCTCACGCATGATGAGTGCTATCCTCACATCAACGAAACCAAAAGCCAAACTGAACTCGGAACCGCGACCGCGACCGCGACCGCGACCGCGACCGCGACCGCGACCGAAACCGATACCGAAACCGCGACCGAAACCGAAACGAGCATCCCGCTTGCCTTCCGGTTGATGCCACCCCACACAGGTGGGCTGATCCGTCCTTCATCCTTCGCCTCGTGTCGTCTGTGCGAGCTGAGCGAAGGTGTCTATTGTCCACACAGGATCTCGACTCAACTGCGCGTATGTGTTGGCACGACAGACTCGAACGACTACACCAACCTGAACGTGGTCGATGGACTCGTAGTTGGGACCCACCCACTCACCCACCCACGCTGGGTCCGCGGTGAGGGGCTAGAACCAACGAGTGCGAGGGGATTGAAGCCGCATGCGTGGGAACAAGTGCGGGGGTTGGTGCCGACTCCTGGTTCACCTTGTCAGCTGAACGCACACGCTGGTTAGATGGTGACATGCTCGTCAAATGGAGCCAACATGCGGGCAGCGGTGGAGTGTGGAAAGAAAGACAAGCAAGCACGACGAAGAGCGAGCATTGTCGAGGATAGGATGAGGGTGACGGGAAGGAGGTGATAGATAATGTGCTGGTGTGTGTGTTTGTGTTTGATTGTGTGGTGGTTAGTTGTGTTGTTTTATTGTTTTGGTTGTTGTAGTATGCGGTGTGTTTGTGTATGTGAGTGGAGTCGGGCGTGGATCAAAAAGAAGCGCGAGACCGGGTTCGAACCAGTGACCCTTCGAGCTGCAATCGAAAGCTCTACCACTGAGCTACCCGCGCGTCGAAACCAGACTCCTACGCTCACTCAACAAACCCCGCTTTGACAATACACTTGGACAACTTTCACATTACACCAACAACAACACAATACACACATCATCGCCTCCACGCGAACAACTAACCAACAAACCGCCACAACCAGATACACACACGCCACCACACGCCGCACCGGCGCACACGGATCCCAACAACCCAACACAACGCTCCCCACACTACACCCCCACCGCATGCCATTGCTTTACCCTCTACGCACACATTACCCAGACCCCAGACCCCAGACCCCAGATCCATCTGACCATCCATCCCTACGTGGTGATACACAGCTCCTTCCGAATGCGTGTGACCCCGCACTGCTGTCAAACACCCGACCCAAATGCCATCCATCCATCCGACGCCGTCCACGACTCGATTGGCCTATACGTCTGCCTACCGATCATGCTTGTCAGCCCGTTATCTCGTCGTACTATCATTCTCTCACGCATGATGAGTGCTATCCTCACATCAACGAAACCAAAAGCCAAACTGAACTCGGAACCGCGACCGCGACCGCGACCGCGACCGCGACCGCGACCGCGACCGAAACCGATACCGAAACCGCGACCGAAACCGAAACGAGCATCCCGCTTGCCTTCCGGTTGATGCCACCCCACACAGGTGGGCTGATCCGTCCTTCATCCTTCGCCTCGTGTCGTCTGTGCGAGCTGAGCGAAGGTGTCTATTGTCCACACAGGATCTCGACTCAACTGCGCGTATGTGTTGGCACGACAGACTCGAACGACTACACCAACCTGAACGTGGTCGATGGACTCGTAGTTGGGACCCACCCACTCACCCACCCACGCTGGGTCCGCGGTGAGGGGCTAGAACCAACGAGTGCGAGTGGATTGAAGCCACATGCGTGGGAACAAGTGCGGGGGTTGGTGCCGACTCCTGGTTCACCTTGTCAGCTGAACGCACACGCTGGTTAGATGGTGACATGCTCGTCAAATGGAGCCAACATGCGGGCAGCGGTGGAGTGTGGAAAGAAAGACAAGCAAGCACGACGAAGAGCGAGCATTGTCGAGGATAGGATGAGGGTGACGGGAAGGAGGTGATAGATAATGTGCTGGTGTGTGTGTTTGTGTTTGATTGTGTGGTGGTTAGTTGTGTTGTTTTATTGTTTTGATTGTTGTAGTATGCGGTGTGTTTGTGTATGTGAGTGGAGTCGGGCGTGGATCAAAAAGAAGCGCGAGACCGGGTTCGAACCAGTGACCCTTCGAGCTGCAATCGAAAGCTCTACCACTGAGCTACCCGCGCGTCGAAACCAGACTCCTACGCTCACTCAACAAACCCCGCTTTGACAATACACTTGGACAACTTTCACATTACACCAACAACAACACAATACACACATCATCGCCTCCACGCGAACAACTAACCAACAAACCGCCACAACCAGATACACACACGCCACCACACGCCGCACCGGCGCACACGGATCCCAACAACCCAACACAACGCTCCCCACACTACACCCCCACCGCATGCCATTGCTTCACCCTCTACGCACACATTACCCAGACCCCAGACCCCAGACCCCAGACCCCAGATCCATCTGACCATCCATCCCTACGTGGTGATACACAGCTCCTTCCGAATGCGTGTGACCCCGCACTGCTGTCAAACACCCGACCCAAATGCCATCCATCCATCCGACGCCGTCCACGACTCGATTGGCCTATACGTCTGCCTACCGATCATGCTTGTCAGCCCGTTATCTCGTCGTACTATCATTCTCTCACGCATGATGAGTGCTATCCTCACATCAACGAAACCAAAAGCCAAACTGAACTCGGAACCGCGACCGCGACCGCGACCGCGACCGAAACCGATACCGAAACCGCGACCGAAACCGAAACGAGCATCCCGCTTGCCTTCCGGTTGATGCCACCCCACACAGGTGGGCTGATCCGTCCTTCATCCTTCGCCTCGTGTCGTCTGTGCGAGCTGAGCGAAGGTGTCTATTGTCCACACAGGATCTCGACTCAACTGCGCGTATGTGTTGGCACGACAGACTCGAACGACTACACCAACCTGAACGTGGTCGATGGACTCGTAGTTGGGACCCACCCACTCACCCACCCACGCTGGGTCCGCGGTGAGGGGCTAGAACCAACGAGTGCGAGGGGATTGAAGCCGCATGCGTGGGAACAAGTGCGGGGGTTGGTGCCGACTCCTGGTTCACCTTGTCAGCTGAGCGCACACGCTGGTTAGATGGTGACATGCTCGTCAAATGGAGCCAACATGCGGGCAGCGGTGGAGTGTGGAAAGAAAGACAAGCAAGCACGACGAAGAGCGAGCATTGTCGAGGATAGGATGAGGGTGACGGGAAGGAGGTGATAGATAATGTGCTGGTGTGTGTGTTTGTGTTTGATTGTGTGGTGGTTAGTTGTGTTGTTTTATTGTTTTGATTGTTGTAGTATGCGGTGTGTTTGTGTATGTGAGTGGAGTCGGGCGTGGATCAAAAAGAAGCGCGAGACCGGGTTCGAACCAGTGACCCTTCGAGCTGCAATCGAAAGCTCTACCACTGAGCTACCCGCGCGTCGAAACCAGACTCCTACGCTCACTCAACAAACCCCGCTTTGACAATACACTTGGACAACTTTCACATTACACCAACAACAACACAATACACACATCATCGCCTCCACGCGAACAACTAACCAACAAACCGCCACAACCAGATACACACACGCCACCACACGCCGCACCGGCGCACACGGATCCCAACAACCCAACACAACGCTCCCCACACTACACCCCCACCGCATGCCATTGCTTTACCCTCTACGCACACATTACCCAGACCCCAGACCCCAGACCCCAGATCCATCTGACCATCCATCCCTACGTGGTGATACACAGCTCCTTCCGAATGCGTGTGACCCCGCACTGCTGTCAAACACCCGACCCAAATGCCATCCATCCATCCGACGCCGTCCACGACTCGATTGGCCTATACGTCTGCCTACCGATCATGCTTGTCAGCCCGTTATCTCGTCGTACTATCATTCTCTCACGCATGATGAGTGCTATCCTCACATCAACGAAACCAAAAGCCAAACTGAACTCGGAACCGCGACCGCGACCGCGACCGCGACCGAAACCGATACCGAAACCGCGACCGAAACCGAAACGAGCATCCCGCTTGCCTTCCGGTTGATGCCACCCCACACAGGTGGGCTGATCCGTCCTTCATCCTTCGCCTCGTGTCGTCTGTGCGAGCTGAGCGAAGGTGTCTATTGTCCACACAGGATCTCGACTCAACTGCGCGTATGTGTTGGCACGACAGACTCGAACGACTACACCAACCTGAACGTGGTCGATGGACTCGTAGTTGGGACCCACCCACTCACCCACCCACGCTGGGTCCGCGGTGAGGGGCTAGAACCAACGAGTGCGAGTGGATTGAAGCCACATGCGTGGGAACAAGTGCGGGGGTTGGTGCCGACTCCTGGTTCACCTTGTCAGCTGAACGCACACGCTGGTTAGATGGTGACATGCTCATCAAATGGAGCCAACATGCGGGCAGCGGTGGAGTGTGGAAAGAAAGACAAGCAAGCACGACGAAGAGCGAGCATTGTCGAGGATAGGATGAGGGTGACGGGAAGGAGGTGATAGATAATGTGCTGGTGTGTGTGTTTGTGTTTGATTGTGTGGTGGTTAGTTGTGTTGTTTTATTGTTTTGGTTGTTGTAGTATGCGGTGTGTTTGTGTATGTGAGTGGAGTCGGGCGTGGATCAAAAAGAAGCGCGAGACCGGGTTCGAACCAGTGAACCTTCGAGCTGCAATCGAAAGCTCTACCACTGAGCTACCCGCGCGTCGAAACCAGACTCCTACGCTCACTCAACAAACCCCGCTTTGACAATACACTTGGACAACTTTCACATTACACCAACAACAACACAATACACACATCATCGCCTCCACGCGAACAACTAACCAACAAACCGCCACAACCAGATACACACACGCCACCACACGCCGCACCGGCGCACACGGATCCCAACAACCCAACACAACGCTCCCCACACTACACCCCCACCGCATGCCATTGCTTCACCCTCTACGCACACATTACCCAGACCCCAGACCCCAGACCCCAGATCCATCTGACCATCCATCCCTACGTGGTGATACACAGCTCCTTCCGAATGCGTGTGACCCCGCACTGCTGTCAAACACCCGACCCAAATGCCATCCATCCATCCGACGCCGTCCACGACTCGATTGGCCTATACGTCTGCCTACCGATCATGCTTGTCAGCCCGTTATCTCGTCGTACTATCATTCTCTCACGCATGATGAGTGCTATCCTCACATCAACGAAACCAAAAGCCAAACTGAACTCGGAACCGCGACCGCGACCGCGACCGCGACCGCGACCGCGACCGAAACCGATACCGAAACCGCGACCGAAACCGAAACGAGCATCCCGCTTGCCTTCCGGTTGATGCCACCCCACACAGGTGGGCTGATCCGTCCTTCATCCTTCGCCTCGTGTCGTCTGTGCGAGCTGAGCGAAGGTGTCTATTGTCCACACAGGATCTCGACTCAACTGCGCGTATGTGTTGGCACGACAGACTCGAACGACTACACCAACCTGAACGTGGTCGATGGACTCGTAGTTGGGACCCACCCACTCACCCACCCACGCTGGGTCCGCGGTGAGGGGCTAGAACCAACGAGTGCGAGTGGATTGAAGCCACATGCGTGGGAACAAGTGCGGGGGTTGGTGCCGACTCCTGGTTCACCTTGTCAGCTGAACGCACACGCTGGTTAGATGGTGACATGCTCATCAAATGGAGCCAACATGCGGGCAGCGGTGGAGTGTGGAAAGAAAGACAAGCAAGCACGACGAAGAGCGAGCATTGTCGAGGATAGGATGAGGGTGACGGGAAGGAGGTGATAGATAATGTGCTGGTGTGTGTGTTTGTGTTTGATTGTGTGGTGGTTAGTTGTGTTGTTTTATTGTTTTGGTTGTTGTAGTATGCGGTGTGTTTGTGTATGTGAGTGGAGTCGGGCGTGGATCAAAAAGAAGCGCGAGACCGGGTTCGAACCAGTGAACCTTCGAGCTGCAATCGAAAGCTCTACCACTGAGCTACCCGCGCGTCGAAACCAGACTCCTACGCTCACTCAACAAACCCCGCTTTGACAATACACTTGGACAACTTTCACATTACACCAACAACAACACAATACACACATCATCGCCTCCACGCGAACAACTAACCAACAAACCGCCACAACCAGATACACACACGCCACCACACGCCGCACCGGCGCACACGGATCCCAACAACCCAACACAACGCTCCCCACACTACACCCCCACCGCATGCCATTGCTTTACCCTCTACGCACACATTACCCAGACCCCAGACCCCAGACCCCAGATCCATCTGACCATCCATCCCTACGTGGTGATACACAGCTCCTTCCGAATGCGTGTGACCCCGCACTGCTGTCAAACACCCGACCCAAATGCCATCCATCCATCCGACGCCGTCCACGACTCGATTGGCCTATACGTCTGCCTACCGATCATGCTTGTCAGCCCGTTATCTCGTCGTACTATCATTCTCTCACGCATGATGAGTGCTATCCTCACATCAACGAAACCAAAAGCCAAACTGAACTCGGAACCGCGACCGCGACCGCGACCGCGACCGAAACCGATACCGAAACCGCGACCGAAACCGAAACGAGCATCCCGCTTGCCTTCCGGTTGATGCCACCCCACACAGGTGGGCTGATCCGTCCTTCATCCTTCGCCTCGTGTCGTCTGTGCGAGCTGAGCGAAGGTGTCTACTGTCCACACAGGATCTCGACTCAACTGCGCGTATGTGTTGGCACGACAGACTCGAACGACTACACCAACCTGAACGTGGTCGATGGACTCGTAGTTGGGACCCACCCACTCACCCACCCACGCTGGGTCCGCGGTGAGGGGCTAGAACCAACGAGTGCGAGTGGATTGAAGCCGCATGCGTGGGAACAAGTGCGGGGGTTGGTGCCGACTCCTGGTTCACCTTGTCAGCTGAACGCACACGCTGGTTAGATGGTGACATGCTCGTCAAATGGAGCCAACATGCGGGCAGCGGTGGAGTGTGGAAAGAAAGACAAGCAAGCACGACGAAGAGCGAGCATTGTCGAGGATAGGATGAGGGTGACGGGAAGGAGGTGATAGATAATGTGCTGGTGTGTGTGTTTGTGTTTGATTGTGTGGTGGTTAGTTGTGTTGTTTTATTGTTTTGGTTGTTGTAGTATGCGGTGTGTTTGTGTATGTGAGTGGAGTCGGGCGTGGATCAAAAAGAAGCGCGAGACCGGGTTCGAACCAGTGAACCTTCGAGCTGCAATCGAAAGCTCTACCACTGAGCTACCCGCGCGTCGAAACCAGACTCCTACGCTCACTCAACAAACCCCGCTTTGACAATACACTTGGACAACTTTCACATTACACCAACAACAACACAATACACACATCATCGCCTCCACGCGAACAACTAACCAACAAACCGCCACAACCAGATACACACACGCCACCACACGCCGCACCGGCGCACACGGATCCCAACAACCCAACACAACGCTCCCCACACTACACCCCCACCGCATGCCATTGCTTTACCCTCTACGCACACATTACCCAGACCCCAGACCCCAGACCCCAGATCCATCTGACCATCCATCCCTACGTGGTGATACACAGCTCCTTCCGAATGCGTGTGACCCCGCACTGCTGTCAAACACCCGACCCAAATGCCATCCATCCATCCGACGCCGTCCACGACTCGATTGGCCTATACGTCTGCCTACCGATCATGCTTGTCAGCCCGTTATCTCGTCGTACTATCATTCTCTCACGCATGATGAGTGCTATCCTCACATCAACGAAACCAAAAGCCAAACTGAACTCGGAACCGCGACCGCGACCGCGACCGCGACCGAAACCGATACCGAAACCGCGACCGAAACCGAAACGAGCATCCCGCTTGCCTTCCGGTTGATGCCACCCCACACAGGTGGGCTGATCCGTCCTTCATCCTTCGCCTCGTGTCGTCTGTGCGAGCTGAGCGAAGGTGTCTATTGTCCACACAGGATCTCGACTCAACTGCGCGTATGTGTTGGCACGACAGACTCGAACGACTACACCAACCTGAACGTGGTCGATGGACTCGTAGTTGGGACCCACCCACTCACCCACCCACGCTGGGTCCGCGGTGAGGGGCTAGAACCAACGAGTGCGAGTGGATTGAAGCCGCATGCGTGGGAACAAGTGCGGGGGTTGGTGCCGACTCCTGGTTCACCTTGTCAGCTGAACGCACACGCTGGTTAGATGGTGACATGCTCGTCAAATGGAGCCAACATGCGGGCAGCGGTGGAGTGTGGAAAGAAAGACAAGCAAGCACGACGAAGAGCGAGCATTGTCGAGGATAGGATGAGGGTGACGGGAAGGAGGTGATAGATAATGTGCTGGTGTGTGTGTTTGTGTTTGATTGTGTGGTGGTTAGTTGTGTTGTTTTATTGTTTTGGTTGTTGTAGTATGCGGTGTGTTTGTGTATGTGAGTGGAGTCGGGCGTGGATCAAAAAGAAGCGCGAGACCGGGTTCGAACCAGTGAACCTTCGAGCTGCAATCGAAAGCTCTACCACTGAGCTACCCGCGCGTCGAAACCAGACTCCTACGCTCACTCAACAAACCCCGCTTTGACAATACACTTGGACAACTTTCACATTACACCAACAACAACACAATACACACATCATCGCCTCCACGCGAACAACTAACCAACAAACCGCCACAACCAGATACACACACGCCACCACACGCCGCACCGGCGCACACGGATCCCAACAACCCAACACAACGCTCCCCACACTACACCCCCACCGCATGCCATTGCTTTACCCTCTACGCACACATTACCCAGACCCCAGACCCCAGATCCATCTGACCATCCATCCCTACGTGGTGATACACAGCTCCTTCCGAATGCGTGTGACCCCGCACTGCTGTCAAACACCCGACCCAAATGCCATCCATCCATCCGACGCCGTCCACGACTCGATTGGCCTATACGTCTGCCTACCGATCATGCTTGTCAGCCCGTTATCTCGTCGTACTATCATTCTCTCACGCATGATGAGTGCTATCCTCACATCAACGAAACCAAAAGCCAAACTGAACTCGGAACCGCGACCGCGACCGCGACCGCGACCGCGACCGATACCGAAACCGCGACCGAAACCGAAACGAGCATCCCGCTTGCCTTCCGGTTGATGCCACCCCACACAGGTGGGCTGATCCGTCCTTCATCCTTCGCCTCGTGTCGTCTGTGCGAGCTGAGCGAAGGTGTCTATTGTCCACACAGGATCTCGACTCAACTGCGCGTATGTGTTGGCACGACAGACTCGAACGACTACACCAACCTGAACGTGGTCGATGGACTCGTAGTTGGGACCCACCCACTCACCCACCCACGCTGGGTCCGCGGTGAGGGGCTAGAACCAACGAGTGCGAGTGGATTGAAGCCACATGCGTGGGAACAAGTGCGGGGGTTGGTGCCGACTCCTGGTTCACCTTGTCAGCTGAACGCACACGCTGGTTAGATGGTGACATGCTCATCAAATGGAGCCAACATGCGGGCAGCGGTGGAGTGTGGAAAGAAAGACAAGCATGCACGACGAAGAGCGAGCATTGTCGAGGATAGGATGAGGGTGACGGGAAGGAGGTGATAGATAATGTGCTGGTGTGTGTGTTTGTGTTTGATTGTGTGGTGGTTAGTTGTGTTGTTTTATTGTTTTGGTTGTTGTAGTATGCGGTGTGTTTGTGTATGTGAGTGGAGTCGGGCGTGGATCAAAAAGAAGCGCGAGACCGGGTTCGAACCAGTGACCCTTCGAGCTGCAATCGAAAGCTCTACCACTGAGCTACCCGCGCTCACTTCTCGTTTTGCCTCGTCGAGCACAAGTCGATCCAAGCAAACAGCCGAAGTAACCAGCCTCCCAGCCTCCCGGCCTCCCAGCCTTCCCGCCGAACGAAGATGAAGCCAGCGAACCAGATCGACTCGGCCCCCCCATCTCCCTCCGACCTCGACTTTGTGGGTGAGAACCCTCCCGCGCAGCTGCTCCGTCCCGTCTCTGCACAAGATTCGGGAAGCCTCACCCATTGTGAGCCACCATCTGGTCCGGATGGTGCCAGTGCGACTGCCGACGACCCTGCGACGCCCGCGCCCGTATCTCACGTGACTTCGAAGTCAGTGAATGCGCAAGCCCCAGTCAGCTCCGGCACGACCACCACCTCCGCGGTCGACGACGCCGACGCTCCTTCAACCGCCGACGGACCCGACTCTACCGCCTGCATCGTGGATGTCGGTGCCGGTATGACGGTGCTCGTGACAGGCTCCGCTCCGGTGGCGTCTGGAGTCGAGATCTCCGTTGCGCTTTCCAGTTCGACCGACTCGCCCGCGAACACTGGGACTACTGCTGTCCCCGGTGGCGACGATGACGACGACGACTTGATGATGGCGGCGACCTCGCTCCAGCTCAGTCTCGCCTCAAGCCCCGACGAATCAACTGTTGAAGACTCGACTACGACTGATTCGACCCCGGATCCGATTCCGGATGCTCAGCAACCGCCTGCCAGTGCGGCAGGTGCGACGCCTTCGCTTGGTGCTCTTCTACGCCGTCCAACCGAGATTCGCCGTGACAGAACTCCCGTCTCGGCGACCAGTCGTGTGGTGCTGCCTCGACCGTGTGCTGCGGATATCGAAGCGATTGACGCGCTGTACGAGAACGGTGGCGACTGGGCCTCGCTCTTCACGTCAGTTGAACAAGCGCGCCCGTACGAGCTCCCGCGCGCTCGTTACGTCATGACCATCGACACTGGTCGCGCGTTCGAGCGTACCGGCATCAACAAGATCATGGCGTCTTTTCTCAAGGACAACGGGAACCCCGTGGTCACCGAGCAGATCAAGCTTCAAGAACTCGGCCAGATCTCCAAGGGTCGTGGCGGAGAAATCCGCGTCAAGGTCAAGTCACGTGCTGCGTGCGAACGTCTCGCGCGTCAGGAAGTCAAGATCCTCGGTGGCAAGTACATGTTCCAAGACTTCGACGTCCTCGCCGATCGCTTCTACATCGACATCTCGAGCGTCGACAGCAACTTCGACAACGAAGGTCTTCTGCGCGCGTTCTTCGACATCGGCAGCGAGCCGATCTACGACACGTTCCGCGACGTCAACCTCGCGTCCGGAATGACGACAGCAACGTGGCGCGTCTACTTTCGAAGTGCGACGTGCCCAAGAGCGCTGTGTGTGCAAGGCTTCACGTGCGACCAAGTCATCTTCGGCAGCCGCATGTACCCAGCTTTGGCGCGCGACGCCGCGTTCCCGTCCCAGCGACGTGGTTTCGGTCAGGTGTCGCCACACGCTTTGGACTTGGACAAGATCAACAAGCCTACTCCGCCAGCACCAGTGCAACCGTCCGAGCCGGCTGCTCCGACTTCGTACGCAGACGCGGTGAAGAACGGTGTCTCGCAAGCGGAGTCCAAGTCGCAAGACTCTGCAAGCGTCATCTCGGTCGGTACGCACGCGGGATCGCTGTTGACGCCTCCGGGTAGTCCGCAGCCTGGAACCAAGTCTCTGCCGCCGCCGCCACCGCCGCTCGGTCTGTCCGCGTCCAACGCAGATCGTCCGGAAAACGGAACCAAATCGACCAAGTCCAAGGGCAAGCGCTCGCGTTACGCCGACGACTTTGCCGACATGTTACAGAAGGCGCGACCGAAGCCCGTGCAAGGCATCGCGACAAGCAACTACTTCGAAGTGTTGAACTCCATCGAGTTCGAACTCGACTGCTGCAATGCGGCGCTCAACGAGTCGAGCCTGCCGCGGTTCCAGGTCGTGCCTCGCAAGGTCAAGGGTCCCGACACGATCAAGACCAGCAAGGAGTCGAGTCACTTCTTGACCAAGCACCACACCAAGGTGATGAAGACGAAGGAAGCGACGTCGATCCAAGAGATCCTCGCCGAACTCGAGACAACCGAGCCTACCGCCGACCTCCAGCTCCAGTCGAACCACATCGCTGCAGCGGACGTTCGTGCGGAATCACTTCGGAAGACTCTCCGCAACACGGCCAACCCGGACACGATCGGCCATCTTGCCGGTGGGAAGTCTCCGCTCGCGTTCAACTCTGTGCTGCTCGGCGAGATGAGTGACCTCAGCGGCAACGTCAAGGAACTCGCACAGCTCCACATGATCAATCGTGTGTTGAGCGCGACTGATCCAAACTCGTGTACGACCTTCGCGCACAAGTGGGCTGCGCACTACGGTGAGAAGCTGCCGAAGGATCGCAATGACATCTTCAAGATGACGGGACGGTGGTATCGTGATGAGCGGATGTCGGCGCTCTTGCGAGCCACGTGCGCGCTCTCGTTGTTCGAGTTGATGCTCATGTGCACGGCGCCGCAGATCTTCCAGAGCGACATGTGGATCCAGCGCCTTACCGGAGCTCCAGTCGGGTGGATTCCAGCACTCAACGGTCGTTTGCTCCACCCCAACGTGTTGTTGGCACTGCTGCGCTCCGACTTGGGCGCACAGATCTTTGCCGTGTGGGAGAAGATCCAGTGGCAAGGCGAGCTTCTCGACGACCTCGAATATCTTCGCACGTGCGGCTTGTACTTCTCCGATGACGAAGCGGTTCTCCAGCTTACGGCTGTCAACGGCGTCGCAACACTAGGTGCCGGACCGCTCTGCCTCGACTGCTAAAGCGGTCGAGGCGGACGCGGCCGAGGTCTCGTGGGAGAACATCAGTCTTTTGACGGTGAACACCAACGGGATCAAGAAGAACGGCCACCTGTTGATCGAGAACCAGCTCATCAAGAACAGTCTCTCGTGCGTCCAAGAGACCAAGCTGCGCGACTCGCATCATCGTGCAACGCTCCAATTCCACCATGACTCAAGATTTCAACACCGCCTCTTCGTCAGCGACACCAACGCGCACAGTCCAGTTGCCGTTGCTGCACGATCGGGTGGCGTCATGACAGTGCTCCGCTCCGACTTTCCCGGGTTTCAGTCTGCTTGTGAGCAGTCTTCGTTGACTATTCAAGGCCGCTACTTGGTCGTCCGGGTCGTCGCGAACGGTGCTCCGATCTACATCCACAACGTGTACGCGCCAGTCGATAACTTCGAGAAGAAGGGGTTCTTCGAAGCGCTACCGTACGAAGTGTTCGAAGACAATGCGACTCACCTGGTGCTCGGTGACCTCAACACGCCACTCGACCCCCTCGTCGATGCGTCGGATCCAAGGGCGACAGGAACGACCGGCGGTAACGCGTGCGTGGCGTGGTTGGCCCAGCTCGGTGTCGTGGATGCCTGGCGAATCCACCATCCCGACGAACGCGTCTACACTGGTCCACAGCCTCGACACAACCGTCTCGACTACATCCTCATGTCAGAAGACTTCTGCACCGCGCTGTACGGTGACTCCTTGTACTTTGAGCCCAAGGGTGCCGGCGACCATCTCGCACATCAAGTTGTGTTGCGCGCGATGAGCCAGCCTCAAGGCCACGGGTACTGGCGTTTCCAGTCGGCGATGCTCGACTTCCCCGATATCGTTGAAGCTATCCAAGGCGAAGCGACAACTGTGCTTGCTGCGTTACGGCGCTCCTCCAACCCGGGCAAGGTGTGGCACAAGTGGAAGAAGGGCATGCGTCGTCAGCTTCAAGCTCTGCAGCGCAAGCTGAAGCGTCAAGGCGAGACCGCCACCACCGAAGCTCGTCAGGCACTTGCCCACGCGGCTGCGGCATACCGGTCGGAGCGAAGCGATCGCGCGCAGACGGTGTTCCAGACCGCACTGACGGCATACCAAGACAGCATCAACTCGGCGCGTCTTTACAACCAAGACTCGGCTTTCGACTTCCAGGCTCAACACGCGGAGAAGTCATCCAAGTACTTCTTTCGACCGCTAGACGGATCCTTGCGGAGAGTCAGCATCGAAGAAGTGCGGCTTCAAGATGGCTCAGCATCAAGCAACCCCGCGGATATCGCGGCTGCCTTCAATCAGCACTGGGGCGGTATCATGGGCGATGTTGAGCGCGGTGGTGTTGTCGTCCAAGAGCCTGAGCAGAGCCAGATTGACCGGATGCTCGACACGATCGACCGCCGACTGTCTGAAGACGAGCAAAATATCCTCAACGCTCCGATCACAGCGGCGGACCTCGCCAGTGCAATCAAGAAGATGCGAGCATCGTCAGCGCCCGGGATGGACGGGCTTCCAGCTGCCTTCTACCAGGTGGCTCCTGACGTGTTCGGTGAATGCCTGGAGATCGTGTTCAACTACCAACTTCAGCGAGGCGAGCTTCTTCGGTGCCAACGCCAGTCGGCGATCAGTCTGCTGCACAAGAAGGGATCCCGAGCTGACCCAGGCAACTATCGCCCAATTGCTTTGATGGGTGTCGACGTGAAGGCACTGTCAAAGGTTCTCGCTTTCCGACTGCAGTTGTTCCTGACCAAGCTTGTGCACCAAGACCAGAAGGCTTTCGTGCGTGGTCGCTCTCTGCATCACCACGTTCGTTTCGTGAGTGACCTGCAAGACCTCGTCACCGCGCGCGACGAGGAAGCCTACGCCATGTTCCTCGACTTTGAGAAGGCGTACGACCGCGTCAACTGGAACTACATGTTTCAGGTGCTCGATCGGATGGGATGTGGCGGGGCGTTCTCGGGGTGGGTGAAGCTCCTGTACACTCGACCACACGCGCATCTCATGATCAACGGATTCGTGCAAGACCCGCTCTGCCCAACGCGCGGAGTCAAGCAAGGTGATCCGCTGTCGGCGCTGCTGTTCTTGCTTGTTATCGAGCCACTCGGTAACCTGCTCCGCCAGCACGAAGAACATGGGATCTGCTTGACAGCGGATGCCACCGTCGCGAGTATTTTCTTCGCCGACGACTCGACGTTACTGTCGGGCTCTATCGCTGGTGTCGAGGCGCAACTTGGGTTGGTCGAAGAATACTGTCAAGGCTCCGGCGCCAAGCTCAACGTGAACAAGTGTGTGCTGATGTCGCTGCATCGAACGCGGCGATGCCCGGGCATACCAGGTGTGCAGGTTCTCGATGAAGACTCCACGGTCAAGTTCCTCGGTCTCCTGTTCGGTCAACGACGCACAACGGAATTGATTGTTGAAGACCTCGATCGACGCTTCTTTGACGGGTTCAAGCAGTGGTTTCGGCGCGCACGGACGCTCCAAGGCAGGCTCCTCGTCGC
Source organism: Pythium myriotylum (assembly GCA_023091665.1). Classification (NCBI taxonomy): domain Eukaryota; phylum Oomycota; class Peronosporomycetes; order Pythiales; family Pythiaceae; genus Pythium; species Pythium myriotylum. Next base: position 1,655,220 of record JALJCQ010000014.1, read on the forward strand.
CCAGACCATGGTGCTCTCACGTCTGTGGCACTACACTGCTCACGTTGATGTGCCGCCAGGACGAGTGAAGAAGTGGCAAGCCGCGCTACACCGGTTCGTCTTGAGTCGGCGCTACGAACGCGACGCTCGGCATGTCCAGTTGATCTCGAACGAATTTGTCAACCTGCCGCGCGAGTCTGGGGGTCTGCAGGTACTGAGTCTCGACGGTGTGCTCAAGCGACAGTCACTGCAGCTCCTGCTTCAGTTCACGGCAGCTTCGACATCGACGACCGGCAACTGGACGGTAGCAGGAGTCGAGCTGCTGCGGATCAGTCTTCCGCGGTGGGGCCCGCAGAGGCCACTCGACTTTCTCTACGTCAGTCCGTGGCGGCATCGAGGCTCGATCGAGTGGGGGCAGCTCTCTTCGTGGTGGCGTGCGGCCTGGAAGACTTGGTACGGTATCAAGTGGCCGGTGTCGTGGCTCGACCTCCCCCCAGAAGAACGACTTGCGTCTGCACTCGACCAACCGATCTGGTTCCATGGCGACAAGAACTTCCAGTTCCTCCCAACCAGCCATTCCGACACAACGCCGTCCCAGCATCGTTCTCTCAGCATGATTGCAGAGCCGCAACGAAGCTTCCGTCGGCAAGTTGCCCGTGTCTTTCAGTTGCGATCTCTTCGTGACTTCGCTGGTGAAGGCGACAAGTGGCCGAGCGCGATCGAGTTTGCTGAGCGACATGTCGACTACACCCAAGTCTCCATCACCCCGTATCGACAGTACACGTGGCTGCTCAAGCTTCACGAGGAAGCCACGCAAGTTTTCGGGCGTCTCTGCACAATGTGCTCTGTCCCAGTCGATGGAGTGCTACCGACGGCGCCTGAGCACCAACATCCGCGAGTCGGTGTGAAGATCAACGACCGTGTGTGCTGGGTGCCGCGCATTCCACGATCCCAACTGCTCCGCCTGGTGTGGCAAGCTCCAGAGCCGACGAGAACGCATCCGCTGTTCTTCCACGACCCTCGAGCGCCTACAGACGTGGTCCTCCGATTCAACAAGCTACGCAAGCGGCTTCGTGTGTTGCTTCTCCCGATATACGAAGACCTCCAGTTCCGCTTGGCGTACGGCTTGTTACCGACTCGCTCACGCTTCTCGTTCATGACGGTGGCAAATCCCGGCATCGTGTACTGTGTTCGACCAGGCTGCAACTCAGTGGAGACGGCGCGTCATTTGTTCTTCGAGTGTGTGCTGCCGACTGTGATATGGCGCGACATCTTCCGTGATATGTCGGTGTTCTTCACATCTCGACCCTCCTGGACCGACATTGTCTTCGGTAAAGCCATCCGCGTTGCTCCCGTGTGGAAGGACCACACAGAAGAAATCCAAGACCTGTGGCAAGTCATCCGTGCTGTGGTGCTTCACCTGTTGTGGACTGAACGCAATGGGCGACTGTTCAACGGGCGGTCCCCGATGCCAACAATTGCAGCACTGCGTGTGGTGTATACGACTGTGGGTGCTCATGTGCGTGCGTGTCTTCGACGTGTGTACGACGATGTGCAGCGTGCTTCGCTTCAGGTTGTGTTGTCAAGTCTCCAGTCTACGCCTTCGCTTGGTGCCTTCATGCAAAACAACATGGGGTTGTTTGCAGTTCGCTTTTTGGCATAAAAGAATTTCGTGCCGATTCTTCTTCTTCTTCTTGGCTGTGGAGGGTTTTCAACCAATCGCAGTTCGAGTTCGTCCCGAACACAAGCCAGAGGAGACCCGCGCGACCGAAGTCAAGCACCAGAATTTTAGACCACAAGGCAAGTGTCCGAGCCGGGGTTCGAACCCGCGACCAGTAACTTCGGATCCACACTCTTAAACGTCTGAGCTACCCGCAGCTATTGAACCGACATGTTAAAACAAGTACCTAAACCAGTCAAGACCAACGGAAGTCGACCACCAACTCAACAACTGAAGCCCCCAGCCTCGTGACACATTAGTCAAGTGTATAATATTCATCGACGAGGTAGATTAGAGTACTCATAGTCGTACTAATTATAGTTAATACAGACGCCTTGAAACTGAGCTACCCGCGCGTCGAAACCAGACTCCTACGCTCACTCAACAAACCCCGCTTTGACAATACACTTGGACAACTTTCACATTACACCAACAACAACACAATACACACATCATCGCCTCCACGCGAACAACTAACCAGCAAACCGCCACAACCAGATACACACACGCCACCACACGCCGCACCGGCGCACACGGATCCCAACAACCCAACACAACGCTCCCCACACTACACCCCCACCGCATGCCATTGCTTTACCCTCTACGCACACATTACCCAGACCCCAGACCCCAGACCCCAGATCCATCTGACCATCCATCCCTACGTGGTGATACACAGCTCCTTCCGAATGCGTGTGACCCCGCACTGCTGTCAAACACCCGACCCAAATGCCATCTATCCATCCGACGCCGTCCACGACTCGATTGGCCTATACGTCTGCCTACCGATCATGCTTGTCAGCCCGTTATCTCGTCGTACTATCATTCTCTCACGCATGATGAGTGCTATCCTCACATCAACGAAACCAAAAGCCAAACTGAACTCGGAACCGCGACCGCGACCGCGACCGCGACCGCGACCGCGACCGAAACCGATACCGAAACCGCGACCGAAACCGAAACGAGCATCCCGCTTGCCTTCCGGTTGATGCCACCCCACACAGGTGGGCTGATCCGTCCTTCATCCTTCGCCTCGTGTCGTCTGTGCGAGCTGAGCGAAGGTGTCTATTGTCCACACAGGATCTCGACTCAACTGCGCGTATGTGTTGGCACGACAGACTCGAACGACTACACCAACCTGAACGTGGTCGATGGACTCGTAGTTGGGACCCACCCACTCACCCACCCACGCTGGGTCCGCGGTGAGGGGCTAGAACCAACGAGTGCGAGTGGATTGAAGCCACATGCGTGGGAACAAGTGCGGGGGTTGGTGCCGACTCCTGGTTCACCTTGTCAGCTGAACGCACACGCTGGTTAGATGGTGACATGCTCGTCAAATGGAGCCAACATGCGGGCAGCGGTGGAGTGTGGAAAGAAAGACAAGCAAGCACGACGAAGAGCGAGCATTGTCGAGGATAGGATGAGGGTGACGGGAAGGAGGTGATAGATAATGTGCTGGTGTGTGTGTTTGTGTTTGATTGTGTGGTGATTAGTTGTGTTGTTTTATTGTTTTGGTTGTTGTAGTATGCGGTGTGTTTGTGTATGTGAGTGGAGTCGGGCGTGGATCAAAAAGAAGCGCGAGACCGGGTTCGAACCAGTGACCCTTCGAGCTGCAATACAGACGCCTTGAAACTGAGCTACCCGCGCGTCGAAACCAGACTCCTACGCTCACTCAACAAACCCCGCTTTGACAATACACTTGGACAACTTTCACATTACACCAACAACAACACAATACACACATCATCGCCTCCACGCGAACAACTAACCAACAAACCGCCACAACCAGATACACACACGCCACCACACGCCGCACCGGCGCACACGGATCCCAACAACCCAACACAACGCTCCCCACACTACACCCCCACCGCATGCCATTGCTTTACCCTCTACGCACACATTACCCAGACCCCAGACCCCAGACCCCAGATCCATCTGACCATCCATCCCTACGTGGTGATACACAGCTCCTTCCGAATGCGTGTGACCCCGCACTGCTGTCAAACACCCGACCCAAATGCCATCCATCCATCCGACGCCGTCCACGACTCGATTGGCCTATACGTCTGCCTACCGATCATGCTTGTCAGCCCGTTATCTCGTCGTACTATCATTCTCTCACGCATGATGAGTGCTATCCTCACATCAACGAAACCAAAAGCCAAACTGAACTCGGAACCGCGACCGCGACCGCGACCGCGACCGCGACCGAAACCGAAACGAGCATCCCGCTTGCCTTCCGGTTGATGCCACCCCACACAGGTGGGCTGATCCGTCCTTCATCCTTCGCCTCGTGTCGTCTGTGCGAGCTGAGCGAAGGTGTCTATTGTCCACACAGGATCTCGACTCAACTGCGCGTATGTGTTGGCACGACAGACTCGAACGACTACACCAACCTGAACGTGGTCGATGGACTCGTAGTTGGGACCCACCCACTCATCCACTCACCAGCTGCGCGAGACTGAGGTTTCTTCGCTTCTGTCGTGTTGGTGCGGCCGTCAGCTCCAGTTTGAGTTCTTAACGAAGGGTCAAACCGAAAATGGGCCGAGGACACGAATTTTGAGAGGTCATATCTCCGAAACCACGGCGCCAAAAAGCGCGCGAAAGGTACCAGAAGAACCGCAAAGAATTCAGCTTTCTTTTAAGCCAATCAGATTAGCAAAAGAGCGTCATTGGCGCTCAATCGGAATTTTTTGTGTTGGAACCGCTTATTTCGGGACAGATGAAATAGTAAATAAATGGAACAATTTGTGTATTTTCGTGTTTATTTGTGTTCTGATGTTTGGTTGTCATTTTTGTTCATCGGGTCAATGAGTCCCCGGCATTACGACGTCGTGGTTATCGGAGGTGGCCTCATGGGCAGCGCCGCTGCGTTCTACGCCAGCACCGAAGGCCAGCGAGTGCTCCTCCTTGAGCAATTCCCGCTGCTCCATAGCAAAGGGTCGAGCCATGGGACGAGTCGCATCTTCCGCGTGGCCTACACGAACTCCACCTACACCAAGATGTGCATCGAGTCCCTAAAAATGTGGCGCGACATTGAAGAGCGAGCTGGTGTGCAGCTATTGGAGATGACAGGAGAGCTGGACTTCGTGGAGCGATCTCACAGCTCGCAACTGGACGAAGTCGCCACCGTTCTCGAGGCTAACGGGCAGCCGCGCGAAATACTGACCGGCGCACAAGTCAATGAGCGCTTCCCGGGCTTCTCTCTTCCCGCAAACAGCCATGCAGTTTTTAGCCCGAACGCTGGAATCTTGAACCCATCACTTGCAATGCAGACACTTCAGGAACTGGCGGCGAAGCAAGGGGCCGATGTTCGTGACAACAGTCGCGTCATTTCTGTCTCCCAGGGAAGCAGCAGCCAAGACGAGTTCGTGATCGTTGAAGTTGAAGGTGGGGGCATTTTCCACGCGAAGCAGTGCATCGTGACGGCTGGTCCGTGGACGAGAAAGTTGCTGGGTGGCAAAGCCAGTGATATTCCGATCAAACCCATTGCGACCTTTGGTACCTACTGGAAGTGCACCCCGAACAACGAGCAGCTCTACACGCCCCAGCGCTTTCCTGTGTTCATCAACTATGAGGATCCTTGGGTTTACGGCCTGCCGATGCAGACCCAAGAGGACGGTGTCAAAGTTTGTATGCACAGTGGTCCGAGCGTTGATCCGGACGCTCGCCAACATATTACGGAGCAACCTGTTGAAGATCTTGCCAAAGTACAGCACTTTCTCGAGCAATTCCTGCCACACGTGGATGCGAGCGCAACCAGCAAAGTGGATCTGTGCATGTACTCGATGACTGAAGATGAGGACTTCATACTTGACTTTGCTAGTATTCCTGGAGCGTCATCTTCGTCCAAGAAGCTCATTGTGGGAGCAGGATTCAGTGGTCATGGTGCCAAGATGACACCTGTGATTGGGAAAATCCTCGCGGATCTTGCTGTCTCTGGAGAGACGTCGTATCCCATCGACAAGTTCTCGTTGGCGAGGTTTTCATTCCAGCCAACTCACTAAAATAGTAGAACGTGGATGAGACGTGATTGGTTGATCGCTCGCCTTGAACCTTGGAGAAACCGCTGCGTCAACGTGTCCTTGATCGCCCTCACGGTCTCACCTTGGTAGCGATGGAAGGCCCTATCCGCATCGTCAACGCAGCCACTCTCGTGTGTTTGCGCCGCTCGAATGCACCCGCCGTCTCGTGGGATGTGTTGCTTGGCCAGAGCGAGGTCAAAAATTGGCTCCGGTCGACCCCATCGTCGACTCGCATCATGCGGTACCCAGGCGAGTGGAAGTTTCCCGGCGGGGTCGTGGACGACGTCGATATGTCATTAGAGGCGACTGCGTTGAGAGAGTTGGAGGAGGAGTTTCTGGGTCTCGAGCCGTCAGGAGACTGCCCAGCTCGGATCTACTTCCTAGGGTCCAAGCTCACGCGGCCGATCCAGAAGCGGCGCCACCGCATGTTCAACTTTGTCGCCTTCGAAGACGAAAACGAATCATGGCTCAATCACGCTGCTTTGGAGCGCGTGAATGAGGCGCTGGCGATGAAGCGTGAAGAGTTCGCCGCCCACCTCGCTTCAGGTCGCTTCTGGTCCATGAGCGACGATGAGAAGATGTCGGTGTCACCAGAGATTCACCGAGTGCAGTGGTTCCCCATCGACGATGCTATCCAGATGATGGGTGCATCGCTCGTAGATCCCCACACCCCGATCGACGCGTGGCAGGAGCAGCAATTCGACAAGCACGGAGTCGCTAAGCGCGACCCGATGTACATCAGCATGCGGGTCCTTCGCGACATTGCCGAGTTTGAGTCGAGAGAGCACCTGCGCACATTCGTCAAGAATCAACAGGTGCCAACGCTTGCTAGCGTCTTCGATGCGCAGAGCAGTTTGTAGCCAGGTCAAGCTAGCGTCGCTGTGTACTGATATGAGTGAATATCATCAACTCGTCCATTTCGCTTTGACCATTCAAAAATGGGGATCGACAATGGGAAGAGAGGGGGCACCGGAGGGAAGCGCAAGCGCCACAGCAAGAAGGTGACGCTTCCACGTATGGCACATTCGTGCGCGCAGGTGTCTGACTTTCGTTATAGAAAGTAGCCTCGTCGGCCCCGTTGGAGGAGCAAGTGAGGAGCTCCATCAAAACCCAGACCAACGCACTGCTCAATCTCGCGTCCTTCTCGAATCCAAACCCGAAGACTCTGGGCCCATTTTCTGATCGCCAACAAATCCTTGTCGTTGGGGACGGAGATTTCTCTTTTTCGCTGGCACTCGCCGTGTATTTCGTAGGTCCATGGCGGAAGAATGGCTTAGTGGATGGGATCAAGTGATCAAGCTTGCCTTGCTTTAGGGAGGGCGGAACATCACAGCAACATGTTACGACTCCAAGAGCGAGCTTCGCGAAAAGTACAGCAATGCACTCGTAAATGCTGATGCGCTCGAAACTGCAGGGGTGAGCGAGCTTGATCAACGCCGAGGGAATTTGGTACCCTTCAATGCTGAAAGTCAGCCGTATTGAACAGGCCAATGTGTATTTTGATGTCGACGCTACAGCGCTAGAAAAGCAGCCGTGGATTCACAAAATCAAGCATTTCAATGCTGTAGCGTTCAACTTCCCTCACCTCGGTGGCGCAACAGAGGCTGATGTCGAGAAGAATCAGCATCTCCTGCGCAGCTTTTTCTACTCGGCTCGACCGTTCCTGCATCCCAAGCAAGGTCAAGTGCTTGTTGCATTGCGCGATACCCCTTTTTACAACAGATGGAAGATAGAGGAGCAAGCAAAACTAAGCGGGTTCAAGCTGGAACGGTTCGTGATGGTTGCTCTCTGTTACCGACGATGTGAACCCGAACTGAGCAGATATTGACTGTGCTAGGGTGGAGGCCTTCGATTCCACGATCTACTCAGGCTATCAAGCCCAGCGCACGCACCCAGCGTCGTATCGTGGAGAACCGCCATCAACCACTGGAGCGAGATACTTCATCTTCGTTCAAGACTTCACCATCCACCCGGAAGATCCACGTCTGAGCTCTACCCCACCAAAGTTGGAAGACAAGGTCCCCGCCAAGGAAGGGAGGATTAATGCCAAGCCGACCAAAAAGGTTGGTTTCTTTTGCTGTAATTGGCTTCTCTGGACCGTGACGTAACAACCATCGTCCTTGTTGTCGTGCAGAACAAAGCAAAACCAGATGACATCATCACCCTCAACTGCAAAGTGTGCGGGATTTCTTTTCGAGACAGCAAGAAGTTCAACGGCCACATGAACTCAGCCAAGCACGCGCGCAAGGTTAAGCAACAGAAGAAGGGTGGGAAGTAGCCCATGTACTGATGTAACATGATAATTCGTCGTGTGACCCACATCATGATCATCTTGGCGATGCGCAAATCCTCATTCGGAGATCTGCTCGAAGACAAGTCGCCCAATGCTCGCATTGCTACGCCGCGCGTCCTCCCCTGCGCACACTGTGAAGTCCATGGCAGTGACGCCTTTCTCGTCTCGTCCAGCGTCTGGGCTCTCGGCGCTCCTCTCGACTGACGAGGTGCAGACGCTACTGGATGGCCACAAAGGGAAAGTCAAGCTCGTCGATGGCTCGTGGTACCTGGACAAGAACCGCAACGGGCGCCAGGAGTTCGCCCTGGAGCGCCTCCCAGATGCCCGTTTCTTTGACATCGCGGAGATCTCGGACAAAACGTCCACGCTGCCGCACATGTTGCCGACTGGTGAGACTTGTTTTCGACTTCCGTGGATTTCGGCGTTAACACGATATCTTGTCACAGTGGAGACATTCGAGACAGCAATGAAATACCTCGGAATTGCCAACGATGACATTGTTGTGGTTTACGGTGGCCCGAACTGCTTTAGGTCCTTGACTCGTTACGGATTCCTCGTCTCTATTACAGGAAAATCTCTGATTTATTGTATCTTTTAGTGCTGCACGATGCTGGTGGACGTTCAAGTTCTTTGGTCACCAGAATGTCCACGTTCTAAACGGAGGCCTGGCAAAGTGGAAGAAAGAGCAGCGTGACATTGTGTCAGGAACCCCCAGCGCTGAAGTCAGTGGTTCTGTGTCGTACAAAGCGGAACCCCAGCACGACCTTGTCGTATCCTGGGAAGAGGTGCGATAACATTATTGTTCTCATAATATCTGTTAAGGATTAATAGTGATGAATGGATCTAGTTGCTTGCAAAGCTGAACTCTGAGACGCAGATTGCTGATGCGCGCGGTCCTGGACGATTTAATGGCACTGATCCGGTAGGTTATCCTGGCTATCGTTCAAGCATCTCGTCTAAGTGATTGATACTGACCAGGAACCTCGCCCTGGTATGCGAAGTGGCCACATGCCGGGCGCCGTAAATGTACCTTTCTCCAAGCTTGTGTCAAAAGACGATTACTCTGTATGTGTCGAATCACCCTCATGCTGATCGTGTTGCTACTGACCCTTCGAGCTTCGTCGTTATATAGCTCTTCCGTGACTTAGACGAGATCAAGAAAGCCTTCGATGACACTGGTATGTACTAAGTTAACGTTTTTCCAATCTGCCGTGCAGCACAACCAAGCCCTTATCCTGATTAGACGTCAAGTTGGATACAACCAGCCCGGTCATCACGAGGTGAGTTCAAGTAAATGCATCACACTGTAATTTCACTCGTCTTATCAATATGGTCACAATGGGAATAGCTGTGGCTCTGGTGTCACCGCTTGCGTCCTTACGTTTGGTCTTCACCTGCTCGGTAAACCGCTGAACAAGTATGCTTGCATGCTCTGGCTTTATTATCGAGTGCCGTTCTCACCAATCCATTGCTCATTCATCCAGGGCTCCAGTGTATGATGGGTCGTGGTCAGAATGGGGACTACGCGAAGATCTGCCTATCACAACCTCGAAGTAACCGGGCGGGAAACGTGGCCAGGAAAAAAGAGTATGCCCACACTGGCTGATATCAAGTCGTCTATAGTTGATTTATCCGAGAAGATCTATGATCGATTTACTTTCAGACGGGCGTTTGGACTGCGCCGTCGTAGGTAGTCGGGCTACCAAGGTTAAAATCATCACTGGGTTGACGCTTCTTCCAAACAAAACCAGCTACTGCCACCGCCGCGACAGCGCCGACGATAGCAGCGCCGATTGCAATCGCGTGCGAGTTGCTTTGAGTTTGTATAGAAGTTGTCTCCGCTGCCGACAGCTGGACAGCTTTGACTGCGATCGCTGGGGCAACTGCCGTCGGAGATTTCGTCGGAGTTCCAGTCGTCGAGGGAGTAGGTGTTGGGATTGTCGGTGTTGTCGCTGGAACTGTGGTTGGAGTACTCGAAGGAGTTGGAGTAGTTGGGAGAGGAGTGGGAGTAGTCTCAATACGCTTTTCCCAACCTGGAACCACTGGACCTGGTGTCGAAGGAGCAGGTGTGGGCTTCTCCGAACCTGAGATCACTGGGGCTAGCGTCGAAGGAGCAGGTGTGGGCTTCTCCGAACCTGAGATCACTGGGGCTAGCGTCGAAGGAGCGGGCGTTGGCTTTTCCCAACCTGGGATCACTGGGCAGGGAGTGGAAGGAGCAGGTGTGGGCTTCTCCGAACCTGAAACCACCGGACCTGGTGTCGAAGGAGCAGGTGTGGGCTTCTCGGAACCTGAGATCACTGGGGCTAGCGTCGAAGGAGCAGGTGTGGGCTTCTCCGAACCTGGGATCACTGAACCTGGTGTCGAGGGAGCAGGTGTCGGCTTTTCCCAACCTGGAATCACTGGGCAAGGAGTGGAAGGAGCTGGAGTGGGCTTCTCCACTGGGATCACTGGACCTGGCGTCGAAGGAGCAGGTGTCGGCTTTTCCCAACCTGGAATCCCAGTGCAAGGAGTGGCATGGTTATTCGTTTGCCAGCCAGGGATCCCAGGACAAGGTGACCCCACCGTAGGCTTCTCCCAGCCGGGAACACCTGGGCATGGTGTAGAAGGTTTCGCCGTCGGCGTCTCCTTTTCCCACCCCGGAACGCCAGGGAACGGAGTGGTCTTCGTTGAGGCTTCACCCCACACGCATCCCCAGGCACCAGTCTTGATCTTCGCACACTTCGCATCCATGGGGGCAACGCACTTGTCTCCTTCAGCATAGCTCTTGAGATACTTCAAACAATCCTTGATCGCGACGTCACCCTTCTTTGGACAGAGCACGCCGGCGGGCGTCGACCCGGTGCCACTGCAGATCGGACCAGCGATGCAGAAGGTGGCGTCGCCTTCGACGCTCACCTCAACGCACGCTGCAGCCGCCGAGACCGCGAGCGCAGCCACCGCCAAGATCGCGCTCGTCGCCTTCATCTCGCCGCCTCAAATTCGAAAGTGCGCTGCGTGCAGCGCATCGGCTCGCCCGTGGCCGCGGGGTGTAGCCACGCCGCGAGCGCACGCGAAAGTGGCGTCGTTGCATCGTTGTCATGTGGGTACGGGTTCGGATTCTAAAGCATTACTCGTGCCGGCATCCATTACCAGTGGCGAGAATCTTTGATACTGAAACAACGGAGAGACGCAAATATTTGCCCCTGGTGCAGCGCCAGGGCGTTTTCTACAGTGCCATCCATCTCTTTCCTTCGGGGAGAAGCATTCGCAGGCGCTCGCTGCAGTTTGTGGGAGAGTGGAGCATTGGCCAACGCAACGAGACCTTCTCTCGCGATTCGCGTGGGAGTCGCAGCAGCAGAAGCCCAGCGTCCATGGCTGAGAACCACGCTCCGGCCCCGGAGAGCTCCTGCCGCTTGGGATCTTTTTCAAGGGACAATATCTCTCAGGGCAGACGCGGGTCGAGCCAGATGGCCGCGTCGGGAGGTCTCATCGAGGCATGATCCCCATGTGTCTCAAGAGGACCATGTCCACGGCGGCCTGTAACTCAATTAAGGTGGTCCACGCTAGTGTCGGAGACTCGTCCGACTCAGACTCCGACACCTGGTTTTGGTTTCGCGCGGCGGCGGAGGGAAGACCCGGCGACGCCCAGCGCGAGCCCGACGAAGCGCCGCCTCTCCCTGCACGTGTGGATGGCGCACGGATCGGACCCATGAGCCAGTCGGAGACGTCGCGATTCGAGGCGCAGGCCCCGCGGCGGCGCCATTCCGCGGACGTGGCGCTGGCGACGCGGCCGACTTCAGCCGAGCGCAAGGCGTCTCTGCGACCGAACCAGCAACACGCCGAGCGGCTCGACGAACGCAGAGACGAAGAGGCGCGGAGCCTGGAGCGCAGCGCCGTCGAGAGCGCAGCCGACGCGCTGCTCCAGCGCCTGCGCCTGCGGGCGCGTGCTGCCAAACCGCCAGCGAGAGACGGAGAGGAACACGACGCCTCGCTGGACAATCAGCACTGTTCCTTCGAGCTCACAGACGGCCCGGAATCCATGAGAGAACTACCGCCTCCACGTAAGTGACCGGGAGTCGGCACTGTCCACGTACTTCATTCTCACCATTCACTTTTTTTTTTCGGTTCCAGTGACTGTGACACAGCTGCGAGTTTCAGGGCGTGTCCATCATGATGCATCGGTCTCACCAATTGAATCCCCTCAGCTAGGGCAGTCGCTTATTTCGAACGATAGCTCGGAAATCAATATCGCCCGTCTTGCAAATCCACCCCACTCGCTACTCTATCGATCACCGAACGCGCTCCAGACTCGCGCGGACTGGCACATGGCCTTCATGGCTCGCGCCAACCAAGCCCAACTGCCCGGAGAACAGATTGACCTACCCGATTTCGCTGATGGGACAGCGAGTGACATGAGTAGTCAAGACCAAGTGAATGACTACCTAGGCGAAAGTGCCATCAGCGACGGCGAGCTAATGCTCTCCCACGGAGGAATTGATCAAGGAAGCGAAAGCGATGCGTTTGTGCATTCCGACGACGAGCAACAGGATCAAGAATACGGCGACACCAACGATGAGGAACTGAACATCGCAGGGCACGATCACAGACGAAGTAATCTTTCAACTGCGAGTGTATCCAACCGCGATGTGAACACATCGAAAGCGATCGCATTGAAAAATGCCATGCATCCTGGCTTAGTTCGACTCGGATTCGACCAGGACTTGGCTCGCGCCGCGCTTGATGCAGGCGTCCACGACATCGAGCAGTACGATTCGGACTGCGAGCTTGCGTACCTTGACATCTTCATCACACTTGTCAAGCTTGTGTGTGATGCACATCAGGACATCATCCAACCGCCACCGGCCTCTACACTATCTGCTCAAGGAGACCAGAATCTGCTCGATAGTTTTGGTGGCGATTCTCCTCGAGCACCTTTCAAATGGCCCGTATTTGACATGGCCCAGTTTGAATTCGGCAACGCTCGAGCTGGAACGTGTTTCGAAAGCGTTTGCGTGCTCATTCACCTCCCCAAGGTGACAGTAGACCGTACAGAGGAGCTCATGGAGCTTCTCTCCAGCTGCTTATTTTGCATGATCGGTGACCCCATCCAGGTTCTAATACCGTCGGTCAGCAGCACTGGTCGAACTAAGGGGCACGCATTCCTTGAATTTGACGACCCATCCATGGCTCAAGCGTGCGCGGCTGCAATTGATGGGCTTACTTGGGGGCGTGGGCCGTACGGTCGCATCCGAGCGAAGCTTTTCCGACAGTATCAAGTCAAATCGCCGACGCCACCGAGGGATACACAACCGTCCGCCATACCCCCTCTGCTCCGTGAAAACCACTCAAATCACTCACACGAACCAAGGTCATCACGCTCACAGCTCTCAGGCTTCCAGCAGTTTACCTCTCCGTACGCACAAGTCACTAGCGAGCCTGAACTTCTTCGCGAATCTCGCGAATTATCAAGAGAAGACCTCAACGCATCAGATGCCAGCAACAGTGCCTCGTGGAATACGGATTCCCAGGCTTCCGTGGGATTTGAAGAAGGAGAAAGACGCAGACGTCCCCTTTTCCAACTCAACTTCACGAGGGACGGGCGCAGTATACAGCACTCATTGTCCTCTCTGGACGAACTCACATTTCATCAATCTCGAGGAGACGGTGCAATGCACCTTGGAGAGCTAAGGTTATCTAGCGATGGTGAAGATGACGATGGGGGTAGCTCAACAACGGAAAGCGACTTGGAGCTTGCTGAAGCGATTCTAAATCGTGCCAACACTGAGGATTTAGCGTCATCCAATCCGACTCGAAGGATCCAGTTGCTCCAGCAGTCTTTACTTCGCAGAGAACCTTTGGTGCCCTTTCCAAGGTATATACCCAACGGGAGCCCCTCAGTTTTGATGTCTACATCCAATGCATCTCCAGCGAGACCGCCTCCCTCGGGTGTCGATATCGAAGGCCCATGGAAAGCATACTGTGAAGAACTAATTCAGCGAAACCGTGAGATGCAAGATCAAGTTGCGTATGCACGAAGAAGAATCGCTGCTCTGAGTCACAACAACCAGAAGTTGCATTTGCTAGTCGACCGGATGGAGCGTGATCGAGACGGTTTGATGTTCGAGAACGACCTCTTGCAGACACAGTTGCACGGTTACGAAGACCACGAGCGTCAACAGGAAGCTCTTATGAAGGAGCTTTCAGCTCTTCGCCGTCGTATGAAGCGTCGAGACCAGCGCATTGAACGCGGACTTCTCGATAGTGGGCTGATTGGGAATGCCAACCGGGGTGTTGCAGTGGATCTAGAAGGCGGTGTGATGTCGTTGGACGAGCTCGAAGAGCAGCTTATCCAGAATATCGTTTCCTCTCGACGACTAGATGATCTGAAAGAGTGGGAGCAAATGCTCGAAGGTTCTCTAGTGCGGGTGCGATCCATTAAGGAAGAAATTGCGCTGGAACTGCAAAAGAAAGTTGCGCAACAGTCAGGCGATCAAGTGCACGACCATAAGCTTTGCGTCGTCTGCCTCTCCAACGAGAAGAGCATCCTTTGCCTTCCATGTCGCCATCTCTGTCTCTGTCAAGAGTGTTCGCAGCATGCGGGGCTCGACAAGTGCCCAATTTGCCGCCTCGTGGTCGAGAACATGCTGCTCGTATACGCGTGAACAGAGTCCAAACGATATACAATAAAACTACATTACTTTGCGAGTCAGGCTTTGAGACAATGGTTTGGCCTTCGCGGGAGCTGCCGCTACTTTCGCTGAGGGACGGCTATCAGATGGCTCATTCTGCGAGAGCGTTTAGATACCCAATGCAGGTTCGGAGGCAAACTGGGAGTCGCTACGGTACTTTTGGATGATGATCTCTAGTATCTTCTGCAGACTCCAACCATATCTTCCATCAATACAGGTGCACCATTGCAAAGGAGATTAATTTTCTGCTCGGTTCCTGGACAAAATTTTCGAGCGCATCGTCTCGAAGTTGGCTGTGCCTGACCTCTCAGCTGCGTGGCCCATCCTTGAAGTTTGTCGATGGGGGGCGATCTCCCACACAGAAAGACCGAGCGTACCAGTCTGAAGTCGAAGCAGTCTTCAATTTCCCCGCAACAACGCACACACGGATCCCATCCAACGACTAGTGGACCCGTGAGAGAATGGGAGCCAAGGCCTCCCGAGCATCTGCCACCGAGGCGCCGGACGATACGAAGAAGCGAGCAGAGCCGTCCATGACCGTCGTCACGGCTGGCACGGGAGCGACCACGACCGCAGCGCTGCCCCGCAAGAACTATGGAGCATACGGCTGCGCTGTGGGGCTGGCAATCCAAGCGAACGCCAAGCAGCACGAGGTGCGCGAACGCCGCGAGCGCCTGGCCGCAACCACCAAGTCGTGAGTCCGCATGCTAGTAGGGGGCGTAATACATCTGCTGCGTTTCTCCACGAGGACTTAGACATGCTGTGCGCTGTGTGGCCAAGCACTGTCCTAAAGCAGAGGCTTCTCCAGAGACACGACTGCAGATCAGAGTACACGGTTGGCAATCTCGCCACGTTGACGTGCAGCGGCAGAAAGTCGGAGAGCCCGAACCAGCACAACGAGGAGATCCAGTTCAAATTAAATCACTATATTCGCAAGGTTATAATTTATCAAGTCCGTTTGTACGTGATCTTGCATTAGTATTCGAATCTATTATTAGCGGTATACGTGTGATGGAGGTTACAGATGACCCGGAAACTGGATACAAGTGACCGAGTTTTTGACTTGCTCATCCAGTCAGCTGTGATGAACAGCCTAGGTGCCGCTCATGGGCACCCGCCTTGAGACCGCGCCTTTTCGGCGCTCTGCAGAGGCGCGGCAGTGGCCATGCAGCGGCGATGCACCGGTGCCCGACCGAATGCCGCAATTCCGTTTTCTTCCGCGCCGCGAGCACTCGCTGTATTCCACGAACCTCTCTGGGATCTCGTACCATGGCTCGCATCGTCTCAGTCGTCGTCCTCGCCCTCTGCGCCGCGATTTCACGCGCGCAAGATCTCTCCACAGTCCCCGGGCTCGCCTCGCTCCCTGCACGCGAGAACGCCCAAGACGCCGGCTCTTTCTTCGTGAACGACGCCAACTCCCTCCGCGCTGCTGCGGAATCGACGGGAAACGGCTTCGGTCTCGGTTTGCCAGAGTCGCGAGCTGCGGTCACCGACTACTCGTCGCCACTTCTCGTCGCCCCACACACCGATGCACTCCCGGAACCAGTTCCCCAGAACGCACTCGCGTCGGATCTCACCACGGCGGCTGCCTCCGATGCCGACGCCGTCGCGGCTCTGACCAACATCCAGCCTCTTCCAGGGTCTTCTGCTGACGTGCCGACCGAGGCTCGCTCGATCCCGGATGCTCCAGCACCTCTGGCCGCGGCTGCCCAGCCTGCTCCGGCCGAGGCGCGCTCCATTGCTGATGACCAGCCTCGACCTCTCGCGGCTGCTGCCGCCGCTGCCCCGAACGAGGTGCGCGCAGCCTCTGACAGCGACGTCCAACCAGTCGCTGCTGTTGCTGCCGCTCTCCCCACTGAGGACCGTGCCGCTGCCGAGCCAGTCCAGCCTGTGGCTGCTGCTACCCCTGCTGAGCCTCAGACTCCAGTCGTTGCCGCACCGGCCCAGGACGCCAACCCCGCGCCGGCTCTACGCGAAGGCGCTCCGTCGCCTGCATCAGAAACCGCCTCCAAGGGAACCAACTTCAAGTCCGGCGATGCCGAGTCTAGCGAAGGCAGCGGCGGCCACGTCGCGACCTTCTTCGCCGTCGGCGCCGCCTGTGTGCTCGCTGTCGCGGCTGTCGCAATCGCCCGCAAGCGCAAGAACCTGAAGAAGAAGGGATCAAAGACGCCGGGCACGCCCAAGAACGAGATGACGTTCTTCCACGTCCAGTCAAGGCTTACACCGCCGGCCGTGTGAGCCAGTCGATGACGTCGTTGATGGTATTTTAGCTGCTTGTCGTCGATGGAGTCTGTTCCGTGACCAGACATGGAGCCTCAAGGGAGGGCTCGTTAGTGTCTGTGCACAGTAGTGAGTACGCTGGTGTAAAATGTCAGTAGTGATTGAATCGGGTCTTCGTTGCTGCCCTCAAAGTCCATCGCTGAGTCCGAGATGTGCTCCCTAGGAGTTACAGATATTTACCTGGTGATTTTTACGAAAGGACGTGGAGCTTGACCAAAGCAGATCCCAACAGGCGTCGACCGACCAGTTGCATCGGCTCGGGTCCTGGAGTCGATCGACGAGCACCAGGCGCGAAAGGAGATCGTCGGGAAGCAGAGAGCGAGCAAGGAACTCGGATGAAGCTGAAGCGATTTCTACTGAGATATTACCCACCAGGAATCATTCTCGAATACGAGCTGCGAGATGGAACGCGCGAAATGAAGGAGATCGATCTGTTACATCTCACAGCCGAGTGCGTATGACCGGAAGCAGTTCTATTACATGTCGATAACCTGACTCGCCGCTACCACCCAGATCTGACGTCGAAGTTCTCGTGAATCAAATCGTGTTCGAGGAGCCGTTAATTTCTGAATCGAGAAAGCCGCAGCTGCGTCGCCTCATTTACAGTACGTGGGGCGTGGAATGGGTCAGCAAGATCGATATTGATTGATTGTGGCGACTAGAGCTCATCGAAAAGCTGGAGACCAACGATAGCAACGACTTCTACCTCTTCAAGATTCTCCGAGCACATATCTTACCTCTCACGAACTGTGCATTCAACAAGTCAGGAGACAAGTAAGGAGCAACGCAACTTACTTTTTCGCTGTGTGTTAACGCGAGGGTTTGCTCCTCATCTCTCGAAGATTTATTACAGGAAGCTATGACCGGACTTGCAAGGTCTGGGACACTCAGACTGGTGATGAACTGCTCACACTGGAAGGTCACAAGAACGTCGTATACGCTATCGCGTTCAACAATCCTTACGGGTGAGTCTATCGACACAATCTCAAGTGGATCCACAGATCTGAGTGTTGCTCTGGTAGCGACAAGATCATCACAGGTTCCTTCGATAAGACATGCAAGCTGTGGAGCGCGGAAACGGGTCAACTGTACCATACCTTTCGAGGCCACTCGACCGAGATTGTTTGTCTCTCATTCAATCCTCAGGGCACGGTGATTGCTACGGGATCGATGGACAACACGGCAAAGCTGTGGGATGTCGAGACAGGACAAGAACTCCATACGCTTTTTGGTCACACAGCTGAGATCGTGAGTCTAAACTTCGACACGCAAGGAGAGCGAATTATCACTGGCTCGTTTGATCACACCGTCAAAGTTTGGGATGTGCGTAGTGGAAGATGCATCCACACGCTTGCGGGTCACCATGGCGAAATTTCAAGTACGCAGTTCAACTACACGGGCGAGTTATGCATCAGTGGCTCAATCGACCGAACTTGCAAGATCTGGGACGTAGCCTCCGGCCAAAATGTTCAGACGCTGCGCGGACACAACGATGAGATTCTCGACGTGAGCTTCAATGCCACAGGTACCAAGCTTGTCACAGCTTCGGCTGATGGCACGTCACGCATCTACAACACGATGACTGGCGCTTGCCAAGCCATTCTCATCGGCCACGAGGCAGAGATATCGAAAGTATGCTTCAACCCGCAAGGATCGAAAGTGCTAACGGCGAGCAGCGACAAGGTGGCTCGGTTGTGGGAGGTCGAAACCGGTGATTGCCTACAGATGCTTGAGGGTCACACGGACGAGATCTTCAGTTGCGCATTTAACTATGAAGGAGACACGATCATCACAGGTCTGAGTCTCCGCTGCCAAATGTTCACTTGGTGGATAAGGACAAGCTTAACACTGCATCCTTGTAGGTTCCAAGGACAATACATGCCGAATCTGGAAGTGCTGAGCCTGCGTCGTGCTGTGGACCACGGCCAGAACGTAAGTCAGGTCGCCCGGAGCACCGAGAGGAATAGGAACCAAGTAGAGCCGGACGAACACAACGAGCTTGCTTCTCCTTGCTTTATTCAGTTGCAAAATGATCATGATCTCTCGCAAGGATGCGCGAGAAATAATATAAAGTGAAAACCCACGTCGAGCTAGCTGTGCATGGATCGTGAGGTCTACCCACTGAGCGCCAACAGTAATCGCAACAATCGACTGGCTCCACTTCAGGCCGCGTCGTATTACTCGCGACTCTCGGTCTGAGTTACGTGTCAACCTTGCGACTCTAAGTGACTTACTGCATCGCAGCCTCACTCGGCGAGGCGAGCGGGAAGAGGATCTGCCACAGCCTGCCGAAGTCCAAGTCAGCCATTTGCATTCCGACAGCTTCGCGAGCACGGCGCACTCACGTGAGGTCCTTCTCCTGCTTCATCGCGATGTAGATGATCAGCGGCACGAAGCCGATGTGCACGATGGGCTTGATGACCTTGAGCGCCTTGTTCGGCGCGGTCTTCCAGATCTTGTCGGCCATGGTCTCGTGCGTCGAGTCTGCGTCGCTTCTCCGATGAGCTCTTCGCTACTCCAGCCTGTCATTGACGGAACGTTTCCACCAATCAGAAGTTACAATTGTATCTTAGTATATTTGGATTGGATAAATACAACAGTCAGGGAAGCACAATGGTTGGTCAATATAGCGAACCTCATCCTCCCCGCCGAGGCGACGACGCCGGCGACTGCGGCTCGACGGAGAAGCGGCGGAAGCGCGCCTCGACGAACGGCGCGTTGGCCCCCGGCAGCCCGAAGCGGTCGTTCTGCGCCACAGAGCCACGTCAGCGAGTCGGAGCAGGGCACTCGCGCGAGGGGACTTACGTGCTGCGGCATCATGATGAAGTTGACGCCTTCTTGCGTCGCCGGCCGCGCCGGGCCGAACGCCGGCGGTTGCGTGACGTACGCGCCTGGCCCGATGGCCTCTTTCGTGGCGCTCGATAGGATGGGGAGGTTGGGCATGTTGTGGACCATGGACGCCTCCTGAGACGTCGTGCACGCTATCAGCCACATGTGAAAAGTATCCGAAGGAGAAGACCGCAGCGTACCGACGACAAGCGCAGTGCACGCGACTGCATAGTCGCGCACTTGAAGTTTGAGCTCTTGACCGACGAGTCGATCGTGAACTTGCACGAGGCGCTGATGTCGTAGAACCGATCGGGGGCGTCGTGCTGAAGCTGGTGCTGCTTTGAAGACACATATTGCTCTGCCCGTGGATACATACGCCAGTGAGCAAGGATGTGAGCAATCGGTGGTAGCTGCAGACGCTTACCCGGAAAGAGGCCGGACTTGAAGCGTGGGGTGGGCGATATGAGCGGGCCTTTCATCTTGCTGGGGGGACTTGAAGGAGAGGCCGCCCGGGGCGGGTGGGGGTCATGAACATGTCCGGCCAGAACCGCCTGGACATTCGATCTTGCTTCTTCGAATCGCGACGTCTTGCTGACATATGCTGGTGTGGGCACTTGCTTGCGTTTGATCTCAATCGCACGCTTCTTCGCGCGATAGGTGCCAGGACCAATAGCGTCAGGATCAGCGTAAGGCTCCTTGACGACACTGGCGAAAGTAGATGCCCGGTATGCTGCAGCACTGGCGAAGCGGTCTTTTGAAGAGCTAAATGCGCTCGAGTACGGGTTCGCTGCGTCGTCGACGCTGCGCTGCAGGGACTTCTTGTTGCCACAATCCGTGTTATAGTACGCGTCTGGGGTGTTGTTGATCTTTTGCGTGAGGGTGACGGCTGGGTCAATGGCGTGGCGACCATTCGTATCACCAAGATTACGTGCTGTTTGCGCTCCTCGCAAGAATCGATGGGCTTTTCGTTGTTCGTCTTTCTTACACCTCTTCTCATACAGCTTGCTTCTGTGGGGCATGTGAGTAAGCTCAGGACAACTGATCGTGAAGAATCCAGTGTCATACATGTCGTGGATTTGCTCGCCGTTCGGCAACGAGATCTTTGCAAAATGCTCATTCGGGTTCGAATCACACTAAGGATGACGAATGAACGAGGGTCAGCGGTCCTTTTGGCAGCAACTCGTGATTTCGTCCACAGCGACGAAAGCAAACCGTTTGTTGCGAAACTTGGCGCTTCCACATTGCTCGCTGAGACGCACTCGACGCCTAAGAAAGACAGGTGAGTCTTTCACCCTTGAAGGTTTTGATCGTCTACCGACTTACTCCACCAAAAACATTCCCGACATCGTGAGTCATTTGCCTCGAACTCTTGGATCCCTCCGGCCCGGGCGGGAGCGAGGGCGACTCCTGAGGAGTGATTTAGTTGGAGGCGACAGCACGACCGTTCAACCGCTCAGGTCTCAAGGGCCATTAGCTGTCTCTCCGTATGACATGCCGCGCAAGACCATACTGGAGCGAAGAATAAGAGACCGAGGTCAACCTGACAGTCCCAAATGGAGCTTCCCGTTAAAGTTCACGCGCACCGTGTCGACCCATCAACCCGAACCGGAGGGATGTAGTTGGAGGACCGGGATGCAGAGCTCGCTCGACGAGCCGGACCGGTTCAGTGGGTGAGCTATTTCGGTCGCGAGTGCGTGAAATTGACGGCGCACATCAACGGTATGCGTTTCTTTTTGCCTGAGGTTGTGTTCGCCTGTTCCACGGAACGTGCGGTGATCTCGAGCCAATGAAGAGAGGGGGGAAGAAGAAGGGAACAGGGAAGAAGGGAGACCGCCTCTGAGCGAGTCTCGCGCTTTCAGTGGTCAGCTTTGGATCTTGACCTTGTTTCCGCCAAGGATATCTGATACAGGCAGAAGCATGAAGGTGTATGGGCTTAAATATTCGAACTGGGTGTAAAACTATCCTTCGGAACTTGTCTTCACTATACTAGAGCCTAAGTACATATCCAAACGAGCACGCTCGTGGCTTGCCGTGCGATTCATTTGATCAGCCAGTGCCTCCGTTGTTTTCCGTGGATCAGTCCGCTGTCATGGCGACTGGATCGACACCACAACACCTGTGTCGACTGCATAAATAACCGATGCCTTGAATTGCCAAACCAACCGAGAAAGCTTCTCGGAGGCTGGCCAGGCGTTTGGCACGAGTGGAGGCTGGACTTGTTCGTAGAGCGAGAAGGCTTGGCCAGATCTCATGATCGGGATGGGAACGCACGAGGCACAGTTGAATTGTACTGAGTGGAGACAACATCGAAGTCGGAGGACATGGACTTAGGCACCGAGGGTGGCCATGGCGTTCTTCCTCTTGCGAATACGGACGAGGTGGCGGGACAGGAGCTGGACACGGCTGCGGAGCGTGTTTTCGTTGAGGTAGTTTTCTCGCGAAGGAGCAGCGAGGAACATGAGGCGTTCGATCTTGAGCGCGAGCACGAAGGTCTTGGACTGCCAGTCGTTGTTCTCGGGCACTTGGGTGAGGACGTCGTGAGGCTGGTGGGCACGGAGCATGCGTTCGATCATGATCACGACCTGCGAGCGCACGCGTCGGAGCTCTTCGCCGGCTTCTCGCCAGTTGCTGTTGCCGCCGCATGCGACGTTGCTGTTGTTGCCCGAGAGGCTGGCCGGGTTGTTGGTGTTGGGTCCCGCAGCACACGAGTTGGCTGTGGAGTTGGAAGGAGGCACGATGGCACTCTGTCGCGCGTTGAATCCCATGGGGATGTGGTCGAATTCGCGCATCGACGCCTGGAGCCGCTGGAAGGTCGGGAGGACGGACGATCGGCTTCGATTCAGCATAGAGGGCACGGTGGGCAGGCGAGCTGTGAGTGCGTGGAGCGACGTTGTGAGGAGAGGGCAAGAGATGGAATGAACTCCGTCTCGTCGACCCCAACTCAGAACGCGTTGCCTCACGCGGACGCTCCTCCCCAAAGACAAGAGCAGTCTTGTTAAAGACAACGGCACTTGTGCGGAGATGCGATGCGATGCGGAAATGTGTGCGGCCAGACACGACGCGGCACGGAAAAGCCCCCGGAAATGGGAATGCGGCCGGGCTGGTGCGTGTCTAGCAGCCTCGAGCTCCTCACTCTTTGCTGCTGGCTCGAGGATAACTTCGGCCACCCTAGAGCCGAGAATTGGTCGTGGAGAACCGCGAATGGAGCCCGGAGAGCCGCAATTGCAGGGGCTCGAGAGACGAAAAATACATCCGACGAACAGAGATCGAGGGCAACCTGGCCCATGCAGCGCAGGTCGCAAAGACATGGGTTCGCATATCCATGCATCCGCCGCGCGCTGATTGGCTCAACTTGTCAAGGAAACGGTACGATTTCCAACCCTAAAAGCATCGACGACCCTAACCCTCTCAGTGCCGAGGTCCGGTGCTGGCCCATCTGTGTGCAAAGTCCAAGGTTTTGTGAAGCTTTTTTGGCGGCGAGGACGTTAAACCAGTCGGTGGGATCGCCGTAAAATTAACTGAAGACGACGTAAATTTCAGTTATTTTGCTCACAAAGTGGCGATTGGTAATCTTCAGTTGCTGCATATCCAGCCACACCATGCACAAACGGCGTGGCTGCAAGGCCGGATCTGGCTTGCTGGCGACTGCATCTGATTGACGATGGGAGACATGAAGAGACTGACGGAGAAGCCATCAGCCTCCTAAAGATCTCTGGACTCAAGCATCCCCGAATCCAGAGTGCTCCGGAGTTGCGTGTTGGTAATGTGGCTGGATTTTGGAGCAGGAGGCGAGAACTTTTCCGTAATGTCCGGCTTTTTGTCGCTAAATCCACGGGTAATTTATACCGGCGGTGTGTTGCTCTTGCTGGGAGTTGCGTTTCTCCTCGTCCGAGTCGCATAGACTGGCGAAGAACTCGCGAGGCACTGGTTTCGGCTCGGGAGTTCGCGCGACGTCCAAGCAATGAAACTCTGCGTGTCTGCGTCGCCGCAACTTCTCATTTCCAAGTTGTGGGCCGGCAGCCAGGGCGCGAGAGAGCTCTGAGGGGCTGTCGCGACCAACTGATTCCACAGTACAGTCCGCTGCAAAGCTAACGCGCGCGGAACCCTTTCGAACCTGACGAAGCGACCACGTGCTCATCCCCCTCTTCGCGCGAGTGGGCGCTGTGGCCTTCCTCGCGAGGTTGCTTTCCCAAGTGGCTCCCAACACGGGCTGCACAGGAAGGGACACCAGGCAAGGCAACTTCAAACTGACGCACGATGTGGTCCACGTAAATTACTCCTGCTGATTCACGACCGCCGACAGGCGCGTGTCCATGCCACTAATCTGGTCGACCTAGGTTTTTCTAGAAACGACGGGGGATAAAACCTCGCGCCACGAGGTCGGACCGGAAGAGCTCTCCTTTGCGTCTGGGACTTTGTGGGCGCGAGGGACCGTGTCTTTGTCCTGGGCTCCAGCACGAGAAACGTCGCCATCGTGGAGGTTCGTCGTCCGCCTTCCGCGCTCGTCATGGACAACTCAGTTGCTGTTTTCACAGCGGATCTTCATGAGCCAGACGAAGCAACCCAGAAGAGAAACGAGAAGGAACGAGACGCAACGAGTGCAAGACAGAGAGGAGGGCTTGGGGGTTGGAGGCGAGGTTCGCGTAATGGGGTTGTCCACTGTGGTTCTGTATGGTAGGCGCGACTGGGGTCCAAGAGGTACAACAGTGGGAATGCTGACGGGCGACGATCTCAGCAAGTCATCACATGGGTGTTCTGTCTTGTTCGAAAAAGCATGAACTAACTAAATGGCGATTGCACCGAATTTCGTGTACCGTTCAGTTCTGGTTGTCGCTCCCACTCATCTTGTGTATGGTGACTGCGAATGTCGACCCTCCAAGGCACGGGCGAGCTCGGGGACGGAGTGAAGTCGGGTCATACGAGGCTGCCACGGCCTGTGGTAACAAAGAGAGCACCCGTTTGGACTGGAAGGGTGGAGTATCTGGCGGCGACGTTTCTATGCCTGTTTGAGGCGGGGCGCAGTGTAAAGATCTCCACACTGCGTGGTCGGCCTCTGGGTCTTGTGCGCGTACAAACAAGCACACACTCGCGCACACACACGTAGACGAAAGGGCGAGTGTCTCGTGGGGCGATTCGTTCACGAGTCGGAAGCCGCTGACTAAGCTTCCTCGCCAACGTGAGACGGTGCTCTAGGGTCACTCGTCGCCGAGCTCTTGTTGTCTGCCACGTTAGTCGTCTCGGATCACCGCATCGCAGCCGCGTGTCGTCATCATCATTTCCACTCGTTTGGCAGGTCGGATCTCTGCGTTCTCGTTGTTTCATAGAACTGTTCCGTCCAAGCATGGCGCGTGACGAAATCAATTATTGCATAGCCGAGCCATCCCAGAACCTCCCTTACTACATCCTGTCATTTACGATAACTATGTACCGGTTTTGATTACCGGTACTCCCCTCGATTCTCGACAGCCTTGTCGAAAATGGCGGTCGCGCGACCCGGAGTGGAACCATTGAAGGGAAGCGCAGCCTCGGAGACCCCCCATGAGCTCGTCGCTGCGGCGGCGCTCGTCTTCGGGCGGCTCCGGCGCCGCGCCTGTCTCTGCCACGGGCTCGTCGCCCTCGGCGTCGGCGTCGGCGTCTTCGCGGCGCTCGCGACCCGCGACAGCGAAGCGCCGTCGGTACCTGGACCTGGAGAACCGCTGCCGCAACCCTTTCTGCGGCGCCGTGCTCGAGAACAAGAAGCAGCGCTACTGCGACGGCAGCCGCTTCTGCCAGCTGCGCCGCGGCTTCGCGCTGCTTTGCGCCTGGCCGCAAGGCATCGAGAGCGGCAGCGACGACGACGAGCCGCTGGCGCGTTCGCTCGCGGCCGCAGCGAACGGGAGCGCCCGTCCCACAACCGCCGCGAGCGACGGCGCGTCGACTCCTCGACGAAGCCCCACACCCACTGCCGCGCCTACGAAGGAGGCGGCGCCGACTGCACCCGGAGAGAAACGGCCGCGAAGCTCTGCGGAGACGCCGGCGACCGACCACGCGGCGAGCAAGAAGCCACGCGCACTGCAGCGCCATGCGAGCACAGAGAGCATGGGCGCAGTGGAGACGCCTCCTCCAACGACACCAACGACGGCTGCACAGCAAGTGAAAGCGGCCGCGATCGACGTCGTGCCTCTCGGAGTCGGCAATCGCGCAGGAGGCGGCGGACGGTACGTGCGCAGCGGCAACCGCATTGAAAGCAGCAGTACTTTGTCGATCGTTCGACCCCCGAGCTTCTCTCGGTTTCCACCGTCGACTGGAACCCCCACTGGTGCGACTGAATCGCCACTTCCGCCCACTGTGCCGTCAGCCCAACCCTCCCCATCAGCGACGTCGGCGTCTGTTGGTTCCAGTGGCTCGACAACTTCGGCGGGCGCGAATCCCACGATCACGGCGCCACCGAGTCGAGTGCTTACCCGCGCAAACTCGCTGCCTGTGACGACGACGAACCGTAGTCGAGACCCGCGTGTACGCACTGCGGCAAATTCTGATGGCTCGACTGCGGCACGGAAGACAATATCACCAGCTGACTACCACAACCAGCTTCGAAACAAAGACACTTCCGCTGTATCGGCTTACCCACCAGTGGTTGAACCGAACCTACCACCGAATTCAACGCGCCCTCCTGATTACCGACCTCTCAATCGCACGGAGCCATCGTCGGCCTCATTGCAACATGCACCCCCTCCAGAGACCGATTTTTACGGCCCTGGGAGCAGCGTTGACGACAGCTCACGACAGCTCCGACGGACGCAGAGCGACACGGCGGCTAGGACAGGGCCGTACAAATCCCAACGCAACGCTTCTTATGAGTCACAACACAACCATGTCCATGAGAATGACGACTGGGATCGACGACGCTCCGGAGATTACTCCTACGACCACATTGGCTCCCATGCCTACTCAAGCAGCACCAAGCAAACCTACGAAAATTCGTATGGCGACAGCGGCTCTAACCATCGGGTGTACAGGGGTTCTGAGTATGGTGGGTCGAGTGAGCATTATGACCGCGGCCATTACCATGATCCCACACCTCTCCCTCGAGCTTCTCTTTCTACGCCCACAGGAATCCGACCTGATTCGGACTCGATTCGGATCGCCCCAGTTCGCGAAATCGAAGAGCCCCGACCCGCTCGGAGTGCGCCTCAGAAGAGTCGAGCAGAGAAAATCTTCGAGGCCATGCTGCGTCCGAAATTTTCTCATTGCGACCCGTTCTTGAAGCTCATTATTACTCGTATGGCAAGCTTCTTACCGGGAGAGCTTCGTGCCGTGACCAACCAAACCACGACTGCACGAAAACTCAAATTCTATCTAGACTACACGAAGAGGGTCGAGAAATGTTGTGGCAGGCTTGTCAAGCTCACAAACAATGACGGAGTGGCTCGACTAATGATCGCAGATAGGGAATGGATGACCATTCATGGGACATCGACAACAACGCTGTACCACCAGATATTGGAGCAATTATTCCGAGAAAGCGAAATGTGGCGCTCGCTTATCACAGAGCTTAAGTCGATTCACGCCAGCGAAACGCGGACTCGCGGCGGAGGAGCTATCCCTGGGGTATCATTTCTCAAGTTGTGGTCAGCAATGAAGTCTCGTAAAGCAAAAGAGGCCTCGGATTTCGACTTTCAGTCGAACTTTACAGCTGGTAACAATCGCTTCCACTGGTCGTTCACTGTAGGCAATGTTGAAGTCGGAAGCGGCTCTGCGGCGGCCAAGATCGACGCGTTTAAGGATGCCACCGCCAGTGCCTTTGCATTTTTGAACAGTCTCACCATTTTGCCGCCTCAAGATAAGAATCTGGTTGAACAGGTTGACGGACTGAGCAACAGTCAGAATAGTCGCCAGCGGTCTCCTCCACGGGCGATATCACGACCCAGCAGTGCCGACTCGTCTTCCTACAGCTCAAAGACTCGTGCAGACACGGCTCCTAGACCAACTCGAGCAGCCACGTCCCCTAGACCAACCAGTCTCAAAGCATCCCAGCCAACCGAGCAATCGAGTGGATTGACCTCTAGTGGACGATCAAACAGTTCTTCAAATTCTACACGTGAAACTATACGTGAACCCTCGCAGTCCACCACTCTTACCTCGACTACAATAAAATCTGCTGGCCAGTCTCCAGCCGAAACTAGTGAGCAATTGAGTGCTGACCCCAAGCCCAACTCTAATCGTCAAGACGAGGTGCCCCCTGCAGCAGGTGAGCCACGTCAGGAGCGAAGCGATTCGTGGGACGAGACTACACACTTGGACGCGTCGTTCTCACCTGTTGTACTTTCAGAACGGAGTGTTTCTGATGATGAGGAGGATCGTATGAGTATCAGCTCAAGTGAGAGTAAGTGCATCGTGCTCTCGTTTCCATACATTCGATGATTCTATGTGCATCTTTGGCAGGTGCCACGCCCTCCAATTTGAACGCACCAGTCAGACCGACTGCTCCCGCACACCCCTCTTCTCAAGTTCCCACTGCGGGACCCAATCAGTCGCGGGACTCCATTGCGAGCGTCCCTCAAGCCACTCCAACCACTTCTGCTCCTGCTGTCGGGTCTTTGCCAGCTTGCCGCTTCTGCGCGGACATGCAGTCGGTGAAACCCGGTGCAATGTGTCTTCGTTGCGTGCGTGCGCAGTCTTCGAGAGGATCTGGAACAGGAAATTCTTCAGCGACAGCGAATGCAAACGGCGCGTCCAACCGAAATATCACGGCCTTGCAATCGATAATGAGGCAGTCTACGGTGAGTTTGCCAATAGCATGCCATAGCATGACTTTGCGCCAACTAATGCATTCCAAACGTCACCCATAGAGCGTTGCCACATCCTCGCAGGTAACCACGACAGGAGGAGCACTATCATCAACTCATTCGTCGTCAGGAGTTGCGCCGACTACGGCGCAGCTCCGCAACGGACGTCGATGATACAAAAGCGAGTTGTCTAAGGCTAAGCGAGATGTCCGAGCAAATGACGTGCGCAATCTGTCATGATCACGGATGTTCAATATTTAAGCAGAATGCAGCTATCTCCGTTCGCTCAGAACCTACGTGACACCTCCAGTTGAAGTACTTAGCCGCGGATCTCTCGCATGGACTCACTCATATCCCAGATCATGACTGCTCCCTCTGCTCCGACGGTCACGATTTCCTTGCGGTCGGGTGAGATCTTAACGGCGTTGATGGCCTCACTATGGCCTTTCCCCGTGGCTACTGTCTCGCCATTGTCGTAGTGCCAAACTTTGAGCACGCCGTCTCGCCCTCCAGTCACGAACAGTGTCCCACTGTGCTCAATATCCATCGCTAGCATCTCGTGTTCGGCAGCTTCTTCAAGAATGCGGATCGCCTCGCCGTCGAACGAGTCAAAGTAGGTGATGCGCCGGTCAGAGCCACATGTTAGCATCTGCGACTCGTCTGGGTGGTACAAGATGCGACGGAAGACGGTAGACGCAAACATAGCCTGAGTGCGGACAAAGGTCTCGAGATTCCAAACGATGCACGAGCCATCCGATGACGCGCTCACGCAGGCGCTACCATCCTTGACAACCTGGATCGAGTTGACTGGACCACGATGTTCTTTGAGGGATGCCTCCATCGTTTGACGGGAAGAGGAGATTCGCCATACGCGCACGCGGCCGTCCTTGCCTCCCGTGATGAGCCGCCACTCCTTGCCTGGACTGCTGCCGCAGACAGCAATGGCAGTGACCCCGTCGTTGTGTGCGTCCTGGATCACGAACTTGAGCTTACCGCTCTCGGGAAAGAATGCGCGCACTTTGCCGTCGTCCCAGCCGCTCACAATCGTGGAGCCGTCTGGCGTGAGATCAATGCAGTTGCAAACAAGGTTCGGCACCTGGATACGGAGGATCTCCTGCATCTTGCGAGCGTTCCAAATTCGAATGTCGGTCTTGGAACATGTCACAAAGAGGTGCGAGTTGTCGTCTTCGCTTCGGTGGGCCCCTCGCGGAAAGACAACATCGTTGATCGACCCATAGTGGCATGTTGATCGCAACTCGCTCTTGATACCGTCGGCTGTGAGGTGGAAGTTGTACATATTCGAGTTGCTCGTTCCAGCGTAAAAGTCGCCATGCTTGCCTTCGGATATCGCGGTCACGCCCCCTACCAACTTTTCTACAAAGTCAGTTGGAATGGGCGCAGTCTTGGAGGCGGCCTCGGCTATTGCACCTATGCGCAGGCACACAAGTGTGCCGTCGCCTGCACCGAGTAGGACAAAGCGCTTATTTTCTTCATCATCGTGGACGAGGATGCTCTGGATGCCCTGGCTGAAGCGGTCCTTCGTGGTGCGGTTGTAGCGAGGCTTCTGAGTGCCCACGGGTGGCAGCATGCAATTAGGTTTGGTAAGGTCGCAGTCTAGTATGATTTCAAGCAGATCTCCAGTCTTAGTGCCACAGTAGGCGATCTTGTCGTCGGGCGACACAGCGATACAGGTGACGACACGCTTGAGATTCCCCAAGTTGGCACGCAGCGCGTGGAATTTGCGGTGCTTGGTGTCGACGCGCCAGACGCAGATAGTGTAGTTACCCCCAGTAACAAGAAGCTCGTCATTCGTGCCCATGCTGAAGCCACGTACTACTAGCGTCGAGTCATCTCCCGAGGGTGTACCGCAGATGGGCTCACCCGTCTTCATGTTCCAGCACACGAGCGCATTGTCGTCCTGACCACCGACCGTGAAGAGGAAGCTGTCGCGTGCGGAGAAGGCCACGTCCTGGACCTTACCCATGTGGAGTACGAGACGGAATAAAACCGTATCACTTTGATCCGTCTTCTGCGCCATTTGCTGCGTGGCCTTCTCGAAGTCCCAGACGATGACAGGAGCCTTGTTCCCACGGCTCTTGGACTGCTGCCCGGAAGCGAGTCGGGTGCCATCATTTGATAGTGCAAGGCATGTGATGATATCGGTGTGGCCGCGCAGAAATGCCTGCGCCTGAGTGCGCAGGTTTTTGATCACGACGGCGAGACCGAGTGAGTAAACAAGGAACTTGCCATCGGTCGTGTAGATGAGGGTGTTGAAGTAGTTACCTACGCAAATTGTTAGCGGTGTGCTCTTTCTTCGAGGAAGAAGTCAGGTCTCACCGTTGTAGCCGATGACGCGCTTCAGCTTGAGCTCACGGATGTCAGTCATGGCGGAAGATTCCGAATTGCTACGAGTTCTTTCTTGAGGTAGTTCAAGAAATCGTGGGGAGGTAGGCGAGTCGGCTCGATGATCAATCCAGCAAACACCCTGGATGAAGTCGGGATCGTTTAGATTTAGCTTGATGACTCGGGGGTTTCAGGCGATCGAAACGACAAGTCTATTTGGGATCGGGACCTCTCTCCTAACTCATGCTATCAAAGCTGCGGGCCTCGCGCCGGAACTTCTTGACTTTCTTCCGCAGGCTCCGTTTCCGACTGAATGCTCCATTAAGCACATTGTCTCCAGCCTCTTGGATCTTTGAGAGAACTAGCGAGTTTTCTTCACTAACGATACTTGAGACTGTTCACAGCAACAGTGAGTCGTTTAGATTGAACGGATGCTTTCCTCACGTCAAACCTTTTCCAGAGGTTCCCGCTCGGGCTGTTCGACCAATGCGATGAATATAGCTCACGACATCGTTTGCAAACTCGTACTGGACAACATGGCTGACGGTCGTCGTATCGAGTCCTCGAGCCGCAATGTCTGTGCATACAACGACGAGATTCGCGTCCTTATCCTGGAGCTTTCTCAGGATCTGTTGACGCTCATCACGAGATACCTCTTTATGATACAGTAGCGCATTGATTTTTGGCGTTGTTGCCAAGTAATCGTGGACGGCATCCGCGCTTTCAATGGAGTTTGTGAACACGAGTGTGTTGCCATCTGGACGGTTGCTCTCGAGGATCTTAGATAACAGTTCCATCCGTGAATGTGGCTGGTCCTCCACGCGATGTAAAGCAATATCGAGACGAGGAATCGTCCGATGGAAGTCCTGCCACAAACTAGTCGGTTAATTCGCTTTCTAAGCGCAGAATTGAAAGGCGGACACCTACGTCCGTGACCGCAAACTTGGCGTTGGGGAACTTGTACTGAATGAACTCGCGTACAGATCTCTTCCCGTAATCTGGGATTGTCGCGTACTCTACACCACACACCACGGCAGGTCAAGGGAAACCAGTTGTTACATCCATTTTGTCGAGCGCAAGTGATGGGGGTTGGAAGGATATTGCACTGAACACGGTCTGTCGCGTGTCGTCGGCGATGTCGTGGGGCCGGAGTTCGTCCTGCTCTTGGTTGAGTGCTGACTGGTTCAGCTCTGCTTTCTTGAGCGGTTGGTTTCGGATCGTCGCTAGAATTTGCTTGGTGTCTCGTTCGAAGCCTCCGCCCAGGAGCATGTCGGCCTCGTCGACGACAATGAGCTGAGTGTATGCGAAGTCCTTGGGCTTGGTCGCGCGCAGCAGCGACTTGGGCGTCGCGACCAGCAGCGGACACACGCAGCGGGGCAGCGACTGGTTCGCAGACGATAGCGCAGCGGCGTGGCGCGCTGCGTCGGCGTCGAGGGCACGTAGCACAGACATGATCTGGCCCACGAGCTCCTGCGACGAGGTGAGTAGCAGCACGACAGGGAGGTGGATCTGGTCCATCGGCAGCGGATGGCGACGCAGCCGCTCGAGCGCAGGCACCAGGTACGCGAGCGTCTTGCCGCCGCCCGTCTCAGCGGCGATCACGACGTCGTCGGCGCCCGCGAGCACGAGCGGAATGGCTTTCTTCTGCGCGGCGCTCGGCGCGGTGATGCCCATGGCGCGGAGCCTGTCGACCAGCGCGTCGCTCACGCCGAGCGAGTGGAAGCGACGGACATCGCTAAGACAGGCGCGCGGCCGAGAGCCGAGTCTTGAGGCGGCGCGGAAGGCGGCGGAGCGAAGCATCGCGAGCAGCGACTTCAACACCTTGGGTGTGGTCGTGATTGGCATGAGCTGGTTGGAAGACGAGGTAACATGATTCGGATTGGTTGAAATTCGTCAAAAGCAGGTTTTGATTGGATCAAATTGATAGATACGCAAGGAGCTGCTCACGCGCGAAGGGATCCAGCGCTGCGATGCTGGCTTCCACGTCGTCTTCGAGCTCAGCCCCTTGCAAGACCAGCGTGCCGACACGAGCACGCAGCTCCTCTCTGTCTGCATTTGAAGGTTGTGGGGGTGAGATATGCGGCGAGATTGAGAACAACAAAAGCAACTTGACGGAGATCGTACCGAAGCGGAGACTGGCGTGAAAGAGACAGCGAAGGTACTGGTTCGCGAAAGCCGGGCACGCGCGAGCAAGCAACGCAGCAGGCCACGGGCCAAGCGAGAGAATGCGCTGAGCAGGCTGAGAGGTGGCCCATTTCTCGATCGAGCTGATAAAATCGGAGCGAACGTCTTTCGAGCGATCATCCGATGGCCACTCCAGGACGGCTGCCCAGACAATGATCTCCTGTGGACATGGTTAGAGCCAGCACATGTGGAGAATACAGAGTGGAATCCCAACGCACCAAAACATCAGTGTCGGACTGTTGCAACTGAGCGCTCAGTCGTGATAAATAGTCGGAATACTGGCTAGAATCCGGAAGCGACTTTGCAGCGCGTGCATTCCTCTGAAGGGTTCTCGCAAGTGATTGCAGCCTTATAGTCCGATGAGAAAGTGTGATGCTTGTCAGGGATGGGACCGTAAATACTGCGGAGCGGACTGCACTGGACACAGACCGAACAGGCGTCATACTGCGGCTTCAACAGCGAGCGACACAAAGTCATTTACACACCTTGCACGCGCGAGGCTTCGGAGCTGTTTCCAACTTCACACGCGAACTTTTGCAATGAGTCGAGGGTTTGCTGCACTTGAAGTTGACTGCTGATCCATGAACTGAAGCATTCGCAGTTGAGCAGGTTGCCATGGAGAATAGAGTGACCGATTCAACCAACCTGCTGGTGTCTCCTGCAGTTGATCCTATCGGCGGTATGAATCGCTTCTGAAGTGCGCGGGACACGAGCACGGAGGCAGTCGGGTGGGAGTGTATCCATGGACTTGACAGCACGGCCTCACAGACAAACCGCGTCGCTGCAGGCCATCAGCGACAAGAGCAACCGGCTTGCCAGATCCGCTCGACGCACGCACCGTCCTTGAGCGTGCGCGTGCTGATAGGTGCCTGCCGCGCCATCGTGGGCAGTGTCGCGCCGTGCAAGCGCTGCGCCAACGCGCGATCGAGCGCCGCGGCGGCGTCGTCCCCGTCCTGCAGCGTCTTTCCGGCGAGATCCTCCATGGCTTTCGCCCACGCGAGCGCTCTCTCGAGCGACTGCGCTGTCCATTCGAGCAGCTCCGGCGTCTGCGAGGCGTTGACGATGCGCACGAAGGCTGCGACGTGCGCCACGAGCTGCGCCATGATGATGGTTTGAGGAGCTCTTTTCATCAGGCGCGGCACTGCCTGCGGTTGCACGAAGGTCGCTTGTATTTTCATGCCGTCCTCTGATTGGCGGAAAGTGCCCACTCGCGACGTGTGGTCGCATTCCCCCACAACGCACCCAAAGATCGACTGGGGCGTGCCTCCAAAGTGTAGAAGGACCTCGTGACCAGCTCCGCCATGTCCGGCCCCGTCGCCACGATTTCGCGCCCGAACGCCGGCGGCGAGACGCTGCGCGGCAAGCAGAAGGAGAAGGACGTGCGCATGTCCAACATCATCGCGGCCAAGGGTGCGTCCGCGTCGCTCGACTCGCGCGTTGGGCGCTGCCGTACTGACGACGCCGTTCTCTCGCAGCCATCGCCAACGCCATCCGCACGAGTCTCGGCCCGCGCGGCATGGACAAGATGATCCAGCAGGGAAACGGAGAGGTGCTCATCTCCAACGACGGCGCCACCATCCTCTCGCAGATGCAGGTATACCACCCGACGGCCAAGATGCTCGTCGACATCTCCAAGTCGCAGGACATCGAGGCCGGCGACGGCACGACCAGTGTCTGCGTGATTGCCGGCGCGCTGCTCGGCGCCTGCGAGGACCTGCTGCTCAAGGGCATCCATCCCACCAACATCTCGGACTCGTTCGGACTCGCGGCTCGCAAGGCCGAGGAGATCCTCACGGGAATCGCCAAGCCAGTCGACCTGACCAACCGCGACGAGCTCATCAAGTGCGTGAACACCTCGCTTTCGTCCAAGGTCATCTCGGAG
Source organism: Pythium myriotylum (assembly GCA_023091665.1). Lineage (NCBI taxonomy): Eukaryota > Oomycota > Peronosporomycetes > Pythiales > Pythiaceae > Pythium > Pythium myriotylum. The sequence continues at coordinate 1,690,194 of JALJCQ010000014.1, forward strand.
TACTCGGATCGCCTCTCGCCGATCGCTGTCGATGCCGTCCTCAAGGTCATTGACATCGCCACGGCCACCAACGTCGACCTCAACACCATCAAGGTCGTCAAGCAGCTCGGCGGCACCATCGATGACTCGGAGCTCATTGAAGGCCTCGTGTTCAACAAGGGCTTCGACAAGGCGGCGTCCGTGGATCTTCCGACAACCATCGAGAACGCCAAGATCGCTCTCATTCAGTTCTGTCTCTCGGCGCCAAAGTCGGACATGGAGAGCAACGTCGTGATTAACGATTACGCCGCCATGGACCGCATTCTCCGCGAGGAGCGCAAGTACGTTCTTGATCTGTGTAAGAAGGTCAAGAAGTCGGGTGCGAACGTGCTGCTCATCCAGAAGAGCATCCTTCGCGACGCCACGAACGACCTGTCGCTCCACTTCCTCGCCAAGATGGGCATCCGTGTGATCACAGATGTCGAGCGTAACGATATTGAGCACATTGCGACCACTCTTGGCTGTCTGCCTGTTGCGAACATCGAGTACCTGACGCCCGACAAGCTCGGCAGTGCTGGTCTCGTGTCTGAGGAGACACTTGGTGGACACAAGGTCGTCAAGATCACGGAGATTGTGAACCAGGGCAAGACCATGTCTATCCTCGTGCGCGGTTCCAACAAGCTTGTTCTGGAAGAAGCTGAACGATCGCTCCACGATGCTCTCTGTGTCGTTCGCTCGCTGGTCAAGAAGCGCTTCTTGATTTGCGGTGGAGGTGCTCCCGAGATTCAGATGTCACAGAAGCTGGCTGCTTACGGCCGTACACTCGAGGGCCAGGCGAGTTACTGTTTGCAGGCGTTCTCGGAGGCGCTCGAGGTGATCCCGTACACGCTCGCAGAGAACGCGGGTCTGCACCCAATCGGTATTGTGACGGAGCTGCGCGCCAAGCACGCCCAGGGTCACTCGAGCATGGGTATCAACGTGCGGAAAGGATCAATTAGCGATATGTATGAGCTGAACGTGCTGCAGCCGCTGCTCGTAAGCGTGAGTGAGATCACGCTCGCCACCGAGTGCGTGCGCATGATTCTCAAGATCGACGACATCGTCATGGTGAGATAAATAGCCCAGGAAGTGCCAGCGAGAAGGGTGAGTCGAGCCTTTTCGTCGGGCGAGGAGAGACGCTAGCGGCGACGCAGTACAGGAAAATATATTTTGCGATGGACCCCATGGAACATCAATACAATCATCTATGAACAGGTCTAGGCCATGAGCGTGTGCGGCAGGTGGATCGTGCTGTTAATCGCGACAGCGCTGAAGCGGCGAGTAGTGTGGTCGTAGTCGACGACGTTGACGCAAGTGTTGTCCTGGGTGAGCTCGTGCATGTTCTCGAGCGAGCCGTGGAGCAGGTGCGTGAGGATGACCTTGTTGAAGCGGCCGTGGGTCACCATCAGCACGTGGTCGCCGCCTTCGGCGCGGTCCATGAGCTCGTTGATCTTGGTCACGCCGCGCTTGACGACGTCGAGCGGACACTCGCCTGAGGGAAACTTGACCGAGTAGTCACCGTGTCGCCACTGCTCGTGGATCTCGTGGACCTGGCCGTCGAACTGCGCATGGTCCTGACCCTCCATGATGCCGAAGCTCATCTCCTCGAGGTCGTTGAAGTGTTCGAGCTCGAGCGCCGGGTGGAACTTGGCGACGATGGCGGCCGTCTCGCGTGCTCGGCGCAGCGAGCTGCTGTAGACAGCGCTGAGCGGGACGCTGCGCATGGCGTGCGCGAGGCACGTGGCCTGGAGCAGGCCGGCGCCGTTGAGCACCGTGTCGACGCCGCGGCCCTGGTACTTGTGCTGGCGGTTGTACTCGGTCTGTCCGTGGCGGCATAAATAGAGGCGCGTGGCGTGGCTGGCCACGGGCGGGAGCTGGAGCGCGACCGACGGGACCTCGAAGGGCGGGAAGGTCTTGGAGAGCGCGGTCGGAGGCGAGGCCGGCGAGGCGGCCTGCGGAGCCATGGCGCCGGATGGGAAGTGACGCGATGGAGGGGAGGCGGCGAGAGGCAGTGTGGCGGATGTAGAGGATGGATGATGCCGACTGAGACGTCACGCTGCGTCAGGACGACGGGTGCGAGGACGGAGGTCGCGGCGCGCAGAGGTCGATCTGATGCAAGAGCTCAATTCGAATGGAATCAGAGGGAAAGAGCCAATCAGAGGGAAGAAAAAGGAGTGTGAATAGAGACGACCCCCCGTCGCGCGTGGTCCGACTCGAAACAAATCGGGTGGAAAAGAGAAAAAAGAAGCCATTCAGCGATCGGTTCTCACCTGGTTCTGTGAATCGAAGTCTCCCTATCATCGAAAACGTCAACCCAAAGCAATCAAAACAGGGTGCGTTTGTGGTTAGAAAGTGATTAATCAATCTCATTATTCACCGTATTATAGAATATATTACTCCAACTCTACCAGATCTTGGTAACGTCAATGGATAGTGAGACAAGCACTGGGCAACTCTTCGATTTTGTCGGGGGGATCTCGTGGCCGGATCTGGATGGTTGCGCGAAGCAATCGCAGCGCAATCTCCTGCGAGCAGGATGACGCGCCGCTAGAGTCGGACGTAGAGCTCTTGGTGGAAGTAGACTCGCGCGGCTTGCGGCGGCGGCGACGGCTTACGGCGCTGGCGGCGGCGCCCGAGCCGGATGGCCTGAAGGCCGAGGACCGCGATCGCGCTGGCCATGGCCACGTTCAGCGCCGTGCTCGACGCGACCGACGGCGGAGGAGGTGACGCACTGGGGCTCGAAGAGAGCGAGCTGGCGGAAGTAGGGGAGGCTGCTGGGTTGGTAAAGACGCAGGCCCAGTCGCTCGCTGACTGGCGCTCACAAGTGGCGTTTGCGGTGGCGACGCAGCCACCGCCGACTTGACTGCTTGGTAGATCTCTTGAGCAAGCTTCCACAGCCGAGTCCCCCTTGACGGGGCAGGCGCCGACGCCACTGGGCGCTTCGCCGCAGATATGAACTGCCTTGATGCAGTAGATGGCGTCCCCTTGGACGCTGACCAGCGTGCAGTCTCTCCTTAGCGTTGCTGTCGCGACTGAATGACTCAATGCCACCAAGCAAATAATGAATACGAAGTGAGTGCTGTTCTGCATGGCATCACAGTTCTCCCAAGACGAAGCTGTGTGGCTAGTCCAGCGCTCCTTTATGGAAGGGATGTCGAGGGGTCGTCGCATCCGTTTCGAGTCTGAAGCGCCAGGCACTATTGGGCAGCGATAGAACGCTACGTAGTGGACGAAAAGGAAAATGGAAGTGTTTGTTTTGTCGGCGGCTTCAAGCGCTCGCCTAAGTGATCGCACTTCATTCATGGATCTCTAGCATACGTGACCAGATGTTACTGCACTACAACTACAACGTGCGGGACGCTTCGAACGGGTAAATAATCGGCACCGGGAACGCAACAACGAGGGAGGGGCGTGGACACACGTGGAGACGGCGCCGACGCTTAGACAGGGGTCTCCATCTCGGTCTTGTAGTCGACGTCGACGTTGGCCGGCGAGGCGAACACAGCCGGCGTGTTGGCCACATCGGTCGAGGAAGCGCGGTTGCGCTGCTGCTGCTGGCGCTTCTTCATGAAGACGAAGCCAGCAATACCAACAGCGGCGACGGCGCAGCCACCAACAGCGAGCGGGACCGTGGCGGAGCTGCCGGCCGACGACGAGGAGCTCTCCTCGTTGTTCTCAATCGAGAGCGCGACACCAAGCGCACCCGTGCCCTTGACCTTGGTGTACGGGTTGGTCGAGTCCGGCACGGCGATCTTGGACGTGGCGAGGTCTTCCGAGCGGCTGTGGACGATGGCGTCGCCCTTGACGAACTGCGCGTCACGCGACGAGACCTCGGCCTCGAACGCGACCGGCACGCCGACCTTGACGGCACCGACGCCCTCCGGCTCGGTGGCCGAGACTGAGGCGACGAGGATGGCAGCTGCGGCGACGAAGATAGCGGAGAACTTCATGGCTGTGTGGGAGGAGGTGCTGTCGCTGTTGAGGAGCTAGTCAATTGCGGAGTGGGCGTTGAGAAGGCGCGTCCGCAGCCGCAGCCCACAAAGGCGCCGGCATGCTCGCGCTGTCGTCGCGCGGATCTTCCGCGCCGCCTCTGCATCGAGTCGGACGTCAGCTTCTAGTGACGACAATGGGCCTTTACACTGACAGCCAGAAGCAGTATAGTGAAACCAAGTAGTCGGTAGTCAGAACAGAGTCAACCAGCTGCTGGGTCAGCAGGTTGACACGAGCCGATCCAGAGTGGTCTGGACGTCCTTGAGGTATACTGAAACCAAGTCAAGTTCCGACTCGATGGTAAAGGACATTCAAGAGCTCAACACTCGGTGCGATCCGGATCCCCCCGAGAGATCAAGTGCGGCACGGACGATTCTCGTGTTGACAGCCCATGAGGTGGAGACCCCGCAGGCTGGCGGGGCAGAACGCGCTGACGACTGACGGGTTGAACGTCCAAATGACGCCACGTGACGAAGTGGGGAGATCCTTCTTCCCTCGTTGAGGCTAATGGGATGGCCACCCAGGCGCCACCTCCGCGCTGTCGGGCGGAAGCTGGATCGCGCGTCTGCCAGCGACCAAACGCGTACTCTACGCATACGTAGCTAATCGTTCAGGACGATTTCCCAGAACTCTATTCGAAGAGATCGTTGAAGCTCACGTTGTGACGCACGAGATCCTCTACCGACGACTTGTCGGCCGCGAAATGACATCTGTGGGCCTGTAAGGTACTTGGCCCCAGTTAGTAGATCGTGGGAGACGCCTTTAGTTGGTGATGGCGACGCCTTCAAAGTGTACGGAGCTGCGAACGGCCAGTTCGGCCACCACAGCAGCTTCGCTTTGAATTCGGGCCATGCCCGGTATCTGCAGTTGTGGAAAGTCCTGCATCGATGCCTCTTCGAAGAGAGTTGCCGACTTCGATGGGTGAGTGTCCAAAGGATGTTCGAGACGTTTCAAGGTTCAACGCTGCAAACCTCCAACGGTAGCTTCGTGGCCTGCATCTTCTTCAAGAAGATGCAGTGCACAGTCGCCTCAAAGTACCACAAGAATGCTTCTTGTGGTACTTCGAGGCGACTGTGCACCAGTCTGTTAGTTTGCCTGCGAGATCTGCCTCGGCATCAGGTGATTCACGGTAAGGAGTGCGTGAGGAAGCATCGGCAGTCGCCAACAAACACTGTGGAAATGGGAGGCAAGGAGAAGTGAGCACGAGCCATCAGCAGTGAACGACCTGCGGATTGTAGGTCATTGAAGTGCCGCAGGCTGCGGCACTTCTGAGAGGGGAGGCTAAGTTCGGGAGTGGCGAGTCCAGTCACTTCAGCCGCGTTGTGAATGCGAGTTTGTTGGGTGTGAGAACCCACCAAGTTGATGACGTGGCTATAGTGACTATAGCCACATCATCAACTTCGGCCCAGATCCCTGCGTCCACTATTATAGTGGACGCAGGGATCTGGGCCGAGCACTGTAACATTCCGAAGTCTACTTTCGCTCTCTCAGGGATGCCGGCTGTCAATCATGCATGACACTGTCTGGACATAGAGGATTGAGCCTTTCGGATATAGACGAGGGTGGAGTGTCGAATCCATGTCAAAGCACCCGTTCTCTGACTTGGATTCGAACTTGGATTCCGCACAAATTCCTCCATTTACTGCAGTGGGATGAGACGTGTGTGGTCGAAGCCATTCGATTGCGTAGCGGATCTTGTCTCGATCAGTCGCACGGATCCACACGACGAACCAATGCGTTCTCAGACTTTAGTGAAGGCCATCTTGCTGACACAGGATCGGGCTCAGACAAATCCGACGGCTGAGGATCATCCCAAGGGTTTCCTTCCTGCCAAGTTTTGATTACATACTTCCGGCGCAGGGACTCGTGCCTGCGATGATTAGAGCCTTGCGACAATCAAAACTATGAGAGGCACGTGAAAATCAGGCGCGATTTGACCAGCGGGGTCTCGCAGTGCTCTTCCGTACTGTAGAGTAGTACCAAAACCCATCGGAGGATCACTAAGAGCTCACTGCAACTGAGCACCGGGGGCCGCCGTGGTCTAGTCTACGTCCTCCGCGAAGAAGTTAGTACACTGTACACAGTCCGCTGTCTGCATCCAAGGCCACCAGCTGGGGCCTTCAGTCATCACCAGTGTGACGGGTTTGTGTCACGATGGCGCGGCTATGGCCCTGTAATCAGAAAGTAATCGGCTCACGGATCGCCATCCGGTGATGCATTGATGCAGTTGATCTGGTCAAGAGTGTGCCGGTTGCTCAGAAACCTGGAACGACGCGCACGAGCAATCCCTTCTTGGGCAGAAATCCTAGCTAAAGCATGTGCCGATCCAACCAGCCGACGGCCCGCCTCATCCATGCAGAGCCCTGGCACAGCCCCGTTGAAGGTTGTCAGCCATGCCGCGCCTCGGGGTTGAGGCTCCTGGAGCCTCTCGGCTCTCGTCGCTTTCCTCTCATTCCCCAACTTCCTCCGTCCTGGGCAAGACTCCTCTCGAAGCCTCTCACACCAGAAGCCAAACATGGTCTCCCACGTCGCCTCTATCGTCGCCTTCGCTGCCGTCGCCGCCGGTTCGCTGGGCCAGGCCGATGCTCTGCCGCGCGTGCACAGCGGAGTGCACCGCGCTCTGCGTGCTCAGGGCACGGTTAACCTCGTGGCCAAGTTCAAGGACACGATCGCGAACCCGACGCAGTCCGTCAAGGAGGCCGACTACGCCGACCGAGGCTCCAAGATCACGGCCGTGGTGTCTGCCCTCCAGGCAAACGCGGCAGTGAGCCAGGCCGAGGCCATGAAGCTTATCTCCCAGGAGGCCGCGACGAGCGAGCCGCTCTTCGCGTCGTCGCAGAACCTGTGGATCTCCAACATGATGGTCTTCAAGGGCGCGAGCCTCGCTCTCGTGGAGAAGCTCAGCGCGCTCGAGTCGATCGCGGAGCTCCGCGAGGAGAAGGTCTTCACGCTCCCGGAGATCAAGGCCGTGAACACGACGGCGACTATCTCAGCCACCGCCGAGTGGGGCATCCAGCGTGTCAAGGCCACCAACGTCTGGGCTTCGGGCAACACGGGCCAGAACATCATCGTCGGCCACATTGACTCGGGTGTGCTCGGCACGCACGAGACGATCCGCGCGAACCGCCGCAGCACGTACTCGTGGTTCGACCCGGAGAAGCAGGCGGCGACCCCGTACGACAGCAACGGCCACGGCACGCACACACTGTCGACCATCGTCGGCTCGGGAGGCGTGGGCGTGGCGCCGGGCGCGCAGTGGATCTCGTGCAAGGGCTGCCGTGGACGCGACTGCCCTGAGTCGGATCTCCTCACGTGTGGCCAGTGGATCACGTGCCCGACCGACACGAGCGGCAACAACAAGGACTGCTCCAAGGCGCCGCACCTCGTGAGCAACAGCCTCGGCGGTCCGGGCAACGACCCGTCCTACCAGTCGGTCGTCGACGCCTGGCTCGCGGCCGGGATCATCCCCGTGTTCGCCAACGGCAACGAAGGCCCCAAGTGCAGCAGCGCCGGCTCACCTGGCGACTACACCAACGTCATCGCGGTCGGCGCCACCGACATCAACGACGGGCTCGCCGACTTCAGCAGCCGCGGCCCGGCCGTCGGCAACTCGAAGCTCGTCAAGCCCGACATCTCGGCGCCGGGCGACGAGATCCGCGCCGCCTGGAACACGGGCAACTCGGCCTACAACACGATCTCGGGCACGTCGATGGCCACGCCCCACGTCGCGGGCGTCGTGGCGCTGCTGCTCAACGCCAAGCCCGGACTCAAGTTCAACGACGTGCGCTCGCTGCTGACGTCGACGACCAACCAGAACGTCCAGGCCGTGAGCGGCACGTGCGGCGGCACGGGCAACAGCGTCTTCCCCAACAACCAGTACGGCTGGGGCCTCATCGACGCCGCGGCCGCGATCCAGAAGAGCGGCGGCTCGGCGCCGGCGCCCGTGCCGGCCCCGACCACCAAGGCTCCTGCCCCCGTGCCCGTGCCAGCCCCGACCACCAAGGCTCCTGCGCCAGTGCCTGTACCAGCCCCGACTACCAAGGCTCCTGTGCCGGCCCCAACGACCCAGGCGCCGACGCCTGCGCCGACGGCGAGCTGCAGCGACGCCACGACCAAGGCCCAGTGCCTCGCGAACCCGAACTGCACGTGGTTCTCGTTCTTCCAGATCTGCTTCTAAGCATGCGTCGGATCTAGTGAGTAGCGTTTACAATACATCGATGTGTCCTGTCACAATTTTTTGAACCCAAGCGTTCGCACTTTCATCGGGAGAAGGCCGCGTGCACGGCCATGGCGACGCGCCCCGCCGCGCTGCGCGTGCTGACGCAGCCGCTGCTGTTCGCGCTCGTCACGTCCTTCCAGAGCGGCATCTCGGGCCTCGCGCGGTCGCTCCTGCAGCGGTACGAAGCCGACGGCCCGCGGCCGAAGAAGGTTCCGCGAGCGGTGAGGCTCGGGATGCGTCGAGACCCGAGAGAGCGCGAGCGACACCTGGCCGACGCGATCGCCAAGTACGACAGCGCCGACCTCCACGCGCTTGAGGTCGTTCTGCGCACGTCGGTTTTCGCCGGCGACAAGCCCCAGCGCGCGCGACTGCACCTCGTGCATCTGCTGTGCGAGGCCGCCGCAGCCTTCGGGCGTCTCGACATGCTCCGATGGTTCCACGACCACGGAGACTTGGGTCGATCCAGCGCGCGCCTGGTGCAGTTCTGTGCCAAGGAAGCAGCCCGGCGCGGGGACGTCTCGATTCTCTCGTGGATTGAAGAGACGTTCGGAAGGAGTTCGCTGGAAGTGCTGCGCTCGTACCAAGTGCTTGACCTGTGTCAAGGTCCCGTTGACATCGAGGTGCTGCGGTGGTTCACCGACAGAGACCTTGGTGTCATCCCCTACGAGGTGACCGTGGACGCAATCCGCCGCGAAGACATCGCGTCGCTACGCCTGTGCCTTCGCGACTTCGACCCAGTGGGTCGCTCCGACGTCAACTACGTCAAGGTCGCCGTGAATTGCGGGAGTCTCGCCGTCGTCCAGTACCTCGTGGCCGAGCGAAAGGCGGTTTTCTTCATGAGCACAGTCGAGTACGTGCTCGAGCTCGGGCTCGACACCATCGCGCACTACTTGCTTCAGCATCGCTTCCAACTCTCCTGTCCAGCGGCGAAGACGCTCGACCCCGAGATCGTGCAGATGGCCATCGTCTGCAACAACCTACGCAGACTCGAACTGTTGGTGTCGATTCCGCAGAGTGAAGAGGCTGGAATCTCGCTCGAGGTCTTCAGTTTCTTCGGAGACGACTGCCCGCCGACGATGGAGGCCGTTCGTCTGCTTCTCCCCGTGAGCTCGTCAGCTTCGACTACGCGAGCCCTTCTCCGCCTCTCGATCGCACAGCAGCCCGTCGTGAATTGGCTTCTCGAGCACTGTGACGTTAACCTCCCCGACAATGTGCGCGGATTCTGCCAACGAGCACTCACCAACTCGCTCGGGGTGCTGGCGACGGCCGTGCGAGACCACGAGCCGATCGAGGAGCTGCTGGCGAGCGCCACGCGCAAGGACTTGCACGACGCGGCGCTGTGCTCGCTCTGGACCAAGTGGCAGGTCATGGACGCGCTGCTCACGCACGGGAAGGAGCTCTTCGACGCCGCGTTCCTGCGGTTCTGTCTCGCGCTCTCTCGCAACGTCGCTCGTCGGCAGATTCTCGCGCAACGGATCTTGGAAATTGGAATTGGCGGCCACGACGACCGCGAGGAGCTCACGCTCGTCGCAGAGCAGCACGATGAGCATGGCGTGGGCTACAGCATGGTCAAGCGCTGGCACATCGGCAGCGACGGCCGTCGAGGCCCCGAGTTCCGCTTCGTCCCATTCGAGGCGCGCATCCCATAGGGTGATTGGTCAAAATACGACGTATGAGATGCAAATGACTCGCTCTTGAAGAGATCCTTCTTCTCGTCGGCCGCCCACGCATGGAGCCGCCGCCGGCCGTGCGCGTGCTCACGGAGCGCTCGCTGCTGCTGCACGTGGTCTCGTTCCAGTACGGCGTGCCGTCGGTCGTCGTGCCGCTGCTGCGCCGGTACCGCGACGAGGGCCGCGTGACGTTTGACAAGGTTCGCGGCACGTTCACGAACGCCCAGCTCCCGGAGTGCCCCGTGCTCAGCGAGTGGCCCGAGCACACGATGGGCGAGGCCATCGCCTGCTACAACGACTTCGACGCGCTCAAGCAAGTGTGGCAGCGGTGGGGAGGCCCCGCCGCGCCCTTCGGCGACCGTGAGATGCTCCTCCACCGCCTCTGCGACGCTGCGTGCATGTTCGGCCGACTCGAGATGCTCCAGTGGCTCTACCACACGCAGCGCGACGTCGAGGTCGATATGGCGCTCACGTCTCTCAACGTGCGCGCCTGCACGATCGCCGGCCAGCTGCATGTGCTCGAGTGGCTCGAAAGCCTGTTCCCCGAGCACATCCGCGGGCTGCTGCGCGAGATGAACTGCGTCGAGGCCGTCAAGGGCGGCCACGTCAACGTGCTGCGGTGGCTCTTCGCGCGCGGACTCGGCATGTTCCCGCTCGGCACCATGGGGGAGGCCTGTCGTGCCGGCCGCCTCGAGGTCGTCCAGCTACTCTTCGAGCACTTGCCGCGCCCCGAGTGCGACGAGTGGCTGATGCTCCAGCACGCGACGCGCCACGGCCAGTTGAGTATCGTCCAGTGGCTCGTGCGCGAGCGCCACGTGCGCTACCCAATGGACCTCGTGGACCGCGCTTTGCTTTGCGAGCAAATCGAAGTGGCCGAGTTCCTCATGACCGAGCGCCACCGCCTCTCGCCGCCCATCACTGGTGGGATCGACTTCATGCTCTCATACGAGCTCGTCAAGGCCAACAAGCTGCGTGGGCTCGAGCACCTCGTCAAGGTCCACGAGCGCGAGAACACGAGGCTGAACGTGCGGACCTGCGCGCTCGTCGACCGCTGCTCGCCTGGCGCTGTGGCGCTGCTGCTACCCGTGAGTCCGCCGCGCCACGCCTCTATGCTCACGGTGGAGCTCGTGATTAAGGAGACGTCGGACGACGCACTCCGCTACCTGCTTGAGCACGCGAGCGAACACATGCATCCGGCTGTGGTCGCATTCGCCGAGCGATATGGGCGCAAGCGGCTCGGCCCGCTGGCCGCGATGATCAAGACGGCCGCCGACAAGAACGCCACCGACCGCATGGACATGAGCGAGCTCTCTCGCGCGCTGCACGCGGCCTCGGGCGACGATCTCCGCGACTGCGCGCTGCTCACGTCCGTCGTGGACCACCAACTGCTGGAGCTCGTGCTTCGCCTCGACCTCGAGCGCGGGCGCGGCAGCGTCCACGTGGACGTGGAGCTGCTCGAAGTCTGCAAGGAGCTCTGCTCGGCGAACGGCAGCAGGGGAAAGGACTCGCCCGTGCCGCGACACATCGCGTGGCGCGCGAACCTTCGGAAGGCGTGAGAGGGATGAGCTGCTTGCGTCATGATTCTCCACGAGATATTTCTGCGTGGTCCACGCACGTATTTCAGCCAATGGACGGTTTCGATTTTGTTTATCAGCCAATCCGCTCGCTTAATCGACCTTTGTTTAGCTCTCCACGAGGTGTTGAGGTGAACCCGACGCCAGGGGCCTTCCATTTCGAAGCGACCGAGCTCACTGACGAACCGGACGAGCATGGTGCAGGTGACGGTGCTGGACTACGGCGCGGGCAACGTGCGCAGCGTGAAGAACGCCATCCACGCGGCCGGCCACACGTACAAGGACGTGGAGAACGCCGACGACATCCGCAATGCCGAGGTGCTCATCTTCCCGGGCGTCGGCCACTTCCGCAAGGCCATGGAGTTCCTCAACGCCACCGAGTACACCGACGTGCTGCGCGAGTACCTCAAACAGAACCGCCCGTTCCTCGGCATCTGCTTGGGCATGCAGACGCTCTTCGAAGGCAGCGAGGAGTGTCCCGAGCTGCCCGGTCTCGGCGTCATTCCCGGCCGCGTGACCGAGTTCCCCACCGACAAGGTCGCTGTGCCGCACATCGGCTGGAACGGCGTGACCGTGTGGAAAAAGTCGGCGCTGTTCTCGCATCTGCCGCACGCCGAGGAGTTCGACGCGACGAAAGTCTACTTTGTGCACTCGTTCCGCGCCACGCGCACGCCCGAGAACGAGTCGTGGGTTCTCACGACCACCAACTACGGCGACATCGAGTTCGTGAGCTCGGTGCAGAAGGGCAACGTCATGGCCACGCAGTTCCACCCGGAGAAGAGCGGCGCCATTGGCATTTCGGTGATCAAAGGCTTCCTCGAGAACCTGAACAACATGACTGACCACGACGACGAGATCCCGGAGGCGAAGACGAAGCCGCCGACGGTGCTTTCCAAGCGCATCATCGCGTACGTATAAGAAGTTGATTACAAGACCAAGCGCACTCGGAACTGATCTCGTGCTTTCTTCCTTAGGTGCCTGGATGTTCGCTCCAATGACGATGGCGACCTCGTCGTCACCAAGGGCGACCAGTACGATGTGCGTGAGAGCTCGAGCGACGGAGGCCACGTTCGCAACATGGGTCTCCCGGTGGATCTCTGCACGCGGTACTACCAGGAGGGTGCTGACGAGGTTGCCTTCCTCAACATCACGAGCTTCCGTGAGCAGCCGATCGGCGACATGCCTATGCTCCAGGTGCTTGAGGCCAGCTCTGAGAAGGTGTTCGTGCCGCTTACGGTCGGAGGCGGTATCCGCGAGTACGTGGACGATCAGCAGCGCAAGTACTCGGCATTGGACGTCGCCTCGCGCTACTTCCGCGCCGGTGCTGACAAAGTCTCGATCGGAAGCGACGCAGTCTTTGCCGCTGAGGCCTTCCACGCGGCTGGCAGCAAGGGTCTGGGCGATAGCGCGATCGAACAGATCTCCAACGTCTACGGCAAGCAGGCTGTGGTCATTTCGCTCGACCCTCGCCGTGTGTACGTCGCGTCGGCGGAGGACGAGGCGAGCAAGAAGCATTCCGTCGTCAAGCTTGACAAGCCTGGCCCGAATGGCGAGCAGTTTTGCTGGTATCAGGCTACCGTGAAGGGCGGTCGCGAGGCGAGAGACATCGACGCTGTCCAGGTTGCGAAGGCCTGCGAGGCTCTTGGTGCAGGCGAGATCCTTCTCAACTGCGTCGACATGGATGGCCAGAAGGACGGGTACGATCTTCAGCTTGTGTCGCTCGTTAAGAAGGCCGTGACCATCCCCGTGATCGCCTCGAGCGGCGCGGGCAAGGCCACTCACTTCACGGAGGTGTTCCAGAAGACCAACTGCGATGCCGCACTCGCGGCTGGCATCTTCCACCGGAAAGAGGTCTCCATCCAGGAAGTCAAGGACCAGCTCAAGGCCGACAAGATTTCGGTGCGACTTTAGAGATCGCGAATGTTCACGGATGCCCACCCATGCGGACTCCCAATCGAGAAATAGACGACAAAAACTCCATTCCATTGATTGAGTCTAAGACTCCCCTTCGATCTCCACCCGCTCGTCTCTCCCCTCAGGCTCCTCCGTTGAGAAGTGTGGGAATCTGAAAAACTCTTGTTCTAACGCGTTGGCACTAGGAGAGATGTCGTTGTCGTCTCCTGTGCCTATTTTATACAGGATACTCTGCTTCGGCCGGTTGCCTGCCTCCGACCGCGGTCGTGACTGAGTAATTCCAGCCTGTGCGTTGCCTGGGCGGAGCGGAGTCGCCGCGGTCAGCTTGGGCGAGATGCCGCTAGCAGTGCGAGCTCGGAGACGAGATACCGGAGCTTCCCCGAGCCGAGCCTGAGAAGTTTGCGGTCTTTCGAGTCCCGTGACGTTCGTAATAGGTCGCGTGTCCGCCACACGTGCTGATAGCGCGTGGATTTGCTGTTGCCGGTGCTTCCGACTGATTACAGCCGCTGAAGAGGACGGCCTAGACGGGAACGGAGCTATTGGGTGCCCAAGTGAGACGATGTCTTTCTCGAGCAGCCCTTTGTAGTCGATCAGTATGTCCCGCGAATCGTCCTGACTTCGACGAATCTCTTCGAGAATTGCCACATTCTCTTCTCGCAGGTTGCGAGTTACTGTCATGAGTGGGCCTTTCACGCTTGCGAGGTCGTCTCGAACACTCGTTACTGCGGCTTCCACCCTACGCACACGAGTCTCCAACTCGGAGTGGCGCTCTATGGCTTGTGTGACGCGTTCGGCGGTCTTGCTCAGCTGCTGGGTTGTGTAGTTCTTCAGGTAAAGCTGTTGCTCTTCATTTTCTCTTACAGCCTGTTCCATCGCATCGTTCATGTTTTTAAGCTTCGAGTCCACACTTTTCAGCAGAGTGTTTTGTGTGAACTGCTGGATATGTGCAAGCGTCTGCGTCGTCTGCTGGTTCGAGCGCGTCAGCACATCGACCTCGTGTCGGATCCCATCCACACGCTGCCTCTGCTGCTCTGTTTCAGTCTGGATGTTGGTCTGGAACTCGCTGACCGTGGCTGTCAGCTCGTCGAATCCTTTTCTCATGCGCTTGTTGTCCTCTTCAACAGCACTTGCGCGTTCCTTGGTGTTTTCAAACGACGTGAAGAGCTGCGCGATCGAGTTGCGCGATGCGTTGTGTTTGCGCGTGAGGTCGAGCAGTCCGACATTGATGTCTGCAAGCTTGTGCTGCCGCTGGCGGTCCGACTGGACGTACTCTTGCAGCGACTCGAGCTGGCTGTTCATACGGGCGATGCGCGCGGCCGCAGTCTCGAGCGCGACGCGCTGTCCGTTGGCCTCCGGGTTGAAGATCCTGTCAAAGTCCTCGATCGAGAGCTTGCTCGTCACCTGGGCCTCGATCTGGTGCGCGAACTGCGCGAAGAGGTCGTGGACGCTCTGCTCGAGCGCCGTGCGGAACTTCTTGAGGTCCCACGTGCTGGACTCGTAGACCGAGATGTCGAGCTTCTTGTTCTGGAGCGCCTGCACGACGTCCATGTCTGCTTTCTTCTCGAGCTGGTCCTGGAGCTCGTTGCGCAGGCGGTCGACGGCCGAGGCGGCGCTCGACTGCGAGATCTTGGTGCAGAGCGCGGCCTCGAGCTGCGCGTGCGTGACGAAGGACGCGACGTAGTGGCTCAGCCGCGTGAGCTCGTCTCTGGCCCGTCTCTCGCTCTGCTGGAGACCCGTCACGAGCGTCTTGAGGCGCTCGACCTCGCTCCAGAGGTGGCGCGCGTCGGCGATCGCCGCCATCGTGCTCTATATGTAGCCATGTTGGCGGGGGCCGGCGGCACTCGCGCGGGGGCCGACGCGAAGCACCTCGATTCTGGGGTTTTTATCGGCCCCTTCCACCCGGCCGGCCGCGGAACAAGCGGAAGGGCCCCAGCATGGACTACGATCTCGTAAGCGCGCGGCGGAGCGAGGGGCGCCCGCGCGAGAGCTAACGCGCGTCTCTTCTGCAGGGCGACGACGACCTCCACGGCGACGAGCTGCTGCCCGGCGGCGCCGGCCCCACCTTCGAGGACCTCGCCATCGACGACTCGCTCAGCGACCTCGACCGCGTGGCCAAGTACATGTGCTCGAGCATCGCGCTCCAGCGCGTCATCCACGTCAAGATGCTCAGCGACACGGCCAGAGACGTCGGCTTCGCGCAGACCTGCGACGTGCTGCTGCCGCTGCTCGAGCCGCTCGTCTGCGACGTCGAGTACGTCGTGCGCCAGCACGTCGCGCTCCAGTTCCCGCCGCTCTGCCAGTTCCTCGTGAGCCAGGACAGCGACGGATACCGCGTGCTGCTCGACAAGATGATCCCGCTCGTCGCCAAGCTCGTCTCCGACAAGCAGCACGAAGTGCGCAGCGCCGCCAGCGAGAGCCTCGTCGAGCTCGCCGCGCTCGTCAAGCCCGAGGACCAAGGACAGCACATCCTCACCATCGTTCTCCCGCTCGCCCACGACGACGACAACGAGCAGTTCCGCATCTCCGCCATTTCGCTTTACCACGGGCTCGCCGAGCACCTCGGGCCCGAGCTCTGCCAGCAGTTCTGCGTGCCCGAGCTCATCTCGCTGTCCGAAGACCCGGTCTTCCGCGTGCGCAAGTCGACCGTCCAGAGCTTTGCAAACGTCTGCAAGACCGCCGGTCAGGAAGTGAGTCGCGAGCGGCTTCTGCCGTCCTTCCAGCGGCTCTCGCACGACGACATCTGGGCCGTGCGCAAAGCCTGCGTCGAGTCGCTCGTGAGCATCTCCCAGTCCCTCGCGCCAGAGGACCGAGGAGAACTGCTGATCCCATTGTATGAGCACTTTCTAAATGACAGCTCGCGGTGGGTCAAGCTTGCAGCGTACCAAAGCCTCGGTCCGTTCCTCGCGTCGCTCGAGCGCAAGGACGTGACGGACGAAATGCTCGAGCACTTCTTGAGCATGGCCAACAACGTCGCGGCGACGCAACTCGGTGGCAGCGGTGAAGTCGACATGCGTTTCCACTGCGCATTCAACTTCCCAGCTATCGCCAGTATTCTCGGCCAGAGCGAGTGGCATAAGATCTCCCAAACGTTCGATGCGCTAAGCCAGGACTCGTTCTGGAAGGTGAGACGCACATTCGCCTACTCGCTACACGAGCTCGCCCGATTGCTCGGCACGGAGATTACCGAAGCACAGCTCGCCACCGCGTTTGACACCTACCTGCGCGATATCCCAGATGTCAAGTTTGGCGCCGTCGTACACTTTGCTGACTTCTTACAGCATCTCTCTCCATCTTTCCGAGAGAGCTACGTGCCGGTGCTCTCCCAACTGCAGTCGGCGTTGCTGAACGACGAGACCAAGTGGCGCACACGCGAGATTCTGAGTCTGCAGCTTCCTCAATTGTGCACGCTGTTCTCAGAAGAAGCGACATTCACCGTGATCTACCCGCTGGCGATGAAGCTGATAACGGACAACGTTGCAGTCGTGCGTCATAGAAGTGCTCGTGCGTGTCCCCTACTCATCGCGCGCATCTCCAGCAATTCAGAGCAGCTGCAGAGCGTGATTGAGAAGCTGAAGGAGCTCGCAACGTCGCGCGTGTTCACGGAGCGTCAAGTGTTTTTGTTAGTGTGTCAGGCGCTGCTGTCCGAAAACAGTGAGGGCGACGCAACGGCGTCGGCCGAGTCAGCACTTTCTCTGTTTGAAAATGAGTTGAGCTCCAACTTCTTCGACTTGGCCAACGACCCAGTGTCCAACGTCCGCGCAGTGTTTGCTGAGGTGTTTTTGGCCCACCAAGGTAAGCAGGGTCTCATTCTGAAGAGGCGGACACTGCTGATTCTTACATTGTATCGATGCGTTTAGATCGACTGTTAGCCAACGCGAAGTGTCTCGATGTTCTGAGAGAAGTAGTCAAGTCTGAAGGAGAAGAGAGCGTGCCGCTGACTGTCGAGGAGCTGCTGAGTCGACTTCGCGAACGATTACCAGTGCGTGAGAAGCCTCCTGTTCCAGAGAAGCTCGTCAGCGCCGTGGAAGCGACACCTATAGAAAAACCGGTGACGACGGACAGCTCGGTCGATTCAGTGGATGTGGCATCCATCGAAGTGGATGTTGAAGCTGCTACTCCTTCCTCTGACGAGACGCCATCAAGCGAAGTCGACGCTGAAGCAACGGGCGGAGGAGAATCCACTCCGTAAAGATCGTTAGGTTAGGGCGTCCGGGGCTACTCATGTGAGGGTGGAGACTCTCCATCTGCCGTGGGGGAATGTATAGGCGGAAGGATTTGTTCCTTTTGATTTTGTAGGATAGGAATTATAGATCAGGCGGAACTGTGACTAAGGAGGAGAAAAAAAGTCATCCAACATGCTGGAAGGGGGACGAACGTGTCTGTATAACTACTCTTTCCTGATCTGCTCGCGATGCGCAAACGAAAAGTAGAAGAGGATGCGTGGCTGGCGTCGGGGGAAGGAAGAACGAACCGAGCAGTCGCCGTCGGCGGGTTGAGACTTGGTGGGAGGGCGATAGCGGCAGGATAATAATTAGAATGAGACGTACAAATCGAGAGCAGACCGGTGGGTCGGCAGACACGCAGCGGAGACCTGGAGGCCCATGCGCGCGAGTGGCTAGTGGCGCGTCGGGCTGTCTCTCTACTTCTTGGCGGCGTCGGCCGTTGGCGTCGGTTCGCAGAAGGTGACCGGGACGAACGTTCCTTCGAAAATGTCGTGGCAGATCGACTCGACGGCGCGGATGCCCTTGGCGGCGGTCTCGGCGCCGCGGCTGACCGAGAAGCTCTCGAGCTTCTTGGAGAGCATGGGCACGAAGGCCGTGACCTTGGCCTCGGCGTTGTACATGGTGAGCTGGTCGTTGTCCGGGTGCACCGAGTAGACGCACGTCTCCTCGACCGTGGCGACCGACCGGAACGAGAGGTTGGTGCTCTTGAGCAGGAGCGTCTTGTTCACCGGGTCGCAGACGGTCTCTTCGTAGACGTAGGAGGCGGCGCCGATGGTGGACTTGACCCAGCCGGGGAGGTTGCCCTGCGTGCACTTGGCGAGGCGGCAGGACACGAGGCGGCCCTGCGCGTCGATGCGGCGGTCGAGCACGTCGACGCGCTCCACGTGGGCGAGCGTCGGGTTCGGGTACTTGTTCCAGAAGGCCCGCGTGACGACGTCCCAGGCGAAGGGATACACGTGCTGCGTCTCGTTCGTGAGCACCATGGCGCCGAGCTGAGTCTGGAGAACGAACGGCCCGACCACCGACGACGAGCGCGGTCCCGAATTGGAACCCAGAACCGTCTCGAAGGCATAAGAACGAGAGGCGACCGCGTTCCGTTCGGGACACGCGCGTTTAAACGAGGGACGGCGTCCCCAAGCGAGAGTGTTGGGTGGATCCCATGCCGCGGATCTGAGATCATAGAGTATTGAGGGATACAGTACCGCTTGAGAAAGATGAAGGTAGGACATGGGCAGGAGCTTCTCGAAGCGTGCAAACTTTTGACATGGTCACAAAAACATTGATGGCTACACTACCACTGGAATGCGCAACACGCCGAGTGCAACGTCAAACTGATTTGCGAAACTGGACGAGTACTGTGTCTATGGGCTATGTACGGTACATGGACGAGGTGTTGGTACGAGGCTGGAATAACTTAGGAAGCACGGTGGCCAGTGCTATGCCGTCACGTCCATTGCCGAAGCCTGCTCTCGTTCCACTCTCTTGCGCTGAATGAAAATGTCGACGAGCTTCTGCTTGGTAACGTCCACGTGCTGAGCAAGGTATGAGGATAGCTGTGTGTCTTCGTTAGTCGCAAAGTAGTAGGCCACGAGGCAATCTACCGAGCGCTTGCGAACATCCGAGCTCGAGTGCTGCAACTTGTCAACAAGAGCTCCGAGTAAGCGGCTGTTCGCCAACACCAAAGTCTTCTGCGTCGAGCTTTGCTCTGCAACGCGTTCCAGCACAGCTCGAACTAGCTGGAGAACGATCTGCAGAACGGGAGGCTGACGCTCTTCCAAGAGAGGTACCAGTTCCCTCAGCACTAGGTCGCATTTAGTTGAGCCTCGGACGACGTCAGTAAGCGTGAGCTCGGCTAGGTGGGCGGTCAAGTCGACGCGTCCGTTAATGCTGTCAAGCAATCCCTTGAGAATCGAGTCGAAAACATCTTCAGCACGGTGGGGCTGAGCACGAATGAGGCGCTGGAGAATACGAACTGCGTTGGCATCGCGCTCTGAAGCAGCATCGAGCAAAGCCGACACGACTGGAGTGAAATACTTGTCCCAGAAGCTGCTCGACTCACTTTTAATGAACGTGCCGATCTGTTGTCAAAAGAAACGAGATGAGTTTTATCCGGATCAGCATGAAACGACAGAAAACCCTGTTACCTTGTGGTACGCCGTGACTTTCTCTGCTTCGCTTGTGTTGTTTTCACCGATGATTGACAACAGACTCTCGAGACGCTTCGCTTGGTCGCCACCGGGGGTCGAGGAGATCATACTTGCAAATTCAGACAATGAACTTAATCTCGAATAGTTCACGATTGGGGAGCGTTCTTCCTCCGATTTGCTTGTGTCGTTTAGTCCACCAGGAGCATTGCTCAAATCGATATGTTTCCGACTCGTGACAACTGGACTGGATGCAAACTTCGAAGGAGACTGTGCCAGACGTTTCCTATTCACTGGAGCTTTCTCGATGGCATCTTCTGTCGGTGGCATATGCTGCTGGTTGTCACTTTCGTAGGAGGTCGGTGCAGTCGACTGTGATGCAACTGATGGTGCACTTCCGTGTTGGGCTAAGCTTAAGACAATACCCCTTGCACGGAGGACCTTCGCTACGGTACTACGCTTTGATGGTGCTAGGAGAGGCATTGAGCTTTCAACTTCCGTCGGATAGAGTTTACAAGCAACTTGCAGCACGTCACCGCAGGCGCTTGACACGGCGACTGGCGCGTCACTCTCCAGCAGATGCGCGATTTTTGTAAGTAAGCTTCGCATGTGAGCATTGTTGGCACATTGCTGGATGTAATCTTGAGCTCCTGGAAGCAGCTCTTTCACGTAGTTGCATACAGCTGCCTTCATCTTCATGTTGCTCCCATCAGTGAGTTGCTGGATGACGTAGCCAATGAGTAACGTGGCGTCGTATTTAGCGATGACAAACTCCAAGATCTCACGAGCGGTAGCCCTGGTTGATTCCTTGGGATCCACAAGCTTCTGGAATAGTTTCGGCAGGATAGTCTTCAAGAACGGCGCAACTTGATTCTGGCTCACGACTCGCAAACACGACTGAAGAGCTTTGAGAGCTGCCTGGGCAACCCTGTAGTGGGCATCTGCCAGGTGTCGAATGAGCGCAAGAAGAACGCGCTCATCTACCTTTCTTTCTTCAGCAGTCACTGATGATTCGACAAGTGATGGGTTCGATTTCTCCAGCGTCCGATCGATCATCTCCACTGCCTCAAGTCGAACAGACCACAATCCATTCTCGATACGATGGAGCGCTTCTTCAAACCCATCGTCCACTGCACCGTGTATTTGTGCTGGCGCAGATCGCGTTGGCTTGGAAGATGGCACTTGGTCTCTTGCAGACAAGCTTGACTTTCGAGATGCAGTGTCATCCTGCGCTGCTGAGTGAATTGAAGCCGGTTCATCTTCCTGTTTTGAATCCGACTCCGGCGTCACGGCCCGGCGTTTCGGTCCATTCGGCCGATCACGACGAGGGATGGGGCCAACGGGAGGCTCGGGTACATTGAACGATGGCGCTTCAACAGTGACCTGGACCCGTTGCGCTCGAGGCACTGGGGCGAGAGTCTGGTTGTTCGAGACAACTTCGGGTCGATCGACAGCCTTAAGCACGCGGAGTGGCCCAGCAATGGGCTTCGTCGTAGACTGTCCAGCAAACTCGTCCTCGTAGGTTTGGGTCCTGGGCACGCCGACCCGCATTGCCCCACTCTGACCGAAGCCTCTAGCAGGTTGGGAAAAGGATCCTTCATTAGATCCGCTTGTACCCAATACCCGACGTGGTCCTGCTGAACCAGTCGGCGGAGCTGATTGTGTTAATACTTTGACTGGACCTGAGTAGTTGGCCGTTGCGACACTGCCACTTGGTTGTGTCTGACTTACGGGCATCTCGGAGTTTTTATCCGCAAGTATTCTCGACGAAAGTTCCTTTCGAAGCGGAACTCGTGCACTACTGGAAAACGTGGTCATGGGTGCACTAGAAGTCTGGGTGTCCTGTCGTGCCTCTCTGGCGGCAGCATCGTCACGGACGTTCTTCTGCGTCGAGAGATCCAAGCGCTCCAGAAGACTTTCTGCCTCTTGCGGGAATATCCGATGCAATGCCCAATAGCATTTTCTCGCCTGAGCTCGCACCTCTGCAAGAGCATCGTGAAGCAATGGTGGTAGGATTTGTACAAATTGGTCGAGGTGCCTACGAGGAAAGTGTTATAAACCGATTTGTATGTCGGCAGGTGGCACACTTACTTGCTGAGAAAAGAAACATTCCAACGCTCGAGAGTAAGAGTCAAGTATGCCACACAGTTCAGTCGTAGAACTTGGTTCCTCGTTTTCGCGCCGTCAACGAATCTGCACGAAGCGGTGAATAGTATCGACTTATCACACTAATAAATGAAATAGCATAGCAAACTCACTTTGTGATCAGTCGATTGTACCCGTTCTTCGTGCTCTCAATGATCCCTCGAATTGACGAGTCGGAGGAAGTGGATATGACCAAAATTGTCACGTATGTTGCCTTCAGCAGGTTGCCCATGAAATACTCGGCGTGAGGGTTGAACTCATCCTTCAACACCTTCGCGAGAGTCTGTAGCGTCTGGCATGCTTCTCGTGCCACAGATGATCTCAGATCGACAACTTGTTCGCTCAGGGATTCACGAATCGAGCGGATCCCTTGAGCAAGTGCAGTAATCGCTGCAGCGCCGCTGTGATTACATTTGTGCGCAAGTCGCTGCAAATTCTTCAGCGAGTCAACACGAACCGACCAGTCATTATCAAGGCTTAGGCCGTCAGCTGCTTTAGCAAGCTCGCGTTGCACGTCCTTATCCGAGGTGCCGCTTCCTACACGAGTGATTCCTTCATCCACAGCCCCAGATGCGTCTGCCACGATCGCTGACTGGCTGCGATTACTTGTAGACGAGGACTGGGACGGCGACAGCGTCGCGCCTGGAGCTGGATTAGTGAATGCCTCAACTGCAGAATTGATGTTGTCAAAATCGTACTGCTTGCTGCGGATTGCAGACAGGAAACGAGCTGTGGATGTCAAAGGTACCGCATCGACACTACGAGGGGGATCGGCAAAGCTGTTGGTCACAGATGCCGTTACCTGATGACTTTGGCTTGATCCGCTCGAGAATTTTTCTGTTAGCGTCTTCATGTGTCCTGCTCGGATTTTTCTGTTCTCGAGATCGTACTACTCCGAGATTTATGTTAATAGCGAGAAACTCACCGAAATGTCTCAACGAACACGTACCATCAATGACGGGCCGGTGTGCTCGTAGAATTTCTCAAGAGCACGCATTGCTGCATCACGCACTTCCTTTGCTGAGTCTTCCAGCAAGCTGACCGCATCGTCGAGCACCTCGTTCTTTACAGACGAACCGAACAATCGCATTTCTTCTAGGCATCGCCACAGTGCGTGGATGGTCTAAGCCCAGGCACCATCGTTGGCAAATCAACTCGACCAACCATTGCAACAATAGCTCAGTGTACCTGTTCTCGCGTGCGCCAGTTCTTGTGCCCGATGCACGGGCGCAATCGGTCAAACAAGGTCGGTACGCCGAGAATCTGCGCGAGCGAGACCACGACGTCGACGGCCTTTTCGCGCACCTGCAGCTTGCTGTCGCCCAGACACTCGAGAAGTCCGTTCCAGATCGCCATGAACTGCGCGCGCACCGCCGCGTCCGACACGCGCTGCAGCACGAGCTCGAGGATCTCGAGCGACGTCATGGCGACCTTGAAGTTGTTCTCGCGCAGACAGGGCGCCACATCGGGCAGCAGCGCCGCGAGGAAGTCGGCGTCGGTCGCGAGCGGCTCGCGCTGGGCCTTGAGCGCGTCGAGAAGAGCCGTGACGCCCGCGAGCCTCTTCTTGATCTCTGCAGAGTCGTCAGCGCCTCGCCGCACGCCATGAGAAGTCAGAGCCACGTACGATTCGTGCGCACGAGCGCGACGAGTCCCTCCATCGAGCGTCCGTTGCACCGCCGAGCACTCGCGTTCCAATGTTTCCGAGAGGTTTCCTTTTCGCGGCCCCACTAAGTTGACTCGCAAGTTGCCACTTCGCGGTTTGAATTTCGGACGAACCGCGTTGGTAAATTACCGCGAAGAAAAAGAACCCACCAAGGACGAGTGTTGGTCGAACTAGATGCGTGTATAGTTGTCGTGTATAGTATACGAGGTTACGTGGAGAGGTACCTCTCGACGATCAACGTGACACGAGAGTTCGACCAGAGGAGATGACAGCCGGAGGATTGGTGCGTCGCCAGGCGGCTGCGAACGAGCCTCTGCTCACGTTTCTGTGGCGATGGGTGAAGAAGATGATTTGTGCGAGATGACAGTGTTTTGGGGATGGTCTTGGACGCGAACTGACGACACGGTGGTGGGTGTCATGGCAGGGCGACTCTTCTTGGGGCAAACTGAGTGGGACCGTATCTGCGGCCCCGTCGCTGGGGCCGTGGACGAGCTGATGCGAACTGTCAAATTTCGAACTGCTCTCGCCCTTTCAAATGCATTGGCGTCGACGTGCAATGTCGTCTTCGACTTCGAAGCCTTTGACGTACGTGCTCTTCGAAGTTGGATATGTTCACGTCAGGACTGACGGAACTGAAAACGACCTCAGGTCAATGTCGTGGTCAAGGACATGATCCAAAGTGCACGCATCGGGGACAGCAAGCTGACGTGAGTTTGCTGTGTTTCGATACGTCGAAGAATTCTTTTTTTTTTTTTCTGATCGTGTCGTTTTGTTGTGATCAGGGTGATTTCGAACGTCCGAGCCTGCCTGCAACGTAGCAACTTCGTCAACCGAGTTTATGCTCGCGTGCTGGAACTCAAAGATGAGGCTTATGATTCGTCCAACGAAAGTCATGAGGTAGCAAATCTCAGGTGTTCAATTCGAGTTGAATCGGGATTTATGGCTTTGTGATGAGCACAGGCAATGCTAGAAGAGTTGTGGACGAACCTGAAGCCAGACGTGCGCCGTACTGGTGGGCGCATTACGAAAGAGTGGGGAGAGATTGGGTTCCAAGGTTAGTCGATCTATGGTGTGGGTGCGTGATGGGGTGATGACGACGTTTGTTCAACTCGCTTGTAGGCACGGATCCCAAGTCAGACTTCCGAAGCATGGGCGTGCTTTCGTTGCATCAGTTGCTGTTCTTCACCTCTAAATATCCCGTCGAGGCACAGAAGTATGTCTTCAACGTAAAGGGCCATGTGCATGGGTCTGACCTTCTTTTTGATCTACAGTGCCTTGGTTGAATCGAACCATCCGACACGCTGGTACCCGTTCTCTGTGACGGGGATTAACATCACATCGTACGTGCCTGAACTGATGACGGATCGAGCCCGTAAGATAACTGATGTTTGTCTCGCGAAGGTTCATTGTTGACTTGATCCGCGAGAGACTCCTGGACGTTCAAGTATACCGGCTGGCGAACACCACCAATCCTGATCAAGAAGATTCCGTCTCGAGTGGTGTCATTGGCATTCACGAGGTGTACTGTAAGTGTAGTCTCTGGTGTTTATGGCCTGGACTGTGGATTTCACAAGCTTGTTCAAGGCGACATCTTCACGCGATTCAACAAGCTATGGGTGGACTCGAACCCCACTGACGTCATGGCATTCCCGAAAATTTTCCAATCGCTCAAGGATACGATTCGTCGGGAGCACACGGAGCGCTCCTTCCAGTACTGAGAGATGGCTACATTTAGTTCCTAACAGATACAAACGCCTCCTGGGCTGGTCGCCAATCAATTGCTATCATTTCAACCAATCAACGTTCTCGATTTCTGCCCTGACTGGCAACCAAGGAAGCGACGAAGCATCAAGCGACGCCAACGCCCGAGACACCATGGCCGGACCGTCCAAGCCGAAGAAGGGACTCCACTCCAAGAAGAAGCAGTACAAGCGCTCGCACTCGACCAAGTGCCGAGCGCGCGACATCGACCAGATCCAGGTGCGGCGTGGTCGCCGCCAGAGCATTCGGGACGAGGGTGGCTGAGCGTGTATGTGCTGCTGCAGGATGACTTGAAGTTGGAGAAGGCCACGGGCAAGAACATGACCTTCGCGATCGACGAAGATCTCCCGGGGTGAGTGAGCTGGCGCTGGGTGCGACACCGCGCTGTATCGTGAATGTTAACCGTGGATGGCGATGTCCATCAGCTTGGGTCAATTCTACTGCACTCCATGTGGCCGCCACTTCATTGACGCCAAGACCCGCGACGTGCACATTGCCACGAAGGTCCACAAGCGGCGGTAAGTGGATAGAGTACCAGTGGGCAGAAGAGCTTCGGTAGCTGAAGGAGAATTGAAATCTTCAGGTTGAAGGATGTCGCGCAGAAGCAGTACTCTCAGAAAGAGGCCGACGCCGGCGCCGGTCGAACTGTGGAGAAGTACGTGCCGATTCGCTCCAAAGACACCGAGATGGAAGACTTGTAGTTGAACGCTTCTCCATCTTCGCGATCACACCTTTTCATGCATTTGGCTCATGAAGTTTCAAACCTGTTAAGTCGAGGTTTTAACTGCTACAATAGAGTAACCTTTCATCTCAAAAGCCTCGGGGGACAGGAAAATGGTGTGTGATAAGTGCGAGGAGAAGCTGGCGAAACTCGTTGTGCCAGACAAGTGGACGGACGGCGCGCGCAACACTACTGGAGGAAAAGATGGCGGCAGGGCTGTGGGCAAAGAGCGCGTGGAGAAGCGGAAGCGCACGAGCAGGTGGGGAGACAATTGTTGGACCGTGTGGGGCACTTCGTTACGTGGTGGCTTCTCAACCAGGCTCACGCCGATAGCGCGGTCGTGCCGGATTTGCAAGGGAACGGTTGCAGAGAAGTCTCATTACTGCAATCAATGCGCGTACAAGAAGGGTGCGACTCTTATGCGCGTCATTTGCGTGTTTGTTGGACTAACTTCGTCCATTAGGGATATGCGCGATGTGCGGACGTCGCGTGCTCGACACCAAAGAGTTCAAAATGAGCACATGATCGAAGACGAAGCGGGCAGCCAGGATTTTCACAATGTGGTAGCCTTGAAGCAGTCAAAATGAGTGCTTATCACAAATCACAATTCGAACTATTTATGGCTTGATCCTGGTACACATGAAGTTTCCTTCCACTCAAAGTGACCTTGGATACAGCAACCATCTACAAGTGTAGACTTCGCCGCTTCCTATGATGGGTCGACCGGATCTTCGGCTCGGTGCTGTTGAGTCACTTGACGACGAAGAGCTTGCGCGATTAGAAGTAAGTCAACGCTGAGTTTTGACCGTCATGTACTCAAACGTGTTGGGCACGCAGTACGCAACCCCAGGACCGTGGAACGATTCGAATACAGAGGGTTTCTCTCTCGACAAGCCGACTCAAGGATATGATGTCGTGAAACAGCCAAGCCGTCGTCATGTTCCTGCGGCTCCAGGTGATTTTCTCGCTGTTGTACCCACCGGTAGCAACAAGAACGCAAGGGAGTTGATACGACAAGCGAAACTACCATCTCGGTATGGAAATCTTGACTCAGCGTCCTTCACGACTGCATACAATGATCTCGTGTCTCAGACCGAATCCATGGTAAGCGATTTAATTGGACTCAGTCGAGCTTAACTTCCCAACAAAGTGATAGGGACCATTCTGTTTCACCAGGAGCTCACACGGGCAACGAATACTCGTCGCCGCCAACTTCATATGGAAGCCCTGCAACTCGGTATCGATCAATTGTCTCCAGAGCGTGTCGCTTGTGAGAAGGAGATCATTAGATTCAACGCTCTGAAGAACGAGGTTGATATCTTTCAGCAGTTCCTCGATCCTTTTGTGTTTGAGATTCGGACACCACGAGAGCATTCAGTGCATTCCAGTGTTTATCGACACTTCATTCGAATGCAAGGAATTCAGGACATGGGAATCCCCATTTACAGCCTCGGCTCGTACTCAGATGAGCCTAATGATAAAATCATCATGCCGCGAACTCTAGAAAGTTTCTACCGCCGTGTTCGGCGTCGCAATGCGTCTGACTTCATTGATGCAAGTCTCGTGTCACGACCCACCCAAAGAGGAAAAACAGGAGCGAGGAAGGAGAAGGACTAGAGTAGCTGTTCTTTGCTCAAGGTCTCCGTGAAGGCCGAGCAACCGAGAAGGCTCACTCTATTGCTCGTGTAGCGATAGTATTGTATTATCAGACACAGATGCGGGAGTAGCGAAGAAAACGAAGCACACGAAGTCGCTGGAAGAGATAAAAAAATGAAAATCTTCATCATGAAATCACACGGAGACTAGCGCGCACAAAGTACGCTCTCAATTGCACTAGTGCGCGCCCACACTCCACCGCCATCACCTCACACTTGCCCCTGCTCTCGCAATCGATCGACGACTTGGCCTCCTCCGTATACGCCTCCAGCTCACGCACTCAGCACACAACAACGTTGCCATTACCATCACCTTCTCATCGGCTCAGCATGCTCCGTTTTCTTCGGCATCCGCGCTTGAAACATACAGCCCGTAGGACTGTAGTTTGATGTTTCTATAATTTTTGTTTTTGTTTTTGGTTGCGGCAGAAATGCGTGGTCGTAGCAGCGTATCATCTCGTCGAAAGTTAGTCGAAATCGATTACTCACAAGAGTCACTACTTCGCGCTCAGATCACCGTCGCACTTAGTAGCGCTGTCGGCTCAACGAGTTCGGGTCCACGCCCAACGCATCGCGACTCGTCGCTGTTGCCACGCGAGGAGCAGGATACCCGGGCTCTCCCACCAGGCGCTCACCCGAACGCACACCAGAGCGGTACGACGCCTGCGCCTGCATCTGCGCCTGCGGATCCATCTCCTTCGACTCGTCACGCACGTACACGCGTCCCTGCGACGCGATCGGTCGGGCGTCGCGGGGAGGCTCTTGGCGCGAGTCCACACGCACGCTGCGCTCGCCGGTGTCTCCGCTGGCACCGCGCTCCCGTCGTCCGCTTCGCTATTGGAACACAACACACACACACACACACAAACGTCAGTCACTGAATATCATATCATCCGATACACAAACATCCCAAACATACCAAGTTCAACACCGTCCAGTCGAACATCGCATCAAACTGGAAACCCTTGCGGAAAAACAACTCCTTGAACAAACGCTTCAAGTACGCGTAGTCAGGCTTGTCGTCGAAGCGCAACGCGCGACAGTACTCGAAGTACGCACGGAATTCCGCAGGGTAACCCTTGCACAGAACCTCGATCGGAGTGTTCATCTTCTTCTCCATGATCTTCTCGTACTTCTGCTTCTTCGTGTTTGCCTTCAGACCCTGCCACGGCAGACTGCCACGGATGAAGTACATGAACACGTAGCCGAGAGACTCCAAGTCATCACGACGGCTCTGCTCGATACCAACGTGCGTGTTGATCGACGCGTAACGAGCCGTACCCGTGAGGTTCTTGTTCTCTCGGTACGGGATGTGCTGGTGGGTCTTCGGGTCGCGGTACTTCTTCGCGAGACCAAAATCAATAGCATGCACAATCTGAGCACGTTTACCGAGGCCAATGAGGAAGTTGTCCGGCTTGACATCACGGTGGATGAAGTTCTTCGAGTGGCAGTATTCAAGACGGCAGAGAAGCTGGTCAGCGATCATGAGCACGGTCTTGAGCTGGAATCGGCGTCCGCAGTAGTTGAAGAGATCCTCGAGGGAAGGGCCGAGCAGGTCGATGACCATGACGTTGTATTCGCCCTCAACTCCGAACCATCGAAGGTTTGGCACGCCCACTTTATTCAAGATCGGAACCAGACGTCAGTAACATGATCCAGCCGTGGGGGTGACCCCCTCGAGTACAGAGAGTACGTACATCCGCCGGCGAGGATCTTGTAGATCTTGGACTCGTACAGAAGCTGAGGGTGCTTGCTCTTCACAGACTCGAGCTTGATCGCGACCTCTTCGCCCGACGTCATGTTGGTGCCCAAGTAGATGTCACCGAACGAGCCGCTGCCGATCTTACGGCCGAGGCGGAACTTCTTGCCGACACGCAGCTCAAGCGAGCTCTCACGCGGGTGGGACATTGTGGATCACTGCAGCGACACGGACGTCCCTCGTGAGCAAGTGCACGCTGGAACAGACGCCTCTTCACGCAGCCTCGCGCGCGGCTCGCCCGAGGCTCCTCGCGCAGCGTGCGTCACCGAGGCAGTGTACTCACCTGGATATGGTGCGTGGGCGTCGCTTCTCTCGGCCGTGGCGTAGCGGGACTGGTGCTCGTAGCGGCGTGGATGCGGTTTCCCTTGCTCCCCCCGTGTGATGCTGTCTTCTGGGGAAGGGGGCACGCGGAAAACTACCTGGTTGACTTGAAAATTGTATACCACTCCCCCCTCCACTGGCTTTCCCCCCTTGACTTTGGGGGGAAAAACGAGAGTGATGGTCTTTGTACCTGGGAGGCTGTCGCAAGGTTCAGCGCGAACAAACGGATGCCCAGAACAGTGCGTGATGACGCTCGCCGACGGGTCTGCTCGGTAGAGATGGAGATCCGGCGAGCGCCGCAGGGCCCTCGCGTGGGCAAGCGTGTCTGTCTATGCACGCGCTCGCGGAGCCAGTGTGCACGGAAAAGCTGCAGAGACGTCGCGTCGTAGCTCTCTTAGATCGAGCTGGATGATGGCGGTCGGTGTTGTCCTTGCCGCGATGTAACCCAAGAAATGTAGGCTGCATGTATGGAGCTTGGAGTGATACTCGCTGAGCTGGTAGGGTGTTGTAAGGGCAGAAAATGGCACGTGATGGAGAGCTTTTGTCCAGTTAGTGGACTCGACTTTGGTCTCCGCATTCAGAATGTGGGAGGGCGAAAAAGTCAACTCCACCGACTTATCAGTGATCGACGCGCCCCATCGCCGCGACCGGTTGAAGTTGGTAAATGTCGATAAATGAATACCACATACAGGCAACGATTGTCGCTCCAGATTCTGTCAACATAGCACCTGACTTTCACCGAGACAATTCACTTCGATGCGTAACCCTTATTCCTACGACGAAAAGATTCGGACACGGTCCGCCAACACCATTCCTCCTTCACAACCAACTCCACACAACTCTGTTCAGTGTCGACAGAGTAAGATTAGGAGGCATCTTTCTATTGCAAAGATTTCCTTCTTGTCATTGCGGCAGAAATGCGTGGTCGTAGCAGCGTATCATCTCGTCGAAAGTTAGTCGAAATCGATTACTCACAAGAGTCACCACTTCGCGCTCAGATCACCGTCGCACTTAGTAGCGCTGTCGGCTCAACGAGTTCGGGTCCACGCCCAACGCATCGCGACTCGTCGCTGTTGCCACGCGAGGAGCAGGATACCCGGGCTCTCCCACCAGGCGCTCACCCGAACGCACACCAGAGCGGTACGACGCCTGCGCCTGCATCTGCGCCTGCGGATCCATCTCCTTCGACTCGTCACGCACGTACACGCGTCCCTGCGACGCGATCGGTCGGGCGTCGCGGGGAGGCTCTTGGCGCGAGTCCACACGCACGCTGCGCTCGCCGGTGTCTCCGCTGGCACCGCGCTCCCGTCGTCCGCTTCGCTATTGGAACACAACACACACACACACACACAAACGTCAGTCACTGAATATCATATCATCCGATACACAAACATCCCAAACATACCAAGTTCAACACCGTCCAGTCGAACATCGCATCAAACTGGAAACCCTTGCGGAAAAACAACTCCTTGAACAAACGCTTCAAGTACGCGTAGTCAGGCTTGTCGTCGAAGCGCAACGCGCGACAGTACTCGAAGTACGCACGGAATTCCGCAGGGTAACCCTTGCACAGAACCTCGATCGGAGTGTTCATCTTCTTCTCCATGATCTTCTCGTACTTCTGCTTCTTCGTGTTTGCCTTCAGACCCTGCCACGGCAGACTGCCACGGATGAAGTACATGAACACGTAGCCGAGAGACTCCAAGTCATCACGACGGCTCTGCTCGATACCAACGTGCGTGTTGATCGACGCGTAACGAGCCGTACCCGTGAGGTTCTTGTTCTCTCGGTACGGGATGTGCTGGTGGGTCTTCGGGTCGCGGTACTTCTTCGCGAGACCAAAGTCGATGACATGACAGATCTGGGCGCGCTTTCCTAGCCCAATGAGGAAGTTGTCCGGCTTGACATCACGGTGGATGAAGTTCTTCGAGTGGCAGTACTCGATTCGACAGAGGAGCTGGTCAGCGATCATGAGCACGGTCTTGAGCTGGAATCGGCGTCCGCAGTAGTTGAAGAGATCCTCGAGGGAAGGACCGAGCAGGTCGATGACCATGACGTTGTATTCGCCCTCAACTCCGAACCATCGCAGACTTGGAATACCCACTGCGCCCAAGAGCATAGTATCGTTAGGACCATTACGACATGAATACTGGTCGTGCGTCTACTCGTACATCCGCCAGCGAGGATCTTGTAGATCTTGGACTCGTACAGAAGCTGAGGGTGCTTGCTCTTCACAGACTCGAGCTTGATCGCGACCTCTTCGCCCGACGTCATGTTGGTGCCCAAGTAGATGTCACCGAACGAGCCGCTGCCGATCTTGCGACCGAGACGGAACTTCTTGCCGACACGCAGCTCAAGCGAGCTCTCACGCGGGTGGGACATTGTGGATCACTGCGGCAACACCAACACCAATCAGCAAAGATATTGCCTCAGCAAGGGCTTCGTGGGCGCGGAGTCGAGTTGAAAAGGAGCAGTGTTTAACAGCACTCAATGGACGCCCATTGGTGCGCGTCCACCGCGTATGGCGTCTTGTCGTGATCTCATCTGATATGCAATCAATCCCAGAGGACTCTCTCGTCCTCGACTCCCCACACGAGGGCCCACTGTCTCCTGAGCAGAAATGGAACTCACCTTCAGGGTGCGCGGCCTCCCAGTCGTGGTGTCTCTCCCAGGCGACGAAGTCTCCGAGGCCCGCGCCGACGAGCCGCGTCGGTCTCGTGTTTCTCGTTGGGATGGAGATGGAAAAACCCAGCCAGAAGATTTGACTTGGTTTTTGTATAGACGGCCCAAGTCCCCCTTGGCTCGAGCGGAGTGATGGTTGAGAGACCGCCGACATCGATACAGTGGATATTCTTCTAGGTTCGATCCAGGAAGTAATGTGGAAGACGAAATGAAACCCAGCTTGGTGAGCTTGAACCTCACCTCAAGAGCGACCGACACATCGCCGGAACACTCCCGAACGCTTCATGAGTGCGATCGTGCGCCAGGCCGGCGCCGCCGTGCGCAGCACCACAGCCAGCGGCTCCGTCGTGTACGAGTCGGCGCGCGCCGTCAACGAATACCTGCAATTCCATTTCGGTGGGTAGAGTCTACGTATCTTACTGAGAAGCACCGCGGAGCGTGACAACGGAACCTCGTAGGAGATCCGAAGGATGTCGTGCCGTTTGGATTCGCGCCGACAGACGCCCTTGCCTTTTTGCCACGCACTGTCGACCAGTGCGCCGACTTGGTGCCTGCCAACCAGCGACGCCGTGCACTGGACATTGGCTGTGCTGTCGGCCGAGCAACATTCGAGCTCAGCAAGCATTTCGATGAGGTACGAATATTGTGTAGGCGACCAAATACCATCGCCGATAACTCTAGCTAATCGAAACGATGCGTCCAGGCTATCGGCATCGACTTCTCGCACCATTTTGCTGAGGCGGCAACACAGATGAAGGAGCAGAGAGAGATGGAGTATGAAACGCAGATCCAGGGGGACGTGACCGAGAAGCGGTGGGCGAAGTTACCGCCAGGTGCTCGACCGGAGCGTACCCGCTTTGAGCAAGGCGACGCATGTAATTTGTCTCCATCGCTAGGTATGCTAACTGGGTACATTCACTGCCCACACTCGTACTCTTGACTGATGGGTGAAATCGACTACAGGCAAGTTCGACGCTGTTTTTGCCTCGAACCTTCTTTGCCGCCTACCGGAACCACAGAAGTTCCTCACAGAAATCAAGGACTTTGTCGCGAAAGATGGCATTTTCGCTCTCATTAGCCCCTACTCTTGGCTCGAAGAGTACACGGCTAAGGAAAAATGGATCGGTGGAGTCATTAACGATGACGGCAAGCCGGTCAACAGTTTTGATGTCGTGGAAGAGCTGCTAGCTAGTGATTTCGAACTCGTCAAACGTCAGGACTACCCGTTCATGATTCGTGAGCATCAGCGCAAGTACCAATGGGGCGTCTCTGATGGTACGTTCTGGCGTCGCAAGTGAAGGTGTTTTGGTAGGCAGCTGCACACTAGAATGCTTGTGCTATTCACACACGGCAACGCCAAGTTGAAGCCCTTTGCCCCCTTAAGTTCATTTTTACAGTTTGGGTGTCGCGTTCGCCATGCCACACATTGGGATGGGCCCGCAATTATAATGACTATCGCTATCGAAAACACTATCAGTACTAGATTCCTCGCTGCAATCGCGACAAACTCGGGAATTGCATACAATCTCGGACCTACGCATTCACTCCCAGTGCAACAGATTGACTCCTCTTCTGGCCAGACGTTCTACCCGAACTGCCATACACGATCCCATTGGACGACGCTGAAGAAGTTGACGCGGCATTCGTCACTGGTGTACCGACATATTTGCCGTTCACTGTTGAGGGAACAGCGTTTGAGGACACACGCGAAACGACTCCATCGTCTTTCGAGCTCCTTGACGTGTGGTGTTGAGCGGAGTTACTCGGGGCTTGGGCTTGATCTCGACGGAACTGAGGGTGCAGAGGAGGTCCAGTTTGACTCACGTAGGGATTGGCACTTCCACCATGAGGCAGTGGTTGCTGGTAACCATACATCGATTGGTGATGCTGTCCTTGGGTTTGGTCATGTTCTCGCTGATAAGCGTAGACCGGATGAGGGGCATGTTGCTGACGCTGGATTTCTTCGTGTCGGTGTTGCTCAGCGTGAACCACTTGGCCTTCCGTCTGGTGGTTATCTCGCTGATATGCGTAAACTGGTTGTCGGTCGGATGAGTGGACATCCTGTTTCACATGTTGGTGATGATTCCCATATCCAGATTGCTGTTGCTCGTATGCAAATCCAGAAGACGCTTGCTGCTGATAGGCATACACCGGCGCTGGTTGGAGGTGTTGCTGATGGTCGTACTGATATTGCTGACTGTAGACGTGCTCCGCTCCAGGCTCCGTATCAACCCCAGGAACATATATCAGCTGACCGTCTTGTTCAGGGTCCATGACAACTTGATTGCAGAACTTGTGTCTCGACCGCGAGTTACGGATGGTCGTGAAGACGTAGTGGTTCGCTAGTTCGTGGAAGTACCTCGCGTAAATGTCCGTCGAGACGTGCAGAGTAAAGTTGATCATGAGGAGGAACTCCAGCTCCAGCTCGTTCATTTCTGAGCACGGCACACCTCCCACTTTTGCGTAGTAGGCATTGTTGAAGTAGTGATCGTCAAAGAACTTGGCAGCGAGCACAACGCTAGTGATCAAGACTCGATGCACGTTGAGTTCCGTCAGGATGAGTCCTTGGTACTCGTGTAATCGGTCGATGTAGACGAGCGCCAACACGAAGCACTCTGGACTGCAGTTCGCGTACTTGTGGATGCGCAGGAGGTAGTCGCGGATCGAGATTCCCGGTACGCGGAACGCCTCAAACTTGGTGCGCGTCGTGTAGGCCGACGGCACGGACTCGCTGGGCTGAACCATGGACTCGACCACGACCGCGAGCGTCTGCACGATCGCACGACCTCGCTCTTCATTATCCTTCGCTTCGTGGTTGTGGGAACGCATTGCGCCGACAACCGCACACGTGTCCTCTCCCCGTCAGATGCGAATGGGCTTCACGGCCACCAGACCGAGTGGTCGGGAGTGCCTGCAGTGCGCGAAGAGACGCGGCAGCCGACGTCGTCGTGGCACTATACACAGTCAGCGAAGTGAGCGAGTCGCGTCGGCGCGGCGGGGGGCCGTGCGACTCTGCTCGTTCCTTGGCACGGCGCTGGTCGCCGCGTGGAGTCGCCCTCGGAGACGCAGGAGACGAGCGGGCGGCGCGCAGAGCGTGGGGCTGGTCGCGACGAGCGCTCGCTGTTCGATCGGCGTGGGTGGGGGTGCAGCAGTGAGCTCCAGACAGCCAGGCACCCAAGACGCCACTCGGACCCGCTCAGTCTCGAGTTGTTGGCGCCAGAGCAGGGGCGGCCATGAAGCCTCCCACCAAGGAAGGGCAACCACACCAGCGACAAGTGGGCTGCGGTTGGTTGAGGAGCAGCGCCACACCATCCGTACACCAAGTAAAGAACACCTGCGGTTACACAACCAGCAACAAAAAAACCTTGCCTGCGGGAAGGGCGACACAGACCAGGAGAACCGGAGCGAGGAAGAGAGGAGCCTGTCGTTTCTATCCTCTCGCGACACCTGTGGCGAGACCGACCGGAGCGAGCCCGCGTGGCGGCGAATCTCCCTGTCGAGCCACGATAACCACAGCTCTAGCAACCCATGGTACGTATTGGAGGTGCGCGTAGCGGAATCTACGGTACCAGGATCGCGACCGCGCGATTCCTGAATTTTCGGTTCGAGAAACGAGGTTTAACGAAACCGGATGCATAACCCAGAGGTTATCTCCCCTAGCCCTAATACATCACAACCACCCAGTTTTGTTCTCTCTCGTTTGAGTTCACGTAATCGCGGGGCGGAGTTCTCAGGTCGGCTGATGTTCCGACTCAGATGACGGCGTCGAAAGAGCGCGAGCGATGCGCGCCGACTGTCCGTTCGCGCATTCTCGCCGTCGCTCTCTCGCTCGCTGGAGCCTCCGCAGCAGCGAGACGATTGGTCGCGAGTCCTTTGCGTTCATGTGACAGCTGCCGAGAGGGTTCCAATCAGGGAGCTGTGTCCTTTGGGAGAGGTTCCCGGGATTCGACTCGTCGCACAGCAGTTCTGGCTGATATTCTCGAGAATTCGAGGTGGTCCACACGATTCCCTCCTCATAAGTTTCATCGTACTTAACGGTATCGTAGTTTATCGAATCGATAGGCTACGTCCCACGAAACATGCGACTTGAAACGGTATTGGTTGGCGGTCGAATCGGTGCCCAACCAGAGCAATGGCGAAGGGGAAGAAGGCGAGCGCGGCGGCCAAGGCGCAGGCCACGAAGGCGGAGGCCAAGCCCAAGGCCGACGCTAAGAACGATGTCTTTGAAGACGACGGCGAGACGATCACCGAGCTCAAGGTGAACCAGAAGTTCGCCAAGGAGTACATGGACCGCAAGCGCAAGGAAGAGCTCACCAAGCTCGAGAAGCAGCGCGCGTTCTTGGAAGAGTCGGACGAGGACGAGTCGGAGTCGGAAACTGAAGATGAAGATGCCGAAGAACTCACGGAGGAGCTCGACAACGACATCAAGAAGACGTTGCGACTGATCCGAAACAAAGATCCGATCATCTACGACAGCTCAGTCGCGTTTTTTAAGCCGAAAGAGAATGGCGAGGACGAAGAATCGGATAGCGACGCTGAGGACAAGAAGAAGACAAAGAAAAGCGAGAAGAAATCCGCACCCCTGTACTATAAAGATCTCGTTCGTCAGCAGGTCATTGCTGGCGATGTTGGCAGCGATGAGGAAGATGAAGACAGCAAGCCACCTGTTATGACTTACGGAGAAGAGCAAGCAAAGATCAAGCAAGATTTCCTGAAGTCTTTGAAACAAGCAGAGGAGTCAGACGATGATGACAATGATGCAGAGGATAATGACAGCGATCTCGAAGGTGGACTGTTTTCAGTTCGTACGAAGAGTGACGCAGAGAAGCAACAAGAAGACGAGGAATATGAGCAATTCAAGTCCAAATATGGTACGAAGCTGAAGAAAGACACGATCGATCCAGAGGCGTTCTTGGAGAACTATCTCAATGGCGGGTGGAAGGAAAAAAAGAACGAGATCCCGCATTACGAAGATATCGTCAAAGAGGATGAAGAAGACGCCGAAGAGCTAGAGAAGATGGAAGACTTTGAACATGCTTATAACTTCCGCTTTGAAGAAGAGGGCAATGGGCTTATCCAGACATACTCGCGAAACATTGATG
This sequence comes from Pythium myriotylum, assembly GCA_023091665.1. NCBI lineage: Eukaryota > Oomycota > Peronosporomycetes > Pythiales > Pythiaceae > Pythium > Pythium myriotylum. The sequence goes on from JALJCQ010000014.1 coordinate 1,727,755, forward strand.
ACAGTATGCGTCGTAAGGACGACAAGCGTAAGCTCAAGCGCGAAGAACGCAAGGAACGCAAAGCGCTCGAGCGCTTGAAGAAAGAAGAAGAGCTCCGCCGGTTGAAGAATCTTAAGCAGGCTGAGATCCAGAGTAAATTGGAGAAGATTTCAAAGTTGGTTGGGAAAGTTTCGGAGGAAGATCGCCTCCAGAAGGTCCTATCAGAAGACTTGGACGGTGACTTCGATCCTGACGCATACGACAAGCGAATGCAACAGATTTTCGACGACCAATACTACAATGAGGATGACGATGAAGTCATGGAGAAACCCACTTGGGATGACGAAGAAGACAAGGCACTCTTCGCCGATTTGCCTGTGGACGAAGAGGAGGAAGAAGCTGACGAGAGTGCGGGTGACGAGGCAGAGGTTGCTCCCGAGAACTCGGATGCTGATAAAGAACCCACCGTGGACGAAGACAATGAGGACGAGTTTGATGATGAGCAGGAAGAAGCCGATGGCGATGATGATGAGAAGTACAAGAACATGACCCCTGAGGAGCTGGAACGAGCAAAGCAAAAGTACCTCGACGAGTTGTACAGTTTAGACTATGAAGACTTGATTGGTGATCTCAAGTGCCGCTTTCGCTATCGCCAGGTGCACAAGAACGATTTTGGCTTGACGGCCGACGAGATCATGGCCGCCGATGACAAGGAACTCAAGGCCTTGGTGTCGTTGAAGCGCATTGCCCCATACATGGAGGAGGAGTACAACGTAAACCGCCGAAAGATCAAGTCTTTCAAGAAATCTCTCGAACAGAAACAAGCTGAGGCAGCAGCAAACAAGAAAACGAAGAAGAAGAAGACCGAGGAGATTGAAACATCAGAAACGGCGGCTACAGATGCTGCGCCAACCAAGAAACGAAAGCGCACCAAGAAGAGCAAGCAGGAGGCTGTTGCCACTGAACCTGAACCTGCACATAAGGACAACACTGATCCTGCCGCGGGAGAGACCGAGTCGGTCGACCAACAAGACGATGCGAAGCAGGAAAAGAAGAAGAGGCGCAGCAAGAAGAAAAAGGTGAAGCACGAACCCAACCCATTTGCAGCGACAGGCCTATCGTCTTCTCGACTGGAATCCTACAAGTTGATCAAACCCAAGAACTAGATGATCGACACCATAAGCTTGTTGGCCGTAATAGAACAAACGTTCCCTCCATTATTTTACCCTCTATGGGCACCACGCAAGCCACGTGCCGGAGGTGTCTAGGCACGCTGCTTCGACAGAATCTCACATGCCTCCTCCAGCTTCGCCAGACATTCGTCGGCATGTCGCGGCTGAAAGATGAGTGCTGGGCGGAAACGCACGGCATCAGTGCCACATCCGCCCGCTGCAATGCCAAGCTTCTTGATAATGCCAATGAAGTCATTTCTTTGGCTCTCTGTCGGCAAGTTCAGCGCAATGTAGGTGCCCTGACCGCGCACGTTGCTAATCAAAGAAGGGAACTTCTTGGCGAGGCTTTGGAGTCCAGCTTGAAGGTAGTCACCAGTAATCTGGGTGTTTGCCAGCAGACTGTCTCGCTCGACGACCTCAAGGAAGGCCTGCAGCGTGATCATCTTGGCTGGATCACCCATCCACGTGTTGAAAATACGGAATCCTTCCTTCAAGCGGAACTCCTCCTTAGCAAAATAGCCACCGGTCTGGAGCTTCTTGGAGAAGGTCACGATATCGGGAGGGTTCTCCAACTCCCAGTGTTCATGGGCCCAGAACTTGCCCGTGCTTCCTCCTCCGGTTTGAACCTCGTCCACGATGAAAGCGACTCCATAGTCGGCAGCGAGTGAACGAAGTGAGCGGAAGAATGCCGGGCTCGCGTGGTTGTCGCCACCTTCTGCCTGGATCGGCTCCACGATCATACCGGCAATGCGAGCCTTCGTTGAAGCTTGGTTCTCCTTCAAGATGCGTTCCACCTCGTCGAGGCACCGAGCTTCTTCAGCTTCATTAGCCGCCTGGTGGACGTCGAGCGGGTACTGCAATCGTGGGAACGACGCGACGGGCCAGTCGAACGCAGGGATGTCGACTTTGTGGATTGCTTTCGAGTGCGTCGTGGACAGGCAGCCCAGCAAGCGGCCGTGGAAGCCGCCATGGAATGACAGAATGCTCAACTCCGGGGTACCCGGAAGCTTGTGGGCCATGGAGGTTTCGAGGTCGAAAGGCGACGGCGGCGCTCCGCCACGCATCTTGGTCTGATACCAGATGAACACCGCCTTGTAGGCGTTTTCGTTTGAGCACGAGCCGCACATGAGCGTGTTGATGTCGACGAGGCCGTCCGGCTTGACCTTGGCAAGCGTGTTCTCAATGCGCTCGACCCAGTCGGCCGGCGGGAAGATGCCGAGGCACGGGCGTTGCGCGAGGATCGAGACATTCTGCTTGTCGGTCATGGCGTCAATGATCGCCGGGTGGTTGTACCCGATGGGCAGCGAGGCGATCTGGCCGTAGATGTCGAGATAGCGGTTGCCGTCCACATCGACGAGGTAGTTGCCGCGACTGGCGTCGTAGTCGGCGAAGAAGTTGACGGCTGCGCTCTGCTGGATGCTGCTGAGCCGAGCCATGAGCGCCTTGGACTTGGGGCCGGGCACGGCGTCGGTCACGACGCGCGCGTGCTCGTACTCGCCTGGGAACGGCGGCGAGGGCGTCGAGGGCGTCGTGGCGAGCGCGCGGGTCGCCGCCGAGACGCGCAGCACCGCGCGGCGCGGACGCAGCGCAGAGAACATGGCGTCCGGTGGTCCAAAGGGCAAGTGGCGCGGGCTCGCGATCTGTTTCGGACGACGGCTGCAGCTGACGTCGCGAAGATCCGACATCCCATCATGGCCTTGAAGTACCGCCCGAATGTGAAAACACCCGTCGCACTTTGGAGGAAGAAACCAGTACGACACTTCAACTGAGATCCTGCGACGTGTGGTGCCCCCGGGGGTGCCACAATTCCACCACCTCCACACGCCAGTGCTCGACTCAGACGAATGGAGAGGCCGGCAGCGTTGGATGGAAAGAGCTCCTCTCTCGCCCGCCGCCACCAACGGAAGGAACGCGCGACATATGTGGAGGCCGGAAGGATCGTGGGCTCGCCGCCGAAGCGTGGGTAGCAATGGGCCAGGGGATTATCTTCCGCGCAATCCATCCGATGGTAACCGTACCCCGTACCCCGTACCCCGTACCCCGCACGTGTCCCTTCACGCCCAAGCAAAACGTTGAAGTGGGCCGCTCCTATCCCAGTACCTTGGCCTTCGCGACAGGCTCACCCCGTTGGGGTTACCCTTGGCCTTGGGGGCGCTTCAGGTGTATCTGTGTACCCTCGCGTCGGCCGTCTCAGGTTGGCCGCGGCCATTTTTGTTCGCGGCTGCTTCTCCGGACGAGCACGTGCTGGCATCGTCCACGGAACGACGCCGGAAGCCGAGACTGGTGGACGGTGGGCTGCTGCATTCAGCCTGGCAGGGCAGGGCGGCGTGGCGGGGAACCCTACCCCTCGTTCCCCCCGCAACGCGGCAACAGAAAACGGGCTGGGGGGAGATGTGTCGCCGAGCGGAGGGGGTAGGGCGCTGCGCTCTCTCTCTCTCTCTCTTGTCGCGGCGTCGTGGCGGCGAGCGGTCAGTTCCGCCGTGGTCTGGTCACTCGTTGTCGCGCCGTCGCTCGCGCGCAGTTAGTAACACGCGCTCCCCGACCCCGACCCCGTCCGCTCGCTCTTCTTCCTCTCCGAGGTCACATCGGGAAACCCCCTCGTCCGCCGCGAGGTGCGCATGCGACTCTCTCTGTATATGGGGCTCTCGCCTGACGTCGCCTCACGCTCCCTCTCTCTCTCTCTCTGTATGTGCAGCCGTCTTCCCCATGAGCGTAGACTACAGCAACGACGCGCGCTCGTCGGACGGCGCGACGACCGCGAGCTGGCCCGCCGACGTGGACCTGGACGTCTGGTACCAGGCCGAGCGCGCCGAGGTCGAGGACGTGGTGCGCGACGCGCTCGACCTCAGCGTCTGGTCGCTCGAGGCCAAGAAGGGCAACACGAGCGTCTACCTCCACTGCAAGAACAACGAAAAGCTCTCGTACTCGGTGCGCGCCGTCGCGCGCGTCACCGGCACCGTCGCGAACGTGACCGAGTGCCTGCGCTCGCCCGACGCCGCGAGCTTCCGACAGCTCTCCAAGCTGCTCCACAGCAAGGTCTTCCTCGACAGCGAAGTGCTCCACGCGCACTGCGCCAACAACCGCGACGCCGAGTCGCTCGCGCTCAAGTGGGTCGCCTACTCGAACGGCAAGAAGACGCTCGGCAAGGGCAAGGAGTTCTGCGTGCGCGAGTACACGACCGTCGTGCGCAACCACCGACAGCTCGGCACCTTCGGCGTCTGCAAGTTCGAGTCCTATGACGGCGTCGGCGCGCGCTACGCCATCCGCGCGCGCCCCGACTCGTTCAGCCTCTCGGTCTTCGAGCCCAGCTCCTTTGTCGTCACGCAGACGCCCGAAGAAGGCATCCTCTCGGTCACCATGACCTTCTCCATGCGCAAGGCGCGCGGCAGCAACAGCGTCAGCTCGGGCGTCAAGGCGCTCTCCATGCGCCTCGCGCACGACCTCAGCCACCTCCAGGCCGCCGTGCAGCACCTGCTCTTCCAGCCCGCGAGCCTCGCCGACAAGCGCGAATGGGTCTCGGACAAGGAGCGCAACAACTGCTCGCTCTGCGTGCAGACCTTCGGGATGCTCAAGCGCAAGCACCACTGCCGCGTCTGCGGAGAGGTCGTCTGCTCCAACTGCACGGTCTTCAAGCTCGTGAACGACCAGGACGCCGCCGCCGCCAAAGTGCGCGTCTGCAAGGCGTGTCTCGGCAAGTCGACGACCACCGAGCTGCCGCCTCAGGCCGTCGCAGCGCTGGGCCAGGGCACGTCGTCCACGTCGTCGATCGGACGAGGAAGCAACAACCAGGGCTACCCGCAGAACGGACCCGCGATGCCCAACTTCAAGAACATCACGCTCAGCGTCGTTTCGAACTCGTCCGGCATGTCGACAAGCTCGGACGAGTCGAGGCGGTCTGGCGACGAGGCCGACGTCATGGGCAACATGCCACAGGTGCAAGGATCGTACAAGCACTCGCAGTCCAACAGCTACTCGTCCCCCAGTCTCTCATCCATGTACTCCAAGGGATCGAGCTCGTCATTTAGTGAATTGGACATCAACCCTGCTGGCCCGCAGTCGTTCTCGTCGCCTCGCAACCGAAGCACGGCGACCACTAGCCCGTTGACGCAGCAGCCGTCGCTCCAGTCGATGCCAAGCGCGCGAGGAAAGATGCCGGGGGCAGCTGTCAAGCGCACGAACTTCTTCAACGAAGACTTTGAAGAGATCTGTATGCTGGCGATGCAGACGCTCAACTGTGCTATGGCGGGCATCCGTACGGACGACTTTGAGCTTGTCAACTACTTTGACGGTCACCCGCAGCCTGATCTTCCGAGATCGCTCCCGACTTTCCGCCGTATCGCCAGTCGAGGCAAGCCTTGCATCGTGCTTGATGTCTCAGCGGACAAGCGTATCGCCGGCGAGAAGCGGAACACAGCCAAGCTCCAGTTCTTTGTCGGCATCCCTCTGATCATGGGCGGTGAAGTGATTGGAGACCTTTGTGTGGCTGACCGATACCCACGCGACTCGATCGACCAGCAGGCCGTGGAAGTCCTCATGGTTCTCGGGAAGACAGTGACACAGTACATGACCTCGAACGCCTACATCGAAGACCTCGCTTACTACAAGATGGTGCAGCGCAAGGGCCAAGAGCAAGATGAGGGCGGGATGAAGGAAGTCGCGTTCTAGGCCCGTTTCTCTGTCTCTCTGTCTCTCTCTACCCACACTCTCCTCGGAGAGTGTTCGTTCCGCGGCTCAGTCGCGGATGGGTCCTGTCAGGTTCTAGTGATAGCGAGCACGAGTCCGACGTGCAACTCCGTTATTTTGTTGCTTCGCCGCCCCCAATCTGTCTCCCGGGGGCGAGACGGTGGGAAGACACAGCGTTCGTGTGGATCATAAGTATTAGTTTATTATTTGCCATTCGCTCATCGTGCACTACGTGGCTTCCTCATCGGCGACTCGGTCCTGGGCGAGTTACGATAGAGCCGCTCGAAGTGCGGCTGCGAGTCCTGGTTGTCCACTGGATCGAGGTCTCGCCATCCGTACGGCCACGACGCTCGGATGCGACGCACCTCGTCTTCGACGGACACCACTTCTCCCTGTCGCTGGAGCAGCAGCGTCCGCTTCGAGATATGGTGCGCGTGCGTGATCGACGTGATTTGTAGGTCTCGTGCCTGGACCTGCAATGAGCTGCTCGCAGGCGTCGTGCTCGGTCGCTGGGGCAGACGCGAGAGCCCGGCTCGCTCGGCCGCTTTCCACTGCCTTCTCACCAGCCGATGGCCCAGTCTTAGCGACACACTTGTCTCGCGATCCACGTCGTCTTCAGAGGAGCCCGAGTGGTTCTCATCGTCGTCGTCATCCTCGGCGTCCTCGCTCAGAGCCGGCAGCCGACTGACGTTGGCCTTGTTGACCTTGGCCACGGCCGCCTGTACGTGGCTCTGCGCCTGCGACGGCACGACGATGCTGATGCGGTGCTTGCTCACGGCGCGATTCTCTCTCGACTGGTGCTGCTTCTTCTTCTTCTCGTCGTCCATGCGGTAGATTGCGAGCTCCATGCAGAGCTCGTCACCGGCCACGTGCGTGTCGCGGCCGCAGTTGAGACAGCAGTTGCCGCTGAGCCGCATGAGCTTGCGTGTGATGGGCACGCGCAGGTTCGGATACCGCAGCGCCTGGTCGATGCGAGTCTCTCGCCACGTTTCGCGCTGCTGCGCGATGGTTCGCAGCCGCTTGAGCGCCTTGGCCGCGTGCTTTTTGAGGTCTTTGCCGCCGAAGTGGAGGTTGAAGAGCTTGCGCTGCTCGGAAACAAACACAGCGTGAATGGATGCGACGCGATGATGAACTCACAGGCGACACGCACGTTGAGCACGAGACAGTCGACGTCCGTGACAGCGCGTATGTCGACAGGACACGTCACGACTTTCTTCTCGGCCGCGAGATACTCACCTGCCACGTCGAACTTACCGAGAAACGTGAGCTGCACGGTGATGCAGTGCTGCACGCTGCGGTTCTCGCCCACACCGATGTCGCTGTGCTCGTTGAGCATGAGTCGGATGCACTCCTGGGCCTCGCCGCGCAGCAGCATGAAGAACGAGTCGGCCTCGGTGCCTTTGTGGGCAATGTGTTGCTGCTCCAAGTGCAAGTCAGACGGACGCTCGACAGTGCACGACAGCCACACGTACCCCCGCCGGCACACTAACCAGCTTCATGGAATTGACCAAATGCATGAGCTCTAGGATCGAGGAAGCTGTGTCAGCGCGCTAGTGAGCCGAGCGAGATTCCCCACACGGCGTACGCATTTTGGTCCACTTGCGGAAGAGCAGTGAGTGCTGGAGGAACGCGATGTGGTCGGTGATCGTGCCCTCGATGGTCTGCGACCGCGTCATGCGCAAGTAAGAAGCCGCCGTGAGCACGATGAAGTTGGCGACCTGCGCAGCTGCGTCCACGATCACCGTCGCACTGCGCTTCGAGTCGGGCTCGATGAGGCAGAGCTCACCGAAGGTGGCGCCAGGCGTGAGAGTGGCCACTTTGGCACCGAACGTGATCAGACCTTGCTCCATGAGCGCTCGCGATGTCGAGCCGTCGACTGTAGCACGCGTGACACGGTGATACTTCTTCTGCTCGTCGCTCGAGCGCACGAACACAGAGACCATGCCGCTCACGAGGATCTGGAGAGAGAGACTGAGTTGGCCTGTTTATGTGGACAAGCACCACACGTACGAAGCAAGTGTTGCCCTTCTCGCCTTGGTTCACGACCACGTCGCCCGAATCGAGGTGGAGAAACTCCATCTCTTTGCAGAGCTTCTTGGCGGAGATTTCGGACATGGTCGTGAAGAGCGAGCTGAGTTTCTCCTGGTTCATGAGCCACGTGTACAGTAGCTTGATGTCACTCTCGGTGCGGTCTTCCGGCGGCTTTCGTAACGTCCTACAACAGAGCGAATCACAGCGATTCGTTTGGCTACGAGTCGCTCTGTAGCCACGTACTGGATGATTTGCACCACCTTCTCATTCACTTTCATGATGGCTGGATTGGGAATCACTCCTTTGCGGATGAGCCCCCAACGTCTCGACGGCGAGGTTGGCTGCCTCGATGAACTCGCTGCGGCGCCTTCACCTCCAGAAGATCCGCCTACCGTCGTCACCAGTCCGTCGGCAGCAAGCATCTCATCGTGTGTTGCTGAATGAGAAGCCACAGTTCCCGCTGCTGTCTCCGTGCTGCTCGAAGTAGCCTGCTTCGTGTGCGTCGCCTTTGAGCGCCCGTTGGAAAAGCCCTTGGCCGACTCCCGGCGCGGCGTTCGCGGTGTTCCCAAACCGTTTTCTGTGCCTCCACTGACTGGCATGCCGGTTCCGGCCGTGACGACTGATAGCTTTCCTGTCGGCCTGGTTGGTGCAGATGCCGCTGCCCCTGAGACGGACGCAGCCATTGGTTTCGTCAACAGTCCACAAGCGAGTCACAGCAGAGATTTGCGGGAACGCAAATCCGCCCAGTCGTCAGATCTCGTCCTGTGCCACCGAAGTCATTTTTGCGCCACGACTGATGGAGTGCAGAAATAGCTGACCGACGAGATACCGTGTGGCAGTCTCCGTGGCGCTGGAGGGCTTGTCCATCTGAGCGCACGGCCACCGAGTCTCGGGGCAACACAGTTCCGCTCAGCTCGCTGAAGGACGTCGTCGTCTTCTCTATGCTAGCGTGTCGATTCCTGCCGACTGGTCGCATGAGAAGAGGCGACTGGCGTTTCGGCCCGCTTGCGCGCCGCCTCTTCAGCTCCCAGTTGTGAACCCCGAGGGGCCATGAGCGTGAGCATCAAGGTCTCGATTCGCTGTCGGCCCTTCACGATCGACGACCAGCTCGGCGTCGTGCTCACGCAGAATGGCGAAGAAGAAGGCGAGGTGCAGCTCATCAACTCGTCCTACTCAACCACGCGGTTTGCCTTCTCGTACGCATGGTGGAGCGCGTACGGATACCAGCGGCACGTGCTCGGTAGTCCGCCCGAGGCCGACCAGATGCAGCTTGTGAACCAGCAAATGGCCTACGACTCGGTCGGCACCAAGATCAAGGAGGACCTCCTGAGCGGTAACGCCGTCGTGCTGTTTGCGTACGGGCTCTCGGGCTCGGGGAAAACATTCACAGTGTTCGGCCCAGACGCGGTGGACATCCCGGAGGCCTGGTTCAAGCATGAAGAGCCGCACTCGATGTGGGGCATCTTCCCTCGCCTCGCGTACGAGCTCTTCAAGGAGAAGCAGGACGGCTGGAAGATCTCGATGAAGTACTTCCAGAACGTCGTCGACACAGTACGCGACCTCATGTCTCCTGTGGCGCAAGAGCAGCAGTACAAATCGGGCATGCGCAAAGACCCCGACGGCTTCACGGACATCGACTGGTGCCAATCGGTCGTGCTCAAGGACTGGAACGACTTGCGCAAGACGTTCATGGCTGCGAACGCGCGCAAGGCCATCGCACCGACACAGTTCAACCACCAGTCGACGCGCGGACACTGCATCATGACACTCGAAGTGGAGAAACCCGACCCAGAGCGCGACGGCATGAAGCAACGTGGCCGCGTCTACGTCTGCGATCTGGCCGGCACCGAGCCTGCCGGCGACATCGTCTACGCCGAGTACAAAAAAGTCGTGTACGACAACGGCGACATCGAGCACAAGTACCTGGGGCCGCACCCGGACCCGGCCAAATCCAAGGAACTCCAGGACCAAGGCAAGAAGATCAACCTCTCTCTCACGGAGATGGCGCAGTTCTTCATGAAGATGGCCGAGGCCGTCAAGGCCAACAAGCTCAAGCCCGGCATGTCCATCCCAGGCTGCAACTCCTACTTCCTCTGCAAGTACCTCAAGGACACGATGCTCCAGGCACGCACGTACCTCTTCTGCGCGATTCGCCCCGAGGTCAAGTTCCACAATTACACCTTCTCGACGCTCGGCTTCGCCAAGAACGCCTCGGTGATCAAGTTGCAGCCCAAGAAGGCGAGCACGGCGGCCAGCGCGGCCGAGCGCAAGCTCATGGCCGAGCTCGAGCAGATGAAGCTGCTCGTGCAGCAGCTCAAAGAGGAGAACGACAAGATGGCCAAGCTGCGCGGTGGTGGGGGCAGCGAGCCGAGCGCCGAGGTGGACCAGATCAGCGAGATGCTCGCGGCCAAGCAGCGGCAGCTTGAGCGCGTGCTCGCGGGCGAGGAGGACGGCGACGACGAGAGCGGCAAGGCGGGCAGGAAGAATCCACAAGACGACTTTCTCGCACGCCAGCGAGAAGAGTACGGCAAGCGCGGCGTGCACCTGGCGCATTTCGAGAGCGAGACGACGCTGCCGTACCTCATCAACCTCGACGTCGACGCCTACCGCAGCAAGCGATTTATGTTCCTGCTCGACCGCCCACGCACGACCGTAGGTGCCAACGGCGACATCAAGCCGCTCTCGCTCGCCGTGGTGGACGACCACTGTGCGTTTGAGCGGGACGGCGACCGCGTCTTCGTCTGCGCCGGTCAAGGCGATGTCTTCCGCAATGGCGTACGGCTCCAGCGGACACCGCCCGAGCGTGTGGAGCTCACGTGCTTCGACCGCGTCGTGGTCGGCAACGAGCTCATGCTCTTTATTTTTCCAGGCAAAGAACCACCCGAGACCGAGCCACCGAGCGCCGACGACGCTGCGCGGGAGTATCAGCGTGGGCTCCAGCAGGCAGCACCGAGTAGTTCATCCAGCGCAGCCGAGGCTGCAGCACTCGAGGAGCTCCAGGCGCAGATGCGCAAGTTTGAGGAGGAGAAGGCCAGCTGGGAGCGGCAGAAGCGGGAGGCCGAGGCCGCTGCCGCCGAAGCCGCACGCGCCGCCGCACTTGCAGCCGCCGAGGCAGCTCGGAACGGAAGCGACGACGCCGCTGCCGCGGCCGAGGCAGCCGCACAGGCCGCCAGAGCACTCGCTGAGGAGGCCGCACGGCAAGCTGAGCGCGAACGCGAGCTGCTCGCGCGGCAGGTGAACGACCAGGAGCTGCGCGACGTGCTGCCCAAGATGCTCGAGCTCAAGCAGATCGTCAAGGCGCTGAACCGCGACATGTTGAGCTTTGAGACTGCATTGCAGAGCAATACAGCGGCCGCCGGACCGGATGGCAAGCCGCTCGCGTCGGGCAGCGCCGCGATCCCCAAGGTCAAGATCAAAGTGCGCAACGACGCGACGGACGAGACCATCTTCCTCGATGTCTTCGAGTTCGTCAAGGCCCACGCTCTGCTCAAAGACGAAGTGGCATTCCTACGCAACGCCATCATGAACGACCGTGAGTATGAGGCGCCGCCGGGCCACGACCCCATCACGCTGCTCTTCGACAACTCGTTCCACGTCGGCTCAGCCACGACCTTCCCCGAGTACCTGCTCTACTACCTCGAGACCGAGCCGGAGGAGGCCCAGCTCAACATTAAGCTTGCCGTGCCGCCGTTCAACACGATCGGCAAGCTCGAGGTCTCGTGGACACCGCTCTCATCGCCTGAGCCCGATCAGCACAGCGACGACGACCTCCCGGACGTCGAGAATCCTGAGGACCTTGTGGGCAAACCTTGGACGTATCGGCTTAAGATCAAAGGGGCCACGGGGCTCCCGCTCATCACAGACCTCGCGTACGTTCAGTACGAGTTTATGGGCGAGCTCTTCACGACCGAGAGCGTGGAGCAGAACACACGCAACCCCGTGTTCGACTACGAGTGCGTTCACCACATCAACGTGGTGACGCCGGCGTTCGTCGAGTTCCTGCAGAACGCACGCATCGAGTTCCAGATCTTCGTGAACCCGCTGATCATGGACCCGCCGAAAGATCGAATATCGTCCTCGAACGCCGCGATTGTCGCACACCTCGGCGGTGAGAACAAGCGGAAGGCCACGTACGAAGGTGCGACGCCGTTTCTGGTGGGTAGCCGAGTGGGCAGACTGACATCGTGTGGTCTCTGGGTCAGAGCTGGAATCGAAGTGCAAACTGCTGGGCGAGGAGCTCGCGAGCACGAAAGAGGAGCTCGAGTTTGTTTGCAGCGTCTATCGCGCAACCATGGGGAGGTAGGCGCCGCGTTTCAGCAGTGGCACCACAGTCACTAACTCACTGATGACGCAGTGACCCACCGTCAAAAGCAGCGCAACAGTCTGTCCCCCCTAGTACTCCACGCAAGCAGCTCGAGACTGCTAAGGCCATTGATGCCCAGCTCAACAGTGGCACAGAAAACAGCTCAACGGTCTTAGCGAACGTCAGCGTCCGACCTATTGAAACCAGTCCAGCACAGCCAGCCACGGCAACGCCCTCGCTTGTATCCGCTGCTCCCAACACGCACAGTGGCGATGCCCTCAGAAACACGTAAATACTGACCAGCATCGTTCGCTATCCTAGAGAATGGAGGTACCTATATTTAACACAAGCAGATGAATGGAGCTTTGCGTAGCGACGTCGCTTCTTTCTCCAGGAAATCGATTACGATGACCGACGTACCTGTTATTCACCCCACCACCGGACCAGTGGAGCTCGCACCGTCTGCGCTGGCGGATCTTGTCGTGGAGGACGTCCATATAGATCTTCCTTCTCCTCGGGCGAGGCCGCCAGTTTCGACGTCGCCTCGGTCCTCCTTCTTCGCTGTGTCTCCAAACAAAGGCGACATCCCCCTACGCGTTCTCGTGGGCTCTTGGAACGTCGGGAACGCAATGCCACCTAAGAGCAAAGATCTCATCAACAAGTGGATTCCTGAGGGCGGTGGAGGCTTCGATGTCATCGCTATTGGGCTCCAAGAGAGCAGCTACCGCGAGAAGAGCTCCTCGGGCGCCGTGTCAGACGGAGCGTCTCCGCCGAAGAGCAGAGCGTCACGCTCCCCGTCCAAAGCGGCCAGCGTTGATGATGGCGGAGAGGAGACCGATGGGGATCCTGACGAGGATGACGGAGACGACTGTGGCGATGAGGATGACGCAGGGGACGACGCCGACGGGACCGAAGACGTCACGACTCCACCGGGAAGCGAGGTGCCAGTTAAGAGATCCCGCGCCACGCGTTCAATGCGGAAAGTCTCCAAGATCATGCGCCAGGTCAGCACAAATCTGCGTGAGTCGGTGGCCGACGCGCTCGACTACCCTTTTAACCGGCAGCTCTTCATGCACCTGGGAGACAAGTACGCGCTCGTGGGCAAGGTCGAACTGCTGGAGATGCGGTTGTTCGTGTACGTCCACACCAAGCACTCGGTCGGCGGCATTGAGAAGAACACGGTCGCCACGGGGCTGGGCAGCGTCATCGGCAACAAGGTTGGTCTACGTCGTTGTCGGGCAAGCAAAATAAGCTTACGTCTGGATGCACATAAACAGGGCGGACTCATTTTCAAGATGGTTGTGCGCAACACGTCGCTATGCTTCGTGAGCTGCCACCTCGCGGCTCACCAAGACCAAAAGTTCCTGGACAAGCGCAACGCCGACGTACGCTCTCACTGCGACTTTTCTCGTTTTCTTTTCCTGACGAGCTGGGGTTTTGTGCCTAGTGTGCGAGCATCCTCGGTGGCAGCGGCGTGGGCGTCAAGCACGTCCAGCCCGACTTCCAGTTCGACCACTGCTTCTGGTTCGGCGATCTCAATTACCGCGTGGATCTCAACTACTCCGCGTTCTCAGGCAAAACAGGCGTGGAGGTGACTCACGAGCAGCACTTCCGAGACGTCTTAGCGCTGGTCAAGGCCAAGAAATGGACGGTTCTTAATGCCAACGACCAGCTGCGCCATCAGATCCAGGACAAGAAGGCACTCGTAGGGTGGGAGCTCGTGCCAGCACTGTTCCCGCCGACGTTCAAGCGGCAGCGCAATACGCTGGATGAGTACAACCCTCAACGCGGGCCGTCCTACTGCGACCGCGTCCTGCACAAGTCACTGCCAGCGCTGCGACCCAACCTGCAGTGTCTGTCCTTCCAGTGCGTGGAGGCCATCGCTTCGAGCGACCACAAACCTGTGGTAGCGCACTTTCAAGTGCTGTCAACTCCACGCCAGACGACGTTGACTGAGGAAGAGATCGCAGCGAGCGGGGCTGCCCAGAAGAGCGCGCTGAGTCGTACAACTACTGTCGAGTTCCGCGAGCTCGAGGCAAAGGATCTCTTAGGAATGGATTTGACAGGCAAGAGTGATCCTTACGTAAGTGCTAGGGACACACGCTGGCGGACGACCACCTCACGTGTTTGTGGCCAACAGATCAAGTTCTATTCGCTGCCTGAGCATGTCCTCCAGCGAGACAGCAGCGGGAGCCATCCATCGACTGCGACCATCATGCACACGCTTTCTCCGAGGTATGCACTCCCATCCCGACAACTCGGGCTGGTTGGCTCATCAGGTCCCGTGTAGGTGGCAGGACGACCAGGTGCCCAAGCTCTCGCTCGTGTGCGACTGCGAGGCCGACGCGCGGCGCGTGCACCTGCTGCTGCTGCTCATGGACTACGACACGACGTCGATGGACGACATGCTGGGCAACGCGGTCGTGTCGCTCGACAAGGTCTGCCACTCGTCTCGGCCGCGCTTCACGCCGTTCGTGGCGCCGGTCGTTCGCCACGGCAAGCCCGCCGGCACGGTCAGCGGCAAGATCCGCGTGCTGCTGCCGCACCAGCAGGGCATGGCCAACAGCGACGGAGCCACCGACGAGGTCGTGCTGCGCATGGCCGGCTGCAACTGTAGCATCTCCTAATAGAGACTCTTGTGACCATCACTCTCCTTTGGCCACCTTCTGGAGCTCCTCAAGAGCTCCTCTCGGTTCCGTCATGACGGCGGCTGCTCACGCCGTCCTGACGCAACGACTGCTGCTCTCGCTCGTCGCGTCGTTCCAGCGCGGCGTGCCAGGCGTCGCCGGGCCGCTGCTCCGTCGCTACGTGGCCGACGGCTTCGTGCTCTGCGAGCTGCGCTTCGACTGCAGCTGGTGGAGCAGTCGAAAGCGCCCCGAGGCCCATCGCATTTCCACGACGCTGCACAAGGCGGTGCGGCCCAAGGAGAAATGGTCCGAGCACGCCATGCCCGAGGCGATCGCGCTCTACGACACGAACGATCTCCACGCGCTCCGTGTCGCTCTGGCCGCCACTGCAGTCGCGCCAAACCCGACCCGAGCGCGGCGCCGACTGCTCCACCGTGTGTGCGAAGCAGCGGCCGCATTCGGTCGAGTCGACATACTAGACTGGCTGTTCGCCGACCAAGTTTTTTTCGTGCCACCGGCGGTCTTGCTCTCGTTCTGCGTTAGACTGGCCGCGCGCCACAACCAAGTCGGCGTCTTGGAGTGGGCTGAGATCAAGTTCCCGGGTGTAGCGCTGGATTCTCTCCGCGACTACAACGTGCGCGATGTTATTCGACGTCACAACGTGGATGTACTTCGATGGATGGCTGCACACGGAGTCGGCACAGTTCCTCCGCACTCATTGCGCTTTCCCATCCAGTCGGGTGACCTACAGGTGCTTCGCGTGCTCTTGGACCAGTTCCACACAGACAAGACATTTGATACTCCTCGAGACGAAGTTTTGGTGAAGCGCGCCGTGGCCGCAGGCCAATACAACATTGCCGAATATCTTGTTTGTGGCAAAAAATATGGTGTCACGACCAAGGCGATCGAAATAGCTGTTGGTCGACGAGACCTACGCACTACCAAGCTCTTGCTGGATCATCTTACTGGGCCACTCGACTGTTGGGTCGTGCGACAATTGATTGGCAGCGATGATTTACCAGTGTTAGCACTCCTAAAGTCGGCGAAATCGTGCCTGTCTCTTGGCTGCACGGTTCTTTCATGCTGTTACCTGGGCAGGCCGTCGAATGACGCTGTTCGCCTGCTACTGCCGCTGAGTTCTGTTGAAGACACAGCCGTCGCCCTCATGCGGTTCGCCCAGCGAAAGAATTGGTCTGTCGTGGAGGTCATTCGGTGCGAGACTGAGAAGGAGCTTCCAGAAGTCGTCGTAGATTTTGTCGATCGAGCACAGAACGACTCGCTCGGTCCTATGGCGACAAACGCATTTCACTATAGAACAACCCAAGATGACGAGCTCCTGGGTGAAATCCTCCGCCTTGTTCCTTCATCGACGACGAGCGACGTGCAGGACACTGTGTTGAGTTTACTACCTGGTCCTGCCCATTCTCTCACGGCTGTTTTACGGGCCGACGCTGCTCGACCTTTGCCGTGTTGTGACGAAGAGTTTTTGCAGCTTTGCCTCTCGCTGCGTCAAGACGAACGTGACACCCATCACAAGGCCATCCAAAGCTACTTTCACACCCGCAAAAAACCAAAGTCAAGACCTAACGGAGAAATGAAATCACCAAAGTAAAGTGCTCTGTTTATCAGTTAAACCTACATGACGTTGGCCAGAACAGCGTGGTCATCGAACCATTCTTCGAGCACGTCACGCGACTTGCCAAGGATAAAGACTGCACCGATAAGGCGACCCCCACGAGGTACTGCTCCGCGATAGAAGGGCTTCAAACTTCCGCCAGCGTTGTTGTAGATGCGTTTCGCAGCACCCCACGCAAAAGTTGCGCTCTTGCGGTCCAAGCTGAGTGCCTCGCCCTGCATAACCGTCTTGACTGTGTCGAGTGGCTGGGTTGCGTACACTGTCACCAATCCGGCTAAAACGCTGCCAATTGCGGATGCTGACGCCTTTTGAGATAGCGTAGCTTCTTCTGGGGAGCCGAATATGTCGGGTTTGACGGTGTGGAGCTTGTTGGTGATTACAGGACCCAGGGCCAAATAGCTGGCGCACCACACCGCCTCTCGAAAGAACGTCACCTCCAGACCACGGAAGAGCCGCGCGGGTCCGTGTTGCTTTACGACGTCGCGCACCGTGCCGACGAAGCTCTTTCCTGTGTTCTGCTGCAGCGTCATCACAAGCTCGGCGGGCGAGCTCAGCAGCGACGAGACGGCGCCGGCCACCGCGGCCGAGGCGATCTTGACTTGATCGGATGGCGCCTCGCCACGCTCGCTTCCCCCTTGAAGCAGACTGAGCACTTTGCCGTTCGCGGCGAACTGGACCGCGCTGATGGGCGCGATGGACGCGAGCGAGACGCCGACGCCGCGGTAGAGCGCCGGGACGGACCACGGGATGGGGCGGTGCTGCTGCACGGCGTTCTTGATGGCGATCGTGGGCTGCTGCAGCATGACCTCGACCATGCCCGCGAGCGAGCCGATGGCGCCGTTCTGCACGGCGTTGAGGCGCTGCGCGCGCGTCTCGGCGGCCGCGTGCTGCGTCATTTTCGACTGGCGCCCGTGAGCAGCTACGCACGGTGCTGTTTGCGTGGTTGCCGGAGTGATGGTCCGTGGAGGCAGTTAGAGTATCGAGATTAAGAGTGAAATCCATCATTTGTCACGGGGAGGCTGAGTCAGCTTCAACGAGGTTACAGTCCTTCGTGCATGGCTCGGTAGTCCACGTGGGGACGCTCTCGCCGGCCACGCTTAAGCGGCAGAGCCTTGGGCTCGTCTTTGGCAGGGAGAGCGAAGTCTTCGTCGTCTGCGTCGGCGGCGGCTCGCTCGCTGGCGTCCGAGTCGCTCTCGACGTGCTCGTCGTCCCCTACGTCGCTATCCTCCTTACCGGCGAACATCAAGTCGTTCAGAGCCCGATAGTCCACGCGGTTCCGTTTCCGTTTGCCACGAATGATGAGTGACTGATCTGCCTCATCTGGATCACCCGTTGACGCGACATGGCTTTCTTTGCGGTCAATCGCCAGTGCCTTAGCAGCTAGTACAGCTGCCTCGTCGACGCATTCCATGGTGTCGTCAGAGTACACAACACGCCACTGAGACTGGCTGTTCTCTGCGGTATGCTCCACGACGACTCCAAATACTGCCGCTCCGTCTTGATCCAGTTTTGCAACGCGGTCACCTAGGTAGCCACTTTCAACCGTGGGATTGCTTGGTCCAGCCTTCGACCGCATCGATCGTCTGCGATGGACGAGAAGTCAGTGAACAAGCCACACGTGAATTAGCTGGCGAATCAAATCATACCGAGTTGAATCGATGACGGCGTCGACGTGGAGGTGTTTCAGCTCATCGTCGCTGACTTCGGACTCGAGTACACCTTCGTCGGCTGAAGTGTTCCCACTGTCATCATCAGAGTCAGACGACTCGACATCGCTTTCATCTTTCTCCAGGCGCCTTGCATCGACCGTGAAGTCCTCGTCGTCCTCGTCGTCGACTTCGTCCAACGCATCACCTTCTGTCTCTTCAGCAGTGCCCTCGGCAGTTGATGCGTCATAATCCTGTCCAGCTGACAGAATTTGCTCCTCCTCAGCTAGATCAGGGAAGACGTCGCCGATCTTCTCGAATGTCGTACCGCAGGCATAGTTGATTGCTTTCAAAGCGTTGAAGATCGCGAGACACGAAGGACAGAACCAGGGCTCGTCGCCTTGTGGGATTTCTTCGGTCCGAACGACTGGGCTTTGGCATTGCTGGTGAAAGGCTCGATAGCACCCTTCATTGTCACAAAGCAAAATGTCGTTGTCATCCGTTGTCTCCGTCAAAGAACATCTCGAGCAGTAAATTCGCTCCGGATGGTCCTCCTCCCCGTCCACAACCCCATGCGGTGTTTGCTGTCTTTCGATTTCTATGAGGTACGGAATCGGCGGGTCCTTTACTCGTAGCGTTTCCATTTCATTCAGCGTGTTCACGACGCTGCGCTTGGCTTGGACAATCTTGCGTCGTGCCCTTGCGAGCTCGGTATTGGGCTTGAGCTTCTCGCGGCTCGCTCGACGCCAGCCTTCAGCCTCGTAAGCGTCAACAAACGTCTGCAAGTAGCGCAGTTGCTTGACTGATGATCGCACGCGCGCCTCAAGTCGACGACATTGCCCATCTGGAGATAGGTCGCCATCGGCAATGGGAAGGCCTCCCTGTCGACGGCGATACTTCCTCGTTGTTGCCTCGGCGCCTGCCGGTGTGAACGTCGAGCGAGGCTTGCGTTCACGGGGTGGGCGCGTCGCTGTGGCTCTTTGTGAGCAATCTCGTCAGTCCACTAATGTCTCTCTCCCGAGATCCTTCATATTACAACTCACTCGTGGAGATGGGACTTGGTCTCACTTGGCGTGTGCTGTTTCTGGGCACGGGAACTCGCTTGGCGTTTGGTTTCACTCCGCCGCGTCGCTGTCGTTGCGGACATCGACGGCGTGGCAGTGCTGACTGGCGCGTTGAGACGCGCGGAGGATCGGCGCGAAGGCATCGGAAGGCGATGCGGAATGATGGTCGTCTACAGAACGCAACCGGTGAGGAGCTACAGACACGAACATGCGAGATGGCGACCTGGGAGGCGAAGCCTCATGGCCGTTCGCCACGCCGGCCATTGCAGTCCCTTCGTGGCGAAGGTCCGAGACTTGGGCCCACAACCCACGAGGTCGAGTGGATGGTTAACTTACGTGGGTCGGCGGGCCAAAGGCTGGGAGGCAAGCAGGCGACGAGCGAAATGGAAATGGTGGTGTCGGCAACAGGGGGAAACTCCACGTCACTTCATCTGAACCCCTCGCTATAGTGACTACTAATCTAAGTAGTGTAGCCATGTTCTTTTGCAGATGGTCAATACATGGGGAAGCGAGCGTCGACTAGTGCTGCGTAGAGCGTGTAGCCGCCGTCGACGTTGCGCACGTCGGTGAGCCCACATGCCAGCAGCCATGAAGTCACAGCCACTGAGTCCACGCCACGACGACAGATGACCAGCATCGGGACGTCCGAGATCGCGACTGGAGACCCGGCCTTGGACACCTCGCGTTCCACCAACTGAACAAGCTCTCCTTTTGCCTGTGCGGTCTGAAGGGCTTTGAACGGTATGTTTACGGCCTCTGGAAAGTGGACCATCTCGAATTGATGAGTAGCGCGGGTGTCGAGCAGTACGTACTGCGAGATGTCAAGGGTTTTTCGAAGGGATGCGAAAGTGCCGACGTCGACTCGATTCACGGGCCCCAGAACAACACTTTGGGCATCTTCAGAGCCACAGCTCGATATCACTGGCTCTGTCAAAGCAGCCTTGCTAGGTCCACAGCTGCAGCAGTCGTCACGACGCCTCTTAGGGATCTTGACTCGCCTGAACTGGCCGTCGTAAGCGTCGAAGAGCAACTGACTCCCGGATGTCTGTTGGCCCATTTCGGTCAATAATCTCACAGTCTCCAGAGCTTGTAGACAGCCGATGATACCAGGAACAATGCCTAGCACCCCATTCTCCTCGCAACTCTGTGGTTGTCGCGGTGCGCTGGGATAGAGACATCGATAGCAAGCAGTGTCATCCGCGTAGGTGAACACAGAGATCTGACCCTCAAGGCCAAGAGCGCTACCAGAGACTAGAGGTTTGTTGCCCACAGCGCACGCTTCGTTCACAAGATATCGAGTCGGCGGGTTGTCCGACGCGTCGACCACAACGTCGTACTCACAAACCAAGTCCACGGCATTCTTCGGAGTGAACCGTGTGGCGTGGGTCTCGATTTTCACGTCGCCATTGATCGATCGCACACGACGCGCAAGGGAGTCGACCTTGAGCTCACCAATTGCAGACTCTGTGTGTCCAATCTGGCGGTGCAAGTTGGAGCGCTCAACGCGATCGTTATCGACGAGGCCCAAGCAGCCCACACCCATCGCTCCCAGATAGAGAGCCGCTGGGCAGCCGAGACCACCAGCGCCGACTATCAGAACCCGAGCCTGGCGCAGCTTCAGTTGCCGCGACACGCGAAAGTCGGACACGAGCATTTGGCGACTGTAGCGCTGCATCTCGGATCGCGTCAGCGGCGAGAGAGTCGTGGAGTCAAACGCCTCAGTGGGTCGATCGCCGACTGGCGGCTCTCGGCGAGGGTCTTCTCTCGTCGCGAGCGCCGCGCGTAGCTTCTCGTTCTCCGCCTCCAGCGCGGCGACTCGCTGGGTCAGCGCGCTGCAGCGCTCGCACTCGGCGCTTCCTGGCAACATCGTCATGGTGAGCTCCCCACGTCAGTGATATCGGGGATGGGAGACCAAGCATCGGGTTTGGCAGTGTGACTGACAGTTATTCGAAGATATTCGATGCGTTATCGTCGGTCGATGGCGTTTGGCGTTCGCGTCCTGCGCGTGCACCGCCGAGGCCTCGCCTCCAAGGCACCGCCGTCGATGCTCCAAGTGCTTGAGCGCGTTGCTGCAGGCGAGATCGCACCCCGCGAGGCGGCTGCGCTCTGTCAGCAGCTGGAATATGATGCCATTGGCAACTTCGCGAAGATCGACACGAAGCGGCTCGCGCGCACGGGGTTCCCGGAGGTCATTTACGGAGAAGGAAAGACGCCAGAGCAGATCGCACGGATCTTTGTTGCAATGACGGAGAAGGGCGAAGAGAACGTCATGGCGACACGGATGTCGCCTCAAGCCGCAAACGATGTCCGGAGTCTTCTGCCAGAGGTAGATGAGCTCAATTGCGTTACTGCGCACGCCTTGATCTAACACGTCTGAAGGGCTTCAAAGCTAGATTCCAATACTATGAGACCCCGCGCATTCTTGCATCCAAGAATGTGGAAGACCAATTGCTCACACGTATCCCGGGCACTGCGTGTGTACTTGCAGCGGGCACGTCGGACCTTCCTGTCGCCGAGGAAGCAGTCGTCACGCTGCGTGCGTCCCGTTGTTGTGCGTGGGTTAATCATCCCTGCTGACGAATGCTTGCAGAGCTCGCAGGATATAAGGTTACGCGTCTTTATGACGTCGGTGTCGCGGGCATCCACCGCTTGCTCAAGAACCAACACGTGCTGCATTCTTGTGACGTCGCGATCTGCGTCGCTGGCATGGACGGCGCGCTTCCCGGTGTCGTGGTGCGTTTTGCTGATTAGACACTTCTTTTCCTTCGGGTCTAATACGTGCATGGACCCAGGGTGGACTCACGGACGTGCCCGTGATTGCGGTGCCTACGAGCGTGGGCTACGGCGCAGCCTTCGGTGGGCTCGCCCCACTCCTGACGATGCTCAACGCCTGCTCGCCGGGCGTGGGCGTCGTCAACATCGACAACGGCTTCGGTGCAGCAGTGCTCGCTGGTGAGTGGAATCGTCGGTGTGCTCTGAGCGCCTCGACGCCGTCTGACGCTTGGTGCCCCAAGCTCGCATCCTGCTCAAGGTCAAGTCGGACAAGTGAAGCCATCTTTAGAGGGGCAGTGGTCGAGTGGGTTAAATCAGTATATATGTTGGCACAACGTATACCAGCGTCCAGTTCCATCCGTCAACAAACGACACGCGAATGGCATGGGCAAGCGCAAGCCGCAACTGCCGCGCCGACGCCTTGGCGTCCACTTCGCCGACGTCGCCGTGCAGCGAAACGTCCACGCCCATGCTCTCCGAGGATCCCTGCTCGCGTCCACGGCGGCTCTTCCCACAGTGTCCATGAATGGCGCGTGGGGCTCAGCGGCGTCGGAGGCGGCGGGGGCGTCGCCTCCGCAGCCGGCCTCTGACGACTCGTCGCCTTCCCCCACGGCGTCTCCCGCGCATCCTACGCCCGGTGTAGCTGCGCAAAAAGAGCGCGTGATGCCGTCGCTGCCGATGCGTCCATTCGGGAAATCAATCGTGTCGACGGTGGCTCTGCAAGACACTCACGACGCCGTGGATGAGCAAGGAAAGTCGCTGGATGATACGGTGACGATCAAGATGTCCGAACTGGAGGCATGGAAGCAGCATACAATCATGCAAATCGAAGATCACTTCACCAGTGCGTCAATACGATCGAAGATCTTGACATGGTGCCTTTGATTGTAACTGATGTGGCGGGGTTTGTAGACGAGCAGCTCAAGAGAATCGCAGAGTTCGGCCGCGTTCACGCCAATCTGGTTAAAGAGGCCAAGGAATATGTGTCGAACGTTGAAACGCAACTGAAAGAGCAGTTTGAGCGTGACCGGGAGTCTCTCAAGAGTCAGGCCGAGGCGTATGTTGCGCAGTTCCAGCAAGAAAGCGAGGATCTGAGGCGCCAGGTGAAAGCCCTTGAGGAAGAGTTGGAAGAGCTTCGGAGCCGCAAGAACAAAACGGAAGAAAAGGAACTTTCTTCAGCATCTACTCTCGATGCGGAGGCTGATGAGCTCCAGCCCAGTGCGAAACGTGGTCGTCGGAGTGATTCTGCGGATATTCTTACGTGCACCGAATCGCCTCCGCCGTCTCCATCGGTCTCATCGTCTCCAACTGATGACGAGGCCCTCGCAGTTGACGATGTGGCGGAGACGATGAGTCGAGCGATGGGCATCCAGACCCCCCTGAGATTGAAATCGCAAACCACACGCGGAACAGCGAGTGAAGGCGAGGGCGCCCCCAAGGTTCCTTCGCTCCCGCTGTAAGCGAAGTATTTATCAGTACCACTGGGGGCGTGTGTTTAATTTGACAAGGTCATGTATATTGGAAATGAAATTCAGAAGAACAGAAAAAAGCGAATCGTTTCATAAAGCTCAACTACTTGGCGCATTCCTTGCCATCACCCAGCGTGACAGGAATGTGCCAGCAGTGACCCTTCTTAGAGCCACCCTTTTTGATTTCTTCCTTGACCTTGCTGAACACCCATGTGTCGTCAAACGTCACGAACTGAGTCTTGAGCCAGTCCTTGGAGAAATGAAGCTCGAGGAAGCCATAGGCGTTTGTTCCTTCCACCCATGCGTGCTTGACGAACTTCTCAGCGACCTGAGGGGGGAGACCAGAGGTCTCGGATTGGATACCACCGCCAGCGCCGTTCTCGTAGAAGTGCGAGCCCCAGACACCAATGTCATGGTTGAAACCGTGCGTGTGGCCGTTGAACCAGACGTGGACATTGTGCTCCTTCATGATCGCGTACCAGGCCTTCATCTTATCTTCACTCATGTGGAAGTGAGGCGAGTAGTGCGAGTTCACGATCTTCCACGTCGCCGTGGATTTCTTCAGATCCTCCTGGATCTTGGTGATCGATGCGTCGTACCAGGTCTTGATACGGTCGTAGCAGGCGTTGTACATCTCCTTGCTGCCACCAGCGCACAGCTCGTCACCGGGCTGGCGATCGTTACAGGTCTTTCCCAGTGCCGTGGCCTCAGCCTCGGGAAGTTTCTTCTTCTTGACATAGCCGTAGCACTGGCAGCACACCTGCATCGCGCCGTGCGAGTCCGCCAAGTTGGTGTCGATGTTGAAAATGTCGACAGAGACGCCGTTCTTCTCGACTGACTCCACGTAGTAGTGGTCACGCAGCTGCCAGCGGTCCGAGTTGGGCGACTTGTAGTTCTGCTGCAGCGTGAACTTCTTGTCCAGGTACTCGAGCATCTGCTCGGTGCTCTTGCACTCGAAGAAATTGTAGTCTTTGTCGCCGCAGATGTACTCGGAGCCTCCAAGATCGTGGTTGCCGACGACGTTGATCCACGGGATGCCTGCGAGCGACGGCTGGTTGTACACGTTCTCGAACGTCGTCTCCATGCGGTAGCCAATGTCGTCCGGGCCGGCGCCGTTCCAGTAGATGTTGTCGCCGTGGCCGATGACGCGCACGGGCTTGATGGCGGCCGCCGACTGCGAGAGGATCTCGGCCACGTTGATCTGCGCCCAGTAGTCTTTCTTCATGTCGAGCGAGTCGGGCGCGGTCTTGCGGTACTTGTTGCAGCAGGAGCCGGGCTTGTCGGTGGTGGCGCCCCAGTCGCCGATGGCGAGCATGGTGAAGGCGGCCACGGCCTTGTCCGGGTCGCTCGACGGCTCCTTGATCTTGCTCGAGACGGTGCCCGAGCCGGAGCTCGCGCTGCCGCCGCCGAGGATCGCGTCGTCCGAGATGTTGGCGTTGGGCGAGACGGTGCCGACGACCGAGCTGTTGGCGGCGGCGTTGGAGGACCCGCCGCCGCCGCCGCCCGAGCTCGTGCTGGCCTTGCTCGAGCCGCCGCTGGTGACGGCGACGATGACGCCGACGGCCACGCCGATGACGACGAGCACGCCGATGATGATGAAGGCCTTGCGAGCCATGGCCGGCCGGTGGGTCTTTGGGCGAGGAAGAAAAAGTGTGGCGAACCAGAAAGATTGGGACGCCAACACGCACGTTGGCGCCGTCGTCGTCCGCTCGCGGCGGCTGGTGGTGAACAAACGCCAACGCCGAGAAGCTGAACGGCAACCAGCTGGAGCACCGCCACCGGCCGTTTTCTACGCCAGACTAAGTGAGATTGAGATCTCGGATTGGATAAAAACGGGTTTGGGTGGTCCGCCGGCTGGCTCTTTCCATGAAGTCAGAGAATCCGCCCGACGGAGAGAACTTCCGCGGCAGAGATCCCTCGGGCTCCGCTGAAGTCGCGAGCGACGACCTCTGGCGCATCGGAGCGCTCTATGCTGCGCGTGTCGCTGGGTGGACGCGTCGGCATGACGAAGGACGGAGGCGGCCATTAGTCAGCCGTGTCCTCCCGACACTCGTCCTCAGGCGTCAACAAAGGCGTCACCGCCAGGTGGCGGTTGGTCGATGGGTGCACGCGTGCAATGCTGGTCGCCGCACGCTCTCTACGCCAGCCTACCGGTGTGGCACCGGTTTGTTCGTCTCCTGCTAAAACCGCGCGGAGGACAGGGAGGAAAGACCGGTTAGGGGTGGGGCTTGTCATGCGGGCGAAACCGTGGGGGGCTTTTTTGCCTCGTATATTTCGTGCCGAGGGGGAGGGTTCGGTGTAAATTTTCTCTGTTTGCGTCCGAGTGCAGCTCCCCCTCTGCCGTAGCTTCCGGAGCTGG
This sequence comes from Pythium myriotylum, assembly GCA_023091665.1. NCBI lineage: Eukaryota > Oomycota > Peronosporomycetes > Pythiales > Pythiaceae > Pythium > Pythium myriotylum. The sequence continues at coordinate 1,753,496 of JALJCQ010000014.1, forward strand.
AAGAGAGCGATTCGACCGAGCGACGCCGCCGCGATCCACTGCCGGAAGCATCCTCCGCGGCCGCGCTAGCCACCAGCCCACGGCCGCTCTGCACTCGCGCGCAGCGGACTGCTCTCCCATCCCTTCCCCCTCGGCCCCACCACCGCCACCGGAGCCGTCTCCTGCATATTCCATACTCTACACGCACCATGGCCGACCAGGCGGACCTCGCGACCGCCGCGGGCGACCTCGCGCCTGCCGCGGCCGGACAGTGGACCGAGCACAGCGCGCCCAACGGACGCAAGTACTACTACAACAGCGTCACCGGCCAGTCCACGTGGGAACGGTACGATCCTCGCCCTCCTTGTTTAGTCGCAAGCGACCCCCTCAGTCTCCCTCCTCTCTCTCTCTCTCTCTGATACCAGACCGGCGGACTTTAGCCCCGACGTCGCTGCCGTAGCCGCGGCCCGATCGGCCGGCGCGGTCCAGGGCGGCGCGGCGTCTGCCGGGTTCCAGAACGCGCAGCAAGGCCAGCAGGGCCAGCAAGGTACGCCTCGATTCGACACAGTCGGAGAAAGGGAGTGAAGCAAGCTCACGTGGTGTCGACACAGCAGCCTACGGTGCTTACGCGCAGGGCTACGGCCAGCCGCTCTCGTACAGCGCGGCTCCGTACGCTGGTGCTGGCTACATGTATCCTTACCCTCAACACTACGGTGAGGACGAATATTTCACGCGTGCATGGTTGAGACTGAACCGTGTTCGTCCTCATGCCATGTAGGTTACGCGCCGCAGGTCGCTGGCCCTGGCCCCCCGATTCAGACGACTGAGTCTGGTCAAGGTAAGCACTCAATCCCAACGGCGGTCACCTGTATGAGCTTTACACTAAAGGCAACGGTCGGATGATGCGTGTCTTGGTTGTGGCACCCACTTCTTGTACGCTTGCATTTCTGTGTGGATTTGTATGATGCGTAGGACCGCCGGGATGCAACCTCTTTGTGTTTCACATCCCGAACGACATGACTAACCAGGATCTCTTCAACTACTTTGCGCCTTACGGTAACGTTATCAGCGCCCGCATCATGGTGGAGAAAGAGACAGGAAGAAGTCGCGGTTTCGGTAAGTATTTATGCAGCGACTTGTCCTCGTCTGGATGCATCGCTCACCCCACATCTCCCTACAGGTTTCGTGAGCTACGACAACGCTCCATCGGCTGACCAGGCGATCAAAGCGATGAACGGCTTTCAGGTCGGCCGCAAGCGCCTCAAGGTCCAACATAAAAAGGAGAAGACCCCTGCCTTCGGCGACAACCATGGCTTGGGGGGCCACCATGACGCTCCAGCGGCTGAGGCCGCTGCTCCAGGCTCTCCGACAGCCAACAATGAGCTTTAAGATATTGGCTGCAAGACACGCTCGGGTGTTTAAGCGTGGGCAACCTTTTTTGGTTGGACGTTGTCGACACTTGGTGCTGGCGACCTGTGGTTTGTGCCTTCCACCCACAGAGAGGAAGCGGCAAGAGAAGCGAGTTGAAGAGGTCAGTGTGGTTCGAGTTGGTGTCAAAAGAGAAAGAGCAAGACGAAGAATAACCCATAAACAAGGAGATGTGACACTCGAGTCGAGTTTGGCTCACATCCTCGTGCTCTGTTCTTAGTGACGTGGTGGACTGTGAGTCTTCTGGCTCATCGCCTCCTGATGCCCATCACAAGATCGCTTGAAGCAGTGACTTCAACTTGAGGAGGTGACGCGAAGGTAACCAAGTGAGGAGACCGCCCTTCCAGCGACATCGGGTTGTTGATCTGATTCAACTTTTCACGTCAACTGCGACTCGCAGTTGATCCTCTCGGCGAGAAAAGATCACTTTTGGGGAGGCGACAAAAGCTCGATAAAACAAGATGAAGAGCTCTTTGTTCAGCAGCTGATGGCCGCTCATCGTCTCAGCAGGCAGTGCATGATTCAAACAGTGCCTGAGATCCAAACACAGTCCTTACTGAACATCGCTTCGCCAAAGTCAAAGGCACAGCTGGGTCACTGGCAAGTATCGCAGAACTGTATCCTTACCCGAAGTACTTTGACCCATGCCAGTAACGAATGTGCAATGTTGCTTCTCTTCCATCAGGTCATGGCTTGATGTGGTGGCGGCGTCGCATTCGTACAGTCCGACGATGAATGGTCACCCCAACTTGATCCAAGCGCATCGCCACGATCTGATTGACTGCAAAGGTGATGCACCCATTGAACCCACTCCATCAGTCCACCCGTGCAGTTGACGTCCAGCCACATTGAAGTGGAGCTCATCCAACCCGATGAGGACTGCATCACCAGACCACCCCGAGTGCCTTATCCCCATCCATTCACCTCCCACCTGCCCAAGAGAAGAGACGTTGGCAACTTGTCTGTGGAGGAAACGGTTCGGTCTTCCACGGATTGCTGGGCACGCGGCAAGCGACGAGCCGTTCGGACGGATAGCCTCACGACCATCTTAAGCTACATGTGATCACAATTGCGCGGTGGCAATTGGTTTTGCCGCCTCTTTGCCCATCGCTGTTAGTCACACCAGGGGACGCAGAAATAGACCTTGGATCCCAGCTGGAGTCAACAAGATGGTTGCTCTACAGATCTTCTCGTGCTGAGGCGAGAGCCCGTGAGAAATTGCGGAGCTTTGAATGAGTGCGCATCACGATGATAGCACTTTGTCGCAGTCCGTGGTCGCAAACTGTCTGGGCAAAAGTGTTTTCTTATCATGTTTCAGTTCAGGAAGAGAATGTCGGGTGGCTTGCTGGGATTGCAGACACGCCACTGGATACATTTTTAACAGATCTCGAGACGAGTCTGCGGTTCGTCCTCCTGGCAATCGTCCTGACTTACCTGAACTGAGCTGGTTCATCTCGTTCAAGAAAATACCCACCAAATCAAAGTTTTGCAATGTCCTTTCTCTATCAGCCAAAGTGATGACCACAGTGGGACCACCGAAAACAGCCCGCCACCTGTGGCGAGAGTTGGCTTTGCATCACCACCTGTTGAATGAGCAGATTGTTACAGACTTGTACGTAGCGCTTTCAGAGATCCCTTCACTAACTGCATTCGTCTTTTTATCAATCGCAGTTTGTCTCACTCATTCTTGGAGACGGAGGCGGCTAGCACGCGATTCCCACATCTGACGAAAATTCATGATCACGCTAATTGGTGGAAACCACTTGTAACACATTTTCTTTCCGACGTTGTTGCTTTGCGTCGACGCAAGCAACAGCAGTGGTGTACGTGTCCGTCGACGCAATAAACACGGTACCTGTCGACGTCAACTCTTCAAAGCTCGCTTGATCTTTGGACTGGCGAGAGATCGCCATGGATACGGACCTCTAATAGAGCAGAGCATCCAGGCTCGGCGGGACATCGGATCATCCCGGTTTTCGTGTGGGTTTGTAAAGTCCGTGGATAAGTTGCCCTCGATCCGATTCGAAAACTTCGAGCAACCGTTCGAAAATCGGCGCTCCGCCTCGCTCTGTACCCATTCACTTCGGAAAGGCATTCCAGTGCACCTTCTCGTCCAAGCAGCCAGCTCTCCAGCCCTTCCATCCTCGACTCTCTAGCAAGAATTCGCAAAACTCGGAGGTTTTCCCAGCCCGGCGCTGTTCACTCGGGGACTGATTAGTGATTAGGGCAGGCTTTCATGTCCGACTCTCGGAGTTTTACGTGTACAGAAGAGCCACTTCTGCCTCGTCTGGCGTCTCTTTCGTCGTCAAACCTTTTATCAAAGTCACTCTCCCTATCACTTTCCAGAGGCATTAGTAGCCAATCAGAACGCTTAGTCCGGGCAAATCCAGCTCGCCCCGTACCTACAGTAGTACCAAGATCGAGCCCTAGCCCGTCCTCATCCTAGACCTCCTGGGTGTGCACTCTTCTCATCGATCTCGTCGAGAGCTCAGTCCGCAATTTGCTCGCTTCCTGCTCCTCCCCGATGGCCGCCCTCTTCCAAATGCTCTTCGTCTCGCGCTCGGCCGCCGCCGAGCCCACGGCCGTGGCCACCGCCAAGAGCAGCTCGCCGATGCTCCAGAGCCCTCGCTCCTACCACCTCCCAGCCTACCCGGACGCCCGCGAGTGGGACGAGCGCCAGCGCCGCGCCTCGGCCGGCGCCTCCGCGACCGAGACGCGCATCGCGCGCTGGGACAACAAGCGCGAGAAGTGCGCCAACTGCAAGCACATCTACCTCAAGACGCTCAGCCGCCACGCCGGCTACTGCTCCGTCGACTGCAAGTCCAACGCAGCCTACCTCGACAAGGTCAACCGCACCATCAAGGCCGTGCGTTCCGCCGCCGAGCACAAGCGCCAGCAAGAAGAAGAAGAAGACGCCGTGCCGGAGCCGCAGTCCAAGGACCCGGAGGCTCCGAGCGAGAACGTGGAAGCCACGACTCGTGCACAAACGTTTTCCGAGTTTGGGCTCGAAGGACGACTACCCGCGGAGCAGAACGTCGAATGGGCGTTCAGCGCTATGTATTAAAACGCAAATGCGATCAAGACCATAGACAACTGATAGAGAAACCCCGTAAACTAGATGCGTGCTATAGTAAGAAAAAAATCCACACAATATTTTATAGCATTCTCGCGTTAGACGACTCCGTGAACGATTTGAGTCACTGGAACTTCTGAGCGTACAGGAATGCCAGCAGCAACAGAAGGACTGGGAGGACGACGAACAGCATGTTGTTGCTTGATCCTCCAGCGTTAACAGCAGCCTTTGACCCGACCTTCGCAGCTGTTGACGGCGAGACAGTGACACCTGGCGCAGTGGTCTGCGCAGATGGCTTGGCATCCCTCGGGTTTGATTCCAGCCACTCTAGCGAAGCAACTGCCTCATCGATATCGAGTCCTGGCAACTCGTCCCCAGCACTGAGGATTTCAAGTGCGTCTTGTACAAGCGCCGTTTCGTCGTCTTCCTCCAGCGAAAGAACGGAGAGTCGAAGCGAGGCGTTCGCCGGCGTGGCTCCGCTGCGCCACTTCATCAGAGCGCGAGCAGGGAAGCGCAGCAAACCTCCATCGCGAAGAACGAATGCTACAGAGGAAGGAGCAGCATGAGAATGCGTTAGATCCCATTGCCACATCCAAAACAGATGCTTCGCGTTTCAATCGAGAACATGGACCCTTCAGACCGCTGGGACAGTCTCACTTACCCTCTCCAGCTGCAGCGTCGTCCACAAAGCGATCAAGCAGAAGGTTTACACGCGCCAGAAGTGAGCGCACAAAATCCCGCTTAAGGTAGAAAGAGGCCAGCTCCACGGCACGAGGTTCCTGAACAGAATGCACGGTCAGTCCACACAGCCACCTCAGCAGATGATAGTGGGTGGGTAGCACTCACGGTGGCTGGCACCAGCGCCACACATTTCAAGACGCCTTGAAATCGGTCTGCCTTGCGCTGGAGAGAACAAGCACACACATGTCATCCACGAGCCTTGTCGATACCGCGCCTACTACTCAAGTCTCACCTGTCCGGGAGAGGCCGCCTCCTTTGACTCGCCTGCCGGAGCGAGCAGCTCAATCTGGCTCTCCGTGGATAAGATCCCGCGTGACTGCCATACTCGCTCCACGAGCGACTGCAGCTGCTGCTTCAACTCCTCAAGGCGGCTCTCGGCGATCTCCTCCAGCGAGTCGTCCTTGATAATATCGGAAAAGCTGATCTGCTCGTCCACAGCGACGTCTGCCTTGAACAATTTCATCACCAGTCGCTCATCGTCCGACGGGCTCTTGAGCTCCGACGCCACCGTGGCAGAGCGAGGCGCATCGCGCACATTCGCAATGACTCGCACGGTCTTGGCGCTCGTCTTGGAGCAGATGTGGACAATGCAGTGGTGTTCTGGCTCTGCTTTGCCCGGGTTGGCGAATCCACGCGGCAGCGCGAGTTCCGAGGCAACGGCACGGAGATAGAGCGCGGCCTGGTCGGTCGCAGACTTGGCGTCGGCGATCGCGACGACGTAGAGCCCGAGAATCTCGACGCCTCCAGGCAGCAGGCGGTCGATCTGCTTGGCGATCTCGACGACCCACTCGACCGAGAGGTCGTCAAAGCTCTGCACGACCTCGACGTCGTGGTCCAGATCCGGCGCCTCGGAGGGCACCTCGATGGCCGCGAGCACGAGGTCGTCGGCGCCGAGCAGCCCGCTCTGGCCCACGAGGAAGCCGAGCTCGAAGCGGTGGCGGCCCTCGCGGTGCCAGTGCGCGTGGACGGCGGGCGCCACGAGCACGCGGCGCGGAGCGGCGGCGGTCTTGTTGCTCATGGCGGCGAAGTGGCGAGTGGCGAGTGGCGCGGAGGAGCAGCGGCGACGCGGATGACGCCGACGGCACGCGCCCGATGATGACAAGGATCGGAGCCTATGTGACCTGCTCGCAGTCGTGGAAGTTGCGGTTAAGCTTATTATGTCGGGGACGGTAGCGACGAGGCTCTCGTGAGTGAACCCATCTAGCTGCCGTCGGGTGTCAAAATAGCTCCTCATGAGCGCCTGGGCCGTGGACGCCGGGCGGCGGCGCGCGTTCTTCGGCGACGGCAGCGACGACGAGCGAGCGTCGCGCCGCTCACGACGCAGCAGCCGCGCGGAGCTGGTCGTGGACGAGAGCGACGACGCAGCGCACGACGACAAGCCCACCAAGGCCGCTCGAGATGACACGGCGACAGGAAAACTCGATGAGCTCTTGACGCCAGAGCTAACGGCGCAGTCGGCGAGAGACAAGGCGACGGGGCTTGCGAGCCAATACGCACATTATCTCGTGCAAGACTTCCTGCAGAGAAAGTACCCTCCCCATGTGGTGACCACCTTCCTCAAGGAGAACCCACCACCCGCGTCCGCCGCCGAGAAGCGCGAGGAAATGCAGACTCTCCACAGCCAAGTGATTGGCCCTATTGACCCTACATCGAATCCGTCGGTGCCCCTCCTTGAGCAAGTCTTGGGGGCCTGGGATGAGAGAACGCACCACCGGACTCTTCGCACCCGCCGCAGAGACTCAAAAACTAGCGACCAGGACACTGCAATGCCCACGCATAAAACTAAGTCAAGGAGCTCTTCGGTCGGCTCAAGAAAGAAGCCACAGCTCAGTGTGACAGTCACAGAAGACTCAAGTGTGGCCTTCCGCGAGGAGACGCCGCGAGAAGGAGGAGAGTACAACCGGCTCAACCATCCAGGTCACACTCCAAAAGCCCAAGATGTTCTACTGGCTGCCGTCCTCGGCGAGCCTGGATCGACACCGAAGGCTAGCCTCACCGAGCTGAAAGCTCTAGGCTTCGATGACATGGACGACAATCCTCCTGTCGAACCGCTAATCCCAACGCCGAAAAAGGCCGAGATCGTCGACGACAGCGACGATGACGAGCTGTCAAGGTACGCCAGGCGCAAGCGCGCGGCGCAACGTCACGACAAGCACGTTTTTGTCGGAGAACAGGGGCGCACGCCGACGAAAGAATACGTCTTTTTCAGAGAGACGCCTCCACGTTTCGTCACCGAGACGATTGAGGCAGCTGGGCAAGTTCTTCGCTCTATCGGGGGTAACCCAGAAGTCAAGCGCCTACAGGTCAACAAGACTGAGAGGTTCGTTGAGTTACAAAGTAGTGATGTCGCCAAGTACTTAGTCGGCCAGCGCGTGGAGAAACTCGGTGCTCAACGTAATGTCTCGGGTCAAGTATCGAAGCTATACGGGTCGCGACAGTGTGGCACAGCTGGACCAGGTACGGTGGTAATCGACACATGGAATGGCAGTGACACGGCACCGGCCACGGACGAGGAAGAAGAGTGAAACCGCACTAGACAATTGTTGATCACGAATATCATCATAAGCTACGATAGACGGAGATGAATCAAACTGCTTATCTACCAAAACTAGGATGTCCTTTAGCCTCAGTTCTTGAAGAGAAAGATCTTGTGCATAGGAGGGGACTTCCTTTCTTCTTTCGGATGGCGGAGCGACCGATTGGCGTTACCGGTTGTCTCGCCTGAGCCTTGGCGCTCACGGAACGAGCTCGCGCTCGTCAATGATGACGGGTTTTGTAAACTAGAGAGAGCGGATTCGGTGAATGGACTCTCCTCCGGAGGAAGAGACCGCTGCAAACTAACTCCCTTTTGCTCCTCAGTTGTGCTGTGGTGGTGACGCACGAGACTTGCTGTCCAGCGACAGCCATAATACTTGGAGTGCCATTGGAAAAAGTACGACTCCCACAAGCGAATCATCTGGGTACTTGTCCACGGCCAGATTGGTGCGTCGAATAGTTTGTAGTCAGGGTTGCTGAACGCTTCAGGGGTCATCAACACAGGCGTCCAGACGGAGACAGTGCAGCTCTTGACGTCATTGGTGTCGCGGTCGAGACGAGAGTCATATAAGAATGTGCCGTATAGTCCAGATGTTAACGCATTCGCAATGTGCAACAGGAACCGCTCGTCGAACTCAAATGCCGTCGGGAACTGACGTAGGATCTGCCATACAGCGTCCAAGAACTGAAAGAAAACGGGGGAAGACTTGTTTCGCTGCGGATCCTTTCCGCGATCTCCACCAAGACGCTCCGAGAACTTGTGGCCAAATGCGCACCAGTCCTTTTCAACGACAACCGCAAATCCGCGAATAGTCCTGTAAAAGGGATCAATCATGATTTGGGCAAGCGACGTCAACTGGGCCGTCCGATCCCATCCATCGCTGCAGTGAACCAGAGCAGATGAACCCTCCAGCTCCAGCACTCGGGCAATCTTAACTGCTCCTTCCAGCACTTGCCTGACATGACTCAGCCAACGTGTTGCCTCAAGACTCGCCAGCCAGGCCTTATCTTGGTCGTCAACTCCGCCTGGTAGCACCAGCTTAAGTAGCTGCTGGTACGAAGACTGCATCCGGTACATGTTGGCGATGTTGAGGTGGTAAACGACGGCACCAGGGTAGTCCTGCGGGGTTTCTACACCTCCCTTACCCATAAGCCTGTTACCAGTAGAAGCTTTGAGCTTTCGTGCGTCGAAAATGTAAATTGGTCTTGATGACGGAGCGGAAGATGACTGAGTCCGAATAATCTCAGGAAAGCGTCGATAAATCCCAAGCAGAAGCTGGTCCGACAAACTAGAGCTTCCAGAAAGAAGATTGCCGAGCAGTGGCTGACCGCAACGCACGAGGACACACCGATTTCGTTGGTGATAGTATGTGATGACAGGCAAGCGGTTCTTAGCACGAAATTCGGCAACTTTCATAAGCGTTGACGAGGTCATTGAGGCGGGCACCAAAAGCTTGGCAGGGTATGACTTGCACACATTGCCTCGAGTATTCTGGTAAAGTTTCAGAAACGGTTGGGCCACAGGATCCGCAACAATTTGTCGTCGGAACTCGCGCTCGTCTGAGTAAAGCTTCCATCCGTCTACATCGTCGGAAATGTTGCGGATGGTACTCACAGAATAGAAGAATGCAAAGACATCGCTGCGTTCAGTCGAACCTGAAGGTTGAGGGTGCACTGCCGGACTTCCAACACTCGATGCACTGCTTGGTAACAGTGCGTGAGATAGCGCACTTTCATCTGTAGCCAACGATCGAGGTGAGCTACTCGCACTAGGGCCAGCAACTTGAAGAACAGCGGGCATTGACTCTCGCATGAAGTCCGACAAAGGCACATTGTGGTCACCGATTTCGAAGTTCTCGAGGGACATTCCGGATGGCAAAGCTGGCTCAGCTGATTTTACAGTTCGATAGCGTTGCGATGCTTCTGCCATCCGGTTGATCATAGCTTGCAACGACTGACTGCGTTCATCTGCAACATGTGGAGAACCCTCCAACTCCAGGTGCATCAGTCGCGCATCTTTGCACGAAATGACAACAACTGGTGGTGCCGTGGATTGGTATGCTCTTGTGGACCGAGGTCTTCGACCTCCAGAATAAATGACTTGAGCAGATATGATAGCGAATAGAGGGATGTATGCGACGGCGATAGTGGGATGCATCGACTGGCATTGTTCTGGTAGGTGAACGAAAATGACACGGAAGTTCGTGACCGTTATAAACCCTCGCATACGGCTCCATACTGATGTTGTCTCACCAGCTGACGCAGATCCATCGCCTGATGCTCCGATCAACATAATCACCGGGAGATCAGTCCGGGTCACCTTCTCTTCTCCGGGCAAAAGGGGAAATGTTGATCCGATCGGTTTATCATTTACCTCGAGTCCAGACGACATTAGTTGAGGGAATATTTCTTGGCTCTCATTGTTGTCATCCAATCTTCCATTCGCTCTCGGAGTTTGGAGTTCCGATTCGCCGTTCTGGTTGTTCGAACCTTGAGCGATAGGAATCACGACTCTTGATTTAAGCTCCTCTACAACATCTGCAAATTCATCTCGATCTTTCTCGCTTCCAAACTCCCACTCGAGCTGTTGATAACCACTTCCTCCTTGCTTCATGACTAACACTCGAGCACTGGCACCATCTCCGGCGATGCCGGCTCCGTTTCCACCACTGCCAAAAGGCGTCACGGAGTGAATAGCATCACAACGGAACGCCCAATATCGGTGCATAAAAACAGATTTGACGCGAACGATCGCAAGAGCACGATCGACTTCGAGAGTGTATCGATCCAGAACGATGTTCTTCTTTCCAAAACGTACGAGCGATCGCTTTAGACTCTGCCCGTCTTTCGATCCAACGTCGTAAACAGGAAATCGCAGCACCGTGGCAGGAAGATTGGCCAAATCCTCAGCTGCATGAACATCGCCCGTGTCTTCGTCCCCGGTACCAGCATCACTGTTTCCCACGAAAGACCTTCGTCCATCTACAATATCACTGTCGTCAAAGCACTTCTTGCTGGAGCTGAAGCTTGCGCGGAGATCAATGTTCGATACACTACCGGCTCCGCTTCTCACACTTTCGTTCGCGTCGGAAGCTGCAGGAGAGACAGGAGGTTGGCCTGAGAGTGTTGCCAGGTTTGCGAAATCAATGCTCGCTGAGCGAGAATACTTTGTCTTCCTCTTCAACTTGACCTTGGGCATTGGCTTCGATAAAGACCGCGATCGCCCAACAGATACATGAATGACCGCTTCTGGAATCGAAGCGTGTGCATGTCGTGGTTCAGCAATTGGTGTAGAGCTGGGAATTGATTCATCTTCTTCGTTTGCCTCTTCACCGTCAGAAGATTCAAGACTCCGCCGACGGGAACCATGTCGCGACGTATCGATCGAAATTGAGGGTGGGTGACTCAAAGCGCCAATCGTTGAAGCTCGTTCGCGGTGAGAGTGTCCAGACACCACAGAGAGCTCATTCAGGGATGGGGAGTGTCCACCAGTGTCCACATCGTCGTGTTCTAACAGTTCAGCTTCCGGTTTGCCGTCTTCACCATCCTCACCGTTAACGTCCATCTCAGTCGTCGACCTGCGGCGTGGGAGACGGTCATTCACGTGCATGGCGCGCAAATTACCACTGAACCAGGGCTTGGGTTTGCGATCGGGTACTGCGATGCTGTGGCGCTGGGACCGATACTCCATGCGTCTCTGGTGGTGTAAAGATTTGGGGGACAACACCGGCGGGTCCGATCCCCGACTCTTCTTTCGGACCCGAAGTGCTAACAGTTCGTGGTCACGGCGGTGCTTTTCATCCCGTTCTTTCGTTCCGAGACGGACGAGGTCGACAGCGTCAAAATAGCGATCGAGTGCGCGTTGAAACCACTCCGTACACGGGTCGCACACACGGACGACGCGGTCGGCATGGCCGAACTTGTTCGGCAGGATCTGCTGCCGCGAGATGCATTTGGGACAGAAGAGGTGGCCGCAGCTGGCACCTGGGAGGAGTCACAACCAAAAGCCGTCAGAGTGTGGATGGCCTCACCGGGGAAAGAGCAGTTGGAGCGTACAGTTGCGACCGCGCTGGAAAGCAGAGAAGTATCGGCTGCACTTGGCGCACGATGTCGCAGACGTGATGGCACGCGCGCCGACGAGCGGCACGCCCGGGCGCGTGGCCCGCTCGAGCTCTTCGGACGAGTGGCGCTTGGAGGCGTCGTCTGCGCGGTGCTCCTGCGCGTCCATCTGTTCGCTGGCCTTGAGCACCATCTTGAGCTGCAGCTGCTCGACGGCGGCCTTGGCCAGCTCCAGCGCCTTGGCCACGGCGGCCAGGTCTTCCTCGACGGTCGCCTCGTCGGCCGGTGCGTCGGCCGCGTTCTCCTCGTCCACGTCCTCGCCGTCGTCGTCGCCGTCGTCGTCTCCGCGCGCGTGCGGCCGCGCACCGACGCTCGCTCGCTGCGCGCCCACGAGCCACGCGGCCAGCGCCGCCGGGTCGGCGCGCGCGTCGTCGGGCGCCGCTGCCGTCGCCATCGACAGTCGTTAGTCAGCGGACACCGCCCTAGGTTCTCCCACCCTGCGAAAACCGATTGCGCGCCCCTGAGGAGATGCGCATGACGCGATCCATATATCAGTACCTCAGAATGGTTATCCCAGTACTCGGCGTCGTTTCGTGGGCATGGCTTCATGGACGACGACCAAGAGCACGGCGACCAGGAGACGCGCCGCGTGGCGTTTCTGCGGCGCCACCGCGCGGCGCTGGAGCAGCAGCGGCGTCTGGAGGCGGTGAGTGGCGCTGTGCTCGAGGCGTGGAGCTCGTGACGCGTGACGCTTCGTGGGGCAGGAGCGACGGACGGACGAGCGAGAGATCGACCGCGCGAACATCGCCAAGAGGCAGAGCGACGTGAAGAGCGCCGCGACCCGCGCGAAGCCCACGGCCACCGCTAAAGCGGGATCTGGATCGATCTCACTGCCGTCTCTCGCTTCCGCCGAGCCGCTTGTCGGCTCGTACACCAAGTTCGACGATCTCAGTGTCGAGGCCCTCCGAACTCTAGCTGAAAAGCACGCCCTTGGGGAGACGGCGCCATTGAACTCGCGTGGCAAATACCATGCACGCTTCATAAAAGATGCGTATCCTATCGCAGGGACGCAGTTCAGGCTGGAGAGGGAGCGTGACATGATCCTCGCAGCCAAGAAACGGCTCCTCCTCACAAAGACGCAAGATCCACAAGCGTCACCTGTCACGAAAACCGGAGTTATGATCGGTCACCCCCAGTACTCTAAGCTTGACTATCTTGTAGACAAGTTTACGATGACACTACAGAGAGAATATCACAGTGTGGACGACGCTGATGAGCGCCGAAGGGTGCGGATGCTTGAAGTTGTGCACCCGTTGGGACTCGAGCAGTTTTGGCGACTAATGCACAAGCGCCAGCTCCAGTAAGTTCACTCGATCTTAGCTCAGCTCGTCCGCTGATGCTACAAATGGCTTCTGTCAGCGAAACGTTAGTATGGCTCCGAACGCATCGCTTTCAAGATGTCAATATCTCCGTCGTCTTGAAAGATGGCGCTTCTGACTCGAGCTCGATAATCGTCGAGCCAAACAAAGTTGTTGGATTGACTCCGCTGATGGCGGCTTGTCGTCTGCACCATGTTGATCTCGTTGGTGCAATATTACTCCAAGGGGCGGATCCTCATCTAACAACAGCAAACGGGGACACGGCGATGCATTGCCTCTTTCATGACTGGCAGAAACCCCAGCTGACATCGCTTCATCGTACTGTGGATTCTTTGCTGAGAGCAGACCATACTTTTCGTATTCTGGCGATGCTCATCAAGGAAAACGCAAATGTGAATTTCCAGGTCAGTGCGCACGCTCAGCTGCTGTTGATATCGACGGTGGCTCATCAAATGCCTCGAGTAGAACGCTTTCGGGGAAACCCCTTTGCAGCATTGTGCACGCCTTGGACTGGTTGATTGTGTCCAATTGTTGCTGTCACATGGTGCAGACCCATTAGCGAGAGATCGCAAAGGAGCCAATGCACTGGATCTTGCAAGGACCAACGAGTTCCATCACATAACGAGGATGTTGGAAACCGATGCGATCGTCGAGCGAACCAAGACCAAAGAGCGTGAACGAAAGAGCTTCTCAGAAAAGCTCATGAAAAAACGAGGCTTGCTTTCCTCGGAGTGGTCGGAAGAGCGTAGGCGATATATTTGCGTTATCTTTTCATTATCACCAGGGACTAATGGTCAACGTTTAACAGCTGCAGCTCTTCTCGCAAGACTGGCTGTTGAAGACCGGCGCGCAGGTCACCTCCGCAACCAGTTCGTTGACAGACAGGGCGAAGTTATTGTGTACACTGAGGACTAAGGATCGTTGCTGAAAGATATATACAAGGCATTCTAGGCATTCGATTTCTACAAATTTACTGTTGCTTTGCAGCAGCTTCGCGCACAGCCTGGGCCCTGAGAGCCTCAGCACTTCTCTCTTGGAAGCGCTCAAGGCTGTTGTTCAGGACCTCAAACGCTGCCTCAATCTGGTTCTCGTTACCAGTGTCAATCGCCTTGTTCACTAACGCGGCCTCTGGTGGGCAAATGATCTGCCCCATGCAAAGTTGGAGGGCAGTCGCTGCCATTGTACATTCAACTTCGCTTGAGCAAGTCTTCATCGCTCGGAATGCGTTCTTGCACGAGTCTTTGACCTGAGCAAAAGTTGCCTCCACCTCTGCAGGCGTTAGCGGCTTCTCCTTCTCAGGTTCCGGGACCTTCTCGACCAAAGCCGCGCGCTGAGACAAATCCGGCTCCCGCAAGTCCTTGACAAGTCCCAGCAATGGGAACTTGATACGATCAACGAGGCTCTCGAAAGAATCGATGGCAGGACGCGCATACATCGAAATTGACTTGACTTTGTTGACCGAATGCAGCTCCGGCACTTCGTCTTCGCTGGCTTTGCGGTCGTCGAAGTAGTAATCGATGACATAGCGCACCTGGGTATCGTCACTGCGGACAATGGTCCAGTCGTGGCGATCAAATGGTTTCCCGTAACCGAGCATACTCTTGGCCCATGCAAGAGGTGTAAGCTCGTCTGGGCGGCCACAGAATTTCAGTAGCTTCGGCTCCGAGTCGGGATGGCACACCTTCTCGTACTGCTCAACTTGAGCCCAAGCGCGCTCGTTCATGTTGTTGTGGATAGCCACGATCGTCGGAACATCCCCTTCGTGAACATCGTCTCCCTTGCCCTTTCTCTTCAGCGCATTGAAGAACATTTGCTCAGAAGGATACAACCACGTGCCCTCCGTTCCGCCCTTTGGGATTGTGGACTGCACACGCTCCTGCGGCAGCGGGTAGCGCTGCTCCTCGTTCGGGTCTTGGTTCGGGTTGTACGGCATCATGTTGGTCGGATCGATTCGCTGGCCGTACACGTTGTAGACCTCCTTCTCCTTGGATCCCTTGTCGTGTTTGACGGGGCAGCCACCGCCCAGCACCTGCGCTGCGGCAACGGGCGCCTTGTCGTGCTTGACGGGGCAGCCTTCTTGCGCGTCGGCCTTGGCCGCCGCCGGCGCCTTGTCGTGCTGGACTGGGCATCCGCTCTCCGCCACGGGAGGCGCCTTATCATGTTTGACAGGGCATCCTCCTTCGGCCGCTGCCGGCTTCGACGCCGCCTCCATGCTTGCTTGGTTGCCCATGCTGCGCCACACGTTCTGAGCTTCGTTCAACTTGATGGACGATCCGTCGGGAAGGCCGAAGAGCTCCTGGCCGACGGTTCCGAATATGTGACGAGACATTGAACCGGTTAACTTGGACAGGTGAACCGCCTTGGGCCAGCCACGTTTTTAGACCGAAATTTAACTCAATCCAACGACACGGTATACAAATTGTCATATGCGGAATTTTGAAAGTGCGTGTGTATTGCGGGGGAGATGGGGATCTCGATTGATTGGGTGTGGGGCGAGAGCTCCTGGCGAGCCAAACAACCGGCCGAGACCCATTGTCCTTGTTTCTGAGGTAGGTCATGCAGGTGTCGGCGGCGGCGGCCCGCGGCGGCGTCTCTGGGATCGGATCCGAGGAGGCGTCGGCCGCGTGCGCGCGCCGGAGAGCTCAGTCAGACCGAGAGGCTCACGAGAGTGCTTTGTTTGTCCCGGAATTCAGCTCCGTTAGTCAACAATGAAGCTCAACATTGCGAACCCGGCCACCGGTGCCCAGAAGGTGCTCGACATCGATGACGAGCTCAAGCTCCGTGCTTTCTACGACAAGCGCATGTCGCAGGAGGTTGAGGGCGATGTCCTCGGCGACGAGTTCAAGGGCTTCGTCTTCCGCGTCTCGGGCGGTAACGACAAGCAGGGTTTCCCGATGAAGCAGGGCGTGCTCACGAACGGCCGTGTGCGCCTCCTCCTCTCGAAGGGCAAGTCGTGCTACCGCCCGCGCCGCAAGGGTGAGCGCAAGCGCAAGTCGGTCCGCGGCTGCATCGTCGGCCCGGATCTCTCGGTGCTCAACCTTGTCGTCGTCAAGACGGGCGAGAACGACGTGCCCGGCCTCACGGATGTTCAGATCCCGCGCCGCCTCGGCCCGAAGCGTGCCTCGAACATCCGCAAGCTCTTCAACTTGTCCAAGGAGGACGACGTCCGCAAGTACGTCATCCGCCGCAAGTTCGAGTCGAAGACCGGCAAGAAGAACGACAAGGCGCCGAAGATCCAGCGTCTCGTCACGCCGCGCGTGCTCCACCACAAGAAGGAGATCCTCGCCGCCAAGGCCGCTCAGCGCGAGAAGGTCAAGCGCGAGGCCGCTGAATACAGCCGTCTCCACGCTCAGGTTCGTCCCGTGGTGTCTTTTTCCTTGGCCCTGTGCTGTTTGGTTCTGACGTGTGGCATTCTGTGTGGGGTTTGATCCTGCTCCTTATACGCCTTATGGCACTGCAGCGCGTTAAGGAGCAGAAGGAACGTCGTGCCAGTGAAGTCGCTAAGCGCCGCAGCAGCCGCAAGTCGTCGGTGAAGGCCTAAGCGTCCGCTCATCTGCGTCACAACGACACTCTGATGCTCTCGCAGCTCTCGCTGACCCGAGAGCTGCTGGCTGATCAGTGTGGGGGGCTCCGAGGGCGGCTGGCAGTGTTCTCCACGAGACGCCGCAGCTGCTCTCGCTCCCATGAATAATGTAGAGTTCACGAACGGGACAATACACGAACCACTCTACCAAACTTTGGTCTTCTTCCCCCCTTCATCTCCACTGGCACGCAGAGAAAAGCCTTCTTCAGTCAGTCCCTTTTGCCCGGCGCGCTCCAGCCAATCACCAGACGTCAGCCGTTGTCGGCTCGTCGGTTATGTCGGGCTTCTAATGGAGGCAGTCATAGTCCAGGTCCGTCCCTCCACCTGACGCCCGACGCGGAAGAGGCCGGCCCGACTCCTCCATCGCCGCGCCATGACCCGCTTCGAGCCGCCGCCCGGCCCGGCGCCCGCCGACGCCTCGCTCGCCGGCCCCTTCGACGCCAAGCCCTGCAGCCCGCTCGCCGCGGCCATGTCGCAGCAGCTCCACGAGTTCAACGGCGGCGAGCCGAGCGCGCTGACGCTCGACCAGCTGCAGGCGGCGCTGCCGCACCCGCACCTCGCGCCCCCCGCCGCAGTGTCGACGCTCACGACCACGGCCGCCGCCTACGCCGCCATGCTCGAGGACTTGGACTTCCAGCGAAGCGGCGCCGAAGTGCCCGCCATGTACACGCAGCGCCTCTGGATGCAGCCGCGAGAGGTCAACATCGTCTTCGGCCGCGACGTGATCCAGGTGCCGCTCAAGGTCGAGAACTCGAACAACGAGTACGTGAACCTCGTTCTCTCGCACCGCGAGTTCGATGTCATGGCCGTGCACATCCCCAAGTACGACGAGATGCACCCGACCGAGCTCATCGAGGAGATCACGCGCAACCTCAAGGAGCAGATCGAGAAGCAGAAGAACAAGCGCAACGCATTCGGACTCAACAACCAGCTCGGCGAGTTTCCCGACTCGAACGCCACGTTCCAGGCCCGCATTCTCGAGCTCGAGTACGAGCTCTCGCGGCTCAACACGAAGCTCGCGGCCGCGCGCGCGATCCAGACCACGCTCACCGACGAGAACACGCAGCTGCGGTCCAACCTAAAGAACATGGAGCAGCGCTGCATGGAGAACGAATCGCTCAGGCTTCAGAACGACGTGCTGCGCGACCAGTCGGTCGCAGCGTTTGCTCAAAACAGCAAGCTCAAGGACCAGCTCAAGGCGACTCTGAACGAGTTGCACAACCTCTCGAGTCAAGTGCGATCGCTGCGCACGCAAGTGCATTTCGAGAAGAGCGAGATTGCGAGCCAGGTGGACCACTCGATGAACGCCCTAATCACCCACGTTCGAGACAGAGAGCACGTCCTGCAAGAGAGTTACCTCGAGGAGAAGAAGGAGCGACAGCTTATTGCTGAAAAATACTATGAGATCTCCGGTCGCATCCGCGTCTTCTGCCGCCTTCGTCCCGTCACGCGAAGTCTCAACAAATCAGCGAGCACGGCACTTCTTCGACCTAAACCCAACTCCCTCCTCGTCGACCGCAGCGGCAAAGAGTTCAGCTTTGACCAAGTCTTTGGCCCCGAAAACTCGCAGGCAGACGTGTACGCGCAGATGGAACCCGTGGTCGTGTCATTTGCTGATGGATACAACGCCTGCATCATGGCGTACGGCCAAACGGGATCCGGTAAGACCTTCACGATGGTAGGCGGCGCCGGCGAATCTCAGGGTATGATTCCTCGTGCGCTCCAGCAAGTCTTCACTATCGTCAACGCGCGCCAGCTGACATACAAGGACACACTCAGCGTTAGCATGGTCGAGATCTATAATGACCAAGTGCTGGATCTGCTCACGGAAGGCGAGTCAGGGGTCAAGATCAAGAACGAAAATGACATCACACTGCGGTCTGTGACCTTGTGGGAGCATGTGAACGCTGTGCTGGCTGAGGGAAATGCCAACCGTAACATCGCCTCCACGAGCATGAACTTGGAGAGTAGTCGTAGTCACGCACTCGTCTTCCTCCATCTTGAAAGCCAGCATCGAGAAACGCTGGAGATCCGCAAGAGCACGCTCTGCCTCGTGGATCTTGCTGGCTCGGAACGCATCTCGCGTAGCCAAGTCGAAGGCGACCGATTGAAAGAGACACAGCACATTAACAAGTCCCTGAGTGCTCTTGGTGATGTGATGCACGCGCTGCAGCACAAGGCGAAACACGTTCCCTATCGAAACTCGAAGCTCACCTATATGCTGCGCGAGATGCTCTCTGGGCAGGCGAAGACTCTCATGATGCTGCAGCTGAGCCCGGAAGAGGATGATGTGGAAGAGACAATATGCTCACTTCAATTTGGTGCCCGTGTGAGCCAGATCCAGATGGGGGCCGTCAAGACAAGCGTCGAGTCCGGTGAGATCTTCCGGCTGAAGGAAGAGAATCGTACTTTGGAGAAACGCCTCGCCCAGCTCGAGGACCAGGCTTCAGTGTGGAGACAGGAAAGTCGAAGCAAGCAGGCAGAGCTCAAGGAAGCGCAGGATCGGAACCAGCGCCTGCAAGATGAGCTCGGTCAGCAGCAGGACGACCTGACCTCACTACAGGAAAAGTTCGAGGCCGTTGCTTTGGCGTCCACAACGCCTGACTCCCCACCTGTGTTGCCTGATGCTGCTCCATTGAGTCCTACGCTTTCCTCCAACTCGGTACGATCAAATCGGAGTGTGGATTCGACAAACTCGGCTCCTGCTGCGATCAGCGCGGTCCCGAGAAATAGCGCGTCCCCATCTCGTCCAACTCGCCCTATTGGATTGGCACCGAGCGCGACACTGAGGGCGGCCGCTGCTCGCCCAACGCAACGAATAGCATCTAAGGAGGCCACCCCCTCTGCGACGTCGGGTCAAGTTGACCGCGTCACTCGACGAAACTCGCTGACTACGCTCAATTCGTCGGCAACCGCGTCTGTGATTTCAGCACGAGAACGACTTGCGAACGCCGCCAAGGATCCACTCGCAGCCGCTAACCGACGCGCAACGCTTGGCGCCATCGGCCCGAGCCGTAGTCAGCCGAACCTCGATACGCCAGCAACCTCGACGAGTAGAGCGGCTCGTCCGCGACCGGGTGAGTCGCCCCCACCGGTGCCAGCTCGACCAGCGCCAGTTCGTCGAGTTAACTCACTGGCGATGCCGAAGACGACTGCCTCGGTGGCTTCCCCTTCTCGCCCAACGACATCAACGGCGGCGTCGAGCGTGCGCACCCCGTCAGGACCAGAGAAGCGTCGTCCTCTCGCGAGTTCTCGATCAACGCCATCGACACTTGTAGGCACCACGCCCACTACTCGCGCACGAGTGGGTGCAACGTCGACCACGGCAGCATCAGCGGCTCGTCGAACCGCCCCCACATCCTCTGCGTAGAGTGCTTCGGCGTCAAACACCTTCGATAGAGAGCTAGAGCCTGTGCGAAAGGCCAGCTCCATTTTGTGCTTCATGACCCCTCTTGCCCATATAATCTGATAATCTATTTGCCTTACTGACTACTCATCGCCGGGGAGCCGGCAGGAGCGTTGAGATGGCCGACGAACAACTGCTCAGATCGCTGCGTGTGGGTGATACTTCTAGTTGCTTTCCTGTCGCGGGACGAAGTCGCTTCTGTCGGAGTCGCAGCTGGAAACTGCGTTCATATTCCCTTCACAATTCTAATGCATCAGTCCAGGACTCTCGCACCCCCTGACAGGACGCTGATACTTACTCGAGAGCGAGCCGCACGCGGTCTTCTGTTCCGGGCAGTAAATGGTTCACAGCGGGAGAGCGTGACGTGAACGTGGCCTTCATCGACACTCTCGGGCTACCAACAATAGCTGCCTGCAGTGGTCGGCGTCGTGGCTGTTGTGGCGTTAAAGGAGTCTTCATGAGCCCACCCAACTCGCTATCTTCGCTCCGACTGGTCTCTATCCTCACGCCATTTCGTGGACTGACAAGCGCGTCGAGCTGCCGTCGCTGCTGTTCCTCGTCACGACTCGAGCGGATGCGGTCACGGATCGATTGTGAAACCTCAACGTTGCGAGAAGCACGAAGCTTGGCTGCTTCAAGCTCAGACACAATCTTGCTCACGGGCAGAGTTGCTGGGAAGAAGCAGCACCTCGTGGATGGTGCTGTCGGCATCTCAAACCGAGACGCTTCGTTGCTGAGGCTGAGATTGTCCTTCGCGGCGCTGCTCGCCGCTGATAAATTCTGAATTTTCTTGGCCGCAGTGTTGGAAGCCTCGCTTGCTGCTGACGCGGCGGCGGCTGCCGCGGCTGCCTGCTCACGCTGAAGCTTTGTCGATGTATGGAGCTTCACAGTGGAGTTAAACTGGGCCCCACGAAAGACGAACCCAAGCTCGTTCTCGACGGAAGGCCAGTGTTCCGGCGCGAGCCCGACTTTGACGACGGCACAGACAAAGAAGTAAACACTTTCGAAGAACCGTTCATCTTCTTTGTGGCGCTCAAAATTGCTACAGTGGAGCACCAGTCGCGCGTACGTCTCGGCCAACAACGTTGCGCAGTCGCCTTGAGACTGGACGGCGACCCGGAGGCGTTGCTGCCACACCTCGCGCTCCGCTTGTTGGTTCTTCTGAAGCTCCAACTCCGACAGCTCATGGTGAAACTGGTTGTGCATCTGCGATGCGTGGATTTTGGCCAACTCTTCAGCACTGGCACGCTCCGTGCCCTCCTTTTCGAGCGATTTTACCTTGACATAGGCGAGTGTATAGCCAACAGCCGCACGTGTGAACTGGTAGAGTACGTCAGTCTCGTGGAAATTGACGAACTTTAGTGGCATGCGCAGACGCCCTGCTCGTGAGTTCTGCTCCATCTCATTGTACACGTCGTTCATACGTTTGCGAATATCTGTCGTGCAAGTGCGCGCATGGGACGTCATCGATAACCTACATTGGCGAGTACAGCATCAACGCATCGGAAATGGCTGCTCATGACTCACCGTGGAGAATGGGATGATGGTTGCTCGCCATTGCTTCTATCCCTCATGCCGAGTTGACCATGAAAACACGAATGCTTGCGGCCCATTTGATGTCAAGAGAGGTTAGGAGACACGGCTATGAATATCCGAGTCTGACAAAATCAACAGCGACTTGCATTTTTTCAAGTCACAACATGTACTCATCGCTTTGATCTGCTCAGATTTTCCACTCGTTCCCTTCAGTGAGCTCGTCTTCTGGAGTGATGAATGGTGCGTGAATCGACTTGATCATCACTTCGCCACAGAAAATACACTCCGAGGCGATAATCTCGTCCAACTTCTGCTGCACCATCTCGCGCTCCTGCGCGAGACTCTGCTTGGCCGCATCCGCAGCGCTTGTTGCCTTGTCGTCATTGGGATTCATTTGTTCCTTTTCACTTGAGCTCAAGTTCAAGAATGGTAGTGCCGCAGTGAACGAACTCTGGAAAAATTTCGTACTTGTCGGGATCTCCGTCGACAGCTCGTTCAGCTTTTGCACGAGCTGTTTCACAGTTTGTCGCTGAAAGCTGTTGAGGTGTTTCATCATTTCTTGCCGCAAAGCCGTAGCATGGAAGGCGTGTGAGCATGGGAAAACGTAGAACTCCTTACCCAAAATGTTCTGTCCTGTGAGTTCGCAACGTTGATTACCAGACACGATTGCGCATCGCTTGCGCAATTTCTGCATATCTGCACGGATCAGCTCGGCCGACTGGGTGTAATCTTGCATCTCTTCCTTGAGCTGTTCGATGCGGTCATTGTACACTTCAAGAGATTCACAAATCTCTTTCTTGAAGTCATTAATCTGCACGAAATCAGGAAAGAAGGGCAGGATATCTTCAATCTTGAGGAGTCCACTCTCCTTCAGGATACCCATGGCTTCTTTAATCTCCCCTCCAGCATCGATTGTGTGCTTGGCAATTAAAGTCCACAGCTTCTTGCGAGTTTCGTCATCTTCTGGCATATTCGCCATTTCTTTGGCGATCTTAACATCCACTTGCAAAGCCTTCTCCACAGCGTCCTGGTAAAGGCCCATTGCCGAATAGATGTAAATACATGCGCGATTCTTTTCGTTTTGTGTGCACAAACGTAGGGCAAAGGCAATGTCGAACAAGTGTTTTCCACCGTACTTCTTTCGCATGAACTTGATTAGCAATCGCTCGTCCGGATGCTTGGCCATCAAGAACAAAATATAATTGTGGATAGTTTGATCGCGGTTGCCCTGTTTGATTGCAAACTTGAGGAATCGGATCGCCAGTTCGAGCACTGTTCGACTCTTCTGGCTGTTCTTCGTTTGATGGACGTGGCGCACAATTGATGGAATGAGACGAGTTGGGTTGAGCGTCTCAGCCTCTTTCCAAGCTTCATACACCTCCTTTGGCTTGTGAATGATGAGCTCAGGCGAATATTTGTAGTACAGTTCCTCCACCTTTGCGGTCGGTTTGTCACGCAAAAGTTCAATCGCGGCGCCATAGTCTCCTCTGTGAACATGATATGTCACGACTTTTTCGTAGTCCTCAATAAGCTCGGCGTAGAATTTGAGCTCGTCGGTTCGACCATGACTCGCGATGAGGTTGAAGGTCGTCGCAGGATCCAAATGGTTTTTCTGGTCTTGGAGAAACTCCTTGAATTTCACTAATAAGTTTGCATGTGCGTCAACATCCTGAGCACTTCCCTTGAGCACGTTGAACTTATCGAGGAATAGCTCAACGATCCAGGAGCACAGTACTGTCTTCTGTGTCTTCTCATCGGCGTTCAATCCCTTGAGCTTTTGCAACAGAAACAGTCGAAGTGAATCCCGAGTCTCCTTCTCGAGGAACTTTAGGGCAACCTCCTCGAAAGATCGGTTTGTCTTGGCGTAGATTACAGCCGCACGGTCGTACTCTTCCTTCTCGAACAGCTTGTCGGCTTGCGCCGTGAGCACATGCTGCCGCTCCCAGGCATTACGGCAAACAGAAAGCGCGTGCTCGAAGTCACGATCCTCGCCTGAGGAGCTTGTCATGGCCTTTTGCAGGAAAAGTTTCCAGACATTGCGGTCTTCGTCGGCGATAACCACTTCCAGAATGCGGCGGTCCGAATGCACCCACACCGAGTTAAATGTTGGGTCGTGAGCGATTCCATGCACTTTACCAACGCGCGAGTCAAACTGCTCTTCCAGCACGATCACGTTGTTCAGCTTCGAGATAACCTGCAAGTACCGAGGAAAGAGCAAAATAACGTGGTACTGGGTGACAGCCAGCGATATGGGAGGGCTCCATGCGCGCGCATTGGCATCCGACTTCCCTGGGTATGAGATGAGGTCACAGCCTTTGGCGACATTGTCCACGGATGATGACTTGCCGAAAGACAGGTCGCCGTAAAATACTCCTTCGCCGGTAAGGATACCGAAGCTCGTCGCACGCTCGCGTTCCTGTTTGGCGTAGAACTGGAGGTCGGCGTTGGGTACCTCGCCGGGCAATTCCTGGAATCGGAGTTTGTCGGCGTTGGTGTACTGAGCAAAGAGTGTTTCGAATCCTTTCCCACCGATGAACTGAAACATTCGGGTGGGCCGTTTGCCGGCGCCAGAGGTCGTGAGCATGACGTAGTACTTGACTTCGCCCGACGGCAAGACCCAATGGTCAAACTCGATGCCGGCGATCGGTCCTTGGTTCGAAATCTGGTACACTTTCTTGAACGAGCGCTCCTTACCGTCGAACTCGGCCTCATAGACTGCACCCGAGTCGGTACCAATGAGGATCGGCTCGGAGCTCGCTGGCGACCCTTCTTGGCGGTCCCAGGCGACACAAGAGAACTTCATGTTTTGTGCCTTCATGATCTTCTTCGGACGGTTCGCGCTCGTGTGCAGATAGAAGTTGGACCCGTTCTCCATCGAGATGAGCAGGTGCGCGCCGCTCGGGTCGAGGAAGACGTTCGACATGGCCACGCGCGGCTCGATCATGATCTCCTCGATCTGGCCGACCGAGTCGGTCGCGTCCACCGTGCAGCGCAGCAGCATGCCTTCCATGGATCCGAGCGCCATGATGCCGTTGCCGACGCTCATGCACGAGAGCGTGAAGCCTTTGCGGCGCGAGACCTTGAGCCCGTGCTCGCGCAGCTCGAACATGGGCCGCTCGTCCGCCTTCATTTTGGCGCGGTGGTCGCCCGCGCTCTCGAACTCGAAGTCATCTCCGCCTCCTCCTCCGCCGCCGCCGCCGCTGTCCGGCGCGTACGGCGACTCGTAGACGTCGTCGGCATTGCCCCCGCTGCCGCTGCCGTGCGCGGCCTCCTCCTTGCGCCAGTCGGCGAAGAGATCCGCCGACATTCGTTCCGCTCAACTGGGGTGTCCGGCGAGGAAGGAATCCTCCCTCCCGGACTGGAACGAGGGACCACGTCCCTCGCGAGGGACAGCGTAACCCGTGTAACCTCGTCCAGGTCTTCCATCTCCCCGGCAGTTGACAGGATGGACACCAACAGCGAGAACGTGTATCGCGGCGCGCAGTCGCTGCTCAAGCGCTTCCGCGATCAGCTCGGCGACGACGCGCTGCCGCAGGAGGTCTTCCAGGTCCAGGACCTGATCGAGTGCATCGAGAAGAACGCGGACCGCGTGGCGCACATGATGAAGGACACGCGGCGCAAGCGCTCGGGCGCCTCCTGGGACGACATCAAGGCGCTGCTCGTCGAGCAAGATCGCTACTTCCGCGAGGTGCGTCGTGCGCGCCGGGGCGCCGAGCGCAGCAGTCACTAACGACCAGGAGGCAGGTCTCCGATCTCTTCGTGCAGATGAGCAAGAAGAAGCTCGTGGTCTCGCGCCGCGCCGCGCCGTGACGCCATGGAGGAGAGGCTAGCTCGCTCGGCAGCTGCGGCGAGCCGGAGCCACTATTTATCATGTCATTGCCTCGCTTGTTTGCGTTACTCGTCCACTTCCGTCGTCGAATATATGAACACCTTCTGGCCTGTTTACGTGACCTGCATGTGCTCGACTTCGTCTGCGAGCGTACGCCGCCGCTGGACCGGACCTGCGAGCGTACTCGACGCGAGCGTACGCCCATTCCATTGGCGATCTGTTTCCGTTCTGCGTACGCTCGCACATGAGTAAAAACCCACCACCATGCGTAAATAGCCCGGGGTTTTTACCCGTCCCCTTCAACTGCGGCATGTTGCCGCCTCGACAATGGCGATGAGCTGCTCGGGGGCCACATCGCAATCCGCCGCCTCCGCGCCACTCGCTCCACGACCGCGTACTCCTCCACCATGGGCAAGCAGCACCTCGCTCGCGGCGTCGGCCGCATGGCCGACCTCGTCATGACCCGCGGCCAAGGGTCTTGGATCTGGACGGCCGACAACCGCAAGCTGCTCGACTTCACCAGCGGCATTGCCGTCACCAACCTCGGCCACTGCCACCCGCGCGTCGTCGAGGCTGCGCAAAAGCAGGTCGCGACGCTCGTGCACGCCCAGGTGAACATCGGCTACCACTCGCCGATGCTCGAGCTCACGGACCGCCTCTTGCCGATCATGCCCAAGGGCCTCGATTCGCTCTTCTTTGCCACGTCAGGCTCGGAGGCGGTCGAGAACTCCGTCAAGCTGGCGCGCCATGCGACTGGAAAGCAGAACGTCATCGTGTTCCAGGGCGGCTACCACGGCCGTACGTTCGGCGCCATGGCGCTGACCACGAGTAAGACAGTCTATAGCGCTGGCTTTGGACCGCTCATGGGGGGCGTCAAGGTGGCACCGTTCCCGTACAGCCTCCATGGCCCAATCTACGACGACGAAAAGATGAGCCAGTGGTGTCTCGACCAAGTCAACCTCGCGCTGAAGCAGCAGTCTGCACCGTCGGACACGGCAGCGATTCTTCTTGAGCCAGTGCTCGGCGAGGGCGGCTACGTCGTCCCCCCCAAGAGCTTCATGAAGGGATTGCGCAAGATTTGTGATGACAACAACATCTTGCTGATCGCAGACGAAGTTCAGAGTGGCTTTGGTCGCACAGGCGAATACTTTGCGATCAACGGCCATTTTGACGTCGTGCCAGACATCCTGGTCATGGCCAAGGGCATTGCGAGTGGTTTCCCGTTGAGCGGATTTGCGAGCCGAAAGGAACTGACGGACCGACAGCCGCCAGGGTCAATGGGCGGTACCTACGCGGGCAACGCTGTCGCGTGCGCAGCTGCGATTGCTACCAACGTGAGTGGAACACGCGGCTTGTCATCGTTGATCCGATTCTCATGTTGGTATTGTTCTGTAGGATGTCATGAAGGAGGAGAACATTCTCGACAACACACGCACTCGCGGTGCTGAGGTGAGTTTGCTGTGGTGAACACGCACTTGCAGCGCGAAGTGCAACTGACTGACTGGGTTTCCACTGCTAGTTCATCTCTGGACTGCACCGCTTCAAAGCGTCAGGTCGTTACCCAATCCAGGATGTCCGTGGCCTCGGACTCATGATCGCGATGGAGTTTGATCTGAACCAGTGCCCGGTGGGCACGGCATCCCGCGTCGCGCAGGCGTGCCTGAGCAACGGGATGATGGTGCTGACGACGAGCGTGTACGAGACGATTCGCTTCATGCCTCCGCTCAACATTTCCAAGGAGGAGACCGCGCTGGGCTTGGAGCTGCTCGAGCGTGCATTGGAAGACGTCTTCCACCCCAAGAACTAGACGATAGGCAGTTGCCGAACGCACTCGCTGCCATTAGAGGCGAGCGCAGAAACTCAATAGAGTACCAGTGTCGTTGCATCTGGATGTCCATCACATGCGGTCAACAGATGGGTCCAGTGTATCCATCTTGGCGGACGTCGCAGCAATTCATGCCATCATGTTTTGCTCTCTGTGTACTGTCGCTCGCATGCTAAGTACGTCATCATCCGTACTGTAGCGCATTGATTACTACCTCCTCCCCCCTCTCGCGGGGGGCATTAATCCTGTCCCTCTTTTCTCCTCCCGCTCCGCCTCCCTCACTCGTGAATGTGCCTGGGCGAAGCGAGGCGAAGTGTCGCGACTGCCGCGCCGTCCCCGCGCCGCCCCGCCCGCCGCTTTCTGCCATGAGCGCGCCCATCGACGACCTCCTCTACGGCGGAGACGACTCCGGAGACGACGACGAGCTGAACGGTGCGTCCCTCGCGAACCCGCGAGCCCAGTGGCCCACCTAACCCGCGCTGCCTGCCGCAGTCCCCATGAGCTCCTTCAGCGCGCCGCTGCCGGCGACTGGCGCGCTCGCAATGGTCGCGCCGCCGGGCACCGTGCCTCTGGGCGCCCCGTCCGCGGTGCTCGCGCCGCCCAGTGGGCTCGGCGGCCTCGGCAGCGTCTCGGCGCCGCCGCCCATGAGCGCGGGCTCGGTCTCCGCCCCGGTCTCAACCATGGCGGCTCCGCGCCCGCTCTCCGCGACAGGCACCGCGACAGCAACCACCGCCGCTGCGGCCGCAGGGCCTGTGAAGCAGCAGGGCTCTGGGCATCAAATGTTCCAGCAAATGTTCGCATTGCTCAAGCAAATGCTCCCGCCAGAGCAGTATGCCGCGCTACACTCGGAGATGCGAAACGGCAACGGCGTACGTCGGATCGCTGGAGGATGCTCTGTTCATAGTTACTTAGTGGTGGCTGTTGCTAGAATGACATCAAGTCGATCGTTGACATTATCAAGCGTATCGCTGGTGATGCGATCTTCGCAAGCGTCATTCAGCGGATGGATCTCACGCGAAACCACTCAGCAGCAGCCGGATCCCTCGGGATCGTTAAGGCCGAACCCGCTGCAGGCGCAGCGCCTACATCGATGGCGACAACAACTGCAGGGGCAGCAAGACCAACTCCCATTCCCCGTCCGGTGACAACTCCTCCTTCCACGATCGCGTCCACTCCAATTACTCAACCGCTCCAGCCCATGTCGGCGACGAATCTTCAGACAACCACGGCAACTTCTGCACCGGCAGTCGCAATGCAGCGGCCGACACTAGTGGCGGCAACGGCGCCGCAGACGACACCTCCAGCTGTGGGGTCGGTGAAAACTGAGCCTGTCGGCTCTTTTACTGGTGCACCATTAGCTCCTCCACCCGACGTCTCCGTGGCAATAGGCTCCCAGGTTCCATCAGTGACAGCAACAACTGCCACGCCTATTGACTCAGTTGGTGGAGGGAAGAACGAAACTCAGGAGAAGATCCAGTTTGCGAAGAAACTGCTTTTCCACGCATCCTCGTGTACGCTACCACCTGGCAACTGTCAAGTCAAACGTTGTGACGATGTAAGGCGCGTGTTCAAGCACAGCGTTTCGTGTGGTGGGGCTCGAGGCTGTAGCCACTGCCGACAACTCAAGGCGTTGGTGGAGTACCATGCAAAGGAATGTTTGGTACCTGTCGGTGAGCATTGTAAGATTCCGTTCTGCGACGGCATTCGGCGAAATAATGCGGCAGCGAGGGCCCGTGCAGTTTCGTCTGGAACAACTACGGCAGTCCCAGCGGCAACTACCGTGCCATCTGCACCTGCCGGTGGTGTGACGCCACCTCTTGCCACGCCGGCGTCAACCGCAAGTGTATTGAGTGATGATGATGAAGATAACACTCCGTTAGCATCTGCGGTGAACAAAGTGAAAAAGAACGTGAAGGCTAAGTCGCCGAAATCTGGTCCAGCAAACTCGACTGCCACAACACCAACTGCTGTCGCGAAAAAGAAGGTGACTCCAATTGCAAAGCCCACGACGTCTACACCGCCGTCGACTGCCTCGACACCGTCGAGTACAGGATCCTCTACACCTGCTCCCGCTCCCGCTGCTGTAGCTAACAAGCCTAAACCTGCATCAGCAACACTCACGCAAGCGCAAGAATACGGACGACTATTGCAGCTAATCTTGCACGTGGAGAAATGCAAGACTTCAACGTGTCCCGTTGGAGAAGACTGCGTGGAGGCCAAGACCCTTCTTCGCCAGGTGAACGCACCAGATGCACCTGTTCGTGCTCAGACGTACAAGAAGGTTTTTGCTCACTACAAAGTCTGCTTGGCGAAGAACAACACCCAAAACTGCCCGATGTGTAAGATCGGATTACTACCCATTGAGGTAACTACCAGCACCATCGGCACAACAGGTAGCGGCACTTCTCAATCTCCAGCTCTTGCTGCGCCTGCGACCGTTGCGTCCTCATCATCCACAACAACAGCCTCAGCGACGTCACCTTCGGTTGGGACACTGAAGAGAACTAACAGCTCTCTTGCGTCTCCTCGCTCGCCATCCAAGAAGCCGCGATTGCCGACAAAGGGAGGAAAGCCCGATATGCCTGGAGCATCAGCAGTAGCTGGTGTGCCGGATCATCAATCACTGGATTTGGTGTCGACGAGTAGAAACGACCTCCGCAAAGAAGAAGATGTTCTGACACATACTGCTATCGATTTGAATACGGAGCGTCGAGCTATGATGGATCGGTCCCGGCGAAGACATATTCCTGAGCGTTTGCCGTGCAAGAAGGAAGAATGGCAGCAAAATGACCTCTTCAACAGTGATAAGCTCACACACCATGTTGAAAATATTGCGAAGAAGCATGGCGTCAGTATTGGCACTGGTAACGCTGCCGCATCGACTGCTCAGGTTATGGCGCATGCTCTTCACGAGTATCTAAAGCAGATCATTGAAGAAATGGTAGAGGCGGCGAAGCTTCGAGGTGACGTTAGCGCTCAGGCACTCGAAGTCTTGGTGAAGAAAGAACTAGGCGGAGCTGGTGCTCTTCGCGAGTTGACATCCACCGATATTCTTCGAGTTAGCTGTGATGATTCATTTGTGCGATTGCGTCAGGAAGATATTGCACTCCGAACACATTTGCTCGAAGATGCGAAGCGCGAAGAGTTGGCTGAGAAGGAGCGTTCGAAGAAGCGCAAGAAGGTGGATCGCGTCAAACTGCAAGCCCAGGAAGAGAAAGACGAGGCCGAGATGGATTTGGAAGAATTGGCAGTGAAAGATTTGAAGGATCGGCTGCTGCATGAGGACAAGGATGGCACGATTCATGTGGATGGGCGTGTGAATGAGAGTATAGCGACAAAGCTTCCACGGCGCGTGGATGACCAGGTCACAATGGAAGACGCGACGTTCTGGCTGGAGAACCAGAAACCGTACATCAACCCTAAGCTTTTTGTTCGCGCGGAAGCCGCGCGCATCGTCACGAAGGCGTTGCTGTGATTGAAGGATCACCCGATAGATAGCGAAACTAAGAAACAGCCACATTCGAATATACTAGCAACTCGTTGAGCTATTCGAAACGGGAGTGGATGCGAATGTGGCCTAGCTCAGCGTTTTCGCTCGTGGGTGGCTGAATTTTGATAGGCTTGAAAGCGTACGTGTCAGACTCAAGCAGGGCACTTCCTGGTATCCTCGACGAGTCGGCCACGTAGACGTCCTCCCCGTTGCGAATTTCGACGAAGTGGGTGCGCTGCTTGACGCCTTTGGACTTGACCTTCGGCGTCGTGGCCTGGAGCTTGCCGTTCGGCCCAAATGCCATGTCCACGCCCATGTAGAGACCCTCTCCCGTCTCCACTGCGATGTGGTACGCGTGCCATGGACACTTGATCGTGATTTTGCCGCCCAGTTCTTCGATGTCGCCGTTCAGAAGCGGACCGCCGTGGTCTGCTCAGGAGGCCAAGTTAGCGCTGAAGCAAGTCATGCCGACAGAGAGTATCTACGCACGGTAGCACGTCTGGTCGATGCAGAAGACCTCGCCCTTGAGATGTAGCAGCAGCACGCTGCGCTGCGAAGACGGCAGCTGCACGCAGCGGCGCGAGCCCGGAGGCAGCTCGCTCAGCTTGCACACGAACTCATACTCGAGGTCCATTCTGGAGATGGAGGGGTACATTCAGTATACATCCACACCCTACCATAACCACGTATACCTGGAAGTTAGGGGGTGTATACTCGAAGTTCCAGCTCTTCAACAGACACGAGTGAGAATGGGCCAAACACACTCGGCGCCACCCGCCGACGCGCTCCGCTTCCGCCTCATGGCTCGCGCCGCATACTTCGGCGACCTGGAGGAGCTGCGCGCGACCTTCCAGGCGTCGCTCGTGGCGCTCCAGGTCTCGCGCGCCACGTACCTGGACATTTGCATCCAGGAACAGAGCCACATCGACGCGCTGACCGACTCGCGCGACCGTGAGCGTCGCTCGAATGCGCTCCAGGACGAGAAAATGGAGTTCTTCTTGGCTATTGAGAGAGGTCGTATCGTGCTCGGAGACACGGTGCTCCACATTGCAGTGCGGTTAGGCCACGAGTCAGTCGTCGACTTCTTGCTTCTGACCGACCACGCCCCCCGTCCGCTTACCACAATGGGAACACCGGCCCCGCTCACGCGAAGACCCTTAAGTAGTGATAAAAAGGTGCCAGTACCTCGGAGCTTAGAGAAAGCGACCCCCAAGAGTACTGGATGTGGTCTTAACTCGACTCAGACACCAAACTTTAAAGGCGAGCTGCCGTTCGACGTTGCGGCGACAAAGGTCTTGAAACTTGTGCTCACCAATGTTGCCGATGTCCAGGAGGTATTTGGAGTCGAATACGCCGACGAGCCCAAAGTGCATCGTCTTGTACATTCATTGCGCCGTGTATGGCCGCTGTGGATGTTCGAAGGCCAGCAGGAAGCCGCAAACCTCGTCCGGGTTCTCTACGATGCGCGGTCGTCCGATGCCGCCTTCGGGGCTCTCGTCAAAGTCACGCTCTCCTCGGCAGAGAGCTTCCGTGCTGCTGTATCACGAGACGGAATCTTGATCGCTGCCAAGCTGCTTGCAGAGTGTGATGGCCAAATGAAGGTGGCTAGGGCCACAGTCCAGAAAACCTGGAACACTGACCACAAACGCGGCTTGCTCTTTGCGATTTTCCAGGACACATTCCGAACGTGGCGCCACCGTCGTCAAAGTGAGCGCGACCAAGCCTTCGTTGATTTCTTCGACAGCGCGATGGACTCTTGGCTCACTGTAGCTCAGGATCTGCGCCTCGATGAGAACAAGCTGGAATCCGAGCTGCTCGACCTAGCGACGCTGCGGCGGTACGACCTCCACATCTGGAAAAGACGTCTTCGTCCTCCGCCTTCTTTAGTCGATGATCTATGTATGCATATCAACGCCTTGGAGAAGTATCTGGACCTGACGCATCTCAAGGCCTAGCACATGTGACATCATAGCTTCTATTGATCCTTTTATACGTGGTGCTCTTAAGCAAACTTGCCATCGAACCCGACGAAGCCCGCAATCTTGAAGACCGGGAAAAATGGCTTCTCGTGGAGGTTCGAACACCAGTTCCACGCACTCGTCAGACGGCCATCAATGCACGACCCTGCCTCGAAGAAATTGTCCGCTCCACTTCCGTCAAATGCCTCACGGAAGAAGTCGCTGAGGATATCGCGCTTGAGCTTGGCCACACCGCCGAAGGTTACTTTAAAATACCTGTCGAGCTTGTTGTTACCCGCGGCCAACCCATCGATTGCGTCTACAGTCTTGACAATAGGTCGAAGGATATGACCAACTTGCGTGTACTTGTCGATAAACATCAGCGCATTGGGAACGTTCTTATCGCCAAGATGGATCACGCTAGAGCCAACCCAGCTGTCGAGCCGCCGCTGGGTCATGTGGAGGATAACGTGCATCGCTCGAGACACACGCGGTGCAGGCTGAATACGGTGGAGGCCCTGGCCAGTGTCGCTCAATGTGTACTTCGCAGCACCGTCAAGCAAATCATCGTCCGTAAGACACCACAGGCGGAACATATCGTGCGCGATTTCTCGCCACAGCGTGAGCGACTGGAGCACATAGTTGTATTGTCGAGTGTGGGAGTGAGACAACCGTGCTCCATCTTGGCCGCTAACGATAGCGAGCGAGTAGCCCTCATCTTCCTTGCGGGGGTCAAAGTTCTGTGTCAGCAACTCAATCATCCGGTCGATTGGGTCGCGTTCAAAGTACAGATGATAGTTGTTGTCGGCGATCGAATAGAGACACTGCTGGATACCGTCGCGATTGATCTTGGAGTTCACGTACTTACTACTAATCTCTTTGATGGCATTTTCCTTGAGCTTGATCTGGCGCTGAATTTGTGGACGCGTTTTTCCTTCAGGAGCGACGACCATCGTCGCTGTCTCAATCTTAGGATCGCGAAGTACCCCAAGCGCGTTCGCCTCTTCGAGAACATCATAAACCGTTTTGATCTTCGCGTGGCATGAAAATCCAAGAAGCTCTTGGATTTCTGGGCTCATAGCATCTTGCATGATGTACATGAGCTTCCCGTACTCGCCACGCATCTTCTCTGGATTCATGATCTTGTAACGGCGGCCAAGCTCAAAGATTTCTTGGAATACCTCCTTCTTGTCACCAAAGTTCTTGTCATCCAGCATAGTTTGCCCGTCTTTATAGTTGAGGCCGACCATGATTCCGCTGAGGAAGCCGCAGATCTCTTGCAACTGCGTGCGCAGTCTCTTGGCCGGGGCGAGATACGCTGGTGAGTCAAGCTTGTCGGTGTAGTTGCTCACGCTCAGTGCTGCCTCCAGCGTGCGCAACAGCTTGCGTTCCTCATACGTGAGTCGTACGGGGATCGACTTCGATCGTTCCAGTACAGTGCTCTGCGCCAGCGCCGCGCGCACGCTAGCACTAGTCGCAGCCGCGTCGCCATCCGCGTGCCCATTCGTGAGCCGCTCGAGCTGTGGTTTCTGAGCTCCCATGAGGCCACCGGCGAACGCACCTAGGAACAAGTTTCCCATGAGATTACAAATGTTACCCGGCCTTGCGGACGCTCTCCAAGCACCAGGGTCCTCACTCGCATCATCGCTGTCACTGTCGTCGTCGCTCGAATCGTCGTCGTCCTCCTCCCTGCCATCAACGTCTTCGTCGGTTCCTTGCTTGGGCGGCCCCCCTTGGTCCACATCTATCTGCGATTATCACGGCGCCGTGAGTCTGGCGGTGTCGTCGACCGCACGCAGCCGAGCCCCCCACCTGCTGACTTGGCTTGCTCGCCGCCACGACCGGCTGGCTCGTGTGCGAGCGCCGCTGGCCCTTGCGGTGCTGCCCGCCGAAGCAGAGCTCGCAGAAGTAGTCGTGGCACTGCTCGCAGAAGAGCTCGGCCGCGTGGGCGCGGCACTCGACGCACGCCACGTCCCCGCTCGCCGTGCGCGCCACGGGGGCCTCGAGCGCCGCCGCGTCGGCCTCGGGGGCCGCCTCTTGCCGCAGCAGCGCCGCCATCTCCTCGCCCTCGGGCGCGTCGTCGTCCAGAATCGCCGAGAGCTTCCGCAGCCGGTCCATCGTCGCCTTCTTCCCCTCCAGGGCTCCAGACCCGAAACGCCTGGGAGCATTGTACTGAGCCAATCCACTAGAAAGTATGCGTTTGATTTGTCATTAATGGAACTCGAACGGCCAATGGTCGAAGAGACGAACGAACATGAGACAATAGATGACGCTGCAAGTCCGGATGAGGCGGCGAGAGTGCTATTGGGTTCCTTTGTCGTCGACACGTCACCGGCCCCCGCGCATGCCGCGCATGCCTCCTCCCCCTCGCATGCCCATGGGCGCTTGGTGTCCTCCAAATCGGCCGCCCATGGGCGGTCCGTAGGCGTTCCCGTAGTCGGCGGGCATGCCGGGCCCGCCGCCGCCCATGTGCGGAGGCGGCGGACCGCCGACCACTTCATGTGCGAACTGGCAGCTAGCGCCGTGGCGACACCCGGCAGGGGAAGCAAAGTACATGCATGGAGAGCCACGCTTGCCCATCCGTTTCGCCGGCGGGCCATCGGCGAGCACACCGCCCGGCGCTTTGCGTTTGAGGGACTGGTGATGCATGGGCGGCTGTTGGCCGTGTGGCGGAGGGCCATACTGCCGGTTGTAGTCGTATCCCGGGGGTGCGCCACCCACTGGCGGAGGACCATTGTGGTAGCCACCTCCTCCTCCATACTTACTGTAGCCACCATCGTAGGAGCCCGGGGGCGGCTGAGAGCCAAAGCGTTGGCCCATCGGTGGTGGGCCCTGATGCGGTTGATGATACTGTTGTGGATGGCCTTGGTGACGATGGTAATCGACTATCTCCATCACACGGCCGTCCGAAATGTGGTTGCCATTGCGTTGGGCCTCCTCGTAGACCATGGGCAGCACGTGTTCGTTCTCCATGAGAAGCGCAATAGTGTTGCGGTGCAAAGGACCCAGAGCGTCCCGGAGAGCGCGCTCTTCTTTCGTCTCACCAGGATCCACGGCACTCGATGCCGGAGCTGTGGCACCTGCTGGTGCGGAGTCTACATCTGAGAGGGGAATCTCCTTCGGCGCGCCACGATGCGGCTCGTTGGTCCGCGTCCACTCCTTTGGAGAAAGTGGCGGTACTTCGCCATCCAGCACTAAAAACTCCATCTCCCGACGTGTACGCGCACTTTGTGTTTCTACTTCTTCCGTTTTCACGGCCTCACGACGACTTGCGAGCGCCTCTGGCAGCATGAACAGCGCGGGGGTTGTCCACTCGTGTGCGATCACGACGTGGAAGGCCTCGCGCTCCTTGTGTGGTTTCATCGCCATTCGCTCGGCTTCGTGTTCACGCAGCTTGGCATCCTTAAAACTGTTCTCATCGTGAGGAGAGTGATGGATCATGTCACGCCAGGACTCAATAAGCTTGACCTTGACAAGTTCCTTCCCTTCTTCGTCAGCCCAGCGAATCTTCTTGGATACGGAAGTCGTGGCGACAGTCTTGAAGCTCTGGATAGCAGGCAGTTGCATGAGAACGTCTTCTTTTGCCGACGTTTCAGTCGAGGTCTCAGACGCAATCTGCTTACTAGAGGAGTCATTGCTACTCTGTTTATTATCAGGAGAGGAATCCTTGGTGGATTTGGCGGCATCTTTAGCTGACTTGCGCTGCATCAAGTTTCCGATGAGCTCGGACGACTTGGATGTAGATGATGAGGCCGCAGAGGAGGGTGGGCGCTCAAGGAACTTGATCGGTCGAGACTTTTTCTGAGCTTTCAATTCTTTGTGTGGAGCTTCGGCAACCGGCTTTGAGCTTGACGCTGGAGCAGCTGCAGGCGTTGGTGTTGGGGCCGAGACAGACTTCACCTCCGTCTTGGGGACGTCAGATGTCACAGATGTACTGGAACCCGTGCTCGAACTTGTTTTGTTCCGCTCCTTCTCCTTCTCGGTGAACCTCGCACGCCAGTGCTTTAGCAGATCCTGGGCTGCTCGTCGCACTTTCTCTTCTTGAGCAGTCTTGCGGAGCTTGACGATGGGCTCGTTGATGCGAGCTTCGGTAATGCTAGCGAGCTGCACAGGAAGAACCTTCAGGACATCGAGCAAGAGAACCAGCAGGTCACTGTAGTTCCACTCGACCGCTTCGTCGAGCCATCTCTTGGCGATCTTGAGACCACCACACTTCTCAAAAGCTGCTGTGCAGGTCTTGGACAACTTGGAGTCTGAGGATGTGGCGGTTGCGCGGAGAATCACGAGCACGAGTGCCTCGTCTGCTTCAGTCTTGGCGCGCTGGAGTACTTGGATGAACTTGTTCACAAAGTTGACTGACCGAACGCGTTGTTTGTCGTCGATAAGCTGAACGAGTGCGACCTCGGTCGCGTTCACAGGCAGCGCATCCGCAGGTATGGCAGGATCCCAGATGAGTTGCTTGAGCACGTCGGGGATGACGTCGGTCATCGGCTCGACTTTGGCTTGCATTACTACACGTCACGCACATCGAGTGAGTCCATCGTTCGGCTAATGAGTTGGAGGACAACGAAGAAGCGTGTTCGTGGTCGTGTGGTGGATGCGTTCGTGGAATGACAACGATTACCACGACGTGAACTAATGACCCCATCCAAGAGGCTGTGAAGGCAGCACGTCTACAAGGACGAAAGACAAGTCTCTCTTCCACGCCAAATGCAAGCCACGACTTGCTTCCAAGCCCGCGGCACTGACACACTAGAAGCTGTCTATACGAGTGCATAGGACACCCAACAACTCCTTGTCTGTCACGCATCGTCTCCACTATACCAGGTGTTCTTTTCACTCATACGCATCCACTCACTCCCACGAAAACCTCTTTATCGTCGTCGCTGGGGAACTAAGATGGCGATATTACCTTTCGATATGGACGAGATGAAGCCGTCGCGGCAGTCTCAAGTTGATTCGGTCGTGAATCGGCGGTGTGTTCGCTCGAGCGGCGTCCTCGCTGTTTCGGGCGGAGGCGTCGGCAGGTTGCAGCTCTTCGAGAATCGCTCGCGAGACGGCCGACGGGTCGGGGCGTTGAGGACGAGGCAAAGGCGGAGGCAAGGCGAGTCTGGCGCTCTCCTTTCTCTCTCTCTCTCTCACACTCTCTTCTTTCTCTCTTCTTTCTCTCTCCTACACCTAGCGACTACACTAGCGACGCCAACGACGACGTGCGTTGTCCGTTCGGGCACGTCGGTGGGGGATTTTCCAGATTGGCGACGGGAGAGAAGGAGGAAGAAGGAGAGGGGGTTACTGGCTCGAGGCGGTTCGGATCCCAAGGTGGACCGGTTAATTTCTATTTTCACTTGGATAGATTATACAAGACCATTGCTTCACGGTTCGTGGCCAGTATTCATAGCCGGTCTGGGATGGCTACTTTCGCAAAATACAGATTCTCCCAGTGAGTGAAGGTCAGTTCAAAGGTGTTCCTATCAGCCTCACGTTCTTAACTGACTTGTTGTGTCGGTCCCGTCTATGTCCCATACGCGGACGGAGCCGTCCCAGGAGCCCGAGAAGACACTCGAGTCCTGGAGCAGCATGCTCGTCACGCCCGACTGATGCGCGCGCGACTCGCCCAGGCAGACGCCCGACTGCATGTCCCAGACGCGCAGCGACCCGTCCTCGCTGCCCGACACGAGCCGCGTGAAGTCGCGCTGCAGACACGTCACAGGCCCGAGATGTCCGGCCAGCGCCAGCCGCGGACCCTTCTGCACGTACCGCAAGTCCCACACGCGCACGATGCCGTCGGCCGAGCCCGTGCAGATGTTCGGATCCGCGGGGCCGCCGAGACTCAGACACAAGACTGGGCCACCGTGGCCGCGCAAAGCGTGCGAGTAGCTGCCGTCGCGGAAGCGCGCATCCCACACCTTCGCGACACGATCGTTTGCCGCCGTCACCAAGCGATCGCCCGTGATGTGAATTTCTCGAATGCACCCGCGGTGGGCCTGCACGGTGGAGCGCAGTTTGGTTGAGCCCAAGTCCCACCACTTCAACGTGAACTCGTCGCGTGTCCCGCTGACGAGGTTGTCGAAATGCGCAAGATAGCGGAGGCTACTCACGCCGGGTCGGCTGCCCCCACCGCTCGAACCCAAAACGGCCACGCTGTGATCTTTGGACGTATCCCACAGTCGAATTGTCGCGTCCATAGATCCAGAGGCAACTATTGCGCGATCAGTTGATAGTTGGCGGCCGATCTCCAGGCAAGTCACGGCGGCCGTGTGGCCCTTCATCACGAGGCTCTTTCGTGACACAGTTGCGCCATCGATCAGATCAGAGCGGACATTCGTGAGATCAGACGATATTACTTCGCCGTGGGCAGGAGAGGATGAGAGAAACCCGAAAATGTGGCTTCGCTTTCGCGGTGAAGCCTTGAGATCCCATACTCGAAGAGTGTGGTCGCGCGAGCCCGAGATCAGCGTTTGGCCTTGCATCTGAACGGTGATAACTGCATCGGTGTGTCCGTCAAGCCGGGTATTCACCATACTTCTCGATCCAGCGTTTGTTTGCGATAAGTCGGCTATAATGATCTGAGGTTCTGCTAGCCCACAAGCTACACGGCCGTAGTAAGCAGAAAGGCAAAGCACCGGTGTGTTCTGCATGCATAACAAAGACGAAGGTGCTGGCGGAATAGCGTTACTGGGACCACGTCGACGGGACCCTGAAGACGGTGATATCCCAATTACATGCACGTCGCCTGGAGCAGCTCTAGTTGATTTCGGAGCTGTGGGAGGCCATCGGGCAACACCAGGTATCGGCGGTCCCTCTTGCACAGACATTTTTCGCCTGATCACTGTATCCAAGTCGTACTGAGGACGAGCTGCAGCACCTGGTGAAACCTCACGAGGAAGAACTGTCGACGTTTTCGTTCCACCAATGGCTTCCGACGGTGGCTTTTTAGCCTGGGAAACCACCAGCGGACTAGCTGCCGTGTCCTTCGACAGTTCAACCGCTCGAAACACATTCTCGACCAACTGTCTTAACGTGTCGCGTACCTCGCTGTCTTTTTGGTATGTCGAACACATCACAGTGACAAAGGTTTGAACGTTGCCAACTGGAACCTCGACAGACAGCATGTCGTAGACCAAGCTGCCGATGACTGAGAAGAAAATTTCATCTGAAACGGAGGTAACCACATCGCTCCCGTCCCTCGAGACAGACACGAGAGCACCAATCGTTCCTCCTGCCAGTAAGACTGCATCGATCTCCTTGCTGAAAGCATGCTGCCACATATCTAGGGACCGACATATCGGACGTACCCGTAACAACTGGACGAGATATTCTTTCTTAGCTGGATAAGCAAACAAAGCAACAACTAGAGTGAGTATAAGGTGCTCCTCATTTTGCCTTGAACAAGACTCACTTACCAACCCCGATTCCGCTGTGCTTGTCCTCCACGAAGTGATAGTACTGAGTAGCGACCTGCAACATACCTCGCGCATTTGTGAAGTCTTCGTGGACATTGCACTGATCCAGTAAATTCTCGGACAAACGCGCAAGGAAATGGAATCCCAGGTCGCCAAGGCAGCTACCTGAGCCTTTGGGGTTGTACCAGGCTGTGACTACTCCTGAGTTCACTTTGGTGGCATAGTGTTGGCTTGGTTGCATCAGGATGATCACAAACAGGTCTCGTGCGTACTGATTCTTGAAGTGGGTTTTGCATTGCTGCGGGAAAAAATGCGTGTTAGTAGCAGCAATCTCGACAAGTTCCCGTGTTCACGCACCTTTTCTTCATCTTGAGTCAGTTGATCGTCCGATGTAAATACGGACGTGAGGCACTTGTGTAAGAGCTGCTCAATTCGCTCTTCGTCTTTCGAGAGCATGCGTGTAGATATCGCCAAAGCTGTGGCTGAGTGGCCCAGCGGCTCATGAGAATAAATCAACTGTCTCTGATTGACTTCATGCGGACGGCGCAACCAGTCGGAATGTAATTCCAATATCTTGTGATCAACTCCAAGAGCGCTGGCTACATCATGATAATCAAGGCTACGATTCATCAACTCAGCGAAACGGGCATCCATAACATCTGCACGTAAGCCCCCGACACCTCGCATTTTCAGCAGTTCGCTAGGATCAATGATCGAATCAAGTGCCAATTCCAGCATTCCTCCAAGTGACGTCTGAGCAGAAGAAGAGTCAGATTTTGCCAAGTTGGGACCCATGTCTGTTGATAATTCAGACTCAGTTGTTGCGATATTGTCTGGCATTTGGTAGACGGGCGTCGACATAGTCGCAAACTTGTGTGCATCCAGACTTGCAAGGTCTTCAGTTGGTGTGTCCAAGCAGGGGGGGCGGGACTGTGGCCATTCGATGGCTTGACTGCTTCGCAGCAATGTCGAATAAACAGTGTGGAAAACGTTGAGCTCTGCTGTGTCATGACTTTCAAGGAATGCTTGAAATGCTTGTGTACAAAATAATCGAGTGAGGAAAGGCGTAGCTTCGTTATCGACGGTATGCAAAGCAAAAAAACGACGCTTGTCAAAAACTGGTAAATTCTGGTTGACGAAGAAAAGGCAATCACGGTAACCTTTGAGCATTGTCGCTAAGAAGCACACGAATTCGCCTCGTATCAATCTCTCCGTCTGCTCACTCCAATATATCCCGCAGTCTAGAGATGGAGAGCTGCTTGACACCTTGGCCTCGATGTCGAAATGCACAATATTGTTGACTCTTGCATGAAGAGCTCTAGCAAGTCGAAGGGGGAGTAATGGTTCGCTGTCGTGGCGTTGGACAGATCCTCGGTCGATATCAACTATAACGAGATGCTCAGGGCGGCCGTTTTCGAGTAAGTCCGGTAGCCAACTGGAGTTGACGCCAAGGATGTACGGCAGAGGTGCCTGAAGGTACTCGGACAAGACGCTAGGTAGGATTGGGACGTATGGGTGCTGCCATCGGAAGGGATAAATAAGAGAACAAAGGCCTTCGGCGATGGGGCTCAAAACAGACATCTGTGTTGAGTGAAGTAGAACCCGGTATTCGCATAACATGAGCGCCG
Organism: Pythium myriotylum; assembly: GCA_023091665.1. Taxonomy (NCBI): domain Eukaryota; phylum Oomycota; class Peronosporomycetes; order Pythiales; family Pythiaceae; genus Pythium; species Pythium myriotylum. Next base: position 1,795,348 of record JALJCQ010000014.1, read on the forward strand.
TTACTTCAATGATACTCCTCACATCAAAATGCTCGAAAAGAGGAAGCAGCGAGTAAACGAGGGGCTGAAAGTTTACTTGAGCATGATTGATCGCCGCTAATGTTAGTGGAGGAGCCTTCTTCGGGGATTGAAGCTTGTCAAGACCCTCTGCTTGGTTAGCGTTTGCATTATCTCGCCTGAACACCTTCAAGTTGCAGTTGTATGGCTCCGCGTGTTGTTGGTAGATTGTGAAATCCGTCGGTAGCACTATACGTAAACGACCTATGTCCGGCAAGCTAAACTCAACTCCGAGCACACCTCGCACTGGGGTCAACACACCGTAGCACAACTCCACAAGCAACCGTTCAGCATCATAACTTCGATCACAACCCGGCTTGCTTGACGTTATCCATGTATGAGCAAAGCTTAGTAAACAAGTCGTCAGGTCTTCGATTAGGGGCAGTCGAGAGAGGAAAGCAATACATGTCGCTTGCCAAATGTTTGTGGGACCAGTTCTTGGGCGGTGATACATCATGACGCAAACAGCGTAGGACCTCGAGAGTCCGTCGGATCCGCCGACGAGCACGAAGGAGAAGACTTTCGATCTTGGTCGAGTTACTTGCTCCACCGCTTCGGGGCCTCCTGGAAAACAAAACCACTCAATTTTGGTGGGTAATGGGAAGCCAGGGCGATCCGCGACTGGATAGCGAAAGAGCATGACATTCTCGCTGCCAAAATCAACGTGGGGTCCGACGACAATCGCATAGTCGAGAATGCCTGTGCTCATGGGGAACGCTTGGGGTGTTGTCCCGAGAGGTGACGGCGGAAAAATTACTGTCTGAGCTGGGTCTGTGATCTGAGTCATGGTGAGGGGAGGTGGTCTGCCAGGTCGGACCATTACGCTTGACTCTGCGCGAGCGGAGCGGGCTCTTCCGCCGAAGGGAGTAAAGCAAACAGACACTCGAATCGCCGTACGCAACGATGTGAACGACTCTTTCGAGACAAGTGGATACCACTGCTCAATTTCTTCAGCTTCAGGGAGACGCACAAGGGGCATGTGGACTACAATGCAGCCAGTCCGTGAGCTACATGAGTCAAGACGGATCTCTCCAAGCAAACTTCACACCCTTCCCGACGAAGCCAGGTGATGCCAATACTGATTCGTCGCAGCGAAGAGGCAGATTGTAGTACGGTTCGTTCTTTGCTCGATCAACGCACACGAGTCGAAGTTCGTCCGTTGTCGAGACGTTGTCGAAGAAGAACTCCTGCAGAATATGTGTGAATGCTGATGTCGAAACGATACAACACGGAGCCGCACCTCATTCCAGAACACCGAGGACCCCCGCATGGCAGAACTCGTGGCAAGTGCACGGGTGGAAGAGGCTAATCTCAGCAGCACGCACACTGAGTGGAAGGCAACTTTGTCACCAGGAGGTGCAATGGGGCCTTTGGTTCTCGTCCCATTTGCATGGCGTCGCCGCAGCCACGACGGCGCCGGAGACGGCGCACGGTCTGCAGAGTCGCTCGCACCGGGGAAGTCAGCAATCTGGATCACTGGAGAGACAGAGAAGAGCTCGTGAGCTCCCGCGAGCGCGTCGACCAGCGGCGCTCGGCGCACCTTTGACGCGCAGCGCGCCCGTGAGCACGAGCCCGGGCTTGGCGGCGCGCTGCTCGGACGCGTAGACGACGGCGGCGCTCGTGGGCGAGAGCAGCTCGTTCTGCTTGGAGAAGCGCGCGAGCGACGTGACGGGGTCGGGCATGGCGCGACTCATCCACGCTCGTCCATGGGGATGGAGCTGTCTTGAAGGTTGTTAAGTTCGTGTGTATGGATACGCGAACTTAGTCCCGACTATCAGACGCAACCAGCGACTCGACGAGAAGATGGCGGGAACGAAGGCGGCCGAGGAGCTGTCGCTCGCGGCGCTCGCGCTGGCTGCAGGCGGCGGCGACGACGCGCCGCTGCAGGACGCGGTGCGCGAGAGCCTGCTGGAGGCCGACGTGGCCGCGTTCCGCGCCGCGCTCGCGCAGCACATGCCCGAGGCGGCTGCGACCGCCACGACTCAGCTCCTCTTCCTCATGGACTGGTTCCATCGCTGGCAGCAGGAGTACGAGGCCTTCGCCGAGGTGCTGGAGGCCGAGCTCGCCGAGGCAGACAACGAAGACGACGGCGCAGAAGGAGAAGATGGCGACGAGGCGCGCGGCATACAGTTCGTCGAGAAAGACCTGGAAGACCTCGAGGCCGAGGCCCATGAAGTGTTCAAAGGATTTAGCGCCATCACAATCGAACTGCTCGAGTCGCTTGGAGGCGCTTCGCCAGATGGACTGCTAGACAAGCACGGCTGGACGTTGCTCATGCAGGCAGCCAACAGCGGCCTGCGCGATCTGACCGAGGCGCTCTTGGCCAAAAGCGTGGACGTTAACTACTGTGGCACGGACAAGGAAGGAGTCACGCCGCTTTACCTCGCTTTGTCCTCGGACCACACGAACGAAGCTATGACACTACTCAAGAACGGAGCGATCGCTTCGGCCACCAAGATAGTGAGCTCGAAGTCGGACACTGAGGCTTCTGACAGCGAGCCAAAGAAGCCTGCCGAAGAGGACTGTGCTTGGTTCCAGGCTTGTCGACTGGGTCAACTTGCAGTGATTGAAGAAATGGTGGCTTTGGGCGTAGACGTGAACTTTGCGTTGCCTACAAGCGGTGACCGAGCGCTCCACGTGGCTGTAATGTTTGAGATGCAGGACGTCGTAGAGCTGCTGGTCGCGAACGAGAAGACGCAGGTGAATGCGATCAACAAGAGTGGGCAGACGTGTCTCTTTGGCTGCTCCAATCTCGAGATTGTGCAGTTCCTCGTCGAAAAGGGAGGCGTCGACGTTCGCGTTAAAGACGCTGATGGCGAGACTGCATACTCGATGGCGAAAGAGCTGGGCGATGATGACGTCGCATCGTTTTTGGAAGCTCGTTCAACGTGAACGAACTAATACACGAGGTCAGTAGGAGTGTTGCACTAACGACTTGAAATGGACTGTTGTGATATCTTCTCAAGCCACGAAAAAGGATTTCGATTCAGACGTGTTCCACACCAACAGTCCGAATGTCGCCTCCTTCGAGAATGTGCTGGTCTTTGGCAGGCCAACTTATTTTTAATGGGCGCCTTTCTGAGCAAAATAGGATACGTTGAACGTCAGCTCTACATGGGTTTTGTGCGGAAGACAAAGCGAGTCGCCCATGGTGGTATTCGACTCGGCAGGTTACATGCCGAAACTCGCGGCATTTCTAGGGAAGCAAGTAGCGACACCCGCTCAGACTCGCCTTCGCGTGCTTCAACACTTGATCAAGATTCTCCGAACAGAGATGGGATAAGTGTTACGGAGCTCGCACCAACTTTTTCGTATGAAGAGGTGCCTGACGAAGTCCTAGAAGGGATCGACATTGATTTGTCTATATGGTCAGTCGTTACCCGTGATTCGTGTCTGAAGCGTTTGGGGGGTGGAAAATACACTCGAGTTGGAGCACCGTTGTCGTTCATGAAAGAGGCGATCCATCCCAACCAACTTTCCCAGAGCGACGTAGCTTCATTTGTTGGAACATCAGCGCCTCTGGGTCCCGTTTCGATAAGAACATTGAACCTCCAATGTGCCGAACACGTAAGTCTAAACCGCGTCTACGGTTGCCCAAGGAAAATCACCATCTTCTCCGCGGTTTATGTAGATAACGGATCAAGCGCTAGCTTCAATATCAAGATTGTGTCCGAACCTGACTAGTCTAAACCTTAGCCGAGCTGCCCAAGTGAGTTCAACGAGCCGGATTCGTACATTCTTGACTCTCTCACACATATTCCACCTCACTGTTGGTAGCTAACTGATCTCGGCGTCCGACAGCTAGTCTGTTCTTGTCGACTTCTGCAATCGCTTGATCTCAGCTATATCCCTTTGCTGCGTGGTGCCGCATTATCCGCCATTGCAGATTCGCATATTCCCTTACGAGGTACGTGGCACATGACTTACCACTTCACGATATTTCTCTAATTGTTTTCGTAGAGCTCAACCTTGCCGGTTGTCCTCGAATTCAAGAATTTGCTCTCCAGCTCGTCCTGTCGGTCTGCGGCGCAACTCTCGAGCGGCTCGATCTATCTTTTTGCGAAGAGAGTGTCACAGACTTCGCACTCCAAGCGCTCGCACGTCTTGGCACATACAAGCAACTCCGATATCTGGGCTTGCGAGGATGCCGACAGGTATCTGATGCAGGAATCATCCATGTTGCTGCGGCGTGCCCGAAGCTCTCCTCGCTCGACCTCACGCGATTTGACCTCGCTTACAAGCTGAATGACATCGCGTTGCTGTCAATTGCAGACAAGTGCGCGGTTCTTCAGACGATTCACCTGACTGGGTGTGAATCACTCACAGACGTCGGCATCAGCTGGTTAGCGGGCGGTTGCCAAGGACTGACGCGTCTAGATCTTGGCGGATGTGCAAAGCTAACAGATCTCTCGTTGCGAGCGATAGGAGAGAACCTTTTACGGCTACGCCATCTCACCTTGAAGAACTGCCCGCGGGTCTCCGATCTGGGCTTGCGTCATGTTGCTCTTGGTTGCCGCGAGCTTGCTTATCTTGACGTCTCCGGACTTGTGCTCCTGTCGGATTCGCATGACCAGTCGACTGTAGTAGGAATTCCAG